>CM055512.1:17752779-18952779 GCA_029298725.1 Gnatocerus cornutus | reverse complement strand
ACTGTGTCGAGGAATGTACTTTATAGGGACATTTTTAAACACCAAAAGTTGCCGACATGTATGACAGCATTTTGACAGGAACGTCATAATTGTAAACATTGATGAGACATTTACATTTCGCGTTGGAATAATATCAAAAACTGTTGAATTCTTCCGAAAATATGAAGTTATTGTCTTACAAATTGAGATGGTTTTTAAATAAGTGGTTTCTTTGTTGGTTATTAACAGAGAAGTAATAAAATCTCGCTGACTCTTTGAAACAGGAATGCTTACTCAATGGGGAGAATGCACATTTTTGAATTTTGATGAAAATCGATAGTTTTCATGTCGTATAATATGATGTTGCTAATAGAAAAATTGCAAAAAAAATGTTTATAATTTTTTAAGCGTTTTTAAAAGTCCGATTCGAGCGAGATTGGAAAACATACCTATCAGCGAGGCTAGCTTTGTGACGTCACATCTCAGCTTCGCTCTTAGCAGAGCCGTGCGTTTGTATTACTCTAATTCGATTGCCGTCTTTATAATTGAAAATGGGGTCAAAACAGTGGTGTTTTGTGCCAGGATGTAAAAGTGCTAGTATTAATGCACCCGAAAAAATATTTATAACAGTTCCTTAAGACAATAAGAAGAAAAAAAAAGCGAGATGTTCGATGTTTGATGTTTCTATAAAGTGTAATATTTTAAATTTATTGAAATTAATTATGTTATTACCCATGATACATGCAGGTATTACATTTTTTGATTGACTTTATCTGTAGTCCACATGCTACATACACTGACTTTATTTATTAAAGTGCTTTATACAAACTTAAAAACAATGAATTTTTTGCTTAAACTGAAGACTTTTGTTATATTAGAAACAACTGCCAATTGTACCTTTTCTTAAAGACTTGAAGTGTTGAGGGTTTTAATAAAAAAATCCTTTGGTCTAACGAAAAAACTATTCGAAGAAATTTACCAATTTAGTTGCGACTTTTATTCTATAGAGTAGTCTATCTAGTATGTCCCCGGATTGAATTTGCAAAAGGAAAAAAAACTTTATTTTTAATTTTACGCATAAATCAAGGAATAAATAGTTTTTGCTTAAATTAAAACTTATCAGAATGTGTTTCTAAAATCGTAAAAACCAAAAACTAACAAAGAACTTTTTTATTTTTAATTATGCAACAAATGCCAAAAGAATAAAATTTATTCTTTAATTTAAACCAATATTTGATTAAACCACACCTCTTTCAGCACCTAGTTCAGCACATAGTTCAATAATTCTAACTCGTAATTCGACTGTTTCGAATTTTATCGGATGCAACTGCATTTATTATCCTAGTTTTTAATACCCCATTATTGAATAAATTTTCCTTTAATCTTTAATGCACTATTTGATATTTTGAATTCACAGCCTACTATTATGTACTTACGATTAGAAAATTCAATAAATAAAAATATGAAAAAATTGATTTTAAGAGAACAAACTAATAATTTTGAAATTTTAATTGCAAATTTATCTGTTTTGAATTAAGCAAAAATGTTATTCCATTGTCATTTTTTTGTAAAATGGAAAATAACTTTTTTTTCTCTCTCTTGTGAACTCAACCCGGGAACATACTGTATAGTGGATTGTATAGAAATTAAAAATTAAAAAAACAACAAAAGCTTTGGATCAGTTATTGTTATTAATTTGGTCTGATTATAAAAAATCCAATACATTAAACCACCTATTTAATTTCTACCAAATTATTGAATTATAAATTTTAATATGGAGAGCGTATTCTTCATACGAATTATTTCCGAATATAGAAAAAAATAGATGGTTATTATATGGTACATAAATAAAATTCAATCATCAACATAATAATTATAATTGTATTTCTCTTGGATAATAAAAATCCAACCATTTATTGTAAACTGACATATCAAGTTAAAGAAAGATGTAGTTACCGCGACACTTTCACCGCAATGTTTGGATTTCTCGATAAAAAATCCCATATCATCCGCACATCTACGAGTCTCAAATTTTGTGTGTCGGCTTTTTGACATCCCGTTTCCATTGTGAATAAATTATTTTGCAAAAACAACCATAAATTGCAACGCTGGTGTTAAACAAATGTTCTGCATACGGAATTCCATCAGTAGGCGGAGCGCGTAGCTGAGATGTGACGTCAAACCAATGAAAAAGTGTTTTAGCTCCCGCCTGAATATTTAAATTTCTTTAGCCAATTTTGGCAAAACCGTCATGTATTTTTCAAAAATTTTTGCACCACTGCGTTTTTTGAACAATAGGTATTCTACAAAATTTGGTACAAAAACATATAGGTTACATTTTTTGCATTCTCCCTATTGAACCCTATTGAGCAAAAAATATGAAATTCCACCTTTTTTTATTCGATTTTTTGTCCTACCAATTGAATAAAAAAATATTTCTGAAATTATTTATTAAAAAAAAACTCTAAAATTTTAAATTTTAATTTGTAGTGCGCTGAACCTGTCTCATCACTGAAACCATCGAATATATCGATTTAGCAATCTAAAACATTCAGTTAGTTTGATATTGTAGGATCAACTACCCACCGCAATGCCTAGATCATAATTTAATGTAATGGCACTTGAAAAGGACAGATTAAGAGTCTTCTGAGCGTTTAATACAAACATTAAAAAAGTCTTTTTATTTTCGGCATTCCAGTTGTACCAATTTGTAGTTGCCAGCAGGGCACTCAGCTCATTTGACTACAAAAATCACTGAAAAGAAAAAGCAAAAAAAAACTAAAATCTTACGACATCTTCCACCATTTGTCCTGTCAAAATAATGTGAATAAAAGTCAGTGTGCCTGTTGCGCTCACAGTAAAGATTCTGGCGTATTGATCTTCAATGTTTCCTGAATACTTAAAAAAACATTAAGGAAGTTGGATTAGGTGGTACTTACAGTGTATACAAAAACTAAGAGACTGATACCCAATATAGATGAGGCGACACTGTATAAAATTATCAGTGAGTTAAGTTTCCGCGAAATATTTACAACGTTACTAAAAAACAATTAAAGAAAAAGAACAACAAAGTTGCAACATGTACAAATAAAGATAGACGTGTCGATCAATGGCAATTCTTAATTTTTGTCTAACAGCTTCTTGATACTTCGTCTTATAAAACAATGTGTTGTCATCGTCAAACCCATCATCAATTCCCTTCAAAAAACCGATTAGTAAATAAAATTGAAAACGTAGCAAACCCGTGATGTAATTGGTCATGTAGAACACAGCTGGTGTCATTAAAATAGTCGGTATATATCCAACTCTGAACGTCCATGATAAAACTGACTCCCACTGTGGGAAAAACTCTTCAAAGATGGCGATAGGAAAAAACAAATCGGCGTCTCCGTCCACCGGCTGCGAGTACGTAAATCCACAAAACAACATCAAAATTGTGTTCACCACAGTGTAAGTGTTGAAATAAAGAGCTTCCAAGCGAATTCTTTTTCGAGTGGCAACACTGACGATGTTCATATCCCAGTATTTAAGATTGATGACTATGCTTTGGTACAGATTTGTCATTAGCGGGATTGTAGCAAGAGTAACAAAAGTCTAGAAACAAAATAAGGAGAAATAACTTCGAATGGTACAATTGCGTCCAAAAATAATGCACCATGGTATAAACAGAATATGCACTCTACAATACATTTTACCCCTAGAACTTTTGGGTTGGTCTGTTTGAGATCTGAGCGGTCGATTTTCGTACAGGGATACGTCAGATAACTAAATTTTATTTACAACTCATGAAGGTTGAGTCGACTAAACAACATGATTTAAAAAACATTGAAAGTAATTTTGAATCAAGGTTTGTATTCTTAATCAATGACTCCGATACCACTATAAGTTGCTTGCAATTAAATTAATCTCGCATTTAAGTTTAATTGCTGACATTTGATGGAATTAAATATTAATTTTAATTAAAGATGTAATTTTTAATTGCTAATTTATTTATTAAAATTATTGATTATTCTAACGTTTATTTTTTTTTTGACAATTCACTTTCGTTGCTTAAAAAGTAAATTTTGGTACAATCAATTTTTAATTCTGATCAATAGTAAGTAACTAAATATAGGCCGGTTTACGCAAAAATTTAATTCAAATTAAATTAAACTTACTTGTTACTTTAACACAATGTTAAATATTTCATTTCATTCTAAATTGTTAAAGTAATAGTATCACTTTGGCAGTAGATTGTACAGGGTCTGGCAACACTTGTTTTCACCCCCAAAATTGTCTTTAATTTTAAAGATAAAATTTTGAAAATTTGCATACGCTCATAGTTAACAAAGCTCTAGAAGCCGACGCAAAAATTTATTTTTTATTTGGCGTCGCGACGCTTTAAAAATGTACTTTTTAGCTAATTGTGAGGGTTTGTGAAATCAACCCTTAATTTATTTTTTTTTAATATAAATATCTCAGTTGTTATTTTAGATTTAACGCAAATTGTATTCAAAATTTGAGGAAAAAATGCTGTTTTATCAAGTTCGTCTCCAATTTCATTACGTCAAAATTGGGAACTACGTTTACACTCATCTGTCAACATCTTGTGTAACAAATGACATCTATCCTTTGGTTCGTTTAGATTGTAACAAAAGTCTTACTTAGTAAAATTGTCGCCATGTCGATGTTAATTAACGATTTCTGGTGTTCATTATGTGCAACATGCCCGAGTTAATTTAAATTGATCTTCGTACGATGAAATGAAGTGACTTGTGAAATTTTAGTATAAACGTAGTTTGTCACTGCGCCGTCATAATGTTGAAAACTAACTTGATAAAACAGCGTTTTTTTCGAAAATTTTAAACACAATTTGTATTAGATTTAATTTAAAAACTCAAATATTTGTATCACAGTTATGTTGAAAAAAATTTGAATTCGCGAATATAACCGCGAAAAGGCAAAAATCGCTAAAAATTATACATTTGAGGCGTCGCGACGTCAACCAAAACGGTGATATAAAAACAAATTTTTGTGTCAGCTTCTAGAGCTTTGTCAACTATGAGCGTATGCAAAGTTTCAAAATTTTATCTTAAACAATAATGACGATTTTGGGGGTGGACCCTGTATAAAGACACAACCCTAGTGCTGTTAAAAATTTGGCAACAATACTAGTATTGTTAAATGCGTCTTTTCGCAATTTCTTGATTTTGCTAAGCTGTTATTTATACTACTTAGTTTCTACTTAGTTATGGCCAACTAGCATTTATAATTTTTGAAGCATCAATTTATACATTTTTTTGAGTTTTGCCATATAAGCAAAAAAAATTCTGATAAAGGGAGGCAGTGCGCAAGTTTTTGTTCTGAAAACGTTTATCGTGTTATCTATTGACACAACTAAAGGGCCCCACAAACCTCGTTCTTGCACGACGTGTTTGAACGACGGTTTCGACTGTTGGAACGAAACGGTCGGAAAAACCGAGGTCTGTGGGCAAAAACCGTCGTGTTGAACCGACGATTTTACCCACAAACCTCGGTTTTTCCGACCGTTTCGTTCCAACAGTCGAAACCGTCGTTCAAACACGTCGTGCAAGAACGAGGTTTGTGGGGCCCTTAACAGATGGTACAGTTTAAGCGCTTTTAGCTTTCAGCTTTCAAGATAATGTAGCGCTGACCTGCTCAGAAGATTTGACTTTTTAGGGTTTCTACGACGGTGTGGTTTAAGAGACCATAAATTTGGGTATTTATTTCTACAGGTTTAAGCTGTCAAACATACGTTAAATTAGAGCGCTTTTGCTAAATTTAAAATTAATTTTATGTTTGCTAGCAACGGACGCTACATTTTGTGTATATCACACAAAATTACTTTGCAGTAATCAGAAGTCAGTAAATACTCTCACGTTTAGAGCAAAACTGACTTAATTTTTAAAAAAATTGTAAAGATTTTTTTCTACTTCGCGTTCATAATGAAGATATTTCGATACGCGTTTGAGCGTATTTGGGTATCGTAATGGACCAATCCCGTGCCTATATTTCCAGGGGCATTTATTTTTCTTAGGTTTGCAGCAGACAAACCGTCAACCTGCCGTCAACGTTGACAATTTAGATTTTGGTTTTGATAAACCATGATAAATCGATCAATGCACCATTATTTCGTGTTGTACTTGGCTTAATAATTCATCGGAGAAAAACTCTTTGGATGCAAGAGAACCATCATAATCATGATAAACATCTTTGCTCTCTTGGCTCCCTTGTGCTTCGGTAAACTCAAAACGTCGATTTTTTTTCCCAAACATTTTGCAAATGCCAACTACCCTAAAATTCCCTAGATTTCGAAATCAAGTTTTTTCGTTTAAAATAAGGCGAAATAGAAAAAATAGCGTATGATACTTGTTCATAATGCATTTTGTTCATTATGAAACGCGTTTCATAATATACTATTTTCGGTTTTCAAAGATGTTATTGATTCCAACATTTGCTTCACTATTTAAATCCTGAAAATGTACGTTCCAGAGATTAATTTTGAATAATAGCTGAATATGACGTTTAAGAGTGGAATTCTCCAAAGTTAGTTAGCACTAATTGTAAAGTAAGAACTATCATTGCTATTTTTGTTATTGTTTACTTCTTAGTAAAAAGAACAGTCCCAAATTATGGAATTAAGTTTATAAAATTTAAAATAACAAGATCGCAAGAACGTGTTTTCAAATTAGAAAATCGATAGTATTTATAAAAATAACACTACTCCTTAATGCGAACCACATAAGCAATGTTTGAATGACAACCCAGGCTTCAGAACCGAAATTTATCATCTGAGCAGGTCAGCGCTAAATTATCTTGAAAGCTGCTATACACGCTTGAAATTGAATATCTCAACTTTAGAGTGAGGGTTACTTTACGTGTTTTATTTAGTATAGAGTTAATGGGATGGTGCATTATTTTTGGACAAAATTCTACTTACCAAAAAATAGCAGCCGTAAGTTGGGAAATACTTGATAAAGTACCAGAACTCAAACTTTAACAAAAATAGAACTGTTTGGAAAAGCAACAACCCGGCCAAAGAGATGGTGATAACTCCTGTTATGACTTTCATAATGATGTTTTGGAACACATCCAGATAGAGAAAGCGGATGATCCAGAGATGGTCATCTGGAACTACAGAAGTTAAAGCCGAGTTGTTGTGGGAGTCGTACCTTTTTTGGAAAAAGAAACGACTTTTGGAGCTCCATCAAAATGCATCGTTGCATACAACTAAATACATTTTTCAGTATTTGTCGGTAGGTCGGAATTGTCATTGTAATGTTGTTATGGAAACTAATTCTAGAAAGATTAATTAATCGATGTGTAATTGTATTGTATAAAAATCGTTAAGATTAACTTCTAATAATACATATTGTAATACGACAACAACTAAATATTTTGGGTTAGAAAATAAATCTCTTTATCATGAACAGATGTTTTATTTACCGTGGGGAAAAAGAAGGAAAGAGCCCTTAAGGGTCGCTTGAAGGAATAGGGGGCTGTGGCAAGTGTCCTGTGGAGGGACGCAGATGGAACAACATATTGTTGTCTTCAGAGGGACAGTGTGGTGTGCGAGTGCGGGACTTAGACTTGATATTATGGAAACTAATCACAAGAAGATTAATTAATCGATCAGTAATTGTATTTTATAAAAATCGTTAGGATTAACTTTAAATCGTAATCGTAATCGTTTGTTGAACTAAGATCAAACGTAATTATTTACACTAGTTGAAAATTCTCAGTCTATTAAATAGAAATGTACCAATTTTAACTAAATTCAAGCAGTAATAACTTTGATATGTACAAAGGTTACTTAGGTCACTTATATTGTTGTGTCTTTTGCTGTGCAGCTAAACGACACGGGCTATCGGCAGCTCTTCGTCTGGCGGCACATGGGTCCATTTAGGTCCTTAATAAGGCAGAGTAAATGAGACCAAAGACACTCTTCCCAAGACAAAAGTAACTTTAATTTCTCAAAACAAATTGTACAAAAATATAAAATGAACAAATATTGGTTAGGGCGCCACTACAGCTATTTACAAAACTTGCCACTAGCTGTGGTCTAATGACAAGTACAGTGAAAGGAAAAAAGTTACGCAGAACCTTCAAATAGTGATAAATATCAGTTGCCGCTGAAGTACTATTCTCGCTTAACATAATATACAAGGTGTTTATTAATGTTTCTAGCATCAAGGGTGGCTATGAAATGTCAAAGAAATGTGCCGCTCATTACAAATGTGGGTTTCGATTTGTCAACTGACATTTGCAGTTAACCTCAAACATGAAGCAAAGTAAGTTTTGAGAAATAAACTGTTCCAGTTGTAGTTTAAAACCTGAAAATCGAAAACTTGGGCACAAAACCGTAACTAAAACGCCATTGAAGTAAGTAACATTATAAATAATTTTCAAGATAGTTATATTCACTATGAAAACAAAGCGGCAAAATAAGCTACGACAGGAATTCCAAAGCCACGCTTGATGCTAGAAACATTTATAAACACCTTGTACTTAACATTAGTCATGTAACTGAATAGCGTAGGGACACAGCATAGAGAGATAATTGTATTCCTATGCTGTGGTAGAGAGAACAATTATTAGAAAATTAGTGACTCTTAATGGTCGCCATGAGCAAAAATAATAAAAACAAAACAAAATAGTCAGACTGACTAAGCGTTAGGAGGTAGAAGGGATAGATATTTAGTAAATACGAAATATTAATAATTCCGTCATTTCGCGACAGAGACGGTAGGCAATAATAAGAAATATTTAATATGAGATTTTGACGTTAACCGAACCGAACGTATGGAGGTAATATTTAAAGAGAAAAGGGCGAATACGCCCTAAATAATAAATAATCGTAACGAATACGAAATTGCAAACGCGACCGAGAGATATAATAAACGGTAATAAATTGAGATAACGCAATTTAAGACTAGATTTAACTGGACGCTGATACGAGATCCAGATGGTGGTGAAGAAAGAGCCTGGAACAGATGTTCAACAAAAATAAATGCAGCATTAAAGTCCCCCACAAGAAATCACATCAAAATGAACAAATTTTATAGTTTTTGCTACTTTTTGGTACGATTTTTGACTCGTGAAACCATAATCTCATAAGAATATCTCAGCGTGGATCCAAACTTTTAGCGCAGGGTAAAAAGTATAACTTGCGTGTTATTAAGAAGCAAAAGAAATCATCTAAACTTTCTGAACAACTTTTAGTTTTTGTACAAGACAAGTTTATGTCGATCTGTACATGAAAAAATGCCCAATAACTTTGGAGAAAAAAAAAACATAAAAATACATCAGGCGTGGCATTACTTAGCTCAAAATTTAAAATAAGGCATAATTAAACACTAACAGACAACAGAACGAAATGATCCAGTCAAACAGAATGTGCTAGATTTTAAAGAAATAGGAGTTTTCCAATCAGTGGTGTTGCAGAAGAAAAATATCATGATAACACTAAAACCACCGCAATTTTTGAAGTAGGATTTGAATGGTCTTCAAATTAAGTGTGTCTTCAGTAAATCAAAAAGTTTTACGGAGTTTTCTATCTTCCACATTTTTAAGGAATTTTCTATATATGTATTTTGGTTTAATGTAAATTTGCTGCTACTACATCTAAATTAAGACCTTCGTCTAGATTCTTCTTCCAATTTTATTGCTTTATTAAAAATTTTGCTAATCTAAATAAATTAGCATGTAATTTAGTCTACTATCGACCACACTAATAATTTCAGACTGAAAGTTCAGCACACTAAATGTTCACAGAACGTCGAGAATACACTTTTTAATTTTCACACTAAAGATAGATATTTAGTGCACTAAATCAAATCAGCATATTTCGAGAATCGCACTCCCGATCAGTTGCTTTTGTGACAAAAAATTGTGTTAAGGTTTAAGTAAAAAAAAAACTCGTTACGAAAATGAAAGTGAATTTGTTTAGAGACATCGAACGGCTGGCCAAATTAAGGGCGGGAAAAGGCGAAAATCAAAATGCGTTTACGGAAAAAAATATTTTTAAAATTTGGAGATCTTGACTCGTTCTAACCGGTCAAATTTTGTGTATTTAATTTCATAACACCCTGTTATGATTTTTGTGAATAAAATTTTTGTGAATTCCAAAATGTTTTACTTTCTTAAATTTAATAGTTTGTTAAACTAATTTGAACTTGGCGTGCAGTGACAGGTGAAGGCACTGCGTGCTAGGGACATTTAGGCGTTGACAGGTGACAGGGCGGGAAGAGAGACGAGAATTGGCGGTAAGACCAGCGTGGCGTGGCGAGAAGACAAAGGAGTGTGTGAATAGTTTATTGTGTGTGGCGAACGGAGGCAATAAAAGACTAATTTCGTAAACGGTGTTTTCTTAGTCTTAACACGTCAGAAGTGGGATAGGCACTAGGCTCACGGTAGGCGATTACGTGGAAAAGAAAATCAGGTTATGGCGCATGGGGGACCTGACCCTGGCGCTGGGTTTGGGGATGGCGATACCCTAAACATCGGCGTCGGCGAAAGGTTGGACGAGGAAATGGAGGGCTTGGGCGAGGTGAGGCTCAACTCCTTCCTCGTCAACAAGTTGTTAAGGGGCATGGCGGCCTTGACTGATCGACTGGCTGGCGTAGGGCCACGGGGCGAATCAGCAGGTGAGGAAAGGCAAACCCAAGGCGATGGGACGAGCCATGCGGGATCAGGTGCAGGATCCGGGGGGTTGACTGGTTTCAGTCGTGCGGCGTGCGACTTGATTCCAGCGTTCGACCTTGACGATCCTGACGATAACATCGAAGCGTGGCTCGCAATTGTCGAGCAGGTGGCGGAAGTGCATGGTTTGTCCCCAGGCGGTAGGGTACTAGCCATGCAGCTGAAGCTAGAAGGGCAGGCGAAGCTCTGGCTGCGGCGGATCGGCATGGCGCAACGCTCTTGGGAGGAGTGGAAGGTGGTGCTAAGGACGGCGTTTCCTAGGCGGTGCTCGTTCGGCGTCATGTTGGCGGAGTTGGTCAACAGGACGAAACAACCGGGCGAGACCATGACGCGGTACTTCCAGGAGAAGCTGGCGTTGTGTTCCAGGTGCGGGATCGAGGGCGAGAAGGCGGTTAGCTGTATAATAGAGACCCTTCCGGAGGAGATGAGGGGTAATGCTAGGGCGCAGCATTACTCCACACCGGAAGATCTTTATAGCAAGTTCCTCTCGGCGATGGAGACGAAGGTGCCCAGCAAGGTGACGTTGGTGCCCTCGAGGGAGGCTCCGAGGACAGAAGATCTGAGGAAGAGGACGGCGTCCATGGCGACAAGGACAACGGCGGCGGAGTCATCGGAGCAGTTGAAGAGGCGTTGCTTCAACTGCCAAGAGATGACGACGCATCTCAGCAGGAATTGTCCGCTTCCGAGGAGGGACAGGTGCATGGCGTGCGGCAGGACGGGACACTTGCGCAAGGACTGCCCAAGGAAGAAGGCGGCGACCGAGGCGACGGCAGGGGCGACAACCAAGTTGGTGGGTGGATCGACCAGGCGGGTAAGTAATTCCACGGGGTTTCGGAAGTGGGCGGTGACTTCCACCGGCGACGTAGTCCACTTACTGTTGGATTCGGGAAGTGAGTACGACATCATTTCGCATGAGTGTGTTGAGCGGCTGGGGCTTAACATCCAGCCATCGAAGGTGATGCTCTCAGGCTTCGGAGGCGGCGAGACCAGGGCGGAGGGGTCTACCCAGCTGAGGGTTTATGTTGAAGATGCGGTGGAAATCTTCAGCACGCCCTTAGTGACGGCGGAATCGTTGGGCGCTGATGTTGACCTGCTTTTAGGTCGCCCGACGCTAACCAGCGGGTTCCTGGAGATGGTGGTCGTTGGACAGGAGGTCTCCCTTCGGCCAACCATGGCGGCGGAATTCATGGGAATCCGTCTGAATTCGGACCTGAAGCGGCGTGTGACCCTGGCGAAGGCAGTAACCATGGCGCCGGATACTGAGAGAATGGTGGCGGTTGACGTGGAGGCAGAACAAGGCGAAGTTCTTTGTCTCAAACCGTGCGTCTGGGAGAATGGACGGCAGGTGATAGCCATTACAGGTGCAACCCTGAACGGAGGAAGAACGGGCTTGGTAGCGATCATCAACGTGGGCGACGTTATGGTCTCGTGGCGGGAAGGGCACCTACTAGGACGGGCGGAAGTCCTAGATGAAATGGAGAGGCCGGTGGTGCGATCGGTGAGTACATCTCCTTTTGATTTGAGCACAATTGATGTAGGTGTGTTGAATGAACGAGACATGTCCGCTCTGATTGGGTTGTTGAACGAATACCAACGTTGTTTTGCGACAAGTGAGAATGATCTAGGGCGAACAGATTTGGCGAGCATGCAGATCAGGTTGACATCTGATAAACCGGTGCACAGACGACCTTATCGTTTGGCGCAAAGCGAGAAGGAGAAAGTCGGAAACAAGGTGAATGCGTTACTTCAAAGTGGAGTCATACGAGAGAGTAGCTCGGCGTATGCAAGTCCCATCGTGTTGGTTCCCAAGAAGAACGGTGATGTTCGAATGTGCGTTGACTACAGGGAATTGAATTCGATAACGGTGAAGGATCGATTTCCGCTACCATTGATTGAGGACCAATTGGACAGCTTGGCGAACAAATGCTACTACACGACGTTAGATCTGGCGCAAGGTTATCATCAGGTGCCAATGCACCCGGATTCGATGGAAAAGACGGCTTTCATCACTCCGGAGGGGCATTACGAGTTTCTGGTGGTTCCATTTGGGTTGGCGAATGCTCCAGCTGTGTTTCAGCGGGTGATCAACAAGATGTTAGGTAGTCTCAGGGGCAATGCGGTGTTGGCATACTTGGACGATCTGTTGATACCATCGTCTACGGTGGAACAAGGACTACACATCTTGGCACAGGTGTTTGAATTGTTGGCGAAAGCAAATCTCAAGCTCAATTTGGCGAAGTGTGCGTTCCTAAAGGAGGAGATCGAGTATCTAGGTCACCTAATAAGCAACAAGGGTATCTGTCCAGGTGAGAGGAAGGTCCAGGCGATGGTAGGCTTTCCAGTACCCACGAACGTACGACAGGTTCGACAGTTTGTAGGATTGGCGAGTTACTTTCGGAAGTTCATTAAGGACTTTGCGATTTTGGCGAAACCCTTGACGACGTTGACCAAGAAGGACGTACCATGGTGTTGGGGCGTTGAGCAGCAGGATGCGTTTAAACAGCTCAAGCAAAAGTTGACGAATAAACCGGTGTTAGCACTCTTAAACAGTAAGGCAGACACTGAAGTGCACACCGACGCAAGCAAACTAGGCGTGAGCGGAATTCTAATGCAGAAACAAACAGACGGTGGCTGGAGACCTGTCTTCTATTTTAGTAGGGCGACAACTAAATTAGAACAGATCTACCATAGCTACGAATTGGAGACATTGGCGGTTGTGGAATCTCTTAAGCGTTTCAGGGTGTACATTCTTGGCCGACCTTTCAAGGTGGTAACCGATTGTGCTGCGGTGAGAGCTACATTGGTTAAGAGAGATCTAGTTCCGAGAATTGCGAGATGGTGGTTGGCTATCCAAGAGTACGACATGGTGGTAGAGTACAGGCCTGGTAGCAAAATGCAGCATGTTGATGCACTCAGTCGAAATCCGATTAAGTCTTTGACGCATGGCGATGGTGGTGAAGCGTCAAACGATGATGTTCTTAAATTAGGCGATGAAATTGCAATTGGGGACGAAGGCGCGAGTCTTAGAGGTGATTTGAATGTGAGATTGCTGGCGGGTGATGACTGGTTTCTCACGGTGCAACTGCAAGATCCAAAGGCGCAGAACATCATGGCGGCACTAAAAGAAGGAGTGGCAGACAAACAACTAAAGAGCGACTTCGTGGTGAAAGATCATCGGCTCTACAGACGAACAACCTTAGGCGATCGGTTATTTGTCCCTGCCATGGCGACATTCAGCTTGCTACGGCGTTGTCACGATGAAATTGGACATCCAGGGTTTCAACGGTGTCTGAAACTTGTGAAGCAACACTACTGGTTTCCAAAAATGGGGCGATTTGTGAAGAAGTACGTGGAGGCCTGCATTCCGTGTGCATTCAGCAAAGGACAGCATGGACGAGCAGAAGGAGAACTGCATCCCATCAAAAAGGTAGACGTACCTTTCGACACTTTGCATGTGGATCATTTGGGGCCAATGGTGAGAAGCGTACGAGGTAACAGCTAGCTTCTGGTGGTGATTGATGGCTTCACAAAATACGTCATCGCCAAACCGACCAAGACGTTGACGGCGAAGGAAGTGGTGGCTGTGTTGCGTGAGATTTTCGGCATGTTCGGATGTCCACGGAGAATCATCAGTGACAGAGGCACAGCGTTCAAAAGCAAGGTGTTCAGCTCATTCGTGATGGCACAGGGGGTACGCCATACCATGAATGCGATCGCAACTCCTAGGGCGAATGGACAATGCGAGAGGGCGAACCGAACGATAATAGAATCGTTGATGGCAAGCGTCGAGAACGAGGCGAGATGGGACGAGAAGATTCACTCGGTGATATGGGGAATCAATAACACCATCAATGCGAGTACTCGACAAGTGCCGGAGGATCTCATGTTTGCTCGGGTGACAGGGACAATCTTTGGCGATCTGGTGGATAAGGACCAACGGCGTGAGCGAACAGAGATCATGGCGAAACGGCGGAAAGCACGGGTAAACCTGGGTGAAGTGGCCACGAAGATGAAGGCGAGGTATGATCGGCGGCGTAAGCCGGCTACCGAGTACAGGTTAGGCGAGCTGGTACTATGGCGAAAAGCAGCTACGTGCACGGCGACGAGAGGCGCTAGTAAGCTTACGCACAGGTTTGGTGGTCCTTACAAGGTGACTCGAGTACTTGAAGGCGATCGATACATCATTACTGCAGTAAAAGGTGTGCGAGGCTACAAGAAGACTAAATTCTTGGTGGCTGTGGATGCCCTAAGGCGATATCGAAGCGTGGTCCCTGCTTCCATGGTGATGAGCAAGGCGAAATCCAAACGTTCTAATGTGATTTCTTCACAGGGTGTAACAGATTCTAATCCCTTACAGGTGGTTGACTCTGACTATGGCCCGGTGGATTCGCCTGAGGATGAGGAGGAGTCTCGGCAGGATCTGATTGATCTGCTGGAGGGATAATGGGTGTGTGTGTACATGTTTGGGTGTCTTTGTTGTGGTTCTGGTGGTGGACAATAGGCGACTGATGCAGAACGAGCGAGCGAGCGATTGTTCAAATTGTATTCATGGCGATGTGTATTAATGAGGACATTAATATGTTTCAGGAAGGCCGAATGTTAAACTAATTTGAACTTGGCGCGCAGTGACAGGTGAGGGCACTGCGTGCTAGGGACATTTAGGCGTTGACAGGTGACAGGGCGGGAAGAGAGACGAGAATTGGCGGTAAGACCAGCGTGGCGTGGCGAGAAGACAAAGGAGTGTGTGAATAGTTTATTGTGTGTGGCGAACGGAGGCAATAAAAGACTAATTTCGTAAACAGCGTTTTCTTAGTCTTAACAAGTTCTAAACACCACCGCAAATTAGTTTAGAATGGTCATTAATAAAGTGTTTTACAAGCGGACTGATTACGCAGAGTTGTTTTTATGCTTTTTTGTTCTTTAATTTTATAGCAATTCAATGGTAGGTGGGCGACTCGTCAAAATGTAGGGGAGAAAAATTAGTTTAAAAACATGCGATTTCAAAAAAAAATTATTAAGAAAAGTTGTTACAAATAGTGAGTTCTCTTACCAGTTTAATGTTACGCACTCATTTCCATAATGCCCTCGGGCTTTAGCTGCAAACACAATGTTATGTTGATGTGTAATTTGCTCTCGACAAAGTCAGCGCCAATATATGAAAAAAAATACGCGCAGTTCGAAGATTGGCGGAATCAACATAAAATTTCCACAATATCTGAAAACGTCCTTTTGGCGTATTTTGAAGTGCAGCGTCAAAAATTCAAGTCTTCAAGTTTGTGGTCTCTGTACTCACAATTGATAACAAACTATAAGTTTGTTGTTATTTTGGGGTTTACCTTAGTCATACGCGCGTCAAATAAAACCGATGCCAACCTTACAACACAAAATTGCACACCGAAAACAGTATTAGTAGAACGCAAAATAAAAAAATATGTTTATTAAACTTACCGATACCCTTTCCTATATTTCATGGATGGTCAACCCAGCCGCTCCTCAACCGAGAATGAAATTCCTGGTTTTCAACGTCGAGTTCTTTTACTCTGGCAAACGTTTTATCTTGGAGAAAATCGACAAATTGATTTTCTCAAATATATGTGGTCAGTTGAAGTGGGGATGCGTGAGTATTTGCACTCAAAAACGCAAATTTTTAATCAACTTTTGAAATTTTTATAAATTATGATTTCAAAATCTAAAGACAACATAAACAAAATACACTCAAATAGAGTTTGCTACATAAAAATTAAGATATAAAGATACCACAACTTCGTGCAGCATCACCACTTTTTATTATTTCATTCCTGAGCGAAATTGGCAGAGAATGCACTTAACACGTCAAAGTAGACAATAAAACTATAAAGATAAAAAAAAAAGTATACTTTACTTCACTTGAATTAATTGTTAAGTAGAAGAATTTTATAGTAAGTAAATAATTTACAGTAAATTTGATAACATGATAACGCTTGGAACTGCATGAGATCAATATGATTGAATATGTTGAAAAATGTACCTTTTTTAGAGAAGCGAACGACTTTTGGAGCTCCATCAACTTGCATCGTTGCATAAAACTAAATGAATTTTTCAGTAGTTGTCGGTAGTTCGGAATTGTCATTGTAATGTTGTTATGGAAACTAATCACCGAGAGATTAATTTATCGACCAGTGGTTGTATTGTTTAAAAATCGTTAGGATTAACTTTTAATCGTAAGGTGAGTGGGGTAAGAAATAGTATATTATAATACCAGTTTAAGAGCACGACGCGTCAGCGGAGTGGTTTTAACGTCGTCAGGGTTTTAAAGGCGCTTAAGCACATCTTTTCACGTTTGTAAAAATCCGTTCAGAAAATGAGTGAAGATATTAAAAGGCTAGCAGGACATGCAGAACTGCGATTAATACTGAATCTACCCGACGCTGAGAAATATACTGGTCATGCTTTCCGACGAATTTCATACGATTATGGCAAACAGTGGTATGAACATCGATGAGTTGAAACGTCAGGTGGGATGGAAATTTTCGAGTGTGGTTAGTGGCTATATTGAAGAATCCACTTCAAACAGAATAGTTGTTTCCAAACGCATTGCTGGTGTTCTGAACACATTGGTTGCTAAATCAACTTCATCAAGTACTATGGACGTCCAACAGAAGAATGAAAGTGAAAAAGCTTCTACTAGTTATGAATTAGAAGCAACAAACAACAGTAACCAAAATGAAATTTAGATTAATTTAGAATTCTCAGTCTCTATTGAATAGAAATATAAATCAAGTTTAAGAGCCGGTTTTTCAATCGCTGATTAATTGTTAGTTAGCCTATAATTTCTAATTAACGAAATTTGTCAGTTTTTCAAGTGTCAATTAATCAAAAAGTTTATGTTAACGTGCAGTTTACTTAATCATTAAAATATCTAGTAATTAACTTCCAATTTTCTAATGTCAAACAAAATATTGAAAACATCAATCTGAATCTTCATTATGTGGGATTACGACATAAACGCATACAGCAGTGACGAAGAGGTTCGTAGACCGAAAACTGTAAGATACAGAGTGGGACCAAAAAGATTTTTTTGCCCGATTTCGGTTGAGGCCACGGACGGTACATAACTTATTAGAAAACATAGAAGAAGCAATTTCTTTTCCCACTAGAAGGTAAATTTTGTCAGTATTGTGAAAACGAATAATCTTTATAGCAGTTTTTGGGTCTAGAAATGACTGTTTATCGCCCGAAAATCAGTTGCTGTTAACTCTGCGATTTTATGCTACTGGCTCCTTTTTAAGTGTGGCTGGAGATTTTTGTGGGGTGCACAAATCTACTGCTTGTAAAACAATTCGACGTGTAACCATGGTTTTGCAGGTCTGAGAGAAAATTATATTAAAATGCCACAAAACGTAGAAGAGTTAACAGAGTGTAAACAAGGATTTTACAATACAGGGTGTTAGGTAACGTTACGGCCATAGGAAAAGGGGTGATGGAGGCTGCCGTGAAAAGTAATGTTTCGAAGTTTTTTTCGGGTTTTCTTGAACAGTTTAAGAGCTGGAAGGCTTTGAATGTGACCAATCAGGGAACAATTTGCATAAGGTTACAAAAATTTGAATCAGAGTTACTGAAGGAATTTTTTTGTTTGACGTCAAACTGACAGTTCTTATTTTTTTTACCAGTGGCGAACTTGTTCAAGTTCGTCCAAACGAAAATGTGTTGGGCACAATAAAGAAAACATTGTTGCATCGTTTACAATTATGTGTTCAACAAGATGGTGGCCATTTTGAACATCTAGGGTTATGTTGCTTTATTGTCTGTTTTTTGAATAAAATTGCGTTATTGTTTTTCCCTTTTATTGACGCCACTGATTTAAAACTTCAAATGTGACGGGAAAGTGACAAATTATTCTTTTGGTCCGAAAGCTACTTGGATTTCTGTAAAATTGAAAAATTATTTGAAGCTATTCTATTGGTCAACTTTAAAACCTTGTAGCTCTTTAACTAAAACGAAAAAAAAAAATTAATTGCGGATTCCGAGACAGTTTACCTTCCTTAATTATGTGGCGACCGATAGGGTAGGTGGTCTTGACCTGAACGTAGTCAAAAATGTCAATTGTCTTTTCTCAGATTTCGATTGTACATGATTACCAATTATAACGTTTTCTTTTATAATATAGTTTGTTATCAGTGTCGCAGTTTAATTTAATCCTAACCACCAAAATTATCCATTAGTCTATGGCCGTAACGTTACCTAACACCCTGTATAGTAAAATTTCCAAGATGTTTCTGGGCAATAGACTCTAGCCATGTTAAAATACAGTCCCCAGGAGGTAACAACGCAGAAATTTACAGAAACAGAAAACAATTTTTTTTCTTTGAATGTACAGACAGTTTCTAATGCGAATTTGAAAATTCAAGATATTGTCGTTCGGTGGCCGGGTTCAGCGCACGACTCCCATATTTTTAGAAATTCTTCACTATGTGGAAAATTTGAAATGGGAAATTTTGCAGACAGTTTTCTGGTTGGGGACAGTGGTTATCCTGTAAGGCGCTATTTAATAACTCCTTTGCTCCAAGTTCAAAATCAAGCGGAAAATTTGTTTAATGAATCTTTAATTCGCACGAGTGTGGTGGAACGTTCATATGGAGTTTGGAAGAGAAGATTTCCGTTACTTGCCTTAGGTTGAAGATTAAAATTGGATACTATACAAGCCGTAATATTGTGTGATTCATTAAATTTCCATTCGCAGTTGGCTTTGAGAAAAAAATTCATGTCGTAACTAACACCATTACAGTAGTTTCGACTTAATATTTGCGAGATTTGCTAGTTATCGAACAGGAAGTCAACGCACGTCCAAAATACACGGCCTACCTAGAATGGAAATTTAATGAATCACACGATAGTTGCAACTGCGGTTTTGCATAACATTGCTTGTGATGAGGGTGAACCAGAACCTGTGGTCAATGAAGAACAAGAAGCCGCTGTTAATATTGTTAATAATGTTAGCGTTCAAAATGCTGAAGAGATTAAGAGGAGGAATTAATTATATTACAAGATGCAACTTGATACATAGTTATTTTAAAAGATTGTAACATTTATTTAAACCAAATTCAAAGAAATTTACTTAATATTATGAAGTCTTTTTTACAACAAAATCTGCTAATAAACAAATAAAAAGAAAACTTAGAATCTAACTGCAGAGATTCTGAATTTTATTTTCATTTATTAGCAGCTTTTTTTCTAAAATTTTCATCCTAAGTTCGTGTTTTTCTAAGAATTTTTCTTGCTGCAACTTCACAAAATTTAATTTTTCTTCTATAAGTATATGCCCGGGGCCAATATATTTTTTGGTACCTCTTGTTTTAATAATTTTTCTTCCCTTAAACATGTTAATTAAAGATTTAAGAATTTGTGTTGGAGTAACTTTGTTACTTTAAAGTTTTTTGGTCACAGGTTCTCTTAAATTTCTTGTTGCATACGAACTCCAGTTTGTTTCAGAAGATAGGTCATCATTTGATGTACTGGGTATTGGATCGAGTTCTCCACCTGATTGATTAAATTAATTATAATCATTATAATGTAAATGTATTTACTTTTTTACCATTTGAATCGAGAATTGTAACATAATATCTTCAGCGTCAACAGCACCAGAAACCGTGTCTATAACTGCTGGTGTTATGATCAGATCGATCAGAGACTCTCTTCTTAAAACAACTTCTAAAGAAAATAGCTTTTGCCACTGCGGCAGTTAAATTCTCTTTCAATTTTCTTCCATACGTGTTATTTTTCTTTCCATGTAACATTTCCAGACTTTTTACACTCAATAACATTTCTATTTTGGTCTACTAATGCAACTAGCAGTGTTTCCTCTTCTACAGTAAAGTTGGTGAATCGTTTGCTAGGCTTTTCCATCGCACAGGAACACTTTTCCGTTTCACTTTTAATAAAATGTTGAAGTAACTTTTGTTTAACAGTGTCAAATGTTTGACGTTTGATGCAACTTCACAGCTATACACAGTTGTACCAACTTAACAACTTTTTGATTAATTGAGAATTGGCTAATTTAGAATTAAAAATCATTGAAAAACACCATTTTCAATATCCAAAAGTTAACTTTTGGTTAATCAAAAATTGTCAATTACGTGATCAGCTAATTAATCAGCAATTGAAAAACCGGCCCTGAATGTTACGCCACTGATGCGCAATCGGCACCAATCGGCACTATTCGGCGTGCGTCAACTCTCGCCATCTTAAAACGCGTACGCTGTACCTACTGATTCCCAAGATGGCGCCGACGAAGCAAAATAGTAAAATGAAGAATGCCCTAGAATGTCGAAATAAAAAGAAAAAATCAGTAGAAAATCGACTAACCAAGAAACAAAACTGAAAAAAAGGTAAAATAAGAAATCAGTTACTGTAAATGTTTTTTTTTTATTTAAACATTGTGTAAGAATTAACATCAAATTGTCTTGTATAATTATACAAAGAATTTTCCACCAAAATTTAAATTGATTGTCGTATCGCTCAATATTCAAGCCCTTACAGTTTTTAAGTTACAAGCACTTTAAGCTGACTAATTACGGTTCATAAATTGCTAGATAGCATTCTATGTTGCGACGTTCCCTGCGAAATCAACTCAGATTTTGATGGAGAATTTTTCATTAAAAAGAAGTGCGCGCGTTCTGAGACACTAGCAACTTATAGTCACCCCCAAAATCGTCTTCATTTTTAAAGATACAAGAGCAACGTTACTATGCATGACTGTGAATACTGGGAATTTACATTTGTGGGGAAACAAATTGACAATGTTGCCATTTTCGTAATTTAATTTTAGTTCTACTGTGAAAGCAAAGAACGTGTTATTTTTTTAAGATTTTTTTGGTACTCTGGAGGACCACTTAATTACCTCGTTTCAAGGTGGTGCACCACTTTCCGGACACCTGTACATTTGTGGATGTAAATGTGCTACTAGTAATAAAAAATAGTAAATATCGTTATAAAACCAACAAAGAAAGAAATATGCTACCTACTATATTACAATTTGTAAACAAAATAACACTTGGATATTTTGATTCCTAAACACATAAAGTCGAAATTTTAAGTAAAGTGTAGAAGTGAGTAGTTCAAAAATAGCGTCACCACAATTGAACCCTATTGAGCGAAAAATATGAAATTTTACCTTTCATGATTCGATTTTTCCCATGATAGAACAATTTTGCTTAGTTACCGCGCTTGCTGTTGGAACAGTAAGTTGAGTTTACTTGTTACCAAGATAAACAAAACGATAACTAAAAATTTAAAAATAGTCAATTAAAAAAAAAGGATTTATATACATTCTCATGCCAAAATTTTGACTTTTTAGTTTGATTAGTGTCAATTATTTGTAACATTTTTAGTTTTATAAAAATAATCGAAATTTGTCTATCGTGCAAAAAATATTATAAGCATCACGAGCGCTAAGGAGTATACCGATCTCACACAACAATTGTCTTTGATCGGTAAAGTGTCCTTACCGTTCTTAATACGTAATATACTATTTTTGCCCTACCAATAGAACAAAAAAATATTTCCCAAATTATTCATTACAAAAAAAAAACTCATTCATTTTAAATTTTAATTTGTAGTGCGCTGAACCTGACTCATCACTGAAACCATCGAATATATCGATTTAGCCATCTACAAAACGCAGTTAGTTTGATATTGTAAGATCAACAACTCACCGCAATGCCTAGATCATAATTTAATGTAATGGTACTTGAAAAGGACAGACTAAGAGTCTTCTGAGCGTTTAATACAAACAATAAATAATTCTTTTTATTTTCGGCATTCCAGTTGTACCAATTTGTAGTTGACAGCATGGCACTCAGCTCATTTGACTACAAAAATCACTAAACGAAAAAAGCAAAAGAAACTAAAATCTTACATCTTCCATCATTTGTCCTGTCAAAATAATGTGAATAAAAGTCAGTGTGCCTGTTGCGGTCACTGAGAGGATTCTGGCGTATTGTTCAATATAAAAGCTTCCTGGATACTTTAGAAAAAAATTAAGAAGTTTAATAAAGTGCTACTCACAGTGTAAACGCCAACTAAGATACTGATCCCCAAGATGGTGCCGCGGTGACGCTGTATACAACTATCAGTGAGTTTAGTTTTCGCAAGATAATTACAACGATACTAAAAACAATAAAAGAAAAAGATCAACAAAATTGCAACACGTACAAATAAAGGTAGACGTGTCTATCAACAGCAATTCTTAATTTTTGTCCAACAGCTTCTTGGTACTTCTTCTGATAAAACAATGTGTTGTCATCGTCGAACCCATCATCAATTCCCTTTAAAAAATTGATTAATAAATAAAATTGAAAACGTAGCAAACCCATGATGTAATTGGTCATGTAAAAGACAGTTGGTGATATTAAAGTTGTCGGTATATATCCCACTCTGAACGTCCAGGATAAAACTGACTTCCACTGTGGGAAAAACTCTTCAAAGATGGCGATAGGAAAAAACATATCGGCGTCTCCGTCCACCGGCTGCGAGTACGTAAATCCACAAAACAACATCAAAATTGTGTTCACCACAGTGTAAGTGTTGAAATAAAGAGCTTCCAAGCGAATTCTTTTTCGAGTGGCAACACTGACGATGTTCATATCCCAGTATTTAAGATTGATGACTATGCTTTGGTACAGATTTGTCATTAGCGGGATTGTAGCAAGAGTAACAAAAACCTAAAAACAAAATAAGGAGAAATAACTTTGAATGGTACAATTGCGTCCAAAAATAATGCACCATAATATAAACAGAATATGCACCCCTAGAACTGCTTGAGATCTGAGCGGTCAGTTTTCGTACAGGGGTGCGTCAGACAACCAAATTTTACTTACAACTCACTCGACAACTCATGCAGATTGAGTCGACTAAACAACATGGTTTGAAGAACATTAATTATAGAAGTATGTGGTCATTAAACCCAAGCACTAGCCTGGTAATTTTTGTGACAGCTCACTGCCGAAATCTGCAGAGCGAGCTAACACCCCTTACTGTGCTATCGTAAAGTGATTGTAAAATGATAAATGCTTATTTTGCCTCTGTCTGGTAGAAATACTTTTTCATGGGTAAAATAACATGAATCAAAAAATTTTATTTTAAAATTTTAAGTACATTAGTACGTTGTTCAAAAAATAATTTAACTAGTCAAATAATAAATAGATTAAAGTATTATTTAATATTAGAATGCCAAACAGAAATTTTCAAAAAAAACTAAACTTATCTGTTGTATGTTTAATTTTATTTATTTTTAAATAGATACGTATTTGGTATGAAGATACAAAAGACATAGTATAATAATGTGTATATGTTACATGTTAGTAAGTATTTATAAGAAAAGTGGTATTTACATAATAGGTATTTATTTACAATATTGACAATTAACTAATACATACGTAATACAAACTCAATGACGGCGGATCGGAATAGACAATCTTTGTTTCCTAGAGTCAATTAATTCCAGCAACATGTGATCAAAATAAAACTTAATCAATTTTGGTTCCATTTTTTTTTCCAAAAAGTTGTGTCTTCATAAATATATTCATATTTCATGTCACTTTCTTGTCCAAACCAAACACCCAGAATGCACTTTTTTTTCGTGTTATTCTTAACTGCCCTTGGATTTGGTAGTACCAATTATGATTTGAATTTACAATGTATGTTCCATTTTTTTCTAGTTACCAGAAGTCAACCTTTCTATTCTCCCAAAAAAAATTTATATTGTTCTCAAAGGAACAAGATTTAGTGGGTTTTTTAGGAAAAGTTGAACCGGCCGGCAGCAAAATGAAAGAAATTGACATTACCTAGTCAAACTCCGGTCAGCTTCTTAGATAAACTCTAATCCAATATTGCAAACATCAGGTAAATTGCATCCGGTCAGGTTGCTCCATAGAGTCATACCATTCAAAGCAATTTTGTTTCGTTCAACATTTTTCATTCATTGATGAACTTTTAAATTCTAGTGAAATAAGAAAAAATAAACATAAATAATAAAACATGTAATAAGAAAAATAATAATAAATTACTATTTTATTAAATTCCATTTTCTAAATTTTACGCCGAACACCGTGAAATAGTCGAGAAATTAATTCGTGTGTCATTGAAAGACGTTAGTTGAAAACATGACAATAAATTGAATGAATGTTCATACTACATACTTGTTTCTATAATTTCATACATCAAGCATTATGAAACTTCGATGTGCTTGTACTTATTAGCACTTTTAATAACGCTCTTCTAATTGTAACCATTTTATTATCCTCGGTGCGAAACAAGCAGGTAAAAATTTTAGAAGAAATCTCTTGATTTACAACTTCCAAAGCTGGTCGAGAAACCGCAAATGAGGGTTCGCTTATAAATCAGCCTAGTCGTAAATTATCTGCAAAGTTCAGAGCTTCGAATGAAAAATTTTTAGTTTATCTCTCTTATAACTAGACCAATTTCAATGATATCGATTTAAATTTAGCGGGAAAGTGATTTTGAAAGTATTCTTTACTAATTCTAAGTTTAAAAATTCACAAAAATCGGACATAAACTTCTATTCGTAAAACTACCTCTAAATTATCGAATTTTCAAGTCATTTACCTTTTAAGTTAAATGTTTTTTCCAATGTTTGATACTTAGTTTTAGAAGAAAATGTGAATACAAGCAGTTGAGAGTAGGAACGAAACTGATACATCAAAAAATAAGCGAAATATTTAGACGATACTTTACATGGGATTCTCCATAAGAAAAATGTCTTGGCACTCGCCTTAAAGAATTACCATTTTAGGACTACACAGATGTGCTGGAACGGTCAAGAACGGCCCCGGCGAGGACCTCAAAATGTTTTCCGATGCTGTTTAGTAATAAGCAACAGAATGGTGCATTATTTTTAAACGAAATTGGACTTACCAAACAATAGCAGCCGTAATTTGGCAGGTACTTGATAAAGTACCAGAAGTCAAACTTAAACAAAAATAGAACTGTTTGGAAAAGCAGCAACCCGGCCATAGCGATGGTCACAACTCCTGTTAAGACTTTCATGAAGATGTTTTGGAACAGATCCAGATAGATGAGGCGGGTCAGCCAGAGCTGGTCATCTGAAACTAGAGAGGTATAGCAGCCGTCAAGATAATGTAGCGCTGACCTGCTCAGATGACTTGACTTTTAAGGGTTTTTACGACGGTGCGGTTGGAGGGTCATAAATTTTACCTCAGAGGCCTGGGTTGTCAATCAAACACTGTTTATGTGATTCGAATTTTTAGGAGTAGTGTTATTTTTATAAATACTATTGATTTTCTAATATAAAAACGCGTTTTCGCCGTCTTGTTATTTTGAACCTTTGGAGTAATAATTTTCGGTTACTTTTTAAGTTATTATAAGTATTATATTAAGTATTTTTGTTCCGTTATATTATAAAAATTGCTGGAAAAAATACGCTGGACGTCAGAATTATTATAGCTAATACCGTCTTTTGTATAATACACATATACTTAATCTTAATTCCACACAATTTGGGACTTTTTTTCACTCAGAAGTAAATAATAACAATAGTAACGATGTCTACTTCGAAGCAAATTACAGCAAGTCGGAATTAATCGAAGTTCTTCGCTCCAAAACATATAGCAAATCTCTTAAAACGGTGTGCCCATATCATTATGTGTTCAATCCTATTGAACTGATTTGATCGGAGTTGAAGGCACACATTCGGCGAAATAATACAGCGCCCAAATTTAGCAAAGAAGCGATTGATTTAATTTATCAAGAAGTGCACAAAATCAGCGTTTCTAGCTGGAAAAACAGTGTTGCGCATGTAATAAAGATTGAAGACAATAAAAAAAAATTATAACCAATAATTAATAATTAGTTTAAATGACGACGACGATTACAGTGAAATGGAATTTGCACTCAAAAACGCAAATTTTTAATCAACTTTTGAAATTTTTATAAATCATGATTTCAAAATCTAAAGAAAACATAACCAAAATACACTCTAATAGAGTTTGCTACATAAAAATTAAGATATAAAGATACCACAACTTCGTGCAGCATCAGCACTTTTTTTCATTTCATTCCTGAGCGAAATTGGCAGAGAATGCATTTAACACGTCAAAGTAGACAATAAAACTATAAAAATAAAAAAAGAGTATACTTTACTTCACTTGAATTAATTGTTAAGTAGAAGAATTTTATGGTAAGTAAATAATTTACAGTAAATTTGACAACATGATAACGCTTGGAACTGCATGAGATCAATATGATTGAATATGTTGAAAAATGTACCTTTTTTAGAGAAGCGAACGACTCTTGGGGCTCCATCAACTTGCATCGTTGCATAAAACTAAATGAATTTTTCAGTAGTTGTCGGTAGTTCGGAATTGTCATTGTAATGTTGTTATGGAAACTAATCACACAGAGATTAATTTATCGACCAGTGGTTGTATTGTTTAAAAATCGTTAGGATTAACTTTTAATCGTGAGGTGAGTGGGGTAAGAAATAGTATATTATACAACGTGTTTATAAATGTTTCTAGCGTCAAGGGTGGCTATGAAATGTCAAAGAAATTTGCCGCTCATTACAAATGTGGGTTTCCATTTGTCAACTGACATTTACAGCTAACCTCAAACATAAAACAAAGTAAGTTTTGAGAAATAAACTGTTCCAGTTGTGGTTGAAAACCTAAAAATCAAAAACTTGGACACAAAACCCTAACTAAAACGTCATTGAAGTATGTAACATTATAAATAATTTTCAAGATAGTTATATTCACTATGAAAACAAAGCGGCAAAATAGTGTACGACAGGAATTCCAAAGCTACGTTTGATGCTAGAATAGTATATTGTATAACGAGTGTTGAAAATGTAAGATTTCACACGAGTTTTGCAGAATTGAGCCACGAGTGTGAAATCGAATTTTCAACACGTGTTGTACACGATATTTTTCCGACGATCACAAAAATCGCAGAGTTAATATTTATTTTTTTAATTAAAGTTTATATTTTACGCTCTTCCACTTGCTAGTAACGGTGCAAAAACACGTCAAGTTATCTCTGGTCAAGTTATAACTTAAAATGTCATTCGGCAGAGCACCTAGCCGCGGACAAAATAATTATGCCGTTGCGCCGAAAGTTAGATACCGATAATGCCCGATCTGCGTCAACCTGTGTGCAATATAAAAACACACAGTTGTCGGCCAATCAGAGATCTCAAATTCTTCATTGCTCACGGGTATGCGCTTCGTTTGTCTTCGCACTGAAATTGTTTCCAATTTTTAATTTTCACTACGAGAAAACTGTATGAAATGTGGCATATTTTATAGTGGTCGTCGGAAAACATTTATAAACACCTTGTAATACCAGTTTATAAGCAAGCCTTTAAAACACGCACGACGAGTTTAAGACCACGACGCGTCAGTGGAGTGCTTTTAACGTCTTCAATGTTTTAAAGGCGCTTATAAACGAGTGTTATACCCTATTTTTGATTATACCTATCTATTTACAATCGTTTAGGAGCATTGCAAAACAGCAGAACTGCGATTAAAATTCTCAATCTACCCGACGCTGAGAAATATACTGGTCATGGTTTCCGACGAACTTCATACGATTATGGCAAACAGTGGTATGAGCATCGATGAGTTGAAACGTCAGGTGGAATGGAAATCATCGAGTGTGGCTAGCGACTATATTGAAGAATCCACTTCAAACAAAATAGCTGTTTCCAAACGCATTGCTGGTGTTCTGGACACATCGGTTGCTAAATCAACTTTATCAAGAGCTATGGACGTCCAACAGAAGAATGAAAATGAAAAAGCTTCTAAAAGTTATGAATTAGAAGCAACAAACAACAGTAACCAAAACGAAATTTTGATTAGTTTAGAATTCTCAGTCTCTATTGAATAGAATTATAATAGTTATTTGTGTACCAAAAAGTTCAAATTTTTTTTATTTACATTCGCAGTTTCGGCATGTGTAGCTTCACAATTTGTATGAATTAGGTTTGATGTGCTTTTTGATGTTGTTGCAGCAGCACTGCTATCCATCTTCATTAATAATTCAACACGTTTTTGTTGCACTTTATAGTAAACTCAGTTGACATATACCTAGTAAATTTTATGGCCACATTATGAGAGGGCCGGGCAGTACTAATCCTTGCGATTGGAGACCATAAATGAGCACGAAATGAGTGCGGGCCTATTCAACCATCGGTCAACTCTCTACCTAGAACTTTGTCGGCTGCAGCTTACAACACCCAGTTTTATTTCTATGGGTGGTTTGACTTAAGCCATAAAATGTTTACTAGGTATATGTCAACTGAGGTTACTATACAGCAGTTTGTCGATTTGATTTTTCCCAAATAATTATAAAATTCAGGGTAATATCGGTATCTTGATGTAATATGCAAAACTATGGATAGATGGCGCGACCATAGATCGGCCTAAAAGGTTTGCGGCCAGAAAAGACTCACTTTAAGGCCGCTTTGAAGGCCTAAAAATTTCATTTTCAGTCGCGTAAAAATAAAGTTACAGAATATTTAAGCAATGATACAACATTAGATTTAAAACTGCGGCCTGGAGCAAGTTCAAATTTATCTGCCAACACAAAAAAATTAACCAAAATGTTAATTTTGACGCAAAGAACGACCAGTAGTCAAAAGGGTAACTGCCAAAAATAATTTCAAACGTGGACAGCCGGCTACAACTCTGTTGTTGTCTGCATGTGGCTGTGACCTACCAACAGACTTGTTCGGTCTGACCTCAAATCATCTTAATTTATTATTTTTCAAAAGTCAAAAATATGAGTTTAAGACCTTTTTTACCAACATGATCCATTTTCTCATTTATTTATATTTGAAATAAATGCTTTTTACTAGAGCAGTAGCATGAAAGACCTCTACAGATGAGTACTCGGGTACGCGGTATTAGATTTCTTTTAATTTAATTTCTAGGAGTTATGATAACGTTTTGATAAACAAAATTTGTAAATGAATACTGTGAAAATGTTTAATTATAATATTCAAGTAGTAATTCGAACAACACTATTCTTAGATAAGAGTAAAAATTTCCCAACCGGACCACCTAAAATTGATTTTTCGAATTTCGGAGTGTTTTTTTGAAATAAAGATTTAGGCTGGGTTTTTCCGTCTTTAGTTAACTTACAGTTTTAATTAACTGATAGTTAACTACCAGATAAGTGTTTTCGATTGTTCTGAGTTAACTCACAATTTAATTTGACTAGTACATGAAGTTCGAGTTGACTTATAGTTTAACGTTAATTTACAGAATTAAGAATTTACAAATTCTAGTACAACTATCACAATAGATAATTAATATTATATAAATGTGTACAGTAATGGTGAGGATTATTTGCCTATGAGAAATCGTCGTCTGTTGGAACAACAAATCAACCATTTGGGAGGCAAACGAATTTTCCCAACGCTTTTGCTTGTCGGCTACATACATGGTCCGGCTCTAAAATTTTCTTCAATTTTAAGAATCAAATTTTAAAAATCTGCATACGCTAATAGTTGACAAAGCTCTAGAAGCTGACGCCAACATTTGTTTTTTATCACCGATAGTTGTAGCGTCGCGACGCCTAAGAAGTATAGATTTTTGCGATTTTTGACTTTGCAAAAGTACTCGCGAATTCAAATGGGCCTCATAAATCCACTACGTTGAAGATAAAAAAAAAAGTACTGAGGCTTTGGCTTCTCTTAGACCTTAATTTATACAATTATACAGAAACCAAAAACAATATTTCTCATTTAATGTGCAAACTATCACAAACATTTTAGATATTATTGTTGCTCGCTGGCCAGGATCTTCTTATGATGCGCATATTTTTTGTCATTTTTTGCTGTAGGTTTACAGCTGGTAATTATAAAAATTGTGTTCTTTTGGGAAATGGCGCTTATCTTGTGAAGTCCTACTTGTTTACGCCTAACTTGAAATATAGCAGAAAATGTATACAACGAATCACAGATCAAAACAAAAAATATTATAAAGAGATCTTATGGAGTTTGGAAAAAAGTTAAAAATTAGCCAAGAATAACTAGAAACCGTCATTTAAATTTTGACAACATAACAATTTATTTGGTTAACTATCAGTTTACTAACTCTAAGCTGAAATATTGTGGAAAAACACTTAAATTTTTACTTAGAAGTTAACTTCTAGCTATTTTTGAATGTTAGTTGCGTAACTATAAGTTAACTAAAAGTTGGAACAACCCACTCTTTTAGTTGTCAGAAAAACTGTATCCAAATATTATTATTTATAAATTAACATTTTTGATAAAGTTATGAAGATTCAAATTTTTTGCAGCGACTTAGAAAAATGCATTTTTGTTGCAAACTACAAAAGTTATAAAAAAGGACGTGTATATATAGACACACCTATAAAAAATAAACAATAAAAATTGTTTTATTGCTTAATTTAATTTATTTATTAAATTACTCATTTACTCTGAGTCATGAGGCAACACATACATGGACCTTCAACATTTGTGTCCACGCTCAAAATCGTCTTCAATTTTAAAGATAAAATTTTGAAAATTTGCATCTGCTCAAAGTTGACAAAGATCTAGAAACTGACGCAAAAATGTGTTTTTTATTACCTATAGTTTTGGCGTCAGGACGCCTTAAGAACGCAATTTTTAGCTAATTATGAGGGTTTAAGCAATCAACCCCTAATTTATTTTTATTTATACAAATCTGTTATATAAATATATTAGTTGTTATAATATTTCAGTTGTCATTTTGGATTTAATGCAAATTGTATTCAAAATTTGAGAAAAAAATGCTGTATTATCAAGTTATCTGTCAACATCTTGTGTCATAAATGTCATCTATCCTTTGGTTCCCTTCAGATTGTAACAAAAGTGTTTAACTTGGTGAAATTGTCGCTTTGTCGATGTTAAATAACGATTTTTAGTGTCCAAAAAGTGCAACATACCCGAGTTTATCAAAATTGACCTTCAAACGAGTATATGAAGTAACTTGTAAAAATTTGGTGTAAACGTAATTTGCCACTGCGACGTCATAATTTTGAAACCTAACTTGATAAAACAGCGTTTTTTCGCAAATTTTAAACACAATTTGCAGTAGATTTAAAATAAAAACTCAAATATTTGTACCACAGTTATGTTAAAAAAAATTCAATTTGCGAGTTTTTTCGTAAAAACTCAAAAATCGCAGAAAATTATATTTCTCAGGCGTCGCGACGCCACACAAATCATGCAAAAATATTTTTTTTATAAAAGACTCTTTCATTTTCAATTTTAATCTGTAGTGCGCTGAACCTGGCTGATCACAGAAATCATCGAATATATCGATTTGACGATCTACAAAACGCTGTTAGTTTGATATTGTAAGATCAACAACTCACCGCAATGCCTAGATCATAATTTATAGTCATCGTTCTTGAAAAGGACAGTTTAAGAGTCTTCTGAGCGTTTAATACAGACATTAAATAATTCTTTTTATTTTCAGCATTCCAGTTGTACCAATTTTTAGTTGACACCAGGGAACTCAGCTCATTTGACTACAAAAATCACTAAAAGGAAGATGCAAAAAGAAATAAAATCTTACGACATCTTCCATCATTTGTCCTGTCAAAATAATGTGAATGAAAGTCAATGTGCCTGTTGCGCTCACAGAGAAGATTCTGAGGTATTGATCTTCAAGGTTTCCTGCATACTTAAGAAAAACATTAAGAAGTTAGATAAGATGCTACTTAGGTACAGTGTATACAAAAACTAAGAGACTGATCCCCAAGATGGCGCCGGTGAGGCTGTATAAAACGATCAGTGAGTTAAGTTACCCTACGATATTTACAACGTTACTAAAAAGCAATAAAAGAAAAAATTCAACACAGTTGCAACACGTACAAATAAAGGTAGACGTGTCTATCAATAGCAATTCTTAATTTTTGTCTAACGGCTTCTTGGTACTTTTTCTGATAAAACAATGTGTTGTCATCGTCGAACCCATCATCAATTCCCTTTAAAAAATTGATTAGTAAATAAAATTGAAAACGTAGCAAACCCATGATGTAATTGGTCATGTAGAACACAGCTGGTGTCATTAAAATAGTGGGTACATATCCCACTCTGAACGTCCAGGATAAAACTGACTCCCACCGTGGGAAAAACTCTTCAAAGATGGCAATAGGAAAGAAAATATTAGCATCTCCGTCCACCGGCTGTGAGTATGTAAATCCACAAAAGACCATCAAAATTGTATTCACCACTGTGTAAGTGTTGAAATAAAGAGCTTCCAAGCGAATTCTTTTTCGAGTGGCAACACTGACGATGTTCATATACCAGTATTTAAGATTGATGACTATGCTTTGGTACAGATTTGTCATTAGCGGGATTGTAGCAAGAGTAACAAAAACCTAGAAACAAAATAAGGAGAAATAACTTTGAACTTTAGCAAAAATAAAACTGTTTGGAAAAGCAACAACCCGGCCATGGTGATAGTGACAACTCTGGTAAAGACTTTCATGAAAATGTTTTGGAACACATCCAGATAGATGAGGCGGGTGAGCCAGAGATGGTCAGCTGGAATTACAGAGGTTAATGTCCTGTTGTTGTAGGAGTCGTACCTTTTTTGAAGAAGAAAACGACTTTTGGGATTTCATCAAAATGCATCGTTCAATACTGAATGAATTTTTCAGTAGTTGTCGGTAGTTGAAAATTGTTATTGTAATGTTGTTATGGAAACTAATCACAGGAAGATTAATTAATCGATCAGTAATTGTATTGTATAAAAATCGTTAAGATTAACTTTTGATCGTAGGGTGAGTTAAAGTAAGCTCAAACGTAATTTATACTACATATAGTCAAAATTTTGTAACTTTGGTTTAACCCCGCCCACATGGACAAATGACGATTTAAATTTGTCGAATCAAGGAATGGCTAGTCTCCTATACACAACATGGTCAAAAATTTGACAACTCTAGTGTCACACTTGTCAAGAAGATTTGCAGTTTTGCGACAATTTAATTAATTGTGACACCTTCGTCGATTTTAATCATGTTTCGTCTTCTAATGTGTAGACATTTTTATCCCGGTTTCTGACAAATATCAACGAACTATCAAAATGTTGCAGAGTAAATCAGACTTTCAGCTAAAATTTAATTGGCCTAAAAGGTAGGCGGAGTTAAACCAAAGTTATAAAATTCTGACTATATACCTAATTTAATTAAAATACTGTTTAAACGCCATCCCGTTTTTTTCATTGCACAATTGACAATAATTTTTTTTCCAATATTTTTTTGTAAAAGTAGAACATTTCTGAATCAAGAAAATTTATGTCTTCGAAATTATCCAAAAAAAATGGGTGGCAATTTAAAGTAAGAAAGTTGAATATCGCCCAAAAGATACTTAAGACATTTAGAAAAATTCTAAAATCATCAGTTTATAGTAAATTAAAAATCATCATTTTTGAAATCCGTTCATAAATAAAAATTCTTCAACGCTTGCCGTTTTTTAAAAATCACCCTGTATTATTATTAGCTACTATCAGTAGCAGTAGTTTTCATTTTCACTTTTTTTATTTTTGTTTTTTATTTAGTCGTTTACCCTTTTCACTAAATTTTTTATCTCAACATTTTATGGCATTCTTCAGTTTGTTGTTTAGCTCATTTTAATTTTTATATATTCTTCATTGTTTTCCGAAGACATTTGTTCCTTTTCTTAGCTTTATGTTCCATTGCCATTGAATTTTCTCTATTCTAAGTCAGTCTTCATTTTGCCATCTTCATCTTTTTTAATTTTTATTTCTTTTTTATTCAATTTTTGGTCTCACTTTACTAAACTTTCCTCCTTATCTCGACATTTGATGGCACTTTGCCACTATTGCTCATTTTGATTTTGGTGTTTTGTTAATTATGTTTTTGTATTAGTTTCTGTCTGTTATTCCCCACTTTACATTCAATCTGGTAACCATGGCATAACATTATTGAAACTGTAAAAACTTTACCATTAACTTATCACAATTTTATTCCCATTGCCGTAAAATTTTGTACTAAAATTCCTGGTTGCCACGTAAAATTTCGAAAAAATGTTATTTGCTCTGGAAATAGAAATTTCCAAATTTTAGCAGATTTTTAAAATATTTGAATGTATCCCCAATGTATCCCAACACCAGTTTTATCGTAGAATTACAAACGTTCATCTAAAATTAGAAAATTTTAAATTTAGACTTAAAATAAAAATTTTCAAAAAATTGATATTGTATAATTTTGAAATTTGGTCGTCCTAAAAACAAAATTTCCAAAATAAATTTTTTGCATTATATTTTTGAAATTTTAAACAATAAAGAACATTTTTACAAAAAACTGAGAGCTTAAAGTTGAAAGTCAGAGGTACCAACATAAACGCTTTGATCGTCTACCAACCTATCCCGGCGCATCCACCATTTTCCGCAATATTTTATCTCAAATAACGGCTTTACCCTAAAAATTAATACTCTTCTAAAGTACCAACAGAATCCTCTTATTTTTGCACGTTTCAACGTTCAAATTAGTTAAATGTACAAAAAAATTAAAGCAAAAAATAAGCCAATTATGAAGTTTCATGTCTTTTACTTAAGTAACACCATGGAAACGTTTACAAGAGAGATCTTCCATTTAAAATACTCCACGAACAATGTGTAACTTTTTATGCAAGGTGTACAACAAATATTCTGCAGAACAATGCAATTTTAGGCGCCGAAAGTAACGCGTTAACGCGGGAAACGCTTTGTTTTACTACAATATATGCAATCACTTGGCGGTAGGCGGCGCTGAAGTCAAATGTGCGATATCCCTATAAAAAGGGGAAGAACGTCACAAAGGACAGTACAGCCAACCTTTTATACCCAAAGTAACCAGTTAATTCAGATGACAGTGGTCAAAAGTCCTCTCATACGGTTTGTTTACAATGTGAAAACTCTAAAGAACTAACGCAATTTTGAAGGATAACCGGAAATGAACAACCAAACAATAAAACTGAAACATGGACACTTAAACTGAGGTGACTGGTGTTCAGGCAGCCACCCCTGGAGCTGGCAAAAGAGGAATGTGGTGGTTGTTTGGCTTCAAGCAAACAACCTAAACTCAAAATCTAAACTCAAAATAGCGCACTAACTGCTACGCTTTTGCTAAAAATCCTTTAAAGAAAATTTGTACCGTTGCAGCCGTCATAAAAGCTCGGATTGAAAATTACGAGAAATTTTAATTTTTTCAATACCAGCGTAATGATTGTTGTCTCAGGCAAATGCAATTTTTGTGTTGGAATTTTGAAATAAAAGGCATTTTTTATATGAAGCGTATATGTTTAACCAAATAATGACTCATAAATTAAAAAAACAATCTGAATTTTATTTAAATCTCAATGTTTCCACATTATGAGTTAATTTTGAAAATATCTTAAGCGTCCGCCGCTAGAAGACTTTCCTCTACATACGTAATTGACACATAAAATTAGTTGCTTAGACTCCCATCACAATGTCAACTTTTTGCATAATAGAACAAAAATACATATATCGAAATTATATAAAAAGATAGCTAAACCACATGCAAACATAAAACATTTCCAAAAAAAAATGTCACTCTGAACTCGATTTCCTTTACAAAAAATTGGAGAAGACGCATTTCCTTTGATTATATTATATTTGGGACACTTTCCTGTTTGTAGCTCCACTCCATTTAGTTTGACCCATTCCATAAAAAAATGGAAACTTTCGGATTCTAAATATTCGCATTCGATTATCACAAATTCTATCTGACATTCTTTGGAACAAAATTTTTCGGATATCTTTTTCAAGTGATTGCCTTGTAAGTTAACGGAGAAAAAACTTTGATCATCAAACATCCCTTCTGATAATTCTTCAATGTTGTTGTTAATTAGGCTTAAATCAACCATGTTTTCTGCAGAGAAACCGTCAAAAACATTCCTTTCAAACCATGAGATGTTATTACAAGATAAATCAACATGTATCATTTCATTGACAAAAAACCTTAAATTCTTTTCTCGTAGAAATGTTACGTGGTTTGATTTCAATTCAACGCGATTAAGAACATCGGTATTGACAAAAGCGTCTGGATTTAGTACAGTCAAACGATTATGATTTAACCGAATTTCCATCAACTTTTCTAAATTAACAAAAGCTTCGTCTTCCAGAACTGCAATTAAATTGTGGTCCAGAATTATTTGTGTCAAATTCAAATTTTTGAAAGTACCACTTTTAATAATCTGTAATTTGTTGTGTATGATTGCCAAGGTGAACTGAACTGTTTGAAATTGTTCGGAAACACAGTCTTCCAATTGTTGTATTTCACAATTTTGGATAAAAATACTAAAAATTAACTGCTTTTCATCAAACAAATTGCAACATAAGATTGGTAGTTTTTGATTGATGATGTTGAAGTCGGGATTTTCAATTGAGGTGCTAAGTGGTGTTGACGAACGAAATATTTTCTTTTCATATGGTGATATGACTGTGTATTCAATTGCTGAACTTTTATCGCAGAAGTTTGCTTCAAATAAATTGAGAGAGATTGATATTAGTAAAAGTTTAAGGAGCATTTTATTGTGTGTAATATCGCAAGAACACACTCGTTCTGACCTCAGTTTTCTATAAACTGTGTTAAAGTGGTGTAAGTTATATCACTTATTTCACAATAAATTTTTTCTACTTTGGTGTCACAAATTGTTCATTGTGAAACGGAAAGTAGTATCACAAAAAAAGTTTTTGTGCAACTCCTTTTAGTAAATTTTTGGGAGTTGTATTGGTAGCGCTGAGTTGTAAGTAGTGCGTTATCTGTCAACAGTGTCAAACATCTAAGCTGTCAAACCATGGCATAAAGTTGGCATAATTAATTACCAAAACTAAGAGGTTTGCACAGATTTCGATAAGGTAAGAAAAAGCATGACGACAACCTTTAATCAAAATTCTAACTTACAAATAAATTTAACCCAATCATCCTGTGTTATTTAAAGCTCCTTACTCCTTAAACCTATTTGTCTTTACAGTTATGAAATGTGCAGTTATTGTAATTGTTTATGGTTATATTGCAAGCATCATGAGCTTGAAGAGAAAAACCTGGCGCATTTTGAGCCAAGTTCTGTTTAAAACTGGTAGTACCACAAAGATTTACTGCACCGTCACTAGTGATGGTTAAAGAATTTTCAGCTGTATTGAGACAGGACTGAGACGAGCGTTCTTGAGACTTTGAAGAGCTTTCTTGTGGTGAAGTGAACATTTCTGCTATTTGCTTTTTTTTGTCAAGGAATCTTCAATATTAACCTTCAGCTACAGCAGAACTTTTCCATCCTCCATGTCTTTTAATGGTGATTAGATCTCCACCTTTATTGGCTAAATGAGAGACACTCGATCTTCTAAAACAGTGCCCAGTGTACTGCTCAGGATTCGACAACTTTAAATGTGATGCAATCAGTCGTGGTACTTCACCGATTTTATTAATTCCAATCGGGCTTTTAACGCAGTGTCCGTTACGGTAGGTTAAGAAAAAACGTATAGAAGCTCCGTCTGGTTGAAGACTCACATATTTTTTTATAAAGTTGACATAATCTTCATCAGTTATCAAAAAAAGTCTTGAAGACTTTGTTTTAGTTACAGGGATTGACACAGAAATGATTTCATCTTTAAATTTTACATCATCAATGACCACTTTTGTAAGTTCGTCGCGTCATAAGACACCACAATAACCCATTATCAAGATTACCTAAAAGTCAAAATAATAGAAGCTTGTTCTATAGTAAAGAAGTTCAAATTTACTTTCATCGCCAAGAAGTTTAAATCATTGTCTCCTTGATGAAACGTTGTATTTCCTCTAGCTAGAGTATTCTTGATTTTTTAGATTGGTAGCCATCCGACTGTCTTTTTAGGAACGCCTGGAGTCTCGTAAATTTGGAAATGCCCACATTGTCATATGTATTTAGGCAGGCTCTCAGCATGCTATAGGAGGCCCACAGAGTTGAGGCTTTTTGCCAGAGCCATTTCGCTATAATATGCGAGCAGCACATTTTCGCTAGTTTGTCCAACCTTTTTTTCTGTACACCATTTCTTAAAAATGTTGAATTCTTTATCATAAATTGGTTTTGACTTAGGGGGCAGCGACTGTTTCACAGCAATTTGTGCTGCCGCTCTTATTTCGGGAGGAGTACAAGTAAATTTTTCTTCCATAATTATTACAAGAATTGAAAAATAAACTTTAACTGACTTTAGAGGTTAAAGTTTGATATATGACATTTGTAATTCAGAGCCTACGAAGTTAATTTATAGTTAATGTTTTATGTAAAATTATTGATTTTAATTTATTTTTTTTACGATTTTTCGAAAAGTAGACCAAAGTAGAAAAAATAACGTATTACACTCGTTTTATAAGACTTTATTGTGGTACTCATTCTATTGGAGCACTCCTTCGTCGTGCTCCAAAACCATTCGTACCACAATTACAACGTCTTATAAAACACGTATAATAATGTACTATACACCGTGGTCCACGAGTGGCAATGAGCCTGACCAAACTCAAACTGCAACTCAACATACATTTTCATAGCTGTCGTAGACATTTGAAATAAACGTCAAAGTTGACAAATTTTTCAGAACAATCTACTCACGCTATTATACCTTTAATTTATGAAGACTGCTAAATTTTGGCATTGCTTTTACCTGCTTAACGTTTCGTCGGAGAAGATGCCATTCCACATGCGATTAGAAACTGTCTTGAGTGAAAGGATTTGTCGAAACTCTGACAGCTGTCTTGTTGTAAATATAAATTTGGCAACGAATGCTATGAAAATGTATTTTGGGTTGCAGTTTGAATTCGATCAGGCTCATTATCACTCGTGGACCACGGTGTATTATTAAAAATTTAGTTTTCTTGTAAAAATTGTATCAGAACCAACACGAACAATTAGTACTAGGTCAGCCTAAAATTGCTATTAATTATGAAACAATATACTGTAATGGTACGACTTTGCGATCGCGAACGGAATATTTTCGGACATAATTTTGTTAAAACTGTACATTTTTGTCACCGCGACAAGTGTTGCAGTTAACACGTGTTTCCCATCTGGAGACGCTGTCCGAACCTTTTTGTTTTGGCCTGCATTCCTCTTGTCCCTTCCGGGAGCAGGTAGAACTGGAAGACGCTCTTTGCGTCCAGCCAGATGTGCTAACTTTCCATTCAATCGCGCTTCGATGACGCGTTAATTGAAATGAGCAAATTAAATGATTTAAGTTTTCAAAGACATGTAAAGCAATTGGAGTCGTAGAAGAACTACGTGCATGTAGAGCGTAGTATGACCTTCTCTTCTTTCGGATTGGCGATTAATTAATTAAATTAATTATTTAATCGTTTATTCTAGTAGTTCTAATAGTGCTTGCATTGAAACCAGTAGGAAAACAGCATGGAAACAAAAGAGTACTAAGTGAGGCATAAATTGCACCAGCGTAGTGCGATTACTAATTAATTAATTATCTTTCTTACAGGTTCGCGACAAATTGTTTCGTTTGGTACGACCGTACCAATTGATGTAACAAGATTAATTGTAATTAATTTAATTAGATAAGCAGGGAGATCTGAGTTGAAATGTTAATTCAAAAAACCACAGATTGATCGTGTTGCCATTGTGGTACTCGGAGAAGATCTAATTAAGTTTAAACCTTTTTTTTTGTAATTTTTGAGCATTGGTCGATCATCGTCAATCAATCAAAAATCAATCGAACAATTTGAAAGAGACACCAACAAAACATAAGTAAATTCGGGAGAACTTGAACAGCCAATAGGGAACAGCGTCCCCTTTGGAAGGGTAGTGCTGATTGGTCGAAAGATAGCGTCGGGTACGACCGAGCTTTTAAAAAGGGCTGAAACTGAAAATTTAGGGAATTTCTTGTTCGCAATTCGAGAGAGATGATTCTTTTTCACTATTTCGAGATTGAGGTCAGGCTTAGGTCCTGATTTCGTTTGTACGTCAGAGAGACGTCTTGTTATTTGTGAAGTGTTTGTGCAATTTACCCCGTAAGTTTGATCACACTTCCTTTTCATTTTGTTTTGTTTATAAATCTTATCGCGAGGATGAGATTTTACCTGTTTTGGGGTCTCCCATTTAAAGCGATGCCGAAATGAAACAATCAGTTAGGGTGAAGCCAACGCGAATATAATTCGTTAGATAGGGTGAAGCCTTCGAAACAATAAGCCAATAGATTTGCTAAAACCTCGAAGCGATCACAAAACCTTGGTTAGGGTGAAGCCTTCGGGAAAGTTAAATAAATTAGCTAGGGTGAAGCCTACGCGAAAGATTGAGTCAATTAAGGTGAAGCCTTCGGGAAATTCATTAGCTAGGAGAACCATGCATTATCTTACGAGTACCGCCAGCTCGAGATGATGACGCCACGAATATTCGGCGCCATTTTGTACTTGCAGTGTGATGTTCTAATTCTCGTTAATTAATTCATAAATTAATTAACACAATAATTTTAATTTCACAATTTTCGTGCAGTCGTCAGAACTATGAGTTCTGTTTTTTTTTTCACAATCAAAATTTATTCTGAAACTAATTTTTCTTGTCTCATTTTCATTGATTCCCTCCATTTCATGCTCCTTCTGAGTGCGAGGCGATCAATAATAAATGATCAGATTCTACTCTAGCGTTCACAAGAATTTCGATTCTAGTTTTTTTCCTAACAATGCATCTGACGCTATGAATATTTTGATTTGTCAAACAATCGTACGCTGAGGCGTTTGACTTTAGCTTGCTCGTCAATTTACTCGATTCTATTGACTTCTGACCAACTACAATAGAGAGAATTAATCGATTACAATGTAATTCCAATCAAAGACAATTTTTCCTAGAACTTGTCACCAAGGTGCAATTCTAGATGCATTAATTGAGACCGGACTAATCAGCGCTGCTTAGCAAGTCCGATCGTCTCCATGTTAAAACGCATTCATAGTCAAAATATTTGACTGCAACTTTATTTTGTGCATTTTGATCCTGAATCAAACAACACCTAAACCTAATGGCACTAAAAGGTTCTGCACAGTTGTGAGCGTACAGGTCCGAGCCTCTGATTGCCGCCTTACGTATCTTCTGGCCAAACGTTTACTCTTTAGCCGCCTCTGATTGCCGCCACTGGCCGCCTCAGATTGCCGCTACTGGCCGCCGCTTATTGCCGCCGCCACACCGTGTCGCTTTGCCAGGCGAAAAACTGAACATCCAAATAATCAGTACCTTAATGTTACGCGAAAGCTGTAACTCCTTTGCACATCCACAAAATGCGAAACTTTCCAAAACTCTATTGTAGTACAATTTCAAATTTATTGAAATTTGATTCTAATTAATAATCAATTTCAAGTGTCTTTCTGACACGGCTATTTTCCACGACTGTACACGTGATTAATTCAATTTAATCTAATTTTGACTTTCGAAGTCCGATTCTGTTTGAGTCTCATGCAAATCCATTTGCAGATTTAATTCCATTCGAGACCAAACCAAATTCTATTTTTTTTTCTCAAAGTTTTAATTTAACTTCATATACTTTGAGGATTGAACATAGCAAGTCACACGATGCTCTGATATTCCAGAGAAGGCGATTGCGACTGAAAACACACGCAGAACGAGAAAAAAAAAGGCTAAATGAGCAATAATCCAAAACTCTTAAGTTCCGATCAGTTCAAATTTTCTAAGAATTGCGACAGAGTGGTGTCTCCGACAAAGCGTTCGATTTGAAACAGTTCAAATAATTGACGGCCAAAACTCAAATCATTTTGATTTGATTTTGTTAATAAACAATAATTGAAAGAATTTTTTTGTGTTTCATTCGTCTTGTAAACTGCGGCCTCACTGAATTTGGGGTTACACAACATAAATAATTTAGAATTTGATTCTAAATATGTCTTTTCTTTCTTTCTGAGCAAAAAACACAACGTACATTTGGGTCCATTTCAACCATAACATCATAATCATCAAGGCATGGATAAGAACATATTATAGACTTTTTGCATTTGGTGCCGTGACCAGGATTTCAAAGAGTCACAAGTTAGGGCATCAGATACAAACCCACCATTTTGATGACATCAATCGATCAAGAACAGTACCATCAATTTATTTCAATTGGTGCCGTGGCCAGGATTTCAAAGGGTCACAAGTTAGGGCATCAGGTAGAAACCCACATTTTGGGGCATCAAAAGAACGAGGGATCATCGAGTTATTTCAATTGGTGCCGTGACCAGGATTTCAAAGGGTCACAAGTGGGGGCATCAAAACTTCAAGAACAGTACTATCGATTTATTTCAATACAGTATCGGACAAAGTTAGAGCAACTTTGTAAAACCTTGACTGTACCTTTGGTGATAACAGCTATTTCCCAGCAAGCCATACATGTCTTTTACTATTATCAATAATACAATTTCTTCCACATGTTTTTTTTTGTTCCGTCTCGCTTTTTTGTATGCCTTTTTGTAGATAAGCCTGAACTGGTGCGACACAATTAAAGCAACTTTTTAGTTTTCGTTAAGATTGTCGTCAGAGTAGGTTGAGGAATATTGAAACTTATATTTAACGATGCCCCGCGGAAAACACTATTCCCTTGATTTAAAACATAAAATAATAGAGGCTTATCAGTCGGGAAAATCTCAACGTTTGATAAGTGAACAGTTTGGTGTTTGTAAAAGCGCAGAACTATAAAAAAATATCGGCAACGTAAATGTGTAGTGAACTTTAAAAGAGGAGGTCGACCACGAAAAACCACAAAGAAACTTGATCTTCGTATAAAGAGAATGAGCGACAACAATCCCTGGCTTTCTTGCACCAGACTTCTGGCAGAAATTGATAATGCTAATGTGTCCTGCAGAACAATTCAACGTCGACTAGTTGAATTTGGACTTCCTGGACGACGTCCAGCAAAAAAAACCGCTCTGTCAAAAAAAAATAGGGAAGCAAGACTGTGTTTTGAGAATAGGCATTTGCACTGGTCGGAAGATGATTGGAAGAAGGTGCTATTTTCAGATGAATCTAAGTTTCAACTATTTGGAAGTGATGGAGCACGCTATGTTCACCGTCCTCAAAATAAAAGATTGCATCCGAAGTATGTTAGTACGACGGTTAAACACGGAGGAGGCAATATCATGGTTTGGGGTTGTTTCTCGGGATACGGTATGGGACCTGTTCATCAAATTGAAGGCATTATGGATCGCTTCGTGTATAGAAACATTTTAGAATCTGTGATGTTACCTTATGCTGAATGGCAGATGCCGCTGCAGTTTATATTCCAACAGAATAATGATCCTAAACACACGGCGAAATGTGTAAAAGAGTGGTTTCAACAAAATAATATTCATGTATTACAATGGCCAGCACAGTCTCCGGACTTCAATTCAATTCGTCAGAAACAAATGTCCAATAAACAACAAATATTCACTGAAGTCCAGGCCGCTTGGACCAGCATCAATCAGGAAACTGTTTCGAATCTAATATCTTCCATGCCCAAGAGATGTCGTGACGTCATAGCCAATAATGGGTATTGGACTAAATATTGACCAGTTTGTCTATATTACTCTTTTTTGAATATTTTTTGGGAAGTTGCTTTAATTTTGTCGCAAAATTATTATTGTTGAATACATTTACTCTAATTTCTGGCAAATAATAAGTGGAATAAATATAATTTTGTATTGTAGATGTTGCTTTATTATTAAACAGTTTGATTCTATAGCTACCCACTTCCTTTTAGTGTGCAAAAAAATTACAAATCGATTTTTCTCAAGTTGCTTTAACTTTGTCCGATACTGTAGCTATTAAGACAACTAGTGTTTTACAGAGAGTTTAAAAACTGAGGTCGATCATGTTAAAATTCGAGCGAAGCGAGAATTTTATGATCGACCGAGATTGCAGTACTTGGCGGATTAAACTCCTCGCGGAAATTACCCAATACCAGCATCTCAAGGTAGCTTGTGTACCACTGTGCTTGACCTTCGGGTTTGCCTTTAATCAACAATTACACCTGGTGTCCCTTTGGTGGAACTATCGGAAATTTCGCGTCGTTGGGAATGAGTGCGTTTTTTAACCGTCCTCCTACTCTTATAAATTGGTTTTTGTCAAGAAACGGATTTAACGATAGAAGGCTAGATTGCCTATCAATGGGTTCGTTATTTTGAAGTTTCAACAGCTCGTTTTTAAATGATGATTTCTGCACTAAGCGGAAGATTTTGACTCGCGCTTTGCGTAACTCCTCCGTGGTGAGGTTGCCCGTGCGTTTTTTATCTTCATTATTTGTTCGTGCATTATACAGGGTGTCCCAGAATTCACGCCTAACCGAAAAAGGGCGGATGCCGACAGCAATCAGGATGCCAAAAATGCAATTTGTTTTGTCCTGATGTGCATCAAAATTGAGAAATTGCTTAACGAAAATGACCAATCCCAGAAGCGAAAGCACAAATAATATTAATGTTGCTAGGTTTCATAATTTAATCTAAAATAGGATAATAGTATATTATTCAATGAGCGTGTAATGATGGCTATTACCCATGAAGATGAAACTTGCTGGCGCTCGTGGTGCAATCATCTGAGTGGGTAATAGCCATTACACGCGAGTTGAATACACTATACTTTATCTACAACTTTTAGGAAAATAACAATAAGAATTTATTACTGTTTTATTAATTTTGATGACCATGGTAATTATAGTTAATAGTTATATTAGTGCAGTTATTAAAAGTAATAGGCGGATTTTGTTTATGCGTCAAATTATAGATAGCACTTTCTGTGACAGTTGTAGTAGTAATGTTATTAACACTTTGTATGGTGCAATTATTCTTGTTAATTACTTCCACAATTTTTCTTCCTCGTTCCAACTTGTTATTTATGTTGTCGTCAATGTAACCTTCAGCAACTGCGGTTGATTTCCATCCCCCTAGTTTTTTCACTGCTGTGATGTCACCACCTCCGCTCACACAAATTGTTGCCTTACAATTTCAATTTCGATCACTTGCTTTGGTTAGAAGAAATGGATGATCTGGTGCCTCTTTAAGAAATGTATTCAGTTCCTCCGGTGTAAAAGTCTTGGCTTTTTTTGGTCGATGGCCTTCGGACTGGCGTTTTAGAAACGTCTTCAACTTCATGTAATGTTCGAGGTGGATGTTGTGATAAATATTCAAGGTACTTTTAAGCATTGAGTAGAAAGACCATAGTGAGGAAGACTTGTACTTCTTAGCTAATTCAGCAAAATACACAAGTAACACATTTTCCAAGAAAGAAGTCGTTTTTTGTCTTGATTGCCAATCTATAAAATTCTTATATGCGGCATCATACTTCTTTTTTGATTTTGTAGGCAACAGATTCTCTGTTGTGCTAGCGGCTAATTGTAATATTTCGGTAGATGTACAGCTACGCATTTCGTCTTCATCAGAAGTATTCGTATCACTCATCTTGTACGCGAATCAAACGGAAATAAGAGTAGACTTCACAAAATTCACTAAATTAGTAATGTTTGAAAAAACTAATGTCATCGTTTTTGACGTAAGGATTGAGTAATATTACTCCACCGAATTGTCAATATTATTCAATTGACAATAGTAATAACTGTCATTACGTGCCAAAATCGGTTTAGTAATTCATAGATTATGCGATAGTTGTAGATAAATTGATTTTATCTACAACTGTCGCATAATCTATGAATTAAACTAAACCGATTTTGGCACGTAATGACAGAATAATATTGACAATTCGGTGGAGTAATATTACTCAATCCTTACGTCAAAAACGATGACATTAGTTTTTACAAACATTACTAATTTGGTGAATTTTGTGAAGTCTACACCGGAGGAACTGAATACATTTCTTAAAGACCAAAGTAAGTGATCGAAATTGAAATTGTAAAATTTCTCAAGCCGTATTGTTTTTTACAGGTAGCATTAATCATGAGTTTAATGGGAGCCTGCCGCACTAATGAATTGCATTCTATGAAAATTGAAGATCTAAAAGATTACAATGGAGCTCTTATCGTCACTATACCTATCACTAAAACAAAGACGTCTAGATCGTTTACAGTTTCTGGTGATTTTTACGACATTTGTAGAAAATATCTTGCACTGCGACCACCACATGCCACGACAGACTGTTTATTTTTAAATTACCAGAATGGTAAATGTACTATTTAAAAAGTTAGCATTAATAAGTTAGCTGCTATGGGCAAAAACAAATAGCTATGTATTTGAAACTTGAAAATCCTGAACTTTATACGGGTCATTCGTTTCGTCGATCCTCGGCAACAATTTGTGTGAGCGGAGGTTTTTCACAGCCGTGAAAAAACTAGGGGGATGGAAATCAACCGCAGTTGCCAAAGGTTACATTGACGACAACATAAATAACAAGTTGGAACGAGGAAGAAAAATTGTGGAAGTAATTAACAAGAATAATTGCACCATACAAAGTGTTGATAACATTACTACTACAACTGCCACAGAAAGTGCTATCTATAATTTGACGGATAAACAAAATCCGCCTATTACTTTTAATAACTGCACTAATATAACTATTAATTATAATTACCATGGTCATAAAAATTAATAAAACAGTAATAAATTCATATTGTTATTTTCCTAAAAGTTGTAGATAAAGTATAGTATTCAACTCGCGTGTAATGGCTATTACCCACTCAGATGGAGTTTCATCTTCATGGGTAATAGCCATCATTACACGCTCATTGAATAATATACTATGATCCACTACATTTTTTTAACTGACGTCTAATGTCAATTTGACAAATGAAAACCACGCAATGGCAGTTCTAAAAAAAACCTTTTTGGCCTCATGAATTGTAAACGTCAAATTAACATTCAATTGACAGCTTCGGAAACACTAGATTTACAAGCGCCCTGGACGTTTACACACGCCGTGCTGTAAAAATTGCCCAAATCGTCTGCTCTTCACATGCGTTTATAAATTAAAATCACTTTACCATAATGAAGATTGATCACCAAAGTGGAATCTACCTAAATTATTATCTCAATTAAGACAATATTTCTATTTTTAAAGTAATATTAAAACGTGTAAGGTCACTAGATTAAACTGTCTGTTTTATAAGGTACCGCTGTTAGTTTTCAGTGCGCAATGCAAGAGAGACAGACATAGTCCATAAATCAATGGGTTAGAACGAGACGCAAGATTCTAGGGAATTGTCATAAAATTGTTGACGTAAAATTTGTCATTGACAAAATGTAAGGTTATCTTAAATTTATTTGTTTAAAATACACTTAAATAAACCGTGGGTACAAAAAGAAAATTGGTTCCAACATTATAACAGACTATGTGAATACGTAAGAGGTGAGCGAACCGACATTAGAACCGATTCCATTTTAGCACGTTAAGGAGGTGCAACACTCAGAAACGGTCTCGGACTTCAAGCACTGTCTTTTCTAATCTCCAACGATTCGACTTGTATGCAGTAACGCCCTAATTAGAATATGCTATTAGCACTGATTATATTGTAGCTTCTCCCGACGATGTAGTAACAATGATGAGATGTTAAAGTAACTGAGAGAAAGCATTGCACAAATGGAAGTAGCAAGTACATGAGCAGAAAATAAAGTACATGAGATATTTTAAAGGGGCTATTAAGAAGAAAGAATTTACAAGTTTGAAGAAGTAGACATGTTTAAGATCTTGAATGAGTTTATGCAAAACAACTGCAACAAAATGAATATCAAGAACAAATATTAAGGTTATGTTAAAATTATTTACTTAAATCACCCTGAAATACAAAATTACATCTATTTTTAACACTACAGGAGACCATTTGAATGCGTTTAAGGACCTTCGTAGGCCACATTAAACTATAGAACCAGTTTTGCATATCTTATGTATATTTCATGTCCCATTGCATTTTCAGTTTTCACATTCATTATGAGGAAGTAGCAGCGCCTTCAAACCAACCATCTTCTGCCGCTGATGTTGAAAGCGATGGTGTGTCTTCCTCATGTGACTGTGTATCTGCACTGTTCAAGTGATGAGTGCAATGACTGTGTCTTGTCCACCTGCTAGTTTATGAGGCCCCGCTGTTACATTAAGGATAGCAGTCAGTTGGTCCTACAACACATTTTGAGAACGTTTACCGTTGAGGCCGATATACTTACACTTTACAATATCATTGCTTGTGTTTTAGGCATTTGAAATAATATATTTCTGTCCATAACGCAGGTTTTGTGATGTACCACATGTGAGTGGTCTTGCTTCTTCTATTTTCTTGCCCATAGATTTGATTTTCAACTCATAATAACAATAAGATGAACGAGTTATTCGCCTGAATGCAAGAAGTTCATGTTGGTATTGGGGCTATTGAAACACAAAAGCGATTGAAGACAAATTGGGGGAACATTATTTAAATTTAGTTCGCGGAATTCGTAAACTAACAGGTACAAAATTCCATAATCTTATAAGAAGTACTCAAGGGTTCATATACAAAAACCAACTTTAGTATTCCTCCAATACGTACTGCTTAACCAATGTCACAATGATTGTCGGCTTCGATAGGGCTTCCATCTACCTTCTATTTGGAGTTTTCTGAAATTTGTGGAAAGTCGTCGTACATAAAACGTCAAATAGTATTAACTTACGGCGGAGGAAACAAATACACCATAACGATTCGTGTTGAGAAATCGCACATTCAAACCATTTTATTACAAACGATATTTGACAAGAATTGACAGTTCATAAAGCAATGTGTCCACACAAACAACATTTAAATTTAGTGCGCATGTAGAGATAGACAGAAGATATCGTTGTCTTTCTTTTTGTCACTAACAGCGGTACCTTATAAAACAGACAATTTGATCTAGTGACCTTAAAAACGTTTTTTATACAGCGCCATCTTGTGTACTTTTTGTGCACCAACTACAAAATTGACAGAATTGACAGATGATGAAATTTACAAATGTCATAAATGTCATAAATTTTGAAAAATTCAATTATTTAAATTGAAATTTTTCGGCCAAAAAGTTTAATTCAACTCTTATGCGTTAACCATTTTACAGCGCGAAATCAGTTTGAAGCACGACGGCGTAGCCGGAGTGCTTTAAGGCGGCGATTTACCTCCAGAAAAATGTATGTTTTCAGGCCTCACAAAATTCGATATTACTCCGTTGTCTGTGAAAAAAATCAGTTCAAATTTTGTGAAACTGCAGTTAAGATAGTAATTAATGTCGGGACGTTGAGTTTTTTTGAAAAAAAGTAATGACAGTATGATAAAAAAAATGTTGAAAATCGTTAAATTTGGCCAAGTTTAGAACTAAATATCTCAGGAAAAAACATTTTTTTTGTAAAAAGCTCTTCGTCCCGACACAGAACCATTCTTTAACAAGAAGAATATCATGTTCGTTCCACTGTTAATTCTTTTATAATCATGTAGGATCTAATTTACATGAAGCCTGCATCGCCCAAATTGTGGATAAATTGCGTACATCTTAGGTTGAAACCAACCCTCTGTGACCATAATGGTGGGGGAAAAAATAACATGTGTTCCAGAAGTGAGCTGAACGAAATTGTACGATAATAAACGACTAACTTTCTTTTCTTTGCCCATTTGGTCTCGAAATCGACTCGATGTCCATTCAAATTTAAAGACTTGACATACCTAAATAACGGGCTCAGCGGCAAGTCACATATTTTGAGAAATTATTTAAACTTGACATTGTCACATTAACCTGACTGCAAAAACTATATTATTAAGCTTTGTTAATAAACTTGCAATTTGATATTGAGAGTTCTTAAATATTGTCTTCTTGACTAATGAGAAAAAAATTATTGAGGTTGAAATTCAAAAATTGTTCTAAGCGCCATGATATTAATTAAAAATAATGAGATATTCACCAATACAAATTAGTCAATAATTTTATTAAATTTTATTAAAAAATCGTAAAAATAATAACTAATTTTTTAAAAGTTTATTTATAAAACTCTTTGTTGGCAGGTTTAAAAAATGGTAAAATCTGCTGATGATTGTTATTTTGCTTGCATTTTTATTGGTTGTTTATATTCAATTGTGCTAATGCTAGCGCACATTTACAATACACCTATAACACTTTTAACAATTAGAATAAATTAAAACAGATGTGATAGGATAACTTTCACGTTGTGTTAAAATTTGAAGAGATTACTTACTAAAAATGTCTTTATTGAAGGTTGACCATTGGCCAAAGTGTCAGGAACCACAAAAATGATTTGTGTCTTGGCTTTATTTATGATTTACTACGAATTTAGACAACATCAAGTTTTTCTGTTTGTTGTTCGGTTCATTCACAGTCCAGTTAGATAAGAAGCAAATTTTTATTTACAGATTGGATTCTTTAGAACGAAGGCATACAGCACTTGACAAATACATCGCACATTCCACTTAGTTTTTCTTCTTTTTCCTTCTTTCCGATATTCGTAACATATTTTTTGCCTTGCAATTTTAATTTATTAAGGGATTGAAAGTTTTTTTTATCAAATATGGACGATATTATTTAGAATTAATTTATTACATTATCTAATTTTTCAAATTTTTGGCTCTTAGATCGATCTCTATGTTAATTCTGTATTTACTATAACTTAATTTTATAATTTTAAATATTTATTCTAAAACTGTTTGGATTTTTACAAAATTGACTATTTTAAAGACCTGAAACCTTTAAAAAACAGCAGAATTTACGCAAACACGGAAGCCAAAAAACGGACTATTGCATATTTAAAAGGGAAATTTTTTGTTTACTCTTTTAAATTTTCTTAAAAACAATGGGGAATTGTTTAGAAAACAAGTTACACGCCGACTGCCTTGTTTATATTGTTTACCTCGTATTGTACTTCAGCTGAGGTTTTAGGTTATATAAACATCGTAAACATCGGATTGCAATTCCTTTTTATACAGGTTTCACTGTAGTTTGCATCAAATTTGAACAAATTTGGTACCCGAGCTTGTGAATTCGCGTTGCGACAAAGGAATGCCTTGGTTTTAATAATTTCGGCTAATTTTATGTTTGTTTGTTTCTTGTTTTATTAAATAATTGGTTTGTTGTTGCTTTTATATTTTTTGTTTTTATTTTTATATTATGTATTATTTTTTATCATTATTTTTGCTATATCGCTGTCTTCAATGTCTACTCTTTCTGAGCTGTAGTCCAACTAATAAAATGTTATGCTAAAAACGCTTCGTTTGCCGAGTCTGAAATGGCTAGTGTACTGCCGATGTGTCCGAAAGCATCACCCTGTCCTTGAATTTCGTCGAAGGGATGGATGTGTGTGTAACACTATAAGATTACAGCAGAGAAACGACACAACAAACCTAGAATGCTCTGGGTAAATCGCCGCCTTAATGATTTAGCGCTGTAAAATGTAGTTACCACACGCGACTGTAAATAACTATTTATTACAACAAGAAACAGAACAAGGCACATGGTGTAACAGTTACATCAAATACTGGAACAAACCACCATTATTTTGGACACACAGATGACCTATTCTAACCAAACTTTAACATGAATTTTCAATCATTTCATGCGTGATGCCATCCATACCTCCCTAAATGCGTTGTCTGAGCTCCGCTTCAGTATTTAGCGACACTACATAAACAACATATTTGAAGTGACCCCAGAGGAAGAAATCAGCGGTTTTTGTTGATAAGCCATTCGAAAAAATCTCTTCTGACCGGATATTCCTAAAGGAACTCTGGTACGGGTGCCTGTGATCAGTCGCGAAGATTCTTTGTACAGAAGATCTTCCGATGTCTAACTACAGTGCCACAGTTCGGATTCTTTGCGCGGCTTCTTCATTTTCAGCAGTTCTGGCTTGACTTGGTGTTTCACCAACGTCGCGCTAATCTGGTAATATCTGACCAGTCTATCTAGCCCAAAAAATAAGACAAAAAATTGTTTTGTTGACCGGACCTGGAAAACGTTCTCGATACGTTCTTGCAGGCATTCAGTCGCCGAGTACATCTTGAGACGTGTTAAGATATTTGTTAATACCAAACACCAACTAGGAAACCAGCAAGTGAGGGAAACCGGAAGAAACGTCGTTGACACACTCCACTTGGCTTTCCACTGTGTCAATTCTCCTGCCGCCGTGTTCATCGCTCGTCAACCAGTGGTCTTCAACCCTCTAGTCAATCCCTAAAGTACGCTGAGCCGTTTCTGCACACTAAGTTCAAAGAGTTAACTGATTTATGGAAGTCTGTCATTCTAACGTCAATTAAGTTTACAGTGGACCAGATTATTTAGACAAAATTCAAAGGAGAAAATTTAAACTGGTCTCTTAGCAACACGCGAGGGTATCTTTCAGACCATTCCCATGCGGTCTTGTGATTGGTCAACTTTTCTCAGTTTCTGTTGGAGTTGGAACTTTTTTTTCAGCAATTTACACATTCACAGCTTTTCCCGATATGCCCGGTTTTCAGCTAGGCATGAGTTCTCGGACATCCTGTATATGCAATCACTTGGCGGTAGGCGGCACTGAAGTCAAATGTGCAATATTCCTATAAAAAGGGGAAGAACGTCACAAAGGACAGTACAGCCAACCTTTCATACCCAAAGTAACCAGTTGATTCAGATGACAGTGGTCAAAAGTGAGGTCATACAGTTTGTTTACAATGTGAAAACTCTAAAGAACTAACGCAATTTTGAAGGATTACCGGAAATGAACAACCAAACAATAAAACTAAAACATGGACATTTAAACTGAGGTGACTGGTGTTCAGGCAGCCACCCCTGGAGCTGGCAAAAGAGGTGGTTGTGGTGGTTGTTTGGCTCCAAGCAAACAACTTCCTCAACACACCAAACTAACGCATTATTTTAGCGCTGGAGGATTCCTGGATGATGCTGGACCTCTGAAAGCAGTGTTACTTTGGGAGATTTCAACAAAGCATAACAAATCTAAAATCAAAATAGCGCACTAACTGCTACGCTTTTGCTAAAAATCCTTTAAAGAAAATTTGTACCGTTACAGCGGTCATAAAAACTCTGATCGAAAATATCAAATACTAAGTCAAAATTACGAAAAATTTTAATTTTTTCAATACAAGCGTAATGATTGTTTTTGCACGATCGGGCGATTTGGTGTATTTACTGAGCATTTAATATTATTGGGAAGTTATGGTTACCAACAACTTGATCGGTAAGTAATTACTTACCGACCGTGGGTGGTAATTACTTACTTACCGACCGACCGGTGTAAATTACAAACATTTTTAGAAATTGAAATTTATTTATTAACAATTACACTAATATTTGAACAATTATTAAATGTTACAGGAGCATTTGCGCTAACAATTTTTTTGGACGGAATCCTCCACGTACCCCTCGGCGACTGACGATGAACGCCATCCTCCGTGTCGTTTAAGGCCTAGAACATCAACACCTTTGTTCGCTAGTAAAGTAGCCGATGTTCGCCTGAAAGAATGTCCCGTGTAACCTGGTGGATCTTGCAGATTGAGACACTTCGCAATTTTAGAAGGCCAGCTTCCAATCGTGTTCTTGCCGACTACCTGGCAGGTAACTTTTCCATTTCGCATATTCACTTCACTTCACATATTTTCTGTAGAGCTCCAAATAATTAATTGCTCCGTTTTCTTCATTGGTTACTGTGAACGTTCGCTGTATATAAGTTTTCGTATTTGGAACATGGACTAGAAGAAAAGATCCATGATCTTGAATGTCTTCTGCTTTCATATTGTACAGTTCTTCTCTTCTGCAAGCCCCTGCTATTCCAAAAATCATACCAATTTTCACGTTTAAGTACACATCATCGGGAAATTCCTGCAGAAATTTGTACATGTCTTCTCTGGTGAATATTTTCGCTTTTTTTGTTCGGTGTCCAATATTTTTTCGTTTAAGAAAAGCGATTAACGTTGAAAATTTTGAAATGTCAACAGCCTTCTTTAAGAAAATGGTGGCCTTCAGCATGGAGTACTCCGCCCACAAACTCCCAGGAGATTTAAGTTTCTCGTTTCTTTTAATGAAATAGGCCAACACTACCTTTTCTGTGACGTCTACGTACTTTTTTGCGTTGCACCATTCTTCAAAACTTTTATAAGTCTGTTCATATCTGCCTCTTGATTTCTCTGGAATGACTGACGAACAGCCGATGTTCCAGGCTTCTTCCAGCCCGTCAGAATCGCTGCTTTGGCTGCTTTCTTCCATTTGCTTGCAGGAATACAAACGACAGCAAAATTTGGCAAGATTTTTTTCTGTACGTTTTTCAAACAATATGCTTTTGTTGAAAAACACAAAATAAACGCAATTACGTTACAAAATCAATTATTATTAATTATTAGATCGTGCAAAAAACGTAATAAGCATCACGGGCGTTAGGTGTTACTGATTTCGGGTAATATTGGTTGTCTCGGGCGCAAGCGCCCTCGACCTCCAAGCTTATTACCCTCAATCAGTAAAACGCACCTACCGCCCTTAATACTTAAATAACTATTTCTCAGGCAAATGCAATTTTTGTGTTGGAATTTTGAAATAAAAGGCATTTTTTATATGAAGCGTATATGTACCAATTAATGACTCATAAATTAAAAAAACAATTTGAATTTTATTTATATCCCAATGTTTACACATTATGCGTTAATTTTGCGGCGAATAGTAATAATTTTCGTACCTCAAATTTTGAAAATATCCGCTATAAAACTTTCCTCTACATACGTAATTGACACATAAAATTAGTTGCTTCACACTCCCATCACAATGTCAACTTTTAGCATAATAGAACAAAAAATTTATTGTGAAATAAGTGATATAACTTACACCACTTTAACACAGTTTATAGAAAACTGAGGTCAGAACGAGTGTGTTCTTGCCATATTACACACAATAAAATGCTCCTTAAACTTTTACTAATATCAATCTCTCTCAATTTATTTGAAGCAAACTTCTGCGATAAAAGTTCAACAATTAAATACACAATCATATCACCATATGAAGAGAAAATATTTCGTTCGTCAACACCTCTTAGCACCTCAATTGAATATCCCGACTTCAAGATCATCAATCAAAAACTACCAATCTTATGTTGCAACTTGTTTAAAGAAAAGCAGTTAATTTTCAGTGTTGTTATCAAAAATTGTGAAATACAACAATTGGAAGACTGTGTTTCCGAACAATTTCAAACAGTTGAGACCACCTTGGCAATCATACACAACAAATTACAGATTATTAAAAGCGGAACTTTCAAAAAATTGAATTTGACACTTATAAATTTGGACCACAATTTAATTACAGTTCTGGAAGACGAAGCTTTTGTTAATTTAGAAAAGTTGACGGAAATTCGCTTAAATCATAATCGTTTGACTGTACTAAATCCAGACGCTTTTGTCAATAATAATGATCTTTTTGTCGTTGCGTTGAGATCAAACAACATAACATTTCTACGAGAAAAGAATTTTAGGTTTTTTTTTGACCATCAAATGATACATGTTGATTTATCTTGTAATAACATCTCATGGTTTGAAAGGAATGTTTTTGATGGTTTGCCTGCAGAAAACATGGTTAATTTAAACCTAATTAACAACAACATTGAAGAATTATCAGAAGGGATGTTTGATAATCAAACTTTTTACCGCGTTCACTTACAAGGCAATCACTTGAAAAAGATATCCGAAAAATTTTGTTCCAAAGAATGTCAATTGGAAACTGTGATAATCGAATGCGAGTATTTAGAATCCGAAAGTTTCCATTTTTTTATGGAATGGGTCAAACTAAATGGAGTCGAGCTACAAACAGGAAAGTGTCCCAAATATAATATAATCAAAGGAAATGCGTCTTCTCCAATTTTTTGTAAAGGAAATCGAGTTCAGAGTGACATTTTTTGGAAATGTTTTATGTTTGCATGTGGTTTAGCTATCTTTTTATATAATTTCGATATATGTATTATTATTAAAAATTTAGTTTTCTTGTAAAAATTGTATCAGAACTAACACGAACAATTAGTACTAGGTCAGCATAAAATTGCTATTAATTATGAAGCAATATAGCTATTAAGACAACTAGTGTTTTACAGAGAGTTTAAAAATTGAGATCGAACATGGTAAAATTCGAGCGAAGCGAGAATTTTATAATCGACCGATATTTTTAAACTGTAAAACACGAGTTGGCTTCAAGATTTTTTCTACGACCGAGGAATTTGTTAGCAACTTCTTAATGCAAACGAATTTAATAGTTAGCATTCACAGAGAAAAATTTATATGGATTTTGTCTTCAAATGTTCACGAAACTGTTACAATTTGTGCTTGATCCGGTGACAAGACCAATTTGTGCAGTTTATCTGCATCTGTTTGTTTAAAGTGAATTGTTATATTACTTTGTACAATATATCTTTAACTTATTCACAATATTGTTCAAACATTAGTCAATTTTTTATCAAATAATTTTGCACAAAACTGTGTGACTTGTAATGCAGAATATTAGGTGAATTTTAATTGCACAAAATTGTGCTAATTTTTAAATATTGTGTATGAATATTGCCCAATCTTATACTTTAAAAACGCTCAAAAAAGGGTTATGTCAAAAAAAGTGCACATATAATATTCAAACATTTCTATTGTTTATTTACTTCTATAATACAAATACATATAAATGGCAAGATATTTTACAGAATTATTTAAAAATTATACTAAATATCTTAGTGAGACAAAACATTTATTATTTAGGGTTGTAACAAAGCACAAAAAAAACAATGTAAATCTGTAACTTTAAAAAATTTCTTTTCCTCACTTTCTACATCAAGTACAAAAGCATAAAATGTCGTGAAAACCTAATAGTTTTTATTATTTTACAGAAAAAAACAGAAGTTTTGATCATTTTTGTTTACAAAGATTTTCTCAATGAGGCCGAAAACAGGAAAAGAATCAGTCCAGTTTGGTTTTCATTTTGATGTAGAAAATGGGTTTTTAAATGTTTCCGAAATGAATTGAATTTATTGTAAATTCTCCAACATCTTTTGACATTACAAGGCAAATTATCATTGTCTTGCAAAAAATGATGGTTTCTTAAATGTTTTATGTAATTTTTAACATCACATTTAAATGCAGAATCACATTTGAAACAACACAACATCTCAATATTATAAACAAGTATTAATGATTATAAATGAATAATAAAAATATAAAAATTAAAATAAAAGCATGCATAATAATGATTTAAATTAGACACTGATTATAAACTACACATAAAATAAAAACAACAAATGTCAAAAAACAATAAAGCTGGTATGTACTTAATTTAGATTTGTCAAAAATTATAAAGAGTACAAAATGAACCTTGATCCTCAAACTGACGCAATTGATAGATAATTAGAGTGAATATTTATTCCCCAGCGTAAAAATAAACATTTTGAATAAAAATGGTTAAAAAGATATTAATGGTATTAATAGTTTTATTATTATCATTATTTAACATTTAACTACTCTTACCAACAAATATGTCGTAAATGTCAAGTAATTCTCATGCTACAAGTATATTCTTTACTTCGTCCATAACTTTACGACTATTTCTCTACTCAAAGTTAAAACAAATTGCATACATTCAGAGATCTAAAACATAAATTACGCAATAGACAATAAGCATAATTGTAACGTAATGGGAAGAGTATTATTATAGTATACTTACTTGTATCATCAAGTTCTACCGAACTAGCACTCAACTACTCAACTGAACAAAATCAAAATACGAAACTGCAGTAAGTTATATCGTGTGATTCATTAAATTTCCATTCTAGGTAGGCCGTGTATATTGGACGTGCGTTGACTTCTTGTTCGATAACTAGCAAATCTCGCAAATATTAAGTCGAAACTACTGTAATGGTGTTAGTTACGACATGAATTTTTTTCTCAAAGCCAACTGCGAATGGAAATTTAATGAATCACACAATACAAAAAGGACACGTGTTGTTTAGACTGCAAATTTTCTGGAATCAACGAGGGAATAAATGCGATTGGATGTTCGCACATAAAAAATAACCTTGTTGGCTGATTCCCGTTAAAGATATTATTTTTGCTTCCAAAATTTCTTTCAATTTTTCACAATCATTGTCAAAAAAGTTTGAACACTTTTGTGGATTGTTAAATTAAGCAAATTATGTAAATAAAAAACATAAATTGTTCTACAGTAAAACATAAAATTGTAACTCACCAAGTCTCTTACCTGATTTGAAAAATTTTACACAATTTGTCGAGTTAAAATTAAAAAAAAATTCACACAATCAAGTTGAAAAAAAGTAAGCAGCGGTTTAACATCAATTAACGCAATTGTAAGAAAAATTGTGACAATTTGCAATCACACAACGTTGGGCAACAGATTTCTAGAGCATTTTTCTCTGTGTTAGATGAGATGAGGGTGCTATGGGTCCTATGGTTACAAAAATAGCTATTTGTGTACCAAGGCCAAAAAGTGGTTCTTTTTTGGCCGAGCCTTTTTTTAATGACCGAGGCGCTAGCCGAGGCCAGAAAGAAGGCGAGGGCAAAATGGCACTTTTTGGCCGTGTTACACACAATATTTTTTAGGCGACATCTTTAAATTTACAAGTTAATTAATTTTTATTTATGATTTATTGATTTAATCAATTATAACAACTTAATAATTGTAAATATTTATGAATCCTTCAGAAAAGTCCATAGATCGGCCGAAAATGTTTGCGGCCAGAAAAGACTCACTTTTAGGTCGCTTTAAGGCCTAAAAATTTTATTTTCAGTTTAAGTCGCCTAAAAAATAATTTGTCAACAAATTATTGTTGTATAAAATAGTGCTTTTTTTACGCGTGGGCCATTTATATGCACGAGCCGAAGGCGAGTTCTATAAAGCCCACAAGGAAAAAAAGCACTATTTAGCCACGTGTTGTATGCAATACTTTTTGCACGACCATAATTTAACATAATACTTCTTAAGAAATTATTATTTTTATTTACGTCAAAGTAATTTATAAGTTATGAATGGAACGTAAGCTACTTTAAATAAAAATGAAGAATCTCTTATCCAAAGCTTTTTCTGGATGCGAAGAATGGTCCTCCATGTCGGCATCTTTCTGAAAACGGACAGGAATTTTTGATAAAAATTTTCTGAATTTAATCCAGTCGTCATTGTTGGTGTTACTAAGAAAAAATTGTCACGTGTGTCACACAATATGACATTGAATATGATTTTGCTGTGACCACTACACCATCCACTCGTCCGAAAGTTAAGACGATTCAGATTCAAACAAAACTGGTGAATAGACACAGGTGATTTAAAAGAAAATGTCTGAGATCTTCGTAATCGGATTTTTCCCTAAAGTTCACTTTCACAAACTCCAAGCGCCCAAAGATTCCATCTTGTAAAATCACTATCTTGTTGTGTTCAAAATAAATTTTTATTTCCACCTCCATTTTTAAAAATTCAATTCTATTAAACGCGAAATTCAGACAGATTTTCCCAGAAGTTACAAATTTGAACGAGTGCCCTTTCAGACGATCGATTTTGTTCCTGCAGAGACCCACAAAGTCTAAACTTGGTAAGTCTCTGAAAGCTGCAAAATTGAATTTTGTCAACGTTTTGACGAGGAGGGTGAAAAAATTCCAAAGATATTGAACAGGTCGTTGCATAATTTTGAGTTATTTCTAAGTTAATGACAATTCTTGAAGACGGTGAAATTTGAACAATGTTGAATTTTTGTGGGGATGAAGATTCGTAGGTAATTGAGGAGATGTAGTTGTGGCATCGCAAACTTTATTTTACAGTATAAATGAGAAAAAAAAGATCTTGAAAGAGTTAAAATTGTCTTGTTTGGCAAGTTACAACGTAATTTTATTCGGAAAGTGTCAAGTTATGCAACGATAAGCATTTTGTGTTCAAATAGTGGCAAGTTACCTAATGATTAGGTGTAATAAACAGTAATTTACGAAATTATTACAAAGTTTTCATGAATAGATTATATTTGAATACAAGAAACTACTTAGAAACTTGATGAAAGTTTCTCATAAAAGTAATTTTTCTGTGGTAAAAGTTGTTATTTTTAGCGTTGTGTAAGCAACTAAAATTCACACTAAATCCGTTCTTTTTTTGAACTTTCATCTTAAAGGAGTTTGAGTGTTTTGTGCGCCTCGGACTTTTTGCCTCCGCAGGAAAAACGACGCTTTAGTTTCATTTCAATTTTGCTGCCAATCTGACGTTTGGCCGCCATCGGAATAGAAACTGACGATGAGAATCGGCACTAACGTCAACAAACTTTGACATCAAGTTTGAAAACAAAAAAGTGATCTAAAAGCAGATTCTAAGCAAGGACAGCGCAAAAAAAAAACGATAGCAAAAATCACATTTTTCTACGACCGTTTAATAATACATATTTCCATTATTTCAACTTTTTCGATTAATGATGTTACCTATATTTCAAGCATGTGAATAATGAATTCATAGTTCACGGCCTTCAGCCAATCATAGGTGGGGATTTATATAATTCACTGGTGCACTGAACCAATAAAATACCCTTGGGTGGTTGCTATGACAATTTGTATTATTTCAAATCGTCCGCGCTTATGCTAACCTATCACAGAAAAAAAGCAGCGTTACCATGGTGACAGTTGTTGATTCTCGTGATCTCATGCTGTTTATAATTTTCCGTTCTAAATATGATAATTGCAGTCAACTACAGAGGGTTTTATACTAAAAAATTGATAGTGATGATAGTGTGATTTGAAAAATTGTACTTCTCTCAAGATAACTAAAGCAGCAAAAGCAACAACGGCCGCTTTACTGCCACCTAAATTGGTGAAACTTTATGAGACTACATACAAATCTTTCATGGACTGGCGTAAGGACAAAAAAGCAAATTCATTCTGGGAGTCTGTAGTTTTGACTTATTTTGGAGAATTGGATGATAAGTATAAATATTCAACACTTTGGACTCAATATTCCATGTTAAGAAGCACTATTGAAATTAATCATAATATAAATTTGGAAAATTACGGAAAACCAAGAGCATTTCTCAAACGCAAATCGGATGGATACAAACCAAAAAAAACATTCACTTCAAAAGAGATACCCAATTTCATCAATAATGCGAATCAGAAATTACAGGGTGGCCCATCTAAGACTTTCGGGCTCAATATCTTTGTTATTTATGAACGGATTTTTCCAAAATTTAAAATATAATTTCTTGAATAGGTAAAGATGATATGACATTACCAGCGTCATCCTTGTCTTAAAAATGTTAATTTTACTTGTCTTATTTTAAATTTTAATTAGTTAAAAGTTATGTCATTTTATAAAACAGCAATAATTATACGCGTGTGCCAAAAATCAACCGTCTAGCAAGTCAAGTTGCCGAGAAAAAGACAAAAAAGGACCTCAACATTTCCAAAAGATACTAACTGATAGTCGGCTATGAAACAATTGACTTCTACAGCGAGTTTAGATTTTGGACATCCCTGACTTGTTGATGAATCCGTGACATTCATGACATTTGTGACACATATGAGGTTATGTTTATTTTTGAGCATTATGATGAGGACTATTGATTTAAACACGCACATTCACGATTTTTTATCTCGATCTTTTAGTAACTAATCACAATGCATTGAACCGAGCATCGTTTCTCAACATTTGTGATATTTCTCGTTTGAGGTTATGTTTACTTTTAAGCATGATGATGAATATCATTCATTTAAACTTGCGCAGAACGATTTATCCCGATCTTTTGAAATTGAAAACTAATCACAATGCATCAGACAGCGTTTTGGTGCAAAAATTTCATAGGCACAAGGAAATGTGAGCGAAAAACTTGTTGAAAGTTGGTCGTCACCAGAAAAATGATTGCAAAATGGTTCGTTATGAGGTGCAACTAGTATTCACGACTTCTTTAGCACTGTCACAGGTTTATTGGAAATGGAAATTCAGTGACACGTATGCAGTGAAGCGATTTAACTCATTTATGATTGCATTTGCGTTAAAACAGTAATCTCATTTATGATGAAGACAGAATTAGATGATCACAAGATTTCGTCCTTTTTCAGGAAACTACTTTACTTTGATTAACAAATAATTTGATACAAGGTATTTTATTGTTAGGTACAAAGTTTTAACAGTGAATAAACTATACCAGTGACAATTATAGCAATGTAACACCATATTTTCTACAATAGTAATGAACGAATGTACAAAAATTTACAAATGTATCAGATATTTACACTGTTACAACATGTGTCTATACTTTGAACATTTATAACAAGTGCAAATAATGCTGGAATATTGTAAGCGTTTGGTCACTGTCATTTTGCTTGTTGGCGATGCGATGAGATTTGGCTTTTTTTTACTAGCAACTCATTTCTTGAACTTTCTTGTAACGAAATGGACACAAACAATTAGGGGCAGCATAAGTTTTTGGATATGTTCTGTGATGGCGAAGAATGAATTTGGGGCCCCTTGGTCCGAGCAAATCGCTTGTCGCTTTCAACTGGAACAATTGCTTCGATGATACTAGTCATTTTCCTTCGCTGAACACTTACCATGTAATGTTGCGGCGACTCTTCATCGAATTCATCAACAAGCAGGGTTTTGCACTTTTAGCAGCTTGGTTACTGTCCGTCAAACATATCCAGCCATGTTAGAAGAATCCAAGTGGCATAGTCGTTCATGGTGGTCAACAACACCGTCCAGAACGTTCTGCAATCGTTCTTAATGCTTGCAGCAGGGTACGATAGGGTGTCAATAAGAGTCCTTTACATGTTTGCATCTTTTGGCGGTTCATTGAGAAAAAACAGGTTCAATATTGAAAGTAACAGAGTCGTGTTGAAGTACTGCATCATTTTCAGTGTGTTGCTTTCAGTCTTGTTCGTCTTTTTTCACTCGTCCAAGTTATTAATTGGTTGTTTAAAGAATTATCCCATTGAAAGAGTCGACCGACGATACTTTGTTAGAAATATCATGTGTGCAATTTTCATTAGAACACAGTTATAAATGATGTTCATTGTCATTTTGTTTCATTTTTTTCTTGCACTACTTCTTTGACTCGTTATTCTTTCTTAGTGAGAAATTGTCTTGATACCGTGCAAGCACATTTTTCATATGATAATAGAGGGGGTATAGTGGTCCTAGATCGTTAGGTAGTTCGCAAGGTTTGTTGAAGCAACAAATACAAGTCGCAACATCATGCACCATATTCAGTTCGAAAGCACGAATCTGAAATATCAGATGTAAACAGTGTTCCTACAATTTGCAATGACCTTAGAAAATGTAACTCAACTATTATGCGTTTTTGGTGATCCAAAACCGCTTAGTTGTCGGTAAGTACATGTATCTGATTTCCATATTACTTATACGTCTTGGTATCATTAGTTGGTTTCCTATTCAAAGTTTCATTTGCTAATCTTTCGAAACGGAATATTAATGGTACTGTACGACCAACTTGGACTTGAAAAAACTTTCATGATAACACCTTTTAGCATGGCGGTCTTGAAAGTGTGCAGAATTGTGCCTACATTTGTCGATTCGACTTTGTTTCTACCAATCATAATTGAAACATACGAATTTATTAGTCGCATAGCCACTAAATACCTCAAAACTCCGTTTTGACATGGGTAAGCTTGTCTTTGAGCATTCTTCGTTACTTTTGCATACCAACTATACCGACTGCACCAGCATTTTTCGATAGCAGCACTACGTCCTAGATTTCATACGTATTGTGAACCAATTTTGACTTCTTGACTACGGCAGTTCACATATTGGAGCTTCGAGCTTAATCTACTTTGGATTAATGACATTATTAAACAAAAGAAAAATGTTAAAAGTATCTAGTACCATACATTTTATAGGCGCAGTAAAGAAGTTTGCCGAAAAAGGATGAAATCAGCTAATTCTGTCTCCATCATAACTGAAATAACTGTTTTAACGTAAATGCAATCATAAATGAGTCAAATCACTCAAATTCACTCAGCTTCACTGGATACGTGTCACTGAATTTCCATTTCCAATAAACCAGTGACATTTCTAAAGAAGTCGTGAATTCTAGTTGCACCTCAAAGCAGACCAATCTGCAATCATTTTTCTGGTGATAACCAACTTTCAACAAGTTTTTTTACTCACATTTCCTTGTGCCTACGCATTTTTTGCACCAAAACGTTGCCTGATGCATTGTGATTAGTTTCCAATTTCAAAAGATCGAGATAAATCGTTCTGCGCAAGTTTAAATCAATGATTTTCATCATCATGCTCAAAAGTAAACATAACCTCAAATGAGAAATATTGCAAATGTCAAAAACGTCACTGACGTCAGCGATTATTGACAGACCGAACGCAGGGATGTCCAAAATTGGGCGTGGGAAATTCTTTTTTTCATAGCCGACTATGATTTTGCATCTTTTGGAAATGTTGAGGGTCTTTTTTCTCTTTTTCTCGGCAACTTGACTAGCTAGACGGTTGAGTTTTGGCACACTCTGATAATTATTGATGTTTTATAAAATGACATAAATCTTAACTAATTAAAAATTTAAAATAAAACAAGTAAAATTAACATTTTTAAGACAAGGATGACGCTGGTAATGTCACATCATCCTTACTTATTCAAGAAATTATATTTTAAATTTTAGAAAAATCCGTTCATAAATGACAAAGATATTGAGACCGAAAGTCTTAGATGGGCCACCCTGTATATTTGGCAACCAAGGTACAGTTTGTAAAGCCTGCATGACTTAAATGTTACTAATTTTTTTTTTTACTAAGGTGGCATTAATTATCGGTGTCATGGGTGCCTGCCGGTGCAATGGTATGAAAGAAATGAATATTCAGGATATTCAGGATTTAACGTCTGCAATGTTAGTGACCCTAGCGAACACAAAAAACAAGATAATTGGCAAATTTACAATGACAGGTGATTTTTATGAAATAATCAAGAAATATATTGCTCTACGCCCTCCTGATGTTGCATGCCGTCCTTTTTTTCTCAATTATCAAAATGGTCGTTGCACAAGTCTAAGAATTGGAATTAACAAGTTTGCTTCGATGGGGAGACAAATTGCCACATTTTTGCATCTCTCTAACCCTGAATTCAGTGATCTTCAGCAACTTTACTTGTAGACGCAGGTGGCGACATCACGACCTTGAAGAGACACGGATGGTGGAGGTCCAATACAGTCGCTTAAGGCTATATCAATGACTCAATGCAAAACAAATTGGATACGGCAGAAAAAAATGTTCAGTCGATATAAAATAACTCCATTATCAAGACATCAAACGAGAATTTAACATGGACATCACCACACCATCTCTAAGTATTGCAAACTGTTCGAATTTTACAATAAATATCCAGAAATAAACAGGGTTAAAATTAAAATAGATTAAGGTTTAAATGTTCTTTTGTAAAAATTCAATTTCACTACTTGGTCGTAGAAAAAGTATAGTATTATATTCGCAATTATGGTCATTATTATACCATAATTGCTCATTGATTGTTTGGATTCTTTAGATTCTTTAGATTCTTTAGATTCTTTAGATTCTTTAGATTCTTTAGATTCTTTAGATTCTTTAGATTCTTTAGATTCTTTAGATTCTTTAGATTCTTTAGATTCTTTAGATTCTTTAGATTCTTTAGATTCTTTAGATTCTTTAGATTCTTTAGATTCTTTAGATTCTTTAGATTCTTTAGATTCTTTAGATTCTTTAGATTCTTTAGATTCTTTAGATTCTTTAGATTCTTTAGATTCTTTAGATTCTTTAGATTCTTTAGATTCTTTAGATTATCGACCAAATTAGATTTATACAGGGTGTCCCAGAACTCGCGCCCCAAAGAGCAAGAGAGGGTGCCGACAGCAATACAATTGGTAAATTTCAAAACAAAAATTGACTAAGTTTAATAGTATTCGAAAACTGATAAAAAGTTGATAACCAATCCCAAAAGCTTATTCGAGAAGTGGAGTAAATGGTCATCCCAATTTCCTAGGCAACGAGAGTCTAATGCTTAATTGACCAATGGATGATAGTATGTGTCCATAGTTACCAATTTTCAAATTCTTTTCGGCTTCGGGATTGGCTACAGTTTTTTGGTCTTATCTCGGTTATTTTTTGAGTTAAAAAAATGTGGTTTCAAAATTTTGGTTCAGAATTGTTGCCTGCATAAGCCCTTTCTCTCTGGGGTGCGAGTTCTGGGACACCCTGTATACCTACATAATAAATACACAATTTGTAGACTCCTATTAAAATGTCAACTTTTAGGAGTCAATTTCAAGTTATTTAGCGACGTCGCTAAAAGTGTTTGCGACGTAGCAACGTCAATCACTATAACGTCTAAATAGCGACGTCGCAAACGACTTGAAATTGACCCCCTTAGCACATTCGAACAAAAAGTATATTGTGAAATAAGTGATATAACTTACACCACTTTAACACAGTTTATAGAAAACTGAGGTCAGAACGAGTGTGTTCTTGCGATATTACATCCAATAAAATGTTCCTCACATTTCTACTTATGTTAATCTCTTTGAATTTATTCGAAGCAAACTTCTGCGATAAAAGTTCAACAATTAAATACGCTGTTTCATCACTTTATGGAAACAAAAAATTTCGTTCGTCAACACCACTTAGCACAACAATTAAAAATTCCGACTTCAACATCACCAATCAAAAACTGCCAATCTTATGCTGCAATGTGTTTAATCAAAAAGGGTTAATTGTGAATATTTATTTCGAAAATTGTGATATTGAACAATTGGAAGACTGTGTTTCCGAACAATTTCAAACAGTTCAAACCACCTTGGCAATTATACACAACAAATTACAGATTATTAAAAGTGGTACTTTCAAAAATTTGAATTTGACACATATATTTCTGGACCACAATTTAATTACAGTTTTAGAGAATGAAGCATTTGTTAATTTAAAAAACTTGATGGAAATTCATTTAAATCATAATCGTTTGAGTGTACTAAATTCTGACGCTTTTGTTAATATCGATTCTCTTCTGTGTCTTGAGTTGAAATCAAACAACATGACATTTCTACGAGAAAAGAATTTTAAGTTTTTTGTTAATACATTGACATTTGTTGATTTATCTTGTAATAACATCTCGTGGTTTGAAAAGAATGTTTTTGACGGTCACCATGCAGAAAACAAGTTTGAATTGATATTAACTGGCAACCAGATTGAAGAATTATCAGAAGGAATGTTTGATAATCAGAATTTCTGGTCCGTTAACTTACTGGGCAATCATTTGAAACACATCTCTAAAAAGTTTTGTTCCGAAGGATGTCAGATAGCATCATTGATGATCGAATGCGAATATTTAGAATCCGAGAGTTTCCATTTTATTATGGAATGGAACAAACTGAAAGGAGTGGAGATTCAAACAGGAAAGTGTCCCAAATATAATATAACCAAAGAAAATACGTTTTCTCAATTTTTTTGTAAAGGAAATCGAGTTCAGAGTGACAAACATTTTTTTGTAAATCTAGTTTGGCTGTATTTTTGTATAATTTTAATGTATTATTAAAAATTTGACTTTACCGTAAAAAAATCTATCAAAACTAATTGAAACAATATTATATTATAAAACGCGTATCAAAACAAATGCTTTATAGTATACTAAAACACCGAGTTTCATATAGCAAATGTTAAGGCACGAGTCCAAGTTTATAGTTTTATGATGGATAAGTGCCTTATATTATACAGGGTGTCCCAGAACTCGCGCCCCATAGAGCAAGGGAGGGTGCCGACAACAATACAAATGGTAAATTTTAAAACAAAAATTGACTAAGATTAATAGTATTCAAGAACTGATAAAAAGTTAATAACCAATCCCGAAAGCTTATTCGAAAAGTGGAGTAAAAGGCCATCCCAATTTCCTAGGCAACGAGAGTCTGACCAATGAATGATAGCATGTGTCCATAGTCAATTTTCAAATTCTGTTCAGCTTCAGGATTGGCTACAGTTTTTTGTCTTATCTCGGTTATTTTTTGAGTTAAAAAATTCTAGTTTCGAAATTTTGGTTCAGAATAGTTGCCACCATAAGCCCTTTTTCTCTGGGGCGCGAGTTTTGGGACACCCTGTATATTATGATGAGTGCCTTATACAGGGTCCGGCAACACTTGTGTCCACGCCCAAAATCGTCTTTAATTTTAAAAACAAAATTTTGAAAATTTGCATACGCTCATAGTTGACAAAGCTCTAGAAGTCGACCCAAAAATTTATTTTTTATCACTTATAGTTTTGGCGTCGCGACGCCTTAAAATGTATTCTTCAGCTAATTGTGAAGGTTTGTGAAATCAACCCCTAATTTTTTTTTTTTTAATATAAGTGTGTTAAAAATATCTCAGTTGATATTTTAGATTTAATGTGAATTGTATTCAAAATGTGAGGAAAAAATACTGTTTTATCAAGTTAGTTTCCAATTTCATTACGTCAAAATTGGGAACTACGTTTACACCGGTCTGTCAACATCTTGTGTCACAAATGACATCTATCCTTTGGTTCGTTTTAGATGGTAACAAAAGTCTTACTTGGTGAAACTGTCGCTTTGTCGATGTTAATTAACGATTTCTGGTGTCCATAAAGTGCAACATGCCTGAGTTAATCAAAATTCACCTTTATATGAGTGAATGAAGTGACTTGTGAAATTTTGGTGTAAACGTAGTTTGTCATGCACCGTCAAAATGTTGAAAACTAACTTGATAAAACAGCGTTTTTTTCGAAAATTTTAAACACCATTTGCAGAAGATTTAAAATAAAAACTCAAATATTTGTATTACAGTTATGTTGAAAAAAAATTGAATTCGCTAATATTACCGCAAAAACTCAAAAATCGCTAAAAATTGTACTTTTTAGACGTCGCGACGTCAAACAAACCGTGATATCAAAACAAATTTTTGTGTCGGCTTCTATAGCTTTGTCAACTGTGAGCGTATGCAAATTTTCAAAATTTTATCTTTAAAATTAAAGACGATTTTAGGGGTGGACACAAGTGTTGCCGGACAATATTACCGCAAAATTTGCACAGCATTTTACCGTACACGTTCATCACGTTAACGCAAGAACAAGAACCTCCACACCAACCACACCAAATGATGGTGTTTGTTTTTGCTAACTAAAACCTTGGTTTTTGTCTTTGCTATTTTTTCTTTTTATGGATTTGATAGAAATTAAAACAAAATATGAAATAAAAGTGTTTATTAAAAAGTAATAAATGCAATAACAAGTACTGGAAACAATGAGTTATGATAACTGTGTTAACACATCCCAATTTTTAATACCTAATTCAAGATCATATGGTTCATACTATACAATGATAAATTCAAAATATGATGATTAATCAAATAATTACTAAACAAACACGTTTTTAAAATTTGCCTTAAACATCACCTAACAATAGGAGACACATTCCAAATGATCCTGAACTAAAAATATTTCATTTTTTCAACAACTAAGAGAAAATGTTGAATAATAAAATCCACTTAATGTTTTAAAGGAAAAATGGTATGTTAAAAAAATGTATCAAATTCAATTAAATCTCCCAACGTAAACATTTAAAAAAAGTATAAGCTAGAATATGTGAAAAATGGAGGTACACACTGGTACTCCATATAAATTAAACAATAGTTACATGTATACAAATACACTATCTGGGTAAGATCATTTGTAAGGATTGACCACAATCAACCCAAGTTAACAATTATTTACCAGGCAAATTTAAAGCAAACAGTGAAAACATTTTCAGTGTGCTTCCATAAAAGCACTATCAATCAAAATGTCCCAAGCAAACTTGAAGTTTTTGGTGGCATCGCCGATCCTGGAATTGTTAATCCACTGAAGCCAAATATTAGTAACATTTCTGTCAGATATGTGTACTCTGAAAATATTGGTTCATATTAAATCGTAAAATATTAAAATGATTTTCAATCTTATTTTTGGAACACAACGCCCTGTTTCTCCTGTAGTCATTTTCACAAACAACATTATAATGTTAACTTGGGTAATTAAAAAAACTAATTATTTACACTACACAACCTTATCACTATATTAGACACTAAACTAAGACGAAATTAAGAAAATACACAAGGAAATTTGGAACATAAAAAACACTCTTAACGAAAGCGAAAAACAAAATGCAAGTAAAAATTTGCAGACTCTGCACAACTTCAAAGAGTATAAGTAAGAGTAAAAGAGTATAAGTAGTATTTCCGCCACATTTGTGAACATACCTTAACTTCAAGCTTTGATATTGGAAGAGAAACACGTTTCAACTTTATCTAAAGATTTTGTATTGTAATGTATCATTGCAAAGACAGATTTCTTGCTTTTTTAATCCACTGACTAAGGCAGTGTTACCTTATATCGTTTAGAAGTTACAGAAGAAAAAGTATTGAGAAGTTAAAAAAAAAAGATTTTTTTTAGTTATTTATACAAGACGTAAATTTAAATTGCTATAATTGGCAAACTAATAAATGGAAAAGTTTTAAAAGAACTCAAAAATGGAGCTGCAGAATTTACCTTCAAAGTTATGTAAGTGTCGGGGAATTTCCAGGACCGGATGAGAACATTTTTGACCTAATTTAAAAACTGAAAATTTTTTAGTTATTTTGACTTGACGTAAACAATGCCATAATGTAACTTTTAAAGCACCGATTTAGAAAATACATAGCTAAAATAGTATATTAAAACACCGAGTTTCATAAGACACGAATCCAAGTTTATAAAACGAGCGGCAAAGCCGCGAGTTTTATAGTGGATGAGTGCCTTAATGGCCTTATGATCGAGGTTTTTTATACTATTTTTTCTAATTTGTTCTTGTAACAAAGCTATTTTTGCTATTTTTGTATTCGTTTTCAGTGCTTGAATATACAACGTGTTTATAAATGTTTCTAGCATCAAGGGTGGCTATGAAACGTCAAAGAAATGTGCCGCTCATTACACATGTGGGTTTCGATTTGTCAACTGACAGTTGCAGTTAACCTCAAACATGAAAGCAAAGTAAGTTTTGAGAAATAAACTGTTTTCGTTGTGGTTTAAAAAGTGAAAATCGAAAACTTTGGCACAAAACCGTAACTAAAACGTCATTGAAGTAAATAACATTATAAATAATTTTCCTGATAGTTATATTCACTATGAAAACAAAGCGGCAAAATATTGCACAACATAAATTTCAGAGCCACCCTTGATGCTTGAAACATTTATAAACACCTTGTACATTTCGATACGGGATGTTAGAATAGCTTTGTTTCCATAGCAACTTAGGAATGCTTAAAATACAAGTTAGGAAAAGTGGTATTTTACGCATGTTTGAACAACATCCATTTCACACGTTTAGCAAACAAGTTTTTTTCTCAATCGCAATGAAGACTTTCTGACAATTATAAAATTGACATTTCACCTGACAGAATTTTATTACCATGATTGTTTTTATGTAATTTGTAATCGACCACGCTCGCTGCCATGTAGGTGTAAGTGCGATATTTAATCTAACTACAATGTTATCAACGTTATCATGCTTTATCATGGACATTATTTTAGCTAAAATTGTATTCGAGCAGCATCGAAACTAATGAAATGATTTAGGTGAGTAATGTCTCCCAATTCTTAATTTCCATATTTTTCAATTCCTTTTTCTACCATTGCTCTATTCTCGCTTTTATTTATAACTTCATTTTTTCATTCATTCATTTCCTCATTTCTCATCCTCATTCTTTTATTTCTTTATTCCCTCACATATTCATTCCCCTATTTTTTATTTCTTCCTTCCTTCCTTCCTTCCTTCCTTCCTTCCTTTCTTTGTTAATTCATTTCTAAATTTCCCCATTTCCTCATTTTGTCATTCCTTCATTTCTCAATCCGTTATTTTTTCATTCATTCATTCGTTTATTCTCTCATTCTTTCTTTTTATCTTACCCTTATTCCATATTTCCCGCATTCCTGAATTCTTTTGTTCCTCATTCCCTTACTCCCTCTTTCCTTCCTTCCTTCCTTCCTTCCTTCCTTCCTTCCTTTATTCAAACATCTCTAATGCCCTAATTTCCTCATTCCGTCAATTCGTCATTTCTTGATTCATTCATTTCTTTGTTGCTTTATATCCTAGCACATTTCCGCATTTCCTCATTCCTTCTCTCCCCTATTTTCCCATTTCATCATTCCTTCATCCTCTGATTTCATAATTTCCTCATTCTATCTTTCTTTCATTCTGACATTTCCTCATTTCTTCATTTCCTCTTTTCCATATTTCTTCCTTTTGTCTTTTCGTTCTTCCTTTATTCATTCATTCATTCCTCTATTTCCCAATTTTCTTATTTTTTCATTCCTTTATTCCTCAATCCCTCATCCCCTCTTTTCCTTATTTCCTCTTTTTCTTATTTTCTCATTTCCTACCTTCTTCCTTCTGTCCTTCCTTCCTTTCTTCCATTCTTTTATTTATTTATACTGTTTTTTTTTGCTTGGCCCCTTATACATATGATTATTCAACTCTATATTTTTCAGAATGGATGACGACTACTACTACACAGATTATTTGTTCGACCCGTATAATGAAGACTACGAGGCCCACCATGACTACAATTACTTCTATCACATCTGTATGGTCGCCATACAAAACCGCGCTCTCCTCGACGTCATTCAACAGAAAAAGTACGTTCTCTTTCATCCATTTCACATTTTATTTCTTCCACTTCCAGTTACAAAGCCTTCCGAGACTTGATAACCCAAGAGGACTTCAACATCAACCAGGTCGACAAACACCACCGAAGTCTCCTTCTTCAACTTTCCTGCATTCCAAACTGCGAAACATTCGTCTTGGAACTCATCGAACACGGAGCTGATATCCATCTAACCGACCACATTAACTCCTCATTTTAACATCTAGCAACGCGAGAGGACGAAGTCAACATTCTGAAGGCAGTGCAGCTTCTTCTCGAGAAGGGTGTTGACGTGAATGGACAAGACCATCGCGGATTGACTCCTTTGTACATCGCGTGTGTTCAAAACAACATCGACTTGGTGTACCTTTTATTGTACTATGGCGCTGATCCTAACGTTCCTTCACACGAAGGACTTCTCCCTGCGAATCTGGTGAATCCAGAGACTCCCGAAAAGAAGCTCCTCTTGGAAATCCTCTGTTTGTATTCTTTTGATGACGACTGTGTGATATTGCTACCGACCTTGGCTGCGGCAATGTGGAGGAAAAACTGTCCTCTCTTTACGGTCATCGGATCGATCGCCGAAGATAATCTGTGATGACGACGGCATTGACTACTTCTGTCGGTACTTCTACGATGTCAAAGCGAGACACTTCACTTACATTCACGATATTGTTGTGCCATTTAACGAAGAGGAGAAAGTCCACAAAAGAATCTTCTTCCTGCTTTCACTGGGACTCCATGTCACACTAGAAGATATAAACACTGTATACTGCCACTACGAAATCTGTGATTTGTTCAAGACGATGCTGCATTTGGATATCATCCGAATTCCAGAACGCTACATTTGGTCGATGGTTCGACTACATTACCATCCAGAACTTGATGTTGAAGACTGTCCTGACACCCACAACAGCTAAAGTGAAAAAATCTGTGGGAACCTACTCAACTGTAGAGATGCCAGGTGTGCGGTCCCTTGTTGAAGTGAGCAGAAATGTCGCGAGGAAATTTATTTTGAAGAGGTTCAACGTTAAAAGTTGCAAGGACTTTCTTTGTGTTTTGAATGGAATGCCAATTGATCGGGTGACAAGGAGTATACTTGCTCTGGATAAGCCTATCTACGATGTAAAATTTGAGGAATAATAAGCAAACTCCTTTTCTTTCAGCAATTCAGAATAAAAATCTTTTGTACTTTTGTCAATTTTATAGTTTTGAAGTTTTTAGTTCGCGAAATCAAAAGGTTGGGGAAAATTGAGAAATAAAACACAGGGCTTATGAAATGGGAACTAAATCTGTTCTAAGGATGCCAACTGTCCGGTCTCTAGTTGAAGTGAGCAGAAATGCGGCGAGCAAGTTTATTTTGAAGAGATTCAACGTGAAGGGTTGCAAGGAGTTTTTTTGTGTTTTGAATGGACTTCCAGTTGATCTACGTATACTTGCCCTTGAGAAGGCAATCTACGATGTAAAATTTGAACAATAAATAAGCAATCTCTTTTTCTTTTAATTTTTTACTTTTATTAGTGTTATGTGCAGTTTCTAAGCTTTTAGTTCGTGGATTCAAATAATTTAGAAACATTAAAGAATAGCTATTTTTGCATCAAGTTGCGAAAATGTACTGTTTTACGCACTAAATATTTAAAGTTTAAAGTAAATACTTCAAGTGACAGTTCTGTCTCTTAAACGTCAACAATGCCTGTCGAAGTAACAAAAACTTTCCCCAAATGTCCTTTCAACGATTTTCTTCGTTTCACCATTTTCTATACGTGATTTGTCTCTCTTTTATTTGATTATTTTATTAAATTTTTGCCCTAGTTCGACTAAATTTTCTCCATTCAAGCCAGTTTATATCTTTTTTTCCATTTCTATTGAATTTTCGTTCTTATCTCGATTTTCCACAACATTCTTCATTTAGCCATTTTGTTCATTTTTCTTTTATTTCACTGATTGACCAGAGGATTTGTATCTTCTAATTGGATTTCTGTCAAATTTCTACTGAAATTTTCTCCTTTCTTCTATAAAATGATATTCTTCATTTTATTTCTTTTTTTTTGAAAGTCTATTCTATGTCTTTTCAATTTTTCCCCATTCTAAAAGTTTCTGTTTTGTCATTTGACCTAGTTCATGGCTTTCCAGTAGGTTCGTTTGCAGAAAAACGTACAGTAGAACCTCGATTATCCGGGTACGGATTATCCGTTCTGCGGATTATCTGTGCAAGAGTGTTCGTTCGATTATCCGTGCATTACAAAATACACACAAATCGAAGACTTTTTTGACTAATTTTGACTAATTTGATAAAAACGCATTTTTCTTTTAATTGTAAAAACAATTTAAATCAAATTTGAAATGACAACTGAGATATGTTGTCGGATTATATGTATTAAAAAAATTAATTAGCGTTTGGTTCCTCTGTCTCAAAAATGGCTAAAATTTACAAATTACAATTTTAAAGCGTCGCGACGACAAAATTATTGGGGATAATAAACAAATTTTTGCTTCCAATTCTGTGCAATCAATGCATAGGAACGTGAAATAGGTAGTTGTTCCTAGTACAAAAATCCTTATTAATATAGGAGTTTTTTTTTAACATTCTGTGGTCCATGGCATAGTCCAATAATGCAGTGCAAAGATAAAAATACAGTTTTATTATTTTCCTATTGTTATTTCCAAGAATAAACTATTACTTCATAAACAACTAGACTTCTAGAATTCTAGAATTTCTGTGGTTTGTCGGCAATTGCTGGTTGTAAATTATAAAATTTCAGCGTAGATTTAAAGTCTAAATCGTTTTTCTACAATTACTCCTTTAATTATAAGATCTTTTAAACTTTGGACGATTGTATTCAGAACAATTTATTCTACAATCAATTTAGATACAATTTTAATTCAACAACCTAAGGCGAAGTTACAGTTTTCACCCAAAATTGATGCAGTGTAATTAATGTTAAAGAACTCATATCAACTAATCCAATGGAAAATCTGTAGACAATTGTAAGGACGCCATATATTCAAAATTTCAATTCTCTATGTCAAATGGTTTTCGAGTTATGATAGGAAGATTTCACATTGCTTTGCCCATAAGGATTTTAGGTAGCGACCGCTCTTAAGTGACAGAGAAAATTTTAAGACCAAAAAAGAATTATGTACACACAAATACATACCAGATTTTTTTACTACAAAATAGTTACTTTTATTCAATGTCTGATAAGAGTTGATTGCTTCAATTTTTTTCAATATTAAAATTGTAATTGTTAAGATGTTGATAAATTTTGTTGGTTTTTATGTATTTTGAAATAAAAAAACGTTCCAAATAATTCTGTTGCCTTAAAACGTATGTTTATTTAGCAACTCGATTATCCGTATTTTTTGATTATCCGAGAAGCATCGAGGTTGTACTGTACTTTGGATTCAGAATTAGGACAATTCTACTTTAGGAAATCAGTTGAGCTAAACCCGAACCTGACTAGTAAGAGAATTTCGGAAGTAATGTATGTGCTGGTAGTTGGTGGTCTTTGTGAAAAAAAAAATTAATACGACTTCCGTAAAAATATTCACTTTCTTTACATAAATTATATCTGTTCGATTGATTTTGTCTTTATCCATGGCTTCTTCTAACTTTAGTACACTTTATCATAATAAAATTTATGTTTTTATTTCATCTGCAATCGGAAACATCGATTAGAACACATTGTCGTGTTCAAATTTAACTCATTGAGCCGAATGCTTATCTCTCGACAATTTATTGCGCAATATTGGCTTATCATGGTTAATCTTGAATATCACTTTTAGGAAATACTTTATTTGTGTGATTTTTACTGTCACAGAAACAAGTAAAATGATCAGGAAAGCAGTGATTTTCTTTACTTTGGTTTTTTTTATTCATTCATTCAGTCCTAGAATTTTTTTTCTTCAAGGTGTCAAAGTGCCTAAAGTGTAACTTTTCTAACACATTTGTTCTTCTTTAGTCTTCTTTCAAGTGTATATTTTCCAAAATGGATAACGACTACTACTACCAGGATCACCTATACGACCGGTTCAATCAGGACTACGAAGGACACGAAGACTACGAACACTTCTACCACATCTGCCGGGTCTCTGTTCGCGACCGCGCCCTCTTCGACGCCATTCAACAGAAAAAGTACTTCTCTTTCATCCATTTCACTTCTTATTCCTTCCGTTTTTAGTTACAAAGCATTCCGAGATTTGCTAACCCGAGAAAACTTCAACATCAACCACGTCGATAATCAGCAGCGAAGTCTCTTCCTTCAACTTTCCTGCATCCCCAACTGCGAAACATTCGTCTTGGAACTCATCGAACACGGAGCTGATATCCATCTAACTGACCATATTGATTCCTCATTTTTACATCTAGCAGCGCGAAATAACAGAGTTAATAATCTAAAGACAGTGCAGCTTCTTCTCGAGAAGGGCGTTGACGTGAATGGACAAGACCATCGCGGATTGACTCCTTTGTACATCGCGTGTGTTCAAAACAACATCGACTTGGTGTACCTCTTGTTGTACTATGGGGCTGATCCTAACATTCCTTCACACCAAGGACTCCTCCCGGCGAATGTGGTGGATCCAGAGAGTCCCGAAAACGAGCTCCTCCTGGAAATCCTCTGTTTGTATTCTTTTGATGACGACTGTGAGATATTGCTACCGACGTTAGCTGGGGCAATGTGGAGAGAGGAGTCTCCTCTCTTCTCGGTCATCGTCGATCGATCGCCGAAGATAATCTGTGATGACGACGGTATTGACTACTTCTGTCGGTACTTCTATGATGTTAAAGCAAGACACTTCAAAGTTTTCGTGGAAAAATTTAAAGACACTCTCCAAGAGTTGATAGACAGCGTGAATTTGCTACAAGTCGTCGTCAACTACTCTATGTATTTTGATTTCGATGAAGCATACGAAAGCTTCAATTTCCTCGTCGATGGTCCATACGTGTCTCAGTTGGTACTACACTCCAATCCCAAAGACTCGGTAATCTCAGAATACATCCAAAATATTGCTGTGCCATTTAAGGAAGAGGAGAAAGTTCACAAAAGAATCTTCTTCCTGCTTTCACTGGGACTCCACGTCACACTCGCAGATCTAAACGCTGTATACCGCCGCTACGGTATTTGTGATTTGTTCAAGACGATGCTGCATTTGGATATTATTCAAACTAGTGAAGGCTACATTTGGTGGATGGTTTGGCTGCATTACCACCCAGAACTCGATGTTGAAGACTGCCCTGACAGTCACTACTCTCGTGAGTTGCTGTGCTATTTCAACTCGGAGAAAGTAAAAAAAACTGTGGAAACTTATTCAATTGTAACGATGCCAACTGTGCGGTCTCTTGTTGAAGTGAGCAGAAATGCGGCGAGGAAGTTTATTTTGAAGAGATTCAACGTGAAAGGTTGCAAGGAGTTTCTTTGTGTTTTGAATGGACTTCCAATTGATCGGGTGACAAAGAGTATACTTGCTCTGGAGAAGCCTATATACGATGTAAAATTCGAGAATTAATAAGCAAACTCCTTTTCTTTCAGCCATTCAGAATACAAATGGTACTGTTTTACGTGGTTTTGTAACATTTATTTCGCACGCACATTTTTTTTCCACCGTCGCAACAAATTTTAGCTACATTTAAAGATAACTACATCAAATGACATTTTTGCCAATAATTATAATTTTAAAACTGAGAGTTTACTTAACAAAATTTCCGCACGGTTTTGGGGATTTTGCGCTGATTCAACTGCTGGAACTTGAGCAGTCGGCAGTCAACAATTTAAATTCCTCGCAAAGTGACAAATTCTTTTATGTCACTTTCACGCATTGTAATTTTGTCAATCTTTTATCAAATTGTTTTACGAAATGTGTTTCTTTCCATTAATTTTCTGTCCGATTTCACGGAATTTCCTCCATTCTGTGACGTTCTTCATTATGTCGTATTTCCCTTTTTGTCCCATTTCTATTGAAGTTTCGTTTTTATCTCGATGTTCCATGGCCCATTTTTCTTTTATCTGATCTTTTTACCACAAGATTTGTTTCTTCAAATTGGATTCCTGTCCAATTTCTATTAAAATTTTCGTCATTCTTCCATTCTATGAAATTCTTCATTTTGTATCTTCTTTTATCTAATTCTTCTAGCGGTGTGCTCCTTCTTCGTCCATGTGTGTTCCAATTACGAGTATATTATTATTTTTTACTCACCTATTTTTATTTTTGTGTCTTTTTTTTGTTTAACCAGAAAGTTTGTTTCTTTTTGTTGGAAGCCTATGCCATTTCTTTTCAATTCTCTCCCATTCTATGATATTCTTTATTATGCGTCCCTTCCTTCCTTCCTTCCTTTCTTTCATCTTGATATTTTCATTTGCGATTTTGCACTTTTTAAATTTTACGTTTTATATTAGATATCTTCAATTTCAATCATTTTCTTTTCTCAATTCTCTGTTCTCTTTTTCCTATTTTTCACAGTTTCTTGCTAAAATCCTTTTTTTCAAATCGCCCTAAATTCTTGACTTATTTCTTTTTTTCCCTCGTTTTGGTACTCAAATTCTTTAGCCATTTTTCCTTTTTAACTGTTCATCTATGACTCCAATTTCTGCATTCTAATTCAATGTTTTATCCAGTTTCTGGTTCATTTCTATTGAAACGTCCTCCACTCCATGACATTCTCCATTTTGCTATTTTTGTCTTTCTTTTATCTGATTGTTTTCCACTAAATTTCCTCTATTTCATGACGTTCTTCATTAAAGCCATTTACCTTTTTGATCCCGTTTCTATTAAAATTTTCTCCATTCCTTCGTTATATGAGATTCTTCCTTCTAGCGATGTGATCCTTCGTTGTCCTTTTGTGTCCCAATTTCATTAAATTTCCCTCTATTCTCTGATATTCTTCGTTTTTCTTTTTTGGAAATCTCCATTTCTATCAATTCTCCTCCATCCTATGACCTTCTCCGACATTCTCCATTTTGACATTTTACTAAATTTATGTTTTTTGTTATTTCATGACTTTCCAGAAGGTTTGTTTCTTTTTCCTTTGTTTCTGTCCCATTTCTAGACCATTCTTCATTTTGCGTTTTTGCTTATTTTGAATTTGACCTCTTCAGTTGTTTCTTGGTTCTAGCGGTGTCTATTTGTGTCTTATTTCTGTTGAATTTTATTTTATTCCTGTTTTCTACGTCTTTCTTCAATTTGCATTTTGATCATATTATCTTCTGTTATTTCTTTATCCTGTTTTTTTTTTTCATTTTATTATTGAATTTCTGTCCTATTTATATTACATTCTATATCGTTCTTCATTTTTCATTTCGCCATATTACCAATTTGGATTGTAATTCCTTGTTTTTGACCCAATTTCAATTTATTTTTTTCCTTTCTTCACTTCATATTTATTTATAATTCTTCTAGTATATGTGTTTTTCTGGGCCATTTCTATTAAAAACTCCATGACGTGCTTCATTTTGTCATTTCACTTTTTAATTTTTTCTAAGTCTACTATTTAGCTGCATTTCTTAAAAATTCGTTGTTTTGCCAATTTTAATTTGAATATCTTCATTTCTCATTGTTTTACCACGAGACTTGTTTCTTCTTTTGGGATTCCAGTCCAATTTTCCCCGTTCTTCATTCTTCATTTTGCTATTTAACCAATTTTTATGTTTTTAAGAGAAATCATATTACCCCATCTTTATAATAAAGAAAGGTGTATTAGTATATAAAAAATCGTATTAGTTCATTTTTTGCGATTTTATGAGTTGGATGGTTTCTGCATAACTAGGCTCAAATGTGAAACTTCAAACTTGTCAAATTGGATTGAATTTTGTGTTTAAACATTGCCGTTGAGCTTTAATAGTAGATTACATACCGAGGTGGGAAGTTCAAGATTCCTCTCGAGAGAAAAAGTTTGTCACCGAGGCGTCAGCCTAGGTGGACAATTTCTCGAGAGATAGGAATCGAACTTCTACCGAGGTTTGTATACTATTTTATTCACAATCATATTAAAAAAAATAATAAAGAAAGTGAAAAGTCCAATATTGTTAAACGTTTTTTTGCTTCCAAAAACTGTTACCAAATTACTTCCACCCATGCTCTACATTGGAAATGACTCATCTGGAGTGGATATATCTAACACTTTTTCACACGCGCACGCTTCAAGAGAATAAGTTAGTTCAATTTGGTTCAACCTCCTACCAAAGTCGCTACTGTCAATTCATGAAGTTTCAATTATTTAACCAACGAAACTTAAAACTAACAAGTTAAATTATATTAGAGGGAACACCGTTAATGTTAAATGTGAACGAAGAATGATCATAACCTGCAACATAGTGTCAGACCTTGTTTCAATTGTTCACTTAAAAAGTTGAACTCCTGCAGTCAAACGAGACACGATTGTTTCTTCTCTTAAAATGTTGACATTCTTCTCATTTTTTGTAAAATTCTCCGCAAAATGTACTAGTTTTAAACGGTATAGAAGCTTCAGCATCCGTTTTACACCCATTTTGAAATCAACTTCGACGCCAAATGACAAGATAGAAATGTCAAATTCATTAACGCGGCCTACTTCATTTATCAAAATCTAGTTATCTGGCATTTGGAGGTCGGGAAATAGTCACTTCCCAGCTAGTTGGGAAGTGAATTACCGTAGTAACAGCTCACTTTCCACCTTACGAAAAGTTAGAAAATGAACAATTGTTGACTGATCGTGAATAAAATTGTTAATATGATTCAATTACAAACGGAAAAAATTGTGCTATAGCCTACACCCTAATCTGAAAACTTTTGCCTTCCTTCTGGTTCATTAATTATACCAAAATCAACTTGTTCGTGATTAGTTGACACCAAGTTAACATATAGACAGAAATGTTCAATTTGGCTACTTAGTACATATTAACAATTTTCACTGATATTTGAGAGAGCTTGCACAATGTGACCTAGAAAAAGTTACTGTTTAGCTTGCTGTAATAAAAATTAAAAATTATCGTTATTGTGAAGTGGATTTCAATTTCATAATAAAAGTATTAATAGTGCTTTATAGTTGAAACACCATCGTCATAAATAAACAATACAGGTCCTTCCAATAAAACATCCAATTGAATTCATATTATTTATAATATAAAAACCCCACAAAGGGCCATTTTACAATCTACGTCCACGACGGCCTCCCTTCCTGCGAGTAGAATCAGAAGGAATGGGTGTAACATCCTCAATTCTCCCAATTTTCATGTTAGATCTAGCCAAAGCCCTCAAAGCGCTCTGTGCTCCAGGCCCCGGAGTCTTAGTTTTGTTCCCTCCAGTCGCACGCAACTTAATATGAAGCGCGGTGATCCCCAAAGACTTACACTTTTCAGCGACGTCCTACAAAATTGCCATTACAAAGACCATAACCTCACTTTTTCAACTTACTTGAGCGGCCAACATAGCGGCGTACGGAGACGCTTCATCTCGATCAGCTTTGACTTTCATGCCTCCAGTGACTCTGGAGATGGTTTCCCGCCCGGACAAGTCCGTTACATGGACGAACGTGTCGTTGAAACTGGCGAAAATGTGAGCGACTCCGAAGACGATTTCGCCTTCGCGGACTTGGGGGCCGAGGGAAACTTGGACCTCCTCTTTCTGGACTTTGCCTTTTCTTGGTGCCATTCTGAGCTAAAATGTACAAAATTACAGATTCTGAGGCGATTTGGAGGTTAGGAGTTTGAAATGTCAACATGGATGTCGGCGGTGACTTTTTCCGTCGCCATCCGCGGTAAAACACACACAAATTGAGCGTTTTACACGACATCCTTCATTAGAAGACATTAAAGAACGCCCGTGTGGCCGTATTTTCCAAAATTTCAGTGAAATTACCGTGAAAAAAGCCCCAAAAGAAAACTTACTGTGTATCAAACACGAACGAACCACTGTAGAGGGCGCTGCCACCGTTGACACTTCCCGACTTCAATTTCGTACCAACCTCAACCAACGAAAGTTACTACGCAGTGGCGGCTCGACTGGTACTACCATGCTGATCCATCCACAAAACAGGGGATTTTACCTCAACCCGACACTGGTGGAAATTCGCACGGCACGTTGTTGGTGACATTGACAGACTCGACGCCAGTGCAACTTTGTCAATCAAGTTCTCCGAGTTGTGTGTTTACAAACAGTAATTTAGGCGAAACAATCACAGGTAAATATTTTTTTAAGTTTCCAATGTTTTGGGATTGGTGGAAATAAAACGTGAGTCACGTGTCATCGCAGAAATCACCTGTTGCTCGGCAACGGCTTTGTGGGACAGGGGCGTACCGATATTTTTTCACCCAAAACTGCGTCTGGCAGGCTATGAAATCTAATCTAGTTACTTTTTAGTTTGGTGATATGTGATCTGAAAACACTGAGAGCCCCAGGGCAGTGCTGCCTTGCAACGAAACTTCGAATTTCCCCCAAACATGATCAACAGTATCGTCATTCTGTTATTTCTTTTTATAGTAAGTATAGTTTTTTAAGTGTCAATACTAATATGTCAATTTCAGCCGTTATTACACTGTCACATCTGCACCACGGAAGTGTCAACTCTTGACGACCGCATCGTAACTTTCGTCACTTGTAATGCGGTCTTTGAGATCTGTTGTGATCAAGGGTGCTGCCCCCGATTTAGTCACGCCCACATCTGGTAACTTTCCAAACTTAAATTCCCTGGAGAAATAATCTTTTGTAGGATTTTCACCGCCGGGCTCACTTTCATCGTCTGTATTTGCGTTTTTGGGTGTTGGTTACTTTGTTGCAAGAATCGACGGAATCGGGTGCTGCCACCCCGAATCGACGATCGGGTGGATTCGCCGTTAACTTTAGTGACAGCTGACAGTCGAAATGGTAGATTTTGTTTTTCGAGTACTTCCCCTAAACCTGTGTTGTAGATATAATTCGAGCCGAGAATCAAACTAGTGCTGTACCGACGACGCCGCCGCCGACGTACGAAGAAGCGACGGCCATGAGGTGACTTCAGTGGGGAGTTTGTTGTTTTGTGGATATTTTATCGTTAAACTTTCACATGTATATTTTTATATTACATTCATCTGATTAATGATTTGTTAGCATTGGTTGTGCGATTGCTTCGTCATATGTAGGGATTTTTGTTGATGTTGGTAATGAAATGGCAGCACTGTATGTCGGTGGTGGGTCTACAAGGGTGCAAACGTTGAAAAATGAAAATTACCAAGGCGGGGACTTACCGTCATTACCAACTGCAGGTCTAGTGAGACTGATAATCCGAATTTGGGGTCTTTTTGGGCGCACTTTAAAGTAGTAGCAGAGTAGCCCCATGGTACAACAGAATATTACGAAAACCATTGCGATGATTAACCTGCAAGAGATGAGGTAGTCCGAGAATTTCACCAATTTGTTGGTAGCACTGCGTGTGTACAGTTCAGTTTGAGGTTACGCAATAAGGAGCAGTGTTACCAACATTGAGATATTACTTGTCAATAGTTACCATATGTATAGTGGAATTTCAGACAAACTGGAGCAACATCCTGTTTCGCAACATTTTTCGATCCATGTTTTACAAACGAATGTGTCGTAAACTGGACCCGCAATGAAATTGGAATTTTCGCTTCTTTGAATGAAGCAAACAAGTATTTCTGAGACAACCTGGAAGGTCAGAAATTTTTTTACGACTTTGATGAAAAATATTAGGCAGTTTTCGTGCTATTGTAATGAAATTTGGGGAAAACACTTTTATTGGTCTGTTGATGGACTGCGCCAAATCTCATAATTTTAGAACAAAAGTAAAAATTTTTAGAAATTTTATTTAGAGGATGAATAAAAAATTTGAAATTTTTGTCCTTTCGCCTGTAATTATGGCAGTTTTTGTTGCATTGTAACGAAATTTAGAGAAAACACTCTTTTTGTTCTGTTTATGGACTGTGCACAATCTCATAATTTTAGACCAAAAGTAACAAATTTTAGAAATCCTTTTTAGAGAACAAATAAAAAATTTCAAAATTATTATCCTTTCGCTTGTAATTCGGGTAGTTTTCGTGCTGTTGCAATGAAATTTGGGGAAGACACTCTCTTTGGTCTGTTTATGAACTGTGCAAAATCTAATAATTTTAGACCGAAAGTAACAAATTTTAAAATTTTCTTTTAGATGACGAATAGAAAAATTGAAATTTTTGTCCTTCCGCCTGTAATTCGGGTAGTTTTCGTGCTACTGCAATGAAATTTAGGGAAGACATTATTTTAGCTCTGTTTATAAATTGCGCAAAATTTCATAATTTTAGGCCAAAAATAACAAATTTTAGAAATTTTTTTTCAGAGAACAAAAATTTATAGAAATTTTTGTCATTTCGCCTGTAATTCTGGCAGTGTTTGTGGTATTGGAATGACATTAAGGAAAGACACTCATTTTTGACCTGCTTATGGGGACTGCGGCAAATTTCATAATTTTAGTCTAAAATAAAGGAACTAGAATTATTTTAAAGGAATAAAAAAATTTGAAAATTTTTGTTCTTTCGCCTGTGTCTCTAGCAGTTTTAGTGCTATTAAAATAAAATCTATGGAAAACATTCTTTTAGATCTATTTATGGACTGCGCCAAATCTAATAATTTTACACTAAAAGTAATAATTAATTTTAGAAATTTTTTTAGAGAACAACTAAAAATTTTAGAAATAATTGTCCTTTCGCCTGTAATTCTGGCAGTTTTCGTACTATTGCAATGAAATTTGAGGAAAACACTCTTATTGGTCTGTTGATGGACTGCGTCAAATCTCATAATTTTAGAATAAAAGTAAAAATTTTTAGAAATTTTATTTAGAGGACGAATAAAAAATTCGAAATTTTTGTCCTTTCGCCTGTAATTCTGGCAGTTTTTCTTGTATTGTAACGAAATTTAGAGAAGATACTCTTTTGGTTCTGATTATGGACTGTCCACAATCTCATAATTTTAGACCAAAAGTAACAAATTTTAGATTTTTTTTTTAGACAACAAATAATAAATTTCTAAATTTTTATTCTTTCGCTTGTAATTCGGGTAGTTTTCGTGCTATTGCAATGGAATTTGGGGAAGACACTCTTTTTGGTCTGTTTATGAACTGTGCAAAATCTTAATAATAATAATAATTTTAGACCGAAAGTAACAAATTTTAGATTTTTTTTTTAGGTGAATAGAAAAATTGAAATTTTTGCCCTTCCGCCTGTAATTTAGGGAAGACATTCTTTTTGCTCTGTTTATAGGATTGCGCAAAATCTCATAATTTTAGACCAAAAATAAAACGTTTTAGAAATTTTATTTTAGAAAACAAATGAATAATTTCTAAATTTTTGTCCTTTCGCCTGTAATTCGTGTAGTTTTCGTGCTACTGCAATGAAATTTAGGGAAGACATTTATTTCACTCTATTTATGGACTGCGCAAAATTTCATAATTTTAGCCTAAAAGTAACAAATTTTAGGAAATTTTTTTAGAGAACAGAAAAATTTATAGAAATTTCATTTCGCCTGTAATTCTGGCAGTTTTTGCGGTATTGGAATGACATTAAGGAAAGGTACTCATTTTTGACCTGCTTATGGGACTGCGCCAAATTTCATAATTTTAGTCTAAAATAAAAAAACTAGAATTATTTTAAAGGAATAAAAAAAATTGGACATTTTTATTCTTTTGCCTGTATCTAGAGCAGTTTTAGTGCGATTGCAATAAAATTTATAGAAAACATTATTTTTGATCTGTTTATGGACTGCGCAAAATCTCATAATTTTAGACCGAAAGTAACAAATTTTAGATTTTTTTTTTAGGTGAATAGAAAAATTGAAATTTTTGCCCTTCCGCCTGTAATTTAGGGAAGACATTCTTTTTGCTCTGTTTATAGGATTGCGCAAAATCTCATAATTTTAGACCAAAAATAAAACGTTTTAGAAATTTTATTTTAGAAAACAAATGAATAATTTCTAAATTTTTGTCCTTTCGCCTGTAATTCGTGTAGTTTTCGTGCTATTGCATTGAAATTTAGGAAAGACATTTATTTCGCTCTATTTATGGACTGCGCGAAATCTCATAATTTTAGCCCAAAAGTAATAAATTTTAGAAAATTTTTTTAGAGAACAGAAAAATTTATAGAAATTTTTGTCATTTCGCCTGAAATTCTGGCAGTTTTTGTGGTATTGGAATGACATTAAGAGAAGGCATTCATTTTTGACCTGCTTATGGACTGCGCCAAATTTTATCATTTTAGTCTAAAATAAAAAAAAAACTAAAATTATTTTAAAGGAATAAAAAAATTTGGACATTTTTGTTCTTTTGCCTGTATCTTGAGCAGTTTTAGTGCTAATGCAATAAAATTTATGGAAAACATTCTTTTTGATCTGTTTATGGACTGCGCAAAATATCATAATTTTAGAGCAAAAGTAACAAATTTTAGAAATTTTTTTAGAGAACAAATTAAAAAACTTCGAAATTGTTTTCCTTTCGACTGTAATTCTGGCAGTTTTCGTACTATTGCAATGAAATTTGGAAAAGACCCTCTTTTTGACCTGTTGATGAACTATCAAGTCTCAAAATGTAGTTTAGTTTTTAGGGTAAAACAAAACTCACCAAATGTACGTCGGTCATTAGTACCAGCATTATTGCTTTAAATTCCTTCATTTAGCGGTCGAACGTTTAGTGTAAGGAGGTTGAACACTTGGGTCTAAATACGTACCTATCGCTTTGCAGTTTTTATCGGCCAGAATATGTTTGCAGTACTTATCATTTATCTTTTTCCGAGTAATACGTTTAGTTGTTGTACACATTACTTCGGCAGCTTTAGTTTGAAATTTTATGTTGGTAGTACTGAAATGACAGTGCTAAAGTGAAGTGGGTGTGTATGACTTATTTCTCGTTATGTTATTTTGATGTCACAATTTACTCCAGTGTTATGAAGTCATTTTCGTTCCAACCTCACTTCTGGGTTATTGACATTATATACAGTGCGATTTGGCACCAATCAGTGCCAACGAAGAATGAAATAAAAGAAAGTTCTCAGATATAAATTAATATATTGATAAAATTCTTAAAACGAAATATAAATAGGCAATACAATCCATGTACAACACCTAACCTAACTTAGACTAGAAATACAAACAGACAGCCGCGTGCAAACTACCCACTGACGTCACACTGTACTCAGCCTTTGAGAATTCTACTCTACAATCACAGAAAAGTTGATAATTTCATCACTTGCATCCAAATATTGGACATTAGGCGAACTTGACCACTGAAGGCCTTGGTGTATTTGGGACGGAAACGGGTGGTTCACAAACTCCCAGAAAAACCAAAATTCTGTGCAAATAACGCACGTGAATGAGTCTAGAGGCCGCCACTCACCGCATGAACATGATAGATGATCAGTTTAGCGATGACAAGCGGGAAATTCAAAATATTAGTCCGGTAAAAAAGAAAACAACGGCGATTCTAAAATTATCAGTCTTATCTAAGCTACAAGCTGCTGGTGTTAGTTTAGAAATGTTACACAGTTAATCAAAAACATGTAATTTTCAACTAACCGAGCGTACAGTTCTCTTCTCACTTTCGCCGTGAACTTGTTGACGACGCAGAGCGTCGAAGCGGCGGCGAAAGACAAGTTGTACAACAGAACGATCTGGAAATTACCGAGCCACTCGATGCTCCCGAAATCCCCCAACAGATCGAAGTTGGTAATACCTAAAAAACAGTTGAATTCGTGCTACGAACCAGTCACCACTCACCTAAAATCTTGGAAAGTAGCGGCAGCGCGGAACTCAGGACCAGAACCACTGCGCAGTTACCTATAATCAAACAGAAGGGGGTAGTTTTGGGGCGGGGGCGGATACGTGACATCACGGGGGCGGTGTATAAACCGATAGATGACGTCGCTATGAGGTATAGTATTAAAACGATCTCCAGGGCCGCGCCGAAGGGGCCCAGCTTCGACAACGAGCTCACTCCCAAGGTGAATTGCTGAAAATTACGTTTTCAACTTCTGCGTCAACGGGGGTGGTAAACTACCTTCGAGCTGAGGGGCAACGCTTTTATACCTATCAAAAGAGAAAGCGTGTTTTGCACCACCAGAAGAACTGCGATTACTGTTAGACCGATCAGGAGGATCATGGCCACTGGATGGAGAACGTTCCGCCGCAGAAACGAGGTGTGTCGCTGTTTGTCTGGAAAAAAAGGGGTCAGCTTCCGACTCACCAGACCTAACCTAGCTACAAAAAAAAACTTAAGTACCCAAAATTTTTCGCCTGGTTTCCAATTCTGCGAGTCTGGATCCCAAACCTGATTGTAGCTCCCCGTTCCTCAGTCTTAGTAGGTTTTCTGGGAGTTTATAGTCGTCGTCCTGCACGGGCGAGATCAACCCAATGGACATGGGCGCTGGGCTGACGTACGATTTCCCAGTGTTCTGTACATGTTTCAGTCTTCTTCTCAAGCATTCTTCCTCTAGAGCGCACGCGTAGAACTCCTCGTTGATGTCGCGCAGAAACTGCGGTTTTATCAGGAACTGACTGACGACGTCGAAGAGCCTGACGAAGCCCAAAGGCGTACAAACTACAAAATTTCGTTTTCTTAAGTTGGAGAGAGTGAGGGTATGTACAAACCTAAAAGCATCACGACGCCCAAAAAACTAATGCACGAGTATAAGAAGGGCAAGTAGTAGCTCCACAGATCTAAAAGAAAAACGATGACTCTTTGGCCCTTCCAAACCCTTTACTTACTAAGAAGCGTCTGGAAACTAGACTTGTCCTTATCGATGAGCGCGGAAATGACGTACGTCATCCCCAACACCACCATCCCCAAAAGTCCCAAGACTGTGAACGTCTCGTACACCCTCGCCATCAGTCCTTTGCGGTGGCCAAAAAACCCTTCCGATTCCGTGAACAAATACGCAAACGGAAGAAAAACAAAAAGAGACAGATTTGAAAATAAAAAGATATAATTCCAGAGGCCTTGGATCAAAGAACTGTTGAGCCATTTTATATAGTAGCTGTTAGGGTAGATTATTAAGACTTCGTTTGATATGATCGAAATAGGTAAGAGGAGGACGGCACCGATGGAAACCGCCAATGAGAACGTGCAGAGCCACGTACTGATGCGGTAAACTGTGACTTCATCCTCGTCGGTGCTGTAGTAGTCTTCGCGGCCTTTGCGTTTGAAGCGGCCGAGGATGGCGAAGCTGAGGAGGTAGAGCAGGAGGAACAACAACAGGAAGATCTAAAAAAAACAAACAAAAAAAGATCAGTAGGTGGTGTTCCCCAGGGCGCCGCCAAGGGTCCACTTCTTTTGTTCTTACAAACAGAGAAAGTGGTGGTAAATCATTCATGACTACTTTATCGGTGTTTGCGTGTGTAAATACTATAAATATACTGATAAGAAGTTGATGCTTGCGCGTAAATTATCATGATCCTGTTGCGTCTTAAAATACTATCTTGGGAGGAGGAAATAAACAAATGCCCTTTTTTGCCTTATAAAACAGCTCTGTCTTATTATAGTGTTACCACCAGACAAATTCCATTTCTCGGTCAAAACCTCCGTGTTGCAACAAAGAATGTTTGCAAAAATACGAGGTCATGACAAAACATCGCAAATTGCTGCTGACGCCTCATCAAACTTGTTTGCGTCTTGTTGAAACAAAAAAATTAAGAGATGCGTTGATTCTTCAATGTCAGGCTTCACTGACGCGAATAATAAATAAAAACGCGATGATGCCATGCCAATTTGATTAGGAGTGTCTATTTTGAATTTGCGCGTTATTATCAATCATGACCCGCAGGAAACAGTTACGTGCGTGTTTGAAGTAGGACAAAGTTCTTCAACACTGGTCGAGTTGTGTAATTGGGATTGAAATTTGTAATTAGTTTCAATGTTTGAATGCAACAATTAACGCAGGCGATGAACTGTCATGTTATCTAGTTGACGTTTCGCACTATCTTGCATTGTTCATTGGTTACTAATCGGTAGTTCCAAAGGCCATTGCATGATCAAAAAACCAAATCGGTGTCTCCCAGAAAACCGTCTTTGACCCACTGCTGTTCTTATCTAGAGATACGAGCAGGTATTTGACGAGACAGACCCAAATACGTGACGAGCTGATAAATTATGAAGATATATTACATAAACTGTACTGATATTAAAACTTTTTCCGCGCCATAAATTAGCTTCCGAAATTTACAGTTTCCAAGAGCAAGGTCACTCATTAACACACAACTGTACCCATAAAACCGTCAAGGTCTCGAAAAATCAAACAAAAGTGAAATGTATTGTAACCATATGCAACTCTGATTTTATCTCGCTTTGTGCTCCTTGCCAACATAATGACACCAATTAAGCCAAATTGTGGTTGTCACAGTTCTGAGCAGGCCTTGGTCAATATTTATCTAGTTTAATCCAAACAGACAATTGCTTGAGTAAATATTTGGGCACGTAACTTAATTCGTGTAGAGGTAAAAATGCCAAAAAAGATGTGGTGTTCCGCAAGGCACCACATGGGGTCCGTTGCTATTCACAAAAACTATATAGGGCCACTTCAAAAAGGCAAAACTGACACTTTCCCGTTGCTATCATGTGGAGATCGTCTTCACCAGTCCGACTTTCTTCATTTTTCCAACTTTCTATCTGAGAAAGTGTCAAATAGCTATAAATATCCATTATCTGCGTCTTCGTAGATAACGAAATTAAACATAACTGACCGCTGCTTACTTATCAAATCATTAGTCCAATATTTGCTCCTCCTGTTTGTCGTTTCTTGCAAATACTTATTCTGATTACGTTCTATTTATAGCGACCGTCCACAACGTCTTGTTGCTACATGAAAAAATTCAACGCAAAAATGCGATAAACAGGAAACTAGGAAAAGTGGGCGAATACAAAAAACTGATAAAATATAGCAATAAAATGAGGAAATAAACGTGTGGTATTTACTCAAGGTCTGTGTTCTCCAGCGAGATGCCTGGTAAATCTGGAAGTCGCGGTGGCTATTTGTGGCCTGGCTATTTTGGGTTCGTTGAAGAAGTGCGCTTGTTTTTGTTGGATTTATATTACAATGAGATGTTTTTCGGCTGTGCTAAATCTTTATGAGTGTAATAAAGTTATTTATCTGAAATAGCGATACGGTGGATCCGTTTCGATGAGGTTGAGTCAGTTTTATGAAAAAGATTGTATTGTTTGCGACACCCTCAGTCAGAAAATGACAATGGCAATGGCGTTTGAAATGATTAGAAAATTTATGAAACTCTAGAGACGTTAGAAATTTGAGACAAAGTTCCGTTTTTTGAAAAACTAGCAACACCGCAATCTTTCCGTACTTTACAACCGTCTGGAAATTGTCTGGCTAGAAAATAAAGGTAAAATTAGTGACATTTTTGAAAATTATTTCTTGGATTGGAAATGAAAAGAGTAGTAGTGAAAAGGCTCGGCACAGTCTGAAAAGTCGTTATGTGCAATGAAATTCCTTTTAGATAAGTGACTTAATTCATTTTATCACCAGACTTGACTAAACAAACCCAAAATTTTTGGAAATTTATGACGTAAAAATTTCAACTATGAAAAATCTAAAGAATCTTGGAAGTTTTTAGGAATCTAGAAAAATAGGAAGATCTATATATTGAGAAAAACGACTAAAGAATTTAGATGAAACCAAAAAAACTGCTAAATTTAGGATTTAAAAATATAGAAAATCTCGGGTGTCAAAAAAATCTAAATAGTACATCTAAATCTATAAAATATTAAAGAAAATAGAAATCGAAAGTACAAAAAGGTGCTTATTTAGGAATGTTGCAACATTGAAATGTTTTCTATAAAGCCAAGAAACGGTACTTTTAAAAGATTAAGAGACTTGGTTTAAAGCACCTTTTGTCTTTTTTTTAGTACAGAATATCATTAACTGTAAAAAATGTGACGTCCAACAATGAGATTGTTATAAAAAGTTTATCCAAACAGAGTTTGATCGTTTATAAAAGAAAGCTTCTATCTTAGTTAAAAAAGCACAAACTTTGTTTAGGTTTTTAATTTTGGGCTCAGGAAAGAATTCGCTTCGACATGATAGGTAGCATGGGCACCTTTTTTCATCACTCTCTATATCTTTGAATCTTTGATCAGCAATTTTAAAACCAAGCTAGACCTAAAATATGTGAGCAAAACAAGCAGTGCAATGCCAAATGCCAAGATTTACGAATGTAAAGAAATCTAGAAAAATTAAAAGACCACAGATAGGAAAATTTAAAAGTTTAAAGATTAAAAAACAGAGAATTATTGGTGACATAAAAAATTACAGACTACAAAAGTAAATTATCCAAATAAACGAAGAAATCTAAAACATGTTTAATGAATAATCCACAAGAACTATAAGAGTCTAAAGAAACCATAGATTAGAGAAGAATCTAAAAATAAGAGTCAGAAGAACTCACAGCAATTCAACGTCATACAAAAAAACCCAGAATAATCAGAACAACCGAAAAAAAATCCTCAAAAAATCCTTGAAATCCAGAAAGGTCAGTGCAACTGAAAGGAATTTTAACAAAAATGAATAAAAAAAAAACTGAGAAGGTTTAGAAGAATCAGAAGAACAGGAAATATAAATCATATAATCCGATTCTAGAATGTTCAAAAACTACAAGGAAAACAAAAATAAATCCAAAATCCTATAGAAACCTAAAGGATAAGAAAAATGCTCCAACAAATTCTGAAAAGAAACAGACCTTAATAATCCGAAAATCCAAACTAAATTAAATCCACAATAATCCCAAGAAATTCAAAGCAATTCAACATCTTTAAAAGTATGTAAGAATTTGAGAAAAATCCATAGAAAAAAATGATGTCACTATCTAACTAAACCCCGTCATTCAATCGGCCAGTACAAGTTTGCACACAAAGAGGCGACGTCAAGTACAGGATGAAAATGTAGAAACTTAAAAAAAATATATCTAAGATGGGTCAAATAAAAAACAATTTTGGAAATGTTCGAAATTGCTATTTCTAAAAAATCCAGGATATTTCACAGGTTGCAAAAAGAAAATTTAAGAAAAGCAAAGAAATCTGGGATAATTCAAATATCTATCAAAAGTAAAAAATTCGAACAATCGAAGAAATTTAGAGAACTAGAAGGTAGAAAAATGTAAGAAATAAAAAATAAGTTAATTCTAGCAGATCTAGAAAAATTAGAGAAGCAAAATACCCAAAAAAAGTTAAGAAGGGTATAAAGTTAAACGTTTTGAAAATCCTCGTGAAAATCTAAGCAGTGTCAGAAATCTAAGAAAACTAACACATCTAGACCTTCTAAACTATAAAATTGGAGTAAATTTCTAAAGAATTTTTTTAAATCAAAAAAAGTAAAAACCTACAAGAATCTAGATTAAATTAATATTAATATGAAAATTCTTATGTAGCTAATGAAAAACAAAGTCTTTAAAACTGTTGGTAGCATCGAGGGTGGCTATGAAATGTCAAACAAACTTGCCGGTCATTACAAATGTGGGTTTAGATGTTTTCAACTGACATTTATAGTTAACCTCAAACATCGAGCAAAATTAGTTGTGACGAAAAACTGTTCTAGTTGTGGTTTGAAGCCTGAAAATGAAAAACTTGAGACACAAAACTGTAACTGAAAAATAATAACAAATAAATAATTTTTAACATGGTTGTATTCACTATTAAAACAAAGCGGCAAAATAGTGCATGACAGAAATTCCATAGCCACCCTTGATGCTAGACACATTTATAACCACTGTGTAAATTTTAGGAATTTGTACCATAATTACCACGTAGAAAAATCTTCGAACATCCCCAAATCTGATGTCAACGTGAAAACAAAAAAAAACGCAAACCACCCCACTCTCATTTTCGTAAATTTGTTGGAATCTGACCATTAGGAACACCCCTTTAAGATTTCCCTACATTTTAGTAGGCTTTGCCCCGAAACAAGCGCAATCGATAACCTTCACACGGCCAACTTTCCACAACCCCTCGATTTCTCTCTTTCTCCCTAACCTCAAATTGGGGCCCAGGTTAATGCCCCAATAACCACAAATGGGTTTCCTTATTGGGCTAATTGGGCTAAATTACCATGTCAATACCGAGGACTAAAACCTCGCCGTTGTAAAATATTAGCATAACTGTAATTTAGCCCGAAATTCGCATGTATGTAATTTAATATGCACACTTTTTTAGCTACCTGTAATCGTATTTGGCTCTTCTCCAATAAATTGTCGAAATCGCACATTCGCAATAAACAATTCATCTATTTCGGAGCCCATAAATAATTAAATCGACGTGCTTGTCCGTCATTGGACACGTCAATTTTACAAGGAAAACTTACAATCTGTTCACGGACGTTGTTGTGGAATTCCTGTTCTTCGAAATTAGGCTCCTCTTCTTCATAATCATCCATTTCTTCTCTCACCTATTCGTTAACACTGGTCCTTCCAACACAAATAAACTATTCATTTTTACAGGTTATTAGACGCTTTTGGAGTCCATTGTTGACAGAAAACACTGAAGATATTTAAAAAAAAAGACACAAAGACTTTACAACACGACAGATTTTGGATGAATGTGAAGATTTGTAACGCACTGGTTTGACGCTTCTTCCACAACTGTCAGCTGATGACTGCAGGGCTGGCAATTGATAAAAGATAAACAGAGCGACTGGGGCGACATCTGCATAGTTGTTGCCGATATTACAGGAAACTCTAAAGAATAATTCGAAATTCGACAAGATCAATAAGAAAATATATTGGTTTATTAAACACAATAGTGTTCTGGTTTAATTACTATAATAATTTACCTTTAATTTAATTTATTTTTTTGTTTTTTTTAGGATTTCTGATTCCACCTTACTTGAAAACGTGTCATCGCATCGGTGGAAATCGTAACTTGTCAAAAATTTCACTTTTTTTATTTATTATTTATGTAATAAGTCTACAAAGTCCAATTATGTACGAATTTCATACAAGGGTTTACCTTCGATTGTAGTAAAGACAATAATTTTCTTTCAAAAGAATGAGATTTTGTATAGTTTATCCGGTGAGAGATTGGGATATTTCGACAGTTGACATATAGGTTGGTAGCAAATTATGCTACAAAATACACTAAAAACACTAAATTCCTACGCGAAATGGGTTGACAGGGTTGTCAGTAACTGGGGTTATTTTGTTATTTTAAACTTTGCGCGTATGGTACACTTTTTATCGCGTAGATTTAGTGACTTTTCTGTCATTCAATCTCTCACCGTACAAACTATATCGAAGTTGTCTGACTGCGTCGTTTTAGTGTTTATAGTTACGAATTTGGTTTACATTTGAAGTACAAGTGAAATAGTATATTATGAAACGCGTGTCATAATGACTATTTTGCCGCACGCACGTTTCATAAAGTAGTAAGTGCGGCAAAATGCATTATGAACAAGTATATAGGTACGCTATTTTTTCTATTTCGCCTTATTTTAAACGAAAAAACTTGATTTCGAAATCTAGGGAATTTTAGGGTAGTTGGCATTAGCAAAATTTTCGGAAAAAAAATTCGAAGTAGCCAAATCCAATTTCAGTCAGTTTGACAGGTGTGACGTTTTGAGGTTACCGGAGCGCAAGGAAGCCAAGAGAGCAAAGATGTTGATCATGATTATGATAGTTCTCTTGCATCCAAAAAGTTTTTCTCCGATGAATGATTAAGCTAAATACAACAAGAAATAATAGTGTATTGATCGATTTATCATGGTTTATCAAAACCAAAATCTAAATTGTCAACCTTGACGGCAGGTTGACGGTTTGTCTGCTGCAAACCTAAGAAAAATATAAGTTCCTGGAAATATTGGCACGGGATTGGTCCATTACGATACCGAAATACGCTCAAACGCGTATCGAAATATCTTCATTATGAACGCGAAATAGAAAAAAATTTAAATCGTGCATGAAATAGAAGAAATATTCGGAATGGCGTCGGAAACTAAAGACTTTCTTTTTCCTACCAAATCTAGTAGTATAAGAAACTTACAATGCTATAGGAGGTGAAATTGCATTTTGACATTAAGTTTTTAATTTATAATTATTTGATATATTATATGATTTTCCTTATTATTGCCCCTGATGTCCTAATAATTTCCTCTGATTTTCTAATAATTTGATGTTTGATTGATTGATTGATGCTTAAAAATGGCGTAGATACACCTAACTTTCCCCGATTTGAGTTCCTTATGATTTCGTCTAACTTTTTTCGATTTTTTTGTGATTTCATCGGACTTTTCCATATTTCCTAGAGATATCTTCTGATTTCCTATTAATTTCCTATTAATTAATTAACCCCTCGATAAAGAACTACTTTATGGACGCTAAACAATATCATAAAATATACATTATTATACAACCGGACATAACATGTATTAGGATGGAATGAAGCACAAAAAAAAGGAAAGAAAGTCTTCGGGAGTCATTTATAGAAATCTAAACAATCTAAAAGTTTCCAGATGAACGAATGTCCACAATGATGAATCCACAAGAACTCAAGAACTATAAGAATCTAAAGGAATTAAAAAAAAATAAATAAAAATCCAAGAATCAACAGAATTGGGACAACTCAAAGAAGAGTCGGAAGAACCCAAAAGATAATGGTAAATACTATTCAAGTGTATCCAAGTATTCTAAAAAAAATATTTTTTCGAATTTTTCGAGAATCGAAAGAAAGTAAGACCAAATGCAGACGAATTCTAAAGAACTTTCAAGAGTTTTTGGAAAACCAGAAGAATCAGAAGAACACCAAAGAATAAACACTATTAAAGTGTATTTCAGATCTAAAAAATCAAACAATAATTCTTCAGGAAAACCAAAATAAATCTAAACAATAAAAAATTTTTCAAAAGAATTCATAAGTGTTAAGTCTTCACAAACATTACAAAACGTCAAAGATCTTGAAAAATGATTCTAAAGAAATCAGTCTCTTCACTTTTTCTTTAAGTTAGTGAACGGGTTTTCGGATTGTCTAAATATTTTGGCAGATCTAGAATTTCTGGTACCTGCGCATCATGTAAGATTGAATTGTTTGATAATGGTCAATTACGCTAGAACTGATTACTATGAAAATTGTTCTTTAATTCGAATGTTAAAAAATGTTAATGCATGGCATGATAAAATCGAATTATTTGGTATGTCAAAGAGTAAATTTAAAAAAACCGCTTCTGTTGTCCTAGTCTAGTAGGTATGTACTATTTTCTTGTTGTATTATTTTTAATCTGTTTTTTGTGATATTATTTTTATAACTTTATCTAATTAATTGTGTTATGATATGTATAAGTTCTGCGTTAATAAACAAACATTTAAACAATTAAACCATCTCAAATTTTTCGGAGAGTCTGAGTAAACTGAATGTTCTGGAATGATCAAAAAAAGATGTTGGAAAGACTGGAGAATCTAAAGCATTTGGGAAATCCGGGATTTTTGAACTGTCTGAAGACTTGGGAGATTCTGGATAGTTTGGGTAGTCTTAAGATTTAATATTTTGGGATGCTCATGTCATTCAAGGAATATGAAGATTTTCAGAACATCGAATGCTTATAAAATCTATGATATCTGAAGGCTAAGTAAAGTCTAAGAGATTCTGCAAAACTCGGGGGGCAGTTTTAGGGGTCTAAATACTCTGAGGATCTGGAGATGATGGAGAGTCCGGGTAGTTCGAATGGCAAAAAATGGTAAAAAACCTCAAAAATCAAGCTAATGTGAGTGAAGTTTTGGGGCTCTGTGGAGTTCGAAGAGTCTCGAAAGTCCAGGGAATCTGAAGAATCTAAAAGTTTAAAAAATTTCTAAAAGTATTAAAGGATCTGAAATCGGTGAAAGTCCCAAGAGTCAGCAGAATAATAACTTTTTATTAAAATTTCGCAACTGCATAGTTCAACTGCTAAAATATACAAAACGACCATTCTTCCCCTGGATTTCTCTATTATTCCGGGAAACTCTCCTTCTTTGGGTATCCAATATATTAGTCAACTGTTCCATCTACAAAAAAAACAACACACAAATTTTCTTCGTTTTTCCAACTAACCTGATTAGAAGACAGATGCAAATGTTGAGGGAAAACAAACCAATTCACACTTTCATAACAATCAGGTTTTGTGTACGATCCGTGGTAAAAATAAAAACTTTTCTGGTTCATCGGAAGAATATCTTTGAGGAGCAAATCATCCGGCAAAGTAACACTTGCTGGTTGGTTTACTTTGGTTGCTACAGCTGGAATTCCCCGAATTATCTTGTCGAAGATTGGATTCTGTCCTGCTGGATTTTTCTACAACACGAAGAAGATAAAGTTGGTTTGAGATTAATCGGATTTTTACGTTGTACAATACTGCCACTACAAGTAAACCGTTTGGGTGGTGTTTGGCAGTGTCTAAAGTTCCATATTTTGTGTTAACAAAGACGATGTGGGCTTCCAATGCGAATCTATATTAAATATAACCAGCTTAGACAGTTTTAATCAGAACGCATTAGTTTCAAAAATCAAATTTAATATGCCGGCAACTCATTATACACAAATTTGTGCGCTAGGCAACTATTTACACAGATATTTTTGGAACTGACGCGTTTGTTAGTGTATACTATATTACCTCCGACTGTCTATTACATGTTCGGATGGCCAATGAAAATGAAACTCGTGAAAACTGTAAGTATCTGGAAGTCGTCCACCTGTAACCGTTGCTTGTCTCTCAAAATAACTATCAGCAAACTTAACAGACACTGAAAATGTCACTTTATAGTGTTAGTACAAAACTTTTGACCCACCTGTATAGTGATGGTTGGTAAGGTTGAATTTGTGACCTCTGTAGAATTCGGCGCTGTATTTAAGTTCTCCTAAATCGTATGGAAAACTTGAGTTTCTGTTTAGACTGATGGGCGACTGGAGTCTTCCGTTGCAGTAGGAAGAGGGCCAATTTTCTAAAATTGTTATTGATAAAAGGATTTAGCTTAAACGTAAAAATATTGACTTACTTTGGTTTGAGTATGACCAGGTGGTTGGTTGAGGATCTGAATCAAATGAGAGAAAGATATTAATAATGTCAAATTTCCAAATTATAAACATAATCTGATACAAAACTGGTGATCTTAAGCTCAAAGTTAATTCTACGATTTTAGTAAATTTAACTTACGAAATGACTATTCAGTTACAAAATTATATCGGGTTTGGCGTTGAAACTAATTTTAAACAAGTAAGCCATGGAAAAACAAGGTCCACGAAAAACCTCGATTTCCGAAGGCCACTTTGTTTTGTTTAAAATTTTGGTAATTTTGACATTTCTTACCATTTGGAGTAACAATTGCCTCAATCCCAACAAAGCAAACTGAAAATTAGACAGAACTGTCAGTACAGTCCTGACATTTTGACTGTTCAGAGATATAAAAAACTTTTATTATCTCTAGCCAGTCACATCCAAACTTACAAGTCAAGATCAAAACAGTCACGTTACAAAATTTACTCATTTTTGGAATATGACTAAAAAACATAAGTGCAAGAACGATTGTATTTATGGACTAAAAACCAATTAGAAAATACATATTTTGACAAAAAAAATTGGTAAAACTTTTCTTCTCGACACTACAATCATTAAAAGGTAGTTAAATAGAAAGCATTAGATACATTAAAATGTATTATAGATGAAAGGTGCTATTTTTGATTATACAATGCATCTATTAGTGCCTTTAATAAAAGTACTAGACACTTAGGATCGTAAGTTTTAACCTTCAAAGTTGATTTTTGGGAGTGCCATTAAGGACAAACAAAATATTAACTTCTTGTTTTGTTCTCGTCTAAAAAAGTAGGACAATACAGGATGTTTTGTAAATAAATCACCAACTCTTATTTGGAGAATCAGATTCTGTACTTACAGCAAGAGGTTTCTAGTTTTTTACTATATTATGGAAAGTATTAACGTTAATGATGAGTTTTATACGTCTTGGGAAAACTTATTAAACTACTTTTTTAACGCATTGTTGAGTAATTTCAGAACTTTGCAAGTTTTTAAAAATAACTGAAGAAAATAATTTTTTTTGACGTGTTTATTAACTCCCTAAAACTACATTTTCGCATAATAAAGTCAAATTTTTGAAATTTTAGTTTTTTTTGGATAAAACCAAATCCTTTAGAAGTTTTATAAAATTTGATAACTCGTATAATTTTGACGTTAAAACAATGACAATTTTACTAAATTTGCAGAAAAATACGTTAAATAATTGATTTTTAATAATTTATTCATTCTTGAAATTTTGTGTGAAATGAGTACAAATACATTTAATAAATATACGACCGGATTTTTAGCATTTAAGATGCGAGAAAAACGACGGCGAAAACTGCATATTCCTATTTGTCCTAATTTGTCCTTGTTTTGTTGTTTGTCGACGAACTTAAATTTTCAGCACAACTTTGATTTGGCGTAAAATTCTGCGTAAAATGAATATTTTTTTAAACGGAAATAACTCGTACGTGGATTTTGACTCCATATTTGGAATCTGCGCGAAGTATTGCGTAAACTCGTACATAGTATTGTTATAATTTTTTTTTTAAATCAAATTTTCCACACAAAAAATACAACAAAATCTTGAAATTTCTGCAGTTAACTTGCCATTTATTAATTGTGATTGATAAAATCGTCGTTCATCAATCCACGGCTGTGTAAAGAAGCATAGTGCGCATTCAACATTAAAAACAACATTAAATTGAAACTTTACAAATGTCAAAATGCAAGTTAATATACCAAAATTTCTTAAGATTAATGAATTGTCAATTTTTGACATTTGTATTTTTATCAAAATTTGAAGAAAAAGTGGCGGTTTTTGGCGATTCTTGTGAGAATGAGAATGCACTTGTAGTTTTATGAGGCCTAATTGAGTACATTACATTAGATGCTAAATATTGATCAAGGAATGAATCTTAGATTTCACCTCGTAAAGCCAAGAAGCGACATTTGTTTGGAAGCCAACTGAAGAGCTACTTGAATTTTCAACACAGATGAATAAAAAATAACTTTAAAAAAAATCATAACTAAAATTAAAAAACATACTAGAACAACTTGAAGGAAACGGACCAATTAAATTAATCACGGGAATTTAGTTTTTATTTTAATTGAAGTTTGATTTAACAATTTATATTGTGTTTTAAGCAATCAACATTTATAGCCCATTGTTTTTTGTAAGTGTATTTTTTTACATTTTTTTAAAGATTCTTGAGCAACGGTAAAGGCTTTTCCACAAATAAATAACTTGTATAGAACGCCTAAGAATTTTCTTAATGCATTTTCATTTTCAAGATCTACCAACACTGACTGTTAAAAAGATGAATTTTCCTAAACATTATTCAATGATTTTCAGAAATTATTTCTCAAGATACGTATTCCATCGTCTTGATCGCAGTTTTATAAATCTCGGTTTGAAGAAACTTCGATTTTCTTGATTACAGAACAAACAAAACTAAGTTTAAAATTACCAGTTAAACTAAAGTCAGTTCACTAAAACTGCAGTTAAACGCATGTTAGTAAAATCGACCCTTTTAGTCGGCGATATGGAGCACTGAAAAATCCGGAGCTTCAAAATGGATAATTTTAGCGCTAAACCATGAAAATGTTACTAAATTCGCAGCCCGAAAAACGTTCAATATTTTTTTAACAATTTATTTGTTTATGAAATTCTGCGTCAAATGAGTACAAATACCCCTACTAATAAGTAAGACCATATGAAATGTGAGAAAAACAATGGCAAAAACCGCGTCTTTCTATCTGTCATAGTTCCGGAGGTATTGAACACCGGAAATTCCGGAGGTTTTAACATTTTTATTGATTGGCGACTACCTAAAATTTCAATCTTTCAAATCTCGTTATCTGTTGATGTACGAAAACTTTGAGCATAGTTTTGGATTTTGCGTGAAATTCGGCGTGAAATGAGTACCTACAATAACATGAGCTAGAATAATAAGCTAGAAATCGACCGAAATAGATTTACGAAATAAATAGAAATAGATTTAAAACATATTTGTTTCTGTCGGTTTAAAATATTCGTGAAATGAATACAAATTATATTAAGAAAAACTGGATTTTTATGATATAAAATATCAGAACAACAATAGCGAAAACCGCACCTTTTTACTTGCTTTAGTTCCGGAAATATCGAGACCAAAAGTTTCGGAACTTTAAAATTTTTATTGTTTCACGACCACCCGAAATTTCAATTGTTTCTAATTGTGTTATTTGTTGACGTACGGAATTTTTCAACACAGTTTTGGATTTTACGTGAAATTCTGCGTAAAATGAATATTTTTTTAAACGAAAATAACTCGTACGTGGATTTTGATCCCATATTTGAAATCTGCGCGAAGTTTTGCCCAAAATGGGCCCTAATTACGCAAGATTGCTTCAAAAATAAGCGAGAAATTGACCGAAGACAGCTTACATAGTATTAGTCATATTTTTTTTTCAAAAATCAAATTTTCCACACAAAAAATATAACAAAATCTTGAGATTTCTGCAGTTACAGGTGCGAATGTTTCCAAACTTGCCATTTGTTAATTATGATTACTAAAATCGTCGTTCATTAATCCACGGCTGTGTAAAGAAGCATAGTGCGCATTCACAAATTAAGTTACATATGTAAAACAACATTAAATTGGAACTTTACAAATATCAAAATGCAAGTTAATAAACTAAAATCTCTTAAAATTAATGAATTGTCAATTTTTGACATTTGTATTTTCATCAAAATTTGAAGAAAAAGTGGCGGTTTTGGCAATTCTAGTGAGTATGAGAATGCACTTGTGGTATTATGAGGCCTAATTGACTACATACATAATTTAGATGCTAAATATTGATCAAGGAATGAATCTTAGATTTCACCTCGTAAAGCCAAAAATCGATATTTGTTTAGAAGCCAACTGAAGAGCTACTTGAATTTTCAACACAGATGAATAAAAAATCTCTTTAAATAAAATCATTTTATCATTGCTTTGCAACATTTGTTCTTCAGCACATAATTCGTAGAACAGAGGAAGACGTTCCTCTAGTTGATTCAGAAAATTTAAATAACTCTTTTTTCTTAAAATAGTTTCCTTGCCCAAGAAGCAATTAAAAACATTGTTAAGATACCTTTAGACCATGCAAAAGATATAATCCAAACCATCAAGAACATTGATTGACAGTAGCTGGAGACAACTATTTTGAGATGCATTTTGAACATATGTATTAGAACACGAAAACTTGAAAGAAACGGGACAATTAAATTAATCACGGGTATTTAGTTTTTATTTCAATTGAGGTTTGATTTAACAATTTATATTGTGTTTCAAGCAATCAACATTTATAGCCCATTGTTTCTTGTAAGTGTATTTTTTTTACATTTTTTTAAAGATTCTTGAGCAGCGGTAAAGGCTTTTCCACAAGGAAATAACGTGTACAGAACGCCTAAGGATTTTTTTGATGCATTTTCATTCTTTGCTGCTTTTTCTGTAATTTCTTTTATGACAAGATCTACCATCACTGACTGTTAGAAAGATGAATTTTCCTTACATTTTCTCCAATGATTTCCAGAAAATATTTCTCAAGATACGAATTCCATCGTCTTGATCGCAGTTTTATAAATCTCGGTTTGAAGAAACTTCGATTTTCTTGGTTACAGAATAAACAAAACTAAGTTTAAAATTACCAGTTAAACTAAACTAGGGGTCGATTTCAAGTGTGACTTGCGTTACTACAAATTCCATTTTCAACATAGCAACGCCAATCACATTGCTCATACCTTGGCAACGGTTGCAAATTTGCGTTAACGCAGTGACTTGAAATCGCCCCCTCAGTTTACTAAAACTGCAGTTAAACGCATGTTAGTGAAATCGACCCTTTTAGTCGGCGATATGAAGCACTGAAAAATCCGGAGCTTGAAAATGGATAATTTTAACGCTAAACCACGAAAATGTTACTAAATTCGCTGCCCGAAAAACGTTCAATATTTTTTTTAACAATTTATTTGTATATGAAATTCTACGTCAAATGAGCACAAGTACCCCTAATAAGTAAGACCATATGAAATGCGAGAAAAACAATGGCAAAAACCGCATTTTTCTATTGGTCATAGTTCCTGAGGTATTGAACACCGGAAATTCCGGAGATTTTAACATTTTTGTTGATTGACGACTACCTAAAATTTCAATCGTTTCAAATTTCGTTATCTACTGATGTACCAAAATTTTGAGCATAGTTTTGGATTCTGCGTGAAATTCGGCGTAAAATGAGTACCTACAATAATATGAGCTAGAATAATAAGCTAGAAATCGACCGAAATAGATTTACGAAATAAATAGAAATAGATTTAAAACATATTTGTTTCTGTCGGTTCAAAATATTCGTGAAATTCTTAGTGAAATGAATACAAATTATATTAAGAAAAACTGGATTTTTATGATATAAAATGTCAGAACAATAATAGCGAAAACCGCACCTTTTTACTTGCTTTAGTTCCGAAAATATCGAGACCAAAAGTTCCGGAACTCCAAAATTTTTATTGTTTGACGACCACCCGAGATTTCAATTGTTTCTAATTCTGTTATTTGTTGACGTACGGAATTTTTCAACACAGTTTTGGATTTTACGTGAAATTCTGCGTAAAATAAATATTTTTTTCGAATTTGCCGCTTTAATAGGTCCATTAAAGTACTCAATTTGGAGTCGTTTATAGGTATCTATAAAAAAACTCAAAGTAGGAAATTTTGTTTTTTAAGAATTGGCAAAACTAATTAGTCTGGTTGTCACCTGTTTCGTGTCAAGTTCTTGGTCAATTTAGATTTTACGATCCGTGTTTAATAAATTGCTGCGTGAATAAAAAAATGTATCAATATAATTGAATTCTCCTTTGCGGCCAACAATAATTGTACCTAAATATAATAGATGTGAATACTGGCTGTGAGGTTAGGTTACGTTAAGTCAAAATTCAATGATAGTAAAACTCAATAAATGTCAAATTTCAAATAGAATTTGAAAATCAAGTGGCAAGTCGTGGTTAGAAAACCATTACCAATTGTGTAACACAAAAACTCTTAGAATTGGAAAATTTAATTTTTTATTAAAAAAAGGGTGCAAATTCAAAAAAATAGTATAAAGGACTTGTTTTATAATGGCATTGGTGCACTCGTCCCATACAAAACTCGCCTACGGCTCGCCTACGGCTCGTTTTGTACCCCGGGGACTCGTGCAACAAATTGGCCATTATAAAACACGTTCTTTAATATACTATTTTAAACGAAAATAACTCGTACGTGGATTTTGATCCCAGGCTTGGAATTTGCGCGAAGTTTTGCCCAAAATGGGCCCTAATAACGCAAGTTTACTTCAAAAATAAGCGAGAAATTGACCGAAGACAGCTTACATAGTATTAATCATATTTTTTTTTCAAAAATCAAATTTTCCACACAAAACATACAACAAATTCTTGAGATTTCTACAGTTACAAGTGCGAATGTACTTGCCATTTGTTAATTGTGATTGCTAAAATCGTCGTTCATGAATCCACGGCTGTGTAAAGAAACATAGTGCGCATTCACAAGTTAAGTTACGTATGTAAAACAAAATCAAAATGCAAGTTAATATACCAAAATTTCTTAAGATTAATGAATTGTAAATTTTTGACATTTGTATTTTTATCAAAATTTGAAGAAAAAGTGGCGGTTTTTGGCGATTCTTGTGAGAATGAGAATGCACTTGTAGTTTTATGAGGCCTAATTGACTACATACATAGTTTAGATGCTAAATATTGATCAATGAATGAATCTAAGTCTTCACCTCGTAAAGCCAAGAAGCGATATTTGTTTGGAAGCAAACAGAAGAGCTACTTGAACTTTCAACACAGATGAATAAAAAAATAACTTTAGGAAAATTCATTTTATCATTGTTTTGCAACAATTGTTGTTCAGCACATAATTCGTAGAACAGAGGAAGACGTTCCTCTAGTTGATTCAGAAAATTTAAATAACTCTTTTGTCTTAAAATAGTCTCCTTGCCCAAGAAGCAATTAAAAACATTGTTAAGATACCTTTAGACCATGCAAAAGATATAATCCAAACCATCAAGAACATTGATCGACTGTAGCTGGTGACAACTATTTTGAGATGCATTTTGAACATACTAGAACACGAAAACTTGAAAGAAACGGGACAAATAAATTAATCTCGAGTATTTAGTTTTTATTTCAATTGAGGTTTGATTTAACAATTTATATTGTGTTTCAAGCAATCAACATTTATAGCCCATTGTTTCTTGTAAGTGTATTTTTTTTACATTTTTTTAAAGATTCTTGAGCAGCGGTAAAGGCTTTTCCACAAGGAAATAACTTGTATAGAACGCCTAAGAATTTTCTTGATGCATTTTCATTCTTTGCTGCTTTTCTGTAATCTCTTTTATGACAAAATCTACCAACACTGACTGTTAAAAAGATGAATTTTCCTTACATTTTCTCCAATGATTTCCAGAAAATATTTCTCAAGATACGTATTCCCTCTTCTTGATCGCAGTTTTATAAATCTCGGTTTGAAGAAACTTCGATTTTCTTGGTTATAGAACACACAAAACTAAGTTGAAAACTACTAGTTAAACTAAATTCAGTTTACTTAAACTGCAGTTAAACGCATGTTAGTAAAATCGACACTTTTAGTCGGCAATATGGAGCACTGAAAAATTCGGAGCTTCAAATTGGATAATTTTAACGCTAAACCATGAAAATGTTACCAAATTCGCAGCCCGAAAAACGTTCAATATTTTTTTTAACAATTTATTTGTTTATGAAATTCTGCGTCAAATGAGCACAAGTACCCCTAATAAGTAAGACCATATGAAATGCGAGAAAAACAAAGGCAAAAACCGCATCTTTCTATTTGTCCTAGTAATTTTTATCGATTGGCGACTACTTAAAATTTGAATCGATTCAAATTTCGTTATCTGTTGATGTACGGAAATTTTGGGCAGTAGTTTTGGACTCTGCGTGAAATTCTGCGTAAAATGAGTACCTACAATAATATGAGCTAGAATAATAAGCTAGATATCGACCGAAATAGATTTACACCGTTTGAGTCGAAAAATTTTTGGAATTCGAGAACCCTGAAAATTCCAGATGTTCAAAACGGAAAGTTTGGCGATAACTAAAATTATAGGTGACTCCAAAATAACTACATTATAGTCTCGATAATCCGGCACTCCACTAGACCGGCACATCCAGTAATCCGGCACTAAAACCATTCACCTCGACACTCGCTAACCTGGCACTTCATCAGACAAAGAGCCGTATTCTTGAACCGTTCGAGTTGAAACGTATACGAGTCGTATACGCGTTGCCACCGGTGACTTGACGCAAACGCTAAATCCGCACGCTCGAGTCCGAGCGAAAGCCGTATTTTTGAACAGTACGAATCGAGACGTATAGGATTTCATCGGTCTTGATCGGACTCGCTTGAGGGCTCGCGTCAAGCCACCGGTGACAACGCGTATACGACTCGTATACGTCTCAACTCGAACGGTTCAAGAATACGGCTCTAGTACGTCCAGTAATCCGGCACTAAAACAATTCGCCTATTTATTCCTGCAGAAGCTTTGTTATCCTTGAGTAAATGTATAATTTGGGCTGAAGAAAATTGTGTCTGCTCAGGAAATTATGATTCTAAGAAATCTTCGCTTTTAAACAAGAATTGAAATAATACAGGGTGTCCCAGAACTCGCGCCCCAGAGAAAAAGGGCTTATGGAGACAACAATTCTGAACCAAAATTTCGAAACTATAATATTTCAACTCAAAAAATAACCGAGATAAGACAAAAAAACTGTAGCCAATCCTGAAGCTGAACAGAATTTGAAAATTGGTAACTATGGACACATACTATCATCCATTGGTCAGATGAATATTAGACTCTCGTTGCCTAGGAAATTGGGATGGCCTTTTACTCCACTTCTCGAATAAGCTTTCGGGATTGGTTATCAACTTTTTATCAGTTCTTGAATACTATTAATCTTAGACAATTTTTGTTTTGATATTTACCATCTGTATTGCTGTCGGCACCCTCCCTTGCTCTATGGGGCGCGAGTTCTGGGACAGCCTGTATACAAAAGCCCATTTCTGATTTTTTTCAAAAACCATAATTTCGTAAATGCGTTTCTTTGTTTACATTTTTAATAAATTTATTTTTGTTCTTATTTTGTTCATTTAATTTGTGATAACCGACCAACGTCCACTAATCCGGCATTTCCAATAATCCGGCATTCCCAAGTTTACATTGTGCCGGATTAGCGAGACTCTACTGTATATGTAATATGTACCTAAAAAATTGGTTTTAGATTAAAACAAATAATTAAATTAATGAATATTTTGGATTTGTTTCGGTCGGTTTAAAATATTCGTGAAATTCTTAGTGAAATGCCTACAAATAATAATAAGTAAGACTGGATTTTTATGATATAAAATGCCAGAACAACAATAGCGAAAACCGCACCTTTTTACTTGCTTTAGTTCCAGAAATATCGAGACCGAAAGTTCCGGAACTTCAAAATTTTTATTGTTTGACGACCACCAGAGATTTCAATCGTTTCTAATTCTATTATTTGTTGACGTACGGAATTTTTCAAGACAGTTTTGGATTTGAGTACCAAAAACTTCAGTTTTCTCCTTAAATAAGCTAGATATCGATCGAGAAAATTTTTGATTGACCTGGACTAGAAAAATTTTAATTTTGTCATTTTTGCTCAATATTTAACATCATTTAAGTAGTTCCAGCAGAATTCTTTAACAAAATAATCGAAAGAATTCAAAACTAAAATTTGTTTTCTCGTTTAAAATTCTTACAATTTTGAAAAAGACAACAAAAAATCTACTCAATTCAGCCTCAAAACTTTTATTCTCTTGATAAAAACCTTACAAAAACTACTTCACCAGCCCCTTAGTATCATCGTACGTTGGTAAACCATTGGACAAGTTCACAGCGACACTATACGCCGGCGGCGGCGTCTCTGCCCCCCGCCTTTCCCCACAAGCTTGTTCATCTACAACCCAAAATCAATAGAAAAACTTGAAAACCATCACGACTCACCAGTTTTCGGTTTAAGAATTCCAAATTTTCGACATAGCGTGACAAAATACTGTATGGTCCAACACAAGAAACACAGAACTAGGATAAAAGTACAAATATTAAGTCCCAAGGCTATGCTACAAAAAAAACTTCAAATATTTATAGTTGAGGATGGCACTGGTTACCTAACTCTCGGTATAGCAAAATTTTGGAGACAACACCCTTCGGGACAACAGTGGTGTTCTTCAGGGCAGTAATGGAGCACGGCGGAGTTTTCATTGTCTCTGCAGATCAATTCGGCGTTGACCTGAAGGTACTTTATCTTATCTTTATCTAAGGCTGATGCAACTTACCAGTAACAAAGAGTTCAATAATAAAAACACGTTCAAAAACATTTTGATGCTAATTGTGACAACGTCTCATGATTAATTAGCACTAATTAGGCGCGCGGATTATTAGAATTGCGAATTTTTCATCAATTTAGGAAGTGCGCGGACAAAAAACAAATACAAATGAGATAACTTGGAGATAACCTTAGGTTAGAAAAAGAAAGGGAAATGTATGACTTTGAGTATTTGCTCGTTAAAAATGATTGTTCGTGGATTATTGCACGTTTTGAATAAGTTGCTGTTTTACGATTCGTACTGGTTTTTGTAGTGTTATTTTGATAAAGAAAGAGAGATAAACGTGTTGTGGAAATAAGAGATTTTTAGGTTTGTTGGCGCCGGAATGGTAAGCAACACGTTATACACAAGAGATTAGAAATGATGAAAAGTTGAAATTTCTAGAAAAAGCGAGAAATCGAATGTTAGTTTTGACAATTCTGTGACACTTCCGGTTATGTTTATTTTAAATGGGAACTTCACACATATTATAGCTTTTTTAAGTTATTTCGATGCAAAACGAGGATTTCTCGCTGATTTTCGCCGTTTTCTGGCTTCAATTCGCAAAGAAAAGCTCGAAATCTTCAAAACCATCAATTTTTATTAAGATTTAACGGCTAAATTGAAAAGAAAGAAAACAGCAGAAATCTGTACGAAATTATCAAATTTCTTATTTAAATAAAAATTGCTTTCCTAATTCAATCTGCATTTTTTCTCGGAGGTCGACAAAATAAAATCATTGAAATTGAAAAAGTTGTAACATTTGACAAATTTTTATTCAACCCACAACTCCAACTAAGATTCTAAAAAGCCAAAATTTCCTGTTAAAATTTGACATTATTTACATCAAAATAACGTAATTATAAAATCCGTCTGTTGTCGCGTGGATTTTATTTGCCTTGACAAGCTTGAAATTGCACAAAGATCCACAGAATTAACAAAAATAAGAATTGTCGAAAATGATTATAATATGCGAAATTCTAAAGTTTTCAAATAAAAATTTTAAATCTAGTTCTGAACTTTTAGAATCATGAAATATAAATATTGCCTCGTAAATTTTATTTGTCTTAAGACAGAAACGGGAAATTATACAAATATCCACAGAATTAACAAAAATACTGATTTTAAAACATGACAAAAATTGGTGGATGTGAAAATCTATTATTTCTAAATAAAAATTCTAAATCTGGCTGTAAACTTTTAGAATTGTGCAGTCTGAGTATTGTTTTGTAAATTTTATCAATTATTTTTATCAATTTTATCAATTTATTTAAATTTGTCTTAAGACAGAAACGGAGAATTGTACAAATAACCACAGAATTAACAAAAATACGAAATTTTGGAAACAACCAAGATTGGTGGATGCGAAAATAAATAAATAAATAAACCTAAAATTATTTTCAATTAAAAAATCTTGATCTCGGAAATAATTGAAGAAGCATAAACATAAACAATTTGAGAAAATTGCCAGGAATTTAAATTACATTTTTTTTTTAAATATGAAAACTATGAAATCTACTTTAGAAAATTTAAAGAATCTACAAAATCTTAGAGCTCAGTTTCTATAATTTTTGAGATTTGTCGTAATTTTTGATTTTGGTGATGTTTTGCTTTAATTAAGTAATTTAAGAACAAAATTAATTTATTATGTGTATATTTTTTGATATTCCATATTTTACATAATATTTGAATTAAGTATTGTTAAAATGAAATGGCACAAATCGGTTGAATGTACGTTTATTACATGAAAAACACAGATAAAAATAAATTGGTTTTTTAAGTATTTTCTACACGTTCAAGAATTTTTTGGTTTTTAATATTGCTGTTCTATCTTTATATTTTTTGTTTTCCTTACTGTCTTCCAATTTTTTAAATTGTTTTTTTTGTCTATGGCAATAAGAATAGAAAGAAAGGAATCTAAAATCAACAATTAAAAGTTCTGCAATGAACATAAATTAATTTAATTTTAAGAAAAGTTAAGGAAACATGTGAGAAAGAAGCCTTAATGAAAACTCAGAAAGATGAAATTTTGAGACTCAAAAAAATTAGTAGAAAGGTCTCAAAATTTATAAAACCTAAGCAATCAATTTGTAAAATAATATTTATGGAATAGTATTAGATAAATTTAAAAAGCTCGTAATTTACATTCTTGTAAAATTTTGAAATTTTGCATAATTGTACATATCTAAAGTTGTCACGTCATCAAATTCTACAGTTTTTACAATAAAATTTGCCCAAATTATGGAATTTAATGGAAAACTTTTAATTCGTTCTTAAGACTGTTTGACACGATCACATTTTTTTTATATTTTGGTCAAATTGACGTTCAAGAGTTGTCTCAAAATTAATGCAGAAAAATGTTATCGTTTTGCTAACCTCCAAAATTAGTGGATTGGGGGTTTATTCTCATTGTTTCTGTGCAGAATTGTGAAATTATTTGTAAATATTTAGAACATGTTTTAAAATAATTTGCAAAAATATTTTTTCCCATTTTGCTGTTAGCCACGAGAATATTTGTTAGAAAATAAATTCTCAAATTTTTACTATTAAAAATTAATTTATTTAATCGTAAAAATTTGAGAAAGAATGTGATAGTGTCAAACCGCCTTAAAAAAAATTTAAACAAACTGTAAAATGCATCCTCGAAATTTAAAGAAAAACAGTGGAGTTTTTATGTTCGTTCTAAAAATAAAAATGTGGAAAAATATATTTTTTATTCGAAAATTTTAAATTTTGACACAGTTATTTAGTTTAGTCGGAAGTAAAAACGCCATCAAATTTTGTTTTACCATCAAAATTACCAAAATTACAAAAAATAGTTTAAATTGCCGACGGTCAGTTTTTCCCTTTTTTTTTCTTTAATGGCTGGCGTTAAATTACGCAAAGAATTGTGTGATCGGTACCAGCTGATAGATTAATCATTTCTGCTAAAGTTCTGATTTTGATTTGGGCATTTTCCAATACAAGTTCCTCAATTTTTTTTAATATTTCTTTTAGTAGTCCTCTGGTGAGAGGGTCGTCTTCAAAGATCTCTGTCGCTTTTGAATTCATTTGACCACTTCTGAACTGTGGATAATGAGTCTTCGAGGAAAATTAGAAATTTACAAAGAAATCGTTAATATAACAATATTTATCAATTATTACTTCTATTACATACATATGTACTAGATCTAAAAGATAATCTAAAATGTTTTAAAAAAAAATTATAATTGTGATAAATGCGAAAGTTAAGAAAATTTTCGGCGTAAAAATGCGTAAAAAAAAATTTGAATTAAAAATAACGATTTACGAAGAATGTGAGGGAGAAGAAGCAAAAAATTTGAAACTGCAATTTTTTCTTTACAATAATTCAATAACTGTATTTTAGGTTCCGGTTTTTGGTCACCCTGGTCTAGACTTTTATTACAAATGCAAATCTAAGGAATTCAATTTAGAACCTTAAAAAAATGGCTCTAATTATTGCTTTTATTTATTATAAAAAAGTAAAAAATGCATATAGAATGTAAAAGTAACTACAGTTTCATAGCATTTACGAATTCAAAAAGTTTTTGATAAACATTTTAGGGAATGTGTTTAGCAAATAAGTTAAAGAATGAATAATATAAATTTGTAAAATGCGCAAAAAAAAACTACTAAAAACGAAAAAATTGAAAAAGGTCTGCCGAAGGATCGATCTAAGGGAAGATCTGAGAAAATAATCTTAATGAAAACTCTTATTATTAAGGATCAGACTTTTCAATTTTAGTTATTAGTTCATAAAAAAGGTACGAAACTGAGAATGCAAGGTCTACAGGAAACCGTTATTTCCTACACTTTTTGATTGGGCTCTATAGGTATAAATAGATTAGTGAAAAACAAATGTACAAAATAACAACAGATAAAATGAAACATCAAAAAAAGCGAAGTGAAATTGTGTAACAATTTACGGGATATTTATTATTATTATTTCTAGAAAACCTAATTTTGATAAGGTTTCAAGCCAAACAACGTATTTTTATATTTATTATACTTAATTACCTGATAATAACTGTTCTATATTAACTGCACCTACAGCTGATCTAGATCAGAATCTGACAGAAATCAGATTAGTATTTAAATTTAATCATGATCAGAATTATCGTAGTGGTGTCCTTTTTGCTTGGAAGGCAGTCTTCTGTATCAGCTGGTAAGAAATTTTAAATAATCGGTCGTAACGTTTCCACCATTCTGAAGTTCCAGACTGTGGTAGTACGTTGTACCAACAATCTGGAACTCTTTTACCTTCAAGCAACACCAATGGAACGTGCCAGTGGCGTATTATCGCGGGGGGATCCGAGAAAATAGTTCTTAACATAACTGATCTAAACATAGTTAAGTCCCCCAATTGTACCCTCGCTTCCGTAGAAGTCTTCGACGGTTTCTGGGACACCTCGTCCTCCTTGGGAAGATTCTGTGGTTCCGGCCCTTTAAACCTTATATTAACCACGTCCAACAAGATGTTAGTTTCTTATTCTAGTCCCAACAACGACAGTTCCTTCGTAGCTACGTACCAATCCGTTTGTGGAGGAACCTTGTTTTTGCAAAACAGTACCACTTTGAAGTCCCACGAAGTCGGGCTAACTTACCCACTGAGCAAAAAATGTCTTTGGTTTATTGTAGTACCAGACGACTACGTCGTGCGGGTGGACTTTACAAGATTTCAATTAGAGTACGAAGAGAGTTGCTCGTACGACTATGTCGAAATTTTTGATGGTCTAGCCCAAAACACCACGCTTGGGAGATTTTGTGGTACCCAGTCGCCACCACCAGTGGAGTCTTCCTCACACACGCTTAGACTCACGTTTGTTTCTGATTCTTCAGTGAGCGATGAAGGCTTCGAGGTTGATATTACCCCAATTCGGGATTTCTGTGGTCACGAGAATCTTAATTGTGCCCATTTTTGTACCAACAACAACCAAGGGTGCTCGTGTGGGTGTAGGGATGGGTACGAGTTGCAACCAGATGGTACCAACTGTCGCACGTTTTTCGGCACAGTTTTGAATAGTACTTATGGTACCATAGAATTTCAGTCAGGGAATGTTGAGTCTCCTTTGAGGTACTCATGGTACATCAACGCCCCAGCTGGCCACTCCATAACTTTGGACTTTTTCAACTTCACTTCAGACAATTGTGACGTAGAAACTTTGAAGATATTCAGTGCAGTTGATGGGGTACTTCAAGGTACTTACTGTGGCAACCTCACGAACCAGATAATGAACTTTGAGAGCAACCTTCTGGAGATTGTCTTTACATCAAGTGGTAACGATACCAGTGCGGGATTCTTCCTAAACTACGCCAGTTGTAAGTACCAGTAGATACAGACTGATTAACTTCTTGGTAGTTCCCAGGTCTTGTGGTCCGAATAATGGTAACTGTCACCATCAGTGTCGTGACAACAACTGTCTTTGTGAAGATGGTTACCAGTTACAATCAAACGGTTTGGATTGTAAAGCGGGTGTTTGTAACTACGAGATTTCTGCGCCTTCTGGTGAAGTTACAAGTCCCGGCTACCCAAGTAACTACTCACACAATCTAAACTGTACTTGGAATTTTCGAACCACTCCTGGTCACACTGTAAAGATAAACTTCTCAGTTGTTGACATAGAACCAGAAAATACTTGCAACTTTGACTACGTTAGACTTCTTGATGGTCCTATTGGTACCAATCTGTCTCAGTTATGTGGCAGGGCCGATGGTACTCTGGTACAATCCACGTCCAATAAGCTCTATATGATTTTCAAAACTGACGGCACCAGAAATGGGCCAGGTTTTCAAGCTAATTATTCATCAGTTTGTGGCGGGAACTTCACAGCTAGTCCTGAGGAAAAATATATTTTTTCCCACGATCGGTACTTACTTTCTGATTACTATAATGGGACCGAATGTACTTGGAATATTCCCCCTCTTTCTGGATACAGGACAAAGTTGACAATTGAAACTTTTCAACTTGAAAGGACTGGAGGGTCTGGAAGATGCACTTTTGATTATCTTGAAATTATTGATGGATCAAGTACTTTGGGTATGTTTTGTGGAACAACTGTAAGTATGAATTTTGGGAGAAATTGAAGTTTTAATGAAGTTTTTTAGGTGCCTAGAGAATTTGTGTCTGAACATGCATTTAGCATTCGGTTCAAGAGTGATGGAAGTGTGTCAAAAAAGGGTTTTCAAATAAAGTACCAAGCTGAAAAGTAAAATTCTGTAATCGTAACATCGTAATCGGAACTTCCATTAACCCAAGCAAGAATTTTGACTTTGGCTTTTATTTTGTTAATACGAACAGCAAACGTATTTTTCAGTGATTGCATTTGGTTATTAAAAAAAATTGCAAAAATTATTTTAAATATGATTTATCTTTTCTTAGTCATAAGTGCATACCTGTAAAAAATTATTTTTTCAAGGTCAATGAGTTATCATTTGAACTTACAACTGATTTTCGATAATACGAACAAATTACTAATTTCACTTTGGTTCCAGTTAATTCGAATTACCGAGGTGCTACTGTATTGTATTTTGATAATGTTGCTAACACTGTACTTATTATAAAAACAACTTTTTATTAAAGTACTCTGTAATTGTACTTTTTTTTTCAATGTCAAAAATATTTCGAAGTTTCTTAGTTTCTTCTTGCTTTTCCAGTTTCTTCTGTTTATATAATACATTTTTTTATCTCTTTGTTATTTATCTTGCTTATCCTTTGAACAATATTTTTAGCGTCTTTTCCAATGTCATTATTTTGGTTTACATTAGCTCTTTCTATCTTCCTAATAATAGTAATATGTATTAGTTAATTTAATGTCAAGAATTCCAAAATCAGATGAAAATTAAGATATTACAGACAATGTGAAAAGTGTAAACAAAATAAGTAAATTTTATGTCAAATTTAATTAAATGGTATATCTAGGGCCCGTTTACACAATAATTTAATTGAGATTAAATTAATCTTGCAACTAATTTGACGATTGCTGACATTTGATTAACGGAAAAACGATCACTTGTCACTTTAACATCATATTAGGTATTTAATCGAAATTAAAGATGTAACTTAGCTTCTATAAACCGGCCCCTAAACATCTAAATACAGGGTGATTTTGAAATAGAGGCGGAAAAAAAACCATTACAACTTATTGTAAAATGAAGGAAGTTGGCAATGATTACTAAGGTTACTTTGCATAGGTACATTATTAACAAACAAAATGCTCTGCGTTGTTGTTAAGTAAACTAAAAATAAGTATAAACTTTAAAAACATCAAGAAAGAAATAACTTACATCTTCAATCTCCAAAATTAATATTTTAATAAACTATTTCTTGAAATAATTTTGTGTATGTCAGTAGCGCCGAGTAAAGTCAGGATTTTGGAATTTTTACCTTAAAATTAATAAAAATTATATTTCAGTACAGCGGTGTTTTTTTCCGATACTATTTCAAAATCACCCTGTATGTACAAAGATCAATTTTTAAACAAATGTACGTAATATTAATAATAATTTACTTTACCTAAGTCTAGAAAAAAATCTTGACGTTACTGTTTAGTGCAACACCGAAGAGAATCAACATAATTACTATTGTTCTACAGATATTTACCCTATACAATATTATCTGATAAGATAACTTCAAAAAAACTTGCGCTAAGAAAATGAAATAACTTATAAATAATCCAAAAATCACTGACTCCTAACTCAAAATAAAACAAAGTCGTGTGAAAATAATTTTGAAGAGTTTGAAAAACAGAGCAAATATTTTTACACAAAAGTCCATCATATCTTAAAAAAAGACTTTTTTAACATTTATGCTGTTGTCCATTCGCCTACAAATACAGTGTGAAGGAAGTGCGCGACTTTTCTGACGACACCTGCATAATAATTTTATAGTGGTCTGGAATTGAGTTGGCAACCGGCATGCAAATAGAGCCGTTCAACCTAAAGAGCAATTTACATTCTAGAAATCTGCGTTTTGAAAATTCAATTTGAGTTTATCGTCAAAAATAATAATTTTACCGTTTTGATGACACATTTCTGTAAATATTTATTTACTAAATATATAGTTGTAAAATTCACTTATCCTGGATCTTTACTCCCACTGAATTTAGGTCTAATAAATATATCTCAAAAACTAAATATTTATTTATCTTAAACATAAAGTCACAAGACTTTTACGCTGCCGAAAGGTTAAAAAGGATTTTAGTGTTGTTTCAAAATATGAATTTTCGTAGAATAGAAAGTCTGTTGTAAATACAATAAACATATTTTCAGTAATGTAATCATAATTTATTTATTTTTTATTTGCCTGATAAAAGAGATTATTTGGATTGACACAAAACTTGTATTTCCCCTTTTTTTAATCCTTGGATTTTGTTGACAATTCATAAATCGGATTAAATTTATTTAAATCGTGAAGAATATAAGTACTTTCCACAAAATTTTTGAAAAACTGATCTCAAGTATCAAAAAAACTTTTTTTTATATTTTAATTTTGCATCTTTGAAACTCTTTCCGGACAATTTGGTGGCAGTAACCGATGAAGATATTATCAATTTTACAAAAAAATTATTTAGAGCGAAGAAAAAACGCAAAAATTATGAAAAAACTACAATTTTGTGAATTTAAAAGTAACAAATTTGGTCAAAAAACCGTTAAATTTTGAGAAGCTTTAAACCTCAAAACCTGTTTGAAAAAGCCTAATTTTTGACTATTTAAATGTCAAGTTTTTATTTATAATGTCCAAATACGATTCTTTTAAATTTTCTTGAAACACTTAAATTTTTAAAGCAACGTAAAATTATGAAAGTCTTTTATACAGGGTGATTTTTTTAAAACGGCAGTCGTTGTAGAATGTTTATTTATGAACCAATTTCAAAAATTTTAAAAACGAGTTAAATGGTTTTTAATTTACTATAAACTGATGATTTTAAAATTTTTCTAAACGTCTTAGAATCTTTTGGGCGATACTCAACTTTCTTATTTTAAATTGGAACCCATATTTTTTTTTCATAATTTGGAAGATATTAATTTTCTTGATTCAGAAATGTGTAATATGTTCTACTTTTACCAAAAATATTTTTTAAAAAATTATCAAAATTGAAAAAAAAAAAGCAATAAAAGTTAATAAAATCTAAGTGCATGGTGTCATAATGGTGTTATAAGTTTTATGATATTGCAAGTTAAATAAATCTGAAAAAAACTAGTGACCGCTGGGTACTCAAAAAACTTATTTTACAAATAAAGCAGGTAAATTCTACTTTAAATTACTTTCTAGTGCTCCACTACAAATATCGTTCAAAATTTGTTGACTAGTCATATTATTATTAGCCTCACAGTTTAAAAGGTGATAAAACTGATTTGTTATAGTTGACATACAACTGTGAGATTGTGTCTTTTAATTCGCAGTTATATTGACACTTCATAAATCTTATTAAACCGACATAAACCTCATGCAAACTTACTTTACATACCTGATAAGAAAAAAACATTTAAAAGCCCAAACTGGAACATGTTTTGCTGATTTTTCTTTCTCGTCGTATCATTGAATAGAAAGATGATAATTTTAGTCGCGGTACTACTTTTTTTCGATCACACTTCTTCACTGGCAGCTGGTAAGAAATCTAAAACTTTTGAACACAAATCGTTACGACATTACAGGTTGTGGTACCACATTGTACCAACAATCCGGTACTTTGTTTCTACCAAACAACTCCGTCCATTCGTGCCAATGGCGTATCATAGCTGGGGAGTCCGAGAAAATCGTTCTAAACACAAGAGATTTTAATATAGTTAAGTCACCCAATTGCGAGCTGGGTGGCATTGAAGTATACGATGGATTTTGGGACACCTCACCACTTCTGGGACGGTTCTGTGGGTCTGGTACTCTCAATCGTCAAATATCGTCTTCAAACAAGATGTTGGTCAACTATGTGAACCCAAACTATGGTGGTACTTTTACAGCGTCTTACGAATCCGTCTGTGGGGGAGCTTTGTTTTTACAAGATAGTACCACATTGAAGTCCCATGAATCAGGATTAACATATCCAAACAATAAAAAGTGCATTTGGTTTATTATAGTACCAGATGAGTACCATGTGCGTTTGGAATTTAGAAAATTCCGATTGGAGTACCAACAAAGTTGTCTTTATGACTACGTTGAAGTGTTTGATGGTTTAAACCAAAACTCTACGAATATTGGAAGGTTCTGTGGTACCCAAGCACCACCCCCAATTATATCTTCTTTGCATTCTCTGCAAATCAGTTTTATTTCCGATCATTCTGTCAATGATGAAGGTTTTGAGGTTGGCATTACTCTACAACGTGGCGATTGTGTTGACCATGATTGTGATCATTACTGTAACAGGAACGCTAGTGGGTACTCATGTTCTTGTGAAAGCGGATACCAGTTGTTGCCAGATGGTAAAAGCTGTGTTCCCATTTGTGGGGGGACTCTTAATGGTACTTACGGTAGCATACAGTACTCATCCGTTTCTGAAGTTGTTCCAAGATGTGTTTGGATCATATCCGCTCCAATTGGACACGATATAACTGTGGAGTTCTTTAGATTCAGCATTCCTCAGTGTGCAACTCAAACACTGGAGATCTTCGGCGAAACTGGGAACTCTTCTATTCATGACTCCTTCTGTGGAAACATTCCGTCACAGTTGAGGACATACCAAACCAACGTCTTGGAAGTTGTTTTGACGTCACGGAGTACAACTACAAGACCGGACTTCTCGTTGAACTACGCTAGTTGTAAGTAGGAGAAACTAGTATTAGTACCTTCTTTAACTCTTGAATTTATGTTGACAGTTCCAAGTTCCTGCGGTCCGCATAATGGTAACTGCCACCACCAATGCGACGACGGTGGGTGTCTTTGTCAGGCCGGTTACCAGTTGCAACCAAACAACCTCGACTGCAAATCCGGTCTTTGCAACTATGAGATTTCTGCGCCCTCTGGAGAATTTACCAGTCCTGGATACCCAAGTATCTACACAAACAACCTAAATTGCACTTGGAGCTTCAGAACCACTCCAGGCCACACTCTTGCAATGAATTTCTCAGTTATCGATCTCGAACCTCACCCTACTTGTCATTATGACCACATCAAAATCTTGGATGGTCCTTTTTCAAACAGTCCCATGTTGTCTCAACACTGCGATAGAAACAAAACTAATGGTACTTTGGTACGATCTAGTTCGAATGCAGCTTACGTGAATTTCAAAACCGATTCATCGAATGTAGGATTGGGATTTCGAGCTAACTATTCGTCAATTTGTGGGGGAAATTTGACAGCTAGTACTGAAGGAAAATATATTTCTTCCCACGACAAGTATTTGCTTTCAAACTACTACAATTTTATTGATTGCAAGTGGATTGTACTGCCAAAGTTAGGCTACAGAACAAAGCTAACGGTTGAGACTTTTCACCTTGAAAATGCTTGCGGGTTTGATTTTGTTGAAATTTCTGGCAGTGAAACTTCTTCAGGGTTATTTTGTGGCACTACTGTAAGTACGAAGTCTATTGAAAGTTAAGATGTTATTATTGTTTTTTAGATACCCAATGAGTTTGAGTCGGAAGGCGCTTTGACGATTCGATTCAGAACAGATGGAAGCGTAGTAAGAAAAGGGTTTCAGTTCAAATACCAAGCAGTCTAAAAGAAGTTTGAAATAGAATTGCATATTATAGTAACAAATAATCAAATAAATAATGTTTCTTCAGATGGTTTTACTTTTATGTAAAGATTCTTCTGAATAGTTATTTGTTCTCTGGGATTTTTTGAATACGCTTCTTAATTTTTGCACAGAATTTTTACGTTTCATCAAGTTCTTTTCAGCATTCGTTAATCTTCTTGACTGTTACGTTTTATAAATTTAGATTCTTAACTTTTTTTGACGTGTTTTATTTGTGAAATTGTACTTGTTTTTTTATTCAATTTTATTCAGGTGTCCTAGAACTCGCGCCCAAAGAAAACGGGCTTAAGGAGGCAACAATTCTGAACCAAAATTTCGAAACAAAAATTTTTTAGCTCAAAAAATAATCGAGTTAAGCCAAAAAAACGGTAGTTATTCCCAGAGCTGAACAGAAATTGAAAATTGGTAACTATGGACACATACTATCATCCATTGGTCAGATGAACATTACACTCTCATTGCCTAGGAAATTAAGATACCCTTTTATTCCACCTATAGAAAGAACTTTCGGGAGTGGTTGTGTCCATAGTTACCAATTTCCAAATTCTGTTCAGCTGCAGGAATAACTACCGTTTTTTTGTCTTAACTCGATTATTTTTTGAGCTAAAAAATTTTTGTTTCAAAATTTTGGTTCAGAATTGTTGTCTTCATAAGCGTTTTTTCTCTGAGTCACGAGTTCTAGAACACCCTGTAAATTTTGGTTTGACTCATGCGTTGAAACTTTCCAAATCACAACATTTGGACAATGAAGTAATTCAGATAAGTACATCAAATTAATTTTAAATTCATTATAAAATTTCCGTCCTGTAGTTAGTGGCGGGAAGACGAAGCTGTGACGATTAACAAGAAAGAACAAACTGAAGGTAAAATTGTTCGTCTTAAAAACTTAGATTATATTAAAAACTTTTCTAATCTTCAAATTTGCTTATACAAGCTTAAATTTACGCTTCATGGAAAAAACTTTCTGCTGAAACGTTCAGTCTGCACTAAACTGCTGCTCAAAGTGTTTTAATGACTGACTAAATGTAACAGTGGTTATCCACTGTGACAAATTTAAACAATTTGGCACTGTAAAAACCACATTTTTCTACCATAATTATTGTTAAACTGACGGAAACTCCGATAATAGATATTTATTATACAGGCTGATTTTCGAAATAGAGGCGGAAAAAAAAAACGGTTTTACGGAAATACGTAGAAGACGTAAGTAAAAATTCCGAAATCCTGACCTTACTCGGCGCCACTGATATGCACAAACCTTTTCCGGCAATCGTTTGTTTTTAGGTACGATTAATGCATGATTTGTCGGCTGAAATATTGCATTAAAGTGGGCTATTAATGAATAATTTGTGCTTATTATACGCAACCAATTACACACGCAATTCAATAAATTTAATAATGATCTGAAGACGCTGTTCTGGATCTGTTTGTTTACTAATACCAAATCAAAACGTCGTTTTTTAGACTTCACCTAAAGACTCCTAGTTCTATAGACATCGTTTGGAATTACACTCAAATTTGACAACTGCGGACACATCGGGCACATCCATCATACACATAACCACACATTAGTTTTTGTATATTTGATTGCATAACCACCTTTGTACCAATTTTTTGGTGAATTTTTCAATATTCGATTCGCTTAATTATTAACCAACTTGTTTTTAAATAGCTAAAACAACAACGCAAAGCATTTTGTTCGTTAATTATGTATATACCTCCCTATCCATAGTACCCTTAGTATTTTTAGTAATCATTGGCGTGACATGAAAATTGTGATGAATTTCTTTTATTGTTTTCTTAAAACTGAGACAGCAATTAAAAAAATGCAACCTACCAACTTTCTTCATTTACAATAAGCTGTAATGGATTTTTTTTTCGCCTCTTTTTCAAAATCACCTATATTAGAGTGTAAGGACGCCAATTCTTCACGACAAAACGAGATCGTAGATCACAGGGGTATCAAGTCGTTTATGCGACACATAAAATCAAATCTCAGATTTACATGTTCAATAATCAGATCGATAGAATGAAGCAAAGCTGTATGAAGAATGAAAGAAAAATTGCCTGATGAGGTATACCAAGAAAAATGTGAAATGGAACTGGAATTTTCACATTCGTATTTAGTACCCTATAAATAAGTGGGAGTATAATTAAATTAATCAGTTTCTTTAATTTGTAGGTGGAACAGAGGTAAAAAAACGATTTTAAGAATTATTTAATATCTTGATACCAGATATTTTAAAATTATTTTCATCCTTTTGACGAAAAATGGAACAAGACAGGTTGAGTTTTCCACCATTTTCTCCCTTTTGATTATTGTAAAACGTAGTTTTTTGCGTTTATTTCACATATGGTTAACACAAGAGTAAAACGGATCACATCAGTTTGTAGCGCTCCGTTTCCTATTTAGACCAGGGTCGATAATTTTTGAAACCAAAAAAAATCGTAGTAGAATGAAACCTATTGGAAAATGTTGAGAATATTACAAAAATAAAAGGAAAAATAAATTACGGTCGATTCGAGATCGGGAAGTGGGAGAGGGTGGGTTTTTAAGGGTTAAAATCGGTTTATCTCGATTTCCGGAAAAACAACAAGTCTTATGGAAAAAAGTTAAATGGCAAAGTCGTAGGTAATAAAAAGGTCTACAACTTTTGTATTTACACTTTTTTCTCATAACCTCAAAATTCACATGAAAAACTCAAAAAACCACGTTTTTGGTTTTTTATTTTTATATTTTACAAATTTTTTTTTTATGAAATTTGGTGAGAACTTACCTTTGTATATACCAAATACACAAGAATTTTTTGGATTTAAAAAATTCATTTTTTCTTCTTATTTTTATTTAATACCAAAAAAGCACCCTAATTTTCAATCGAAAATTCACGCGTCAAAATATCAGCTTTTTTAAAAAAGTTGGTGGGCTTTTTGTTCGTTGAAATCTCTACTTTCTGATAGTGTAATAAAAAATATACGTCACTATGGAAAATATTTTCAAAAAACATGGGAAAATGGTTGTTAAAAATATTCTAGATAGGATTTAAAGAGAATTTTATCTAAAAAAATGAGGATGTTATAATTTTTTTTTCAGTAAAAAAGCTGGTTTATTACAGTTTTATTATATTTTTGTCATAAAAAAAATCTCATACTATATAAATGTTCTTCGGAATATTTTTTAGTTCAATAATTTCTGTCTCTTTGATGGTTTTCCTTCGTCGTTTTTTATTTTTTTTTGAAAATATTTTTTACGTTTTTTTTGCCCTTTTTACCTTTTTTGAAGGTTTCGACACTGGTCTAATTCATGTACAAAAAAAATAATTCTTATAGCTTCATAATTAATAGCGATTTTGGCCCGGGACACTAGTGTTGGCAAACCCTGTAGGATGAAAAAAATCATTGATAGATGGCGCCACCTTAGTACTAATGAGAGCGACGATTTTTTGTCCGCATTTGAGAACTGAAAATGCAGTTTTTATTAGTTAAGGTCGCCTAAAAAAACATTTTTTAAGCATATCTTTAAATCCGGACCTGATAGCAAAACGGTCATTTCACCTTCCCACTTACAGTACTTTTTTTTTCAAAATTTGATGACTAATTTTATCTCAACTTTATAATCATTGTCATTACTTCTGTCAACTGTTGAAAAATTCATTAATTGAACATTCTCCAGTGGTACAACCCAACATGTAATTATTATTAACTAATTAAAATTTCTGTACAGTAACAAATTGGGCCTGATTATGCCTTGAGGAGCACAAATTGAAGATACATTTCTTTATACTATTTTTATGTTTAAATTTCCAGTTCTGTAATATCAACAATAAATCTCTATTATACATATTGTTCAAACACCTTTCAACTTGAAGTCGAGAAAATCCTTCTTATAGCGAATTTTAGTATTCAAATCACGTATAGTATGACCAATTTATTATAACCATCGTTGATTCGAATATTAATGTTTGTTTGCGACTTTTCAACTACCTTCAGTGTGTCCTCAGCAACGTCAATTTTTCGTACTAACTCTGGTAAAAAAGCTTCTTCTAAAAACAATTATGTAGTAAAAAAATATTTCGTTTACAGATTAGAATGCTGAATAACAGCAAACCTCATAACGAAAACGAACCACAAATCTGCATGGAATGTATAAACAAATCACTGGAGATTGCCCAAAGTTTTTCAAACATTTCTTACCGCTTTCCGAAACACAAAAAGAATCTTTTGCTTCTCCAGCCATGGACGTGGATAATAGTGATGTATGAACGACTATTAAAAAACAATTAAATGTGATACTTTCTTTTTAGAATGTTTATTGTATTCAGTGGGTTCATCATTTACTGTATTTTGTTGTGCCAAAAATGGAAGTGTTCAAAGTTGGTCAGAGTTAGCGGCAGTTTGCAACAAATAACAGACACAAGTGAACCTAATTTAGAAGTGAGTGAAATGAGACAGAATGAAAGAGGGTGGACACCGCCGCCGAGTTATGCGGAAGCGTTGGAGCTTTCTTGTCTGCCGACGTACAGTGAAGTTATGAACGGAAAATAAATTGTAAAGAATTAAATCACCTCTTTAATTTGTTCCATATTTTCTAGATACTCCACAGGTTATTTTTTCTGCAGAGCATTTATCATTTAACAGAGAAGATCTGAAATGAATAAGTTAGATACCTGTGGATACATGTCAATTTTGATCAATAGATGGCTCTACAAGCAGCTGTCAAGTTTTTTACTAACAGCAAAATATCATGATGAAAAACATAAAGTTAAAATGAGTTTAAAACTGATGGTTCTACATTTTGGTGACAATTTTACAAGTGTTACAGTTCTTGTTTGACATTTGGTAGGAATTGCATGAATTTTGAAAAAATCAGTATTGTGTATCTCGCTTTGCTGACAATAATTACAGAGTCGCATTTTAAATTTGGCGCCTTCAAAAACTTCTCTGCTAGAAAAATAAATTTCATATTTAATCTCAATTTACTCTCAAAGAAAAACTAGAAAATTTATCGTCTAAATCGTTTTTAATTTTAAAAGTAAAAAATTGAAATTTTGCACACGCTTATAGTCGATAAGGTTCTAGTATCGGACTTACAATTTAGTTTCTATTACCAAAAGTTTGGCGTTGTGACGCGACGCCTAATAAATGTTATGTTAAAAATATCTCAGTTTATGTTTTACATTTTGTACAAATTGTGTTAAAATTTTTCTTAAAATCCTTACAATCTTACCTATTTTTTTTTCTTACAAACTGTACGGTAGATCGATTGATAATTTTTGGGTGTCACTAATGAGACTGTAAGGACTATTTATGCGTAGATTTATAAAAATCCTAGGAAAACAATTTTTACACCTAAAGCCTCGATGCTACGTTGTAAAAAATATGCATATAACTTTTAAAGAATTGTTTCTACAAATGCAACATTAAGTTAATCTTCCGATTGTTATTTTAATTTCGAAATAATATGCTTTTAGGCAAAAGTGACATACGAGTGCGTCCAAGCGTCATAAGAGTGGGTAAAAATCAATATTGTGAAACTGTGTGGAAATTCTGTCAAATAAAACGTGAATTTCAAAATAATTGTCACTTTTCATCTTCTTTATTTTTACGTTTTGCTTGATTTTTCTGAGATTGTAAAAAAAATGTTTTCCATTCGTGCTAAAATTGCTATTTATTTCGCTAATTGTCTTCAATTTTATTTTAATTTTGAAATGACATTCTCTTAGATAAAAGTGTCAAATTATTTATTGCTAAATTTTGCATTTTATTGCAATTATAGAAAAAGCCTGGTTTGCTATTCGCGCGTAATGGATGTTGCTCACACAGAGTGTTGTCCACGTGGTGTAGTGCAAAAACATTTTGTAACATACAGGTGTCCGGAAAATGGCGCACCACCTTAAAAGAGGGTAATTGGGTGGTCCACCAGAGTACCAAAAAAATGTTAAAAAAATTCCAGACTCTCTGTTTTCGCAGAAAGACCAAAAGAAAATTAGGAAAATAGCAAGATTGCTGAACTTTTCCTCCAATAATTTACATTTCTAGTATTCAAAGCCATAGTAACGTTGCTGTTGTATTGTTGGTGTTAGTCAGGTCGGCTCATGGACGAGTAATGTAACTATGGTTTCAAGTGAACGATGCCACACTGATGGAGATTGTTGATTCAAAAACCTTGTTAACAGTTTTCAGGTATTTCTTGCAAGATTTTTCCGATTTTCTTTGTACCATGCCTTTGCGCAAAATGTCCTTTAGGTAACAAATTCATTTAAACCTAAAATAATTGCACAGAAATCGTTAATTTTCGCATCAAACTTTGCCTCTTTAATCCATCATCTCGATAAATTCAAGACATGATTTTTTTTTAACATTTTTCCGGTGATCTATGGCATTGTCCGATGATACATTTTCACGGTGGTGCGCGACTTTCCGGACATCCTGTATGTTTGGTAAAATATTCTAAATTCAAAAATTCTGTTGGTTATTCTTAAAAGACTTTTAGTGACTTCTCATTCCAGCATGGATTTTGGTGACAAAATGAAAATCTGAAAATCGTTTAAGAATGAACGCATCTAAAAACTAGTTTTTTATCAATTTGTACTTTGAGAAGGAATTTCAACTTTAAGTTACTCATAAATTATTTGACACTGACAATCGGGCGTTTCACTTTTATAAACGCTAAGCGATAATTGCACCTAAACTAGTCTAGTACCTACGACCTTGGCAATCAAATTCTTATGCCGGATGTCTACAATAATCTTTAAGCATAAGCAACAGTCTTGACGACACACAACTTCCAACCACTTCAGAATGTGTTCCATTATAATTTTACTTCTAGTGTGTTTTTTTCAAGTCGCAGTTTCTACAAAAAAGGTATGCGAGTCCTGCTAATTTGTACCATACAGGGTGATTCATACACAATTCCCAATTAGGTGCGCAATGGATCAGATGTTATAATTTCCCCCAAACTTAGTAACGCCCGTTGGGAAGATTTTAACTTTAATTTAAGCGACCCTAGTATCTTCAAGGCTGCTGTTACAAATTATCATTCTAATATACGTTCAGGATTGATCTTTAATGAGTGAGAAAAGTAACGTATCTCATAATGAATTTATTATTATTTTTTTTAGATTCTTCATTATTGTCGTTTTTTTTGCCATGCTTGTCTGTTATGTGTTGTACCTGTTCTACTGGCGTTCGTGTTACAAGATTTCGAAAGACACGATTCTTCTAATTAGACAAAAACCAGTTGCGATTGTCGTTGAGGGTGGAAAAACTACCACAAATGAAGAAGAGGGTGAGGTTTAGAATAACTGGTGCACACTGAAATTTTTTGTTAGTACAACTGAATATTGCTGAGAATTTGTCAAAGATGATCAATTAAAAGTTGATAAAAAACTTACAAAAGGGTAGTGTATTTCCTCCAGCGTTGCAGAATTGTGGCGGCAACTTAAATGCAAAAAAAATGCAAAGTTGCAGTTTATGAACCCTAAAAATTTTCGCTATTCATTTCGTACAAATATTTACTTACTAAAATTGTTGTTGTAAAATGCAGTTATTGTGGTTCTTTATTTCCACTGTTTTACTTTAAATTATTATGTCTAATATAACGGATTTACCAAAACCAAATATTTATTTAACTTGAAAACATAACGGGTGAAACATTTGCGCAGCAGAAATGTTGAAAAGACTCTTACTTTCTTGGAATACTTTTACTTTATCATTACAGACGCTGTTCATAAAAAGTCACTTTACACACGCTAAACGAAGTAGGTTATCATACAATCAAATATAAAGATTGTTTTTCTAGGATTTTTATGCAACTCGGCATAAATAGTCCATGAAGTCTTATTAGTAACATCAAGAAATTTATAAATCGATCTACCACACTGTGTTCTAAAATTTTTTTTTTAAATTATAAGGAATTGACGGACACTTGTACAATGTAAAACATTCCTCATCTTTAGACATAATATAAGCTTTTAAGTGCAAGTGCGTAAAACTGACATAAGAGTGCGTAAAAGCGATTAGAGAAGTACGTAAATACAGTGTGTTCCAAAACAGGCGTGCCAAATTATTATGTTGGTGGTAAAGGTTCTAAAAACCCGAGAAAAGTGTTAAAAAAATTCAATCTGTTCTAGTTTTTAGGATTCAAGGTTCCAATGAGACACATCTGAACACTTTTATTTTTGTTTGAAATTATTATGAGTATTAGAGCTCCAGCATTGAGTTCTGCTAACACCTTTGAATGATATAAGATGCTTTTGAGCGTAATTTATTACATTGTTTCTAGTATTTTCAGAAGATTTAGGTGTCGATTTCACCTAAAAAATCATTTGGCAACATTGCTTTTCCTCCACGTCATAATCATAACAATCAAAATTTTCATTGTTAGTGGAACTCATTGTTGTGTATTTCAAAACGAGTTGTCAATGTTTTTCTTCTCTAAAATTTGCGCTATTTGCTGTTCTAAAATGGAAAAGGAAAGTGCTTTGACATGAGCGATTTGTGTATGAATTTGCCAGAGGTAAAAGCGATAACATGAAGCCCTGACTGGTCTTATATAGCCCTTCAAAATCTGGTTTTGTTCTGAGTGGTGACAATCCTTGAGTTCATGTGAAATGGCATCTAAATCAACATTTTACGGACATTTTTCTCTCATGAAAAAATAATCGCATGAAACTATTTCATCGTGGATGGGAACCTTTGTTGTTTTCCAGCGTTTTCTACTAAAATTTCAATATTTATTTATTTATCTTCTTTGGCATTATTATTATATCATTACCGTCACTATTACTGTGCATTGTCTATTCGTCAGTGAATGTATTTCTTGTTTTACATTGATAATAAAAGTTTTCATTGCTGAAAATTGTCAAGCTTTCGAAACGAAGCATAATAAAACAAGAAATACTTATTGTTAGCCTTTGGGAATTACCTCTACCATTTTAAAAATATTTTCTTTTTAGATTTATTATGTAAAAATGCATTAAAAAGAACATTCAATTTTAGAAGGTTTAAAGCAAATGTTCAAAGTTCCGACCATTGGCTTGAAGATTCACCTATTCTATTCACCCTTCTAATTTTATTTAACTGAACATCTTCTAACATCTCGATCGTTACTGCATTAGCAGCCATTGTGATTCTTTCCAAGAGTTCTTCTCTCCTTTCTGGCACAGTGGCATAAACCATTTGTTTCGCATGTCCCCAAAAGATAAAATCCAATGACCGGCCAATAAACAGGACCTGCTCGGCCGATCCATTTTTGAGGAAAATTTGTATTTAGCCATTCACGCACTGGACCAGCATGGTGAGTTGGTGCACCGTCCAATTGGAAGCACATTTGGCGCAAAATATCTAGAGGTAAATCAGTTATAATCGTCATGTTCCAGAGCTTGAGCTCATGTATAAGGGTGCAATCTCTCCGTCCTCAAGATTCTTCCTACTAAGCTAGAATTGACTTCTAGTTCTCGAGCAATTTGGCAAATCGTCGTCTAAGCGGCAACATCCGCTATCTCAGTTGTGAAAATATTTTGTTTCTACTTTTTCTCAGATGAATTTTTCACGGGAATCTTACTGGTGGAAATTATTTTTCATATTTTTGAATAGAGTTAATCTTAAGCTAAGATTTGATACCAAGTAATCATTGAGCAAAATTATCTACACTGCCAAAAAAACAGTTTGTTTGCGCTCCCGCTTGATTTTGTAAAAATTGAGATTGCGGAAGTTGCCGCTTACACGACGAAATGCTTTTATTTGAAAATTCTTTAACCTGATTAAGAACAACTTCTTCAAGTTGAGGGGTTCTTGTGGTTCTTGGTCTCCCACTATCATGATTTTCTCACAAATCGATCCTTCCAGTCTCTCTTACGCGCTGATCCAATCTTTGGAACGTAACTCGACAGGGTTGTCGTCGATTAGGATAACGTTGCTGGTACATCTTTTGGGCTAACCTGAAATTGCCGTTAGCGGCACCAAGTACTTGGTACATGTCACAGTAATCTCTAATATTATAATTCATTTTGAAATGCTTCAAAATTTGGCTTTTGACTTTTTAAATGTCGAATTTTGCTCCTTCATTGTTCCTTCTAATTTCTATGGATACAAAAGAAATGTGTAGGTAGGTACAATATTCTTATGTTATCATGTTGCCAAATTTACTTATAGAAATTTACTCTTAGAAAACTCTGAATATAAAAATGATTTTTTTTAAATATTTTTCTCGAGTTGCTGTGACCCTAATTGACATCGTACCGACACTTTGGCACGCTTGTTTTGGGAAACTCTGTACCTGTCAGTTTGACAGGAATTGTAAGTAAGTAATCGTTTTCTACCCCCATTTATAGATGATTAATTGGTTTCTGTTTTTCCCGCACGATTTCTCAAATTCCGATCATTGAATCTGCACAAACAGACTTTTTTTATCCGCATCCCAGAGCAGTGCGGAAATACTGTCAAAAAAGTGTCAATTTTAAACTAATTGTCCGAGCTGTCACTTGAAGTTACTATAGTTAAATTTTGTTGTTTACTGCGATTGTAGAAAAAATATTGTTCATACTCGTGCAAAACAAATATTATGCACGCGATGCGTAAAACAGTACCATTTCGCAACTTATCTCTAAAATAGCTATTTAGTAACTTTTCATTTTAACACCAAAAATTACTACTCATTCCAGCACGGTTTTTGATTGTCATTTGAATTTCAAAACGACACACTTTTAGGTACGAGTGTGCAAAAGTGGCATGCAAGAACGTCAAAGTGATGTCAAATTCTGTCAAATAAGCTGTCAATTTTAAAATAGTTTTCGAAATTGTCACGTAAACATTTATTTTAAAATTTTACACAAATCCATACCTCAAAACAGTGCGAAAATAATACCAAAAAAGTGTCAATTTTTACTTGAAGTATTTCATTGTTAACTTTTGCATTTTACTCCTATTGTAGAAAAAATCTTATTTGCTACTCGTGCGAAATGGATGTTACGCACGCAATGTGTTGTCTACTTGGCCTAGTGCGAAAACAATACCATTTCATAACATGTTTGCCAAAATATTCTTAATTCTACCATCAAAAATTGTTTAGTTATTCTTTTTGGTGACTTCTCATTCCAGCACGCTTTGTGGTGACATGACAGAGAGAAACTTACTAAAAATCGTGAAAGTATGAATGCATATCGAAACAAGTTTCTTATCGGTTTGCAATCTTAAAATTTGAGAGAAAATTTTAACTCTAAGTTAATCATAATTTGTTGACACTGTCAAGCGCGCGTTTTACTTTATGATTACGGACGCTCCTTTATGAACGCTGGACGATAATTGTACCAAAAGTAGTTGATGTTCTGCATATCGCAATTATTCGTAAAGTCCAGTACGGCCTTGGTAAACAAATTCTTATACCGGATGTCAACAATAATCTTCAAGCAACAGTGTCGACGCCACACAACTTCCAACCACTTCAGAATGTGTTCCATTATAATTTCATTTCTTGTGTGTTTTTTTCAAGTCACAGATTCTACAGAAAAGGTATGCGATTTCTGCTAATTTGTATCATACAGGGTGATTCCTTCCCAATTCCCAACCAGGTGGGCAATGATACTGATGTTATAATCTCCCCCAAACTTAGTAACGCTCGTTGGGATGATTTTAACGTTAATTTAAGCGACCCGAGTATCTTCAGAGCTGCTGTTACCGATTATCATTATAATATACGTTCAGGATTGAATATTGATGAGTAAGAAAACCAACGCGTCTCATAATGTATTCATCGTTTTTTTTTCAGATTCTTTATTGTTGTCGTTCTTTTTGTCATGCTTGTTTGTTATGTGTTATACCTGTTCCACTACATCGTACATCGTGCTACAAGATTTCGAAGAACACGATTCTTCAAATTAGACAAAAACCAGTTGTGATTGTGGTTGAGAGTGGAAAAACCAGCACAAATGAAGAACAGGGTGAGAATTTGTGAAACAAGATCAATTAAAAATAGATAAAAACTTAGAAAAGAGTGATGTTTACGAATGCAATTTGCCCTGTAGGAGCCACTTAAATGCAAAAAACCCAAAAACCCTAAAGATGGCGCAGACCGTATCTTTATATTTCTCGTAGTTTCGAAAATACTGAACATTAACATTTCGGAGCTGAAAATTTACCACCTGAAACTTAAATCGGCCATAACTCAGTTATTTGTGGTTGTATGAAAAATTTCAGCAAGGATTTGAAATTTGTGTGAAATTCTGCGTTAATTGAGCCCCCCTGACTAAAGTATGCTATTAAAATAAGCGAGAAATTGACTAAAGTACGTAGGTAGTCAAAATTTTTTTGAAGAAATAAAATTTTTGACTTTTGGGAAACTATATAACAAATTTGTTGACTTGTGTATTAATGTGGAGTAACAGTTTAACTGCCCTAATGCATAGAAGATAATTTTGATTAACATGAAACTGTTGTTCCCCAATTTTATGGACACTCCATAATCCGAATTAAATCTAAGCAATTAAACCTCATATATCAGGATTTATCTGATAACAAACCTTTTATAAGCCACGCCTGGAACACGTTCTGTTAATTTTTCTTCATCCTCGAAGCTTTCAATTTAAAAAATGATAATTTTGGTCGTGGTACTACTTTTTTTCGACCAGACCTCTTCACTCGCAGCTGGTAAGAATCCCACAATTTTTCTACAAAAATCAATAAAGAATTCCAGGTTGTGGTACCACATTGTACCAACAATCCGGTACTCTATCTCTCCCCAGCGACTCCATTTTGTCCTGTCAGTGGCGTATCGTTGCGGGGGAGTCCGAGAAAATCGTTCTAAACGTAAGAGATTTAAACATAGTGAAGTCTCGTGGGTGCGAAGTGGGTTCTCTTGAAGTCTACGATGGGTTCTGGGACACGTCACCCCTTCTGGGGCGATTCTGTGGCTCTGGTCCTCTCAATCTTCTATTGTCGTCCTCAAACAAGATGTTGGTCAACTATGTTAACCCGAACCAAGGTGGTACTTTCATGGCGACTTACGAATCCGTGTGTGGAGGAGCTTTGTTTTTGCAAAATAGTACCACTTTGAAATATCACGAGTCGGGGATAACGTACCCCAACAGTAAGAAATGTGTTTGGTTCATTATAGTACCCGATGAGTACCAAGTCCGTTTGGACTTTACAAAATTCCGGTTGGAGTACGAACAGAACTGCCTCTACGACTACGTTGAAATCGTCGACGGTTTAACCCAAAATGTTACTGTTGGGAAATTCTGTGGTACCGAGGTACCACCTCCTATATATTCTTCCTCGAGTTCCCTCCAAATCAAATTTGTTTCTGATCATTCCGTCAATGATGAAGGTTTTGAGGTTGATATTAGTCTACATCGCGATTATTGTGGTGGTACCCACGGTTGTGCCCATTACTGTAACAACACAATGAGTGGGTACACTTGTACTTGTAGAAGCGGGTACCAGTTGCTACCCGATGGTAAAAACTGTGCCCTCATTTGTGGTGGTACTTTAAATGCGCCTTATGGAAGTATAGAATTTTCGTCTCATTTTGGAGCTCCCACGAGATGTGTTTGGGACATCTCAGTTCCCGTGGGACACGATATAACAGTGGAATTCTTCAGCTGCACTGAGACTCTTTCATGCGGAACTCAATCTTTGGAGATCTTCAGCGGAACTGGGAGTTCGGCAGTTCATGAGACCCTCTGTGGAGTGCTGCCGACAGACCTGAAAACTTATCAAAGCAATATCTTGAAGATTGTCTTCACGTCAAACAGCAACGCTGGAGCGGAATTCTCACTGAACTACGCCAGTTGTAAGTATAAGCAACGGTACCACCTGCAGCTCTTAAATGTTATGTTAACAGTTCCAAACTCTTGCGGTCCGCACAATGGTAACTGCCGCCACCAATGCCGCGACCACAAGTGTCTTTGCCAAGCTGGCTACGAGTTGCAACCAAACAATCTCGATTGCAAATTGGGTCTGTGTAACTACGAGATTTCTGCGCTTTCTGGTGAAGTTACCAGTCCCGGGTACCCTGGTAACTACGCCAACAAACTAAACTGCACTTGGAGCTTCAGAACTACTCCAGGTCACACCCTTGCAATAAACTTTTTACTGATCGATCTCGAACCTCACACTACTTGTCATTACGACTACATCAAACTTTTTGATGGTCCGTCGTCTGGTAGTACCGTCTTATCTCAACTTTGTGGTAGAAACAAAATTAATGGTACTTTGGTACGGTCTGGCTCGAATGAAGTTTACATGATTTTCAAATCTGATGTTTCAAACACTGGTCTTGGTTTCCGAGCAAATTATTCTTCAGTTTGTGGTGGGAATTGGACAGCTGATAACGTAGAAAATTACATTTTCTCTCATGATCGGTACTTGGTTTCTGACTACTATAATAATATGAACTGCAGTTGGAATATTTTGCCAAAATTGGGTCACAGAACAAAGCTAACAATTGAGACTTTTCATCTCGAGTGGAATGAGTATTGTGTCTACGATTTTGTTGAAATATTTGAAGATGGGAGGGCTTTAGGAAAATTTTGCGGTGTTAATGTGAGTATAAAATTCATTGAAAATTGACGTGTAATCATCATTTTTAGATACCTCATGAGTTTGAGTCGCAAGGTCTTTTGACGATTCGATTCAAAACCGATGGAAGTGCAGCAAGAAGAGGATTTCAGATAAAGTACCAAGCAGTTTAAACGTTTAGCTATTTTGCAAAATGTGCATTTTCTTTAATATCCTATTTGGGATTTTGAGAGGCTTTCTATTCCCATCACATTTAAATCTCTTTAATATTTCAATTTTTTTCTGGTACTTAGCTTTTGTAGAATTTTCAGTTCAATAAAATTTAAACTTAGTCATAGTTTGTACAAGGTGTTTATAAATGTTTCTAGCATCAAGGGTGGCTGTGAAATGTCAAAGAAATTTGCCGCTCATTACAAATGTGGGTTTCGATTTTTCAACTGACATTTGCAGTTAACCTCAAACATGAAGCAAAGTAAGTTTTGAGATATAAACTGTTCCAGTTGTGATTTAAAACCTGAAAATTGAAAACTTGGGCACAAAATCATAACTAAAACGTCATTGAAGTAAGTAACATTATAAATAATTTTCAAGATAGTTATATTCACTATGAAAACGAAGCGGCAAAATAGTGCATGGCAGAAATTCCAGAGCCACCCTTGATGCTAGAAACATTTATACACACCTTGTAGTTATTTACAGTAGAAGTGCAATGATCGAGCTTTCGGTATGAGCTTTTCGCGATAATACTGTTCATGATTTTTATACAGTAGTCATTGTATCGTAGAGGTACCGTAAAAATAACGAATTTTGTTTTTTCTTAAAAATAATTTTAATTGTTTTCTGTAATTTCGAGTGTGCGCTTCACATTTATCGCCATTTTTATGTGTATCACCCTAAAGTTCTCTAATACAAGGTGTTTATAAATGTTTCTAGCATCAAGGGTGGCTATGAAATGTCAAAGAAATTTACTGCATATTACAAATGCGGGTTTAGATTTTTCAAGTGACATTTGTAGTTAACCTCAATCATAGAGCAAAGTAAGTTTTGAAAAAAAAACCTGTTCTAGTTGTGGTTTGAAACCTAAAATTCATAAACTTGGACACAAAACCGTAACTGAAACGTCGTTGGCGTAAGTGACATTATAAATCATTTTCAGGATAGTTATATTCACTATGCAAACAAAGCGGCAAAGTAATGCATGACAGGAATTCCAGAGCCATCTTTGATGCTAGAAACATTTATAAACACCTTGTATAATTTTTTATAATTCAAGTTACAATAAGTTACAAACGTGATGCATAATAGTTATTTGTGTAGCAAGGCCAAAAAGTGTTTCTTTTTTGGCCAAGCCTTTTTTTAATGGCCGAGGCGATAGCCGAGGGAAAAAGAGCACTTTTTGGCCGTGATACACACAAGATTTTTTAGGCGACATCATTAAATCACAAGTTAATTAATTTTTATTTATGATTTATTGATTTAATCATTTATAACAACTGAATAATTAGCAATATTTATGAATCCTTCAGAAAAATTCATATTTTCTTTATTTACATTTGCAGTTTCGGCATGTGTAGCTTCACAATTTGTATGAATTAGGTTTGATGTGCTTTTTGATGTTGCAGCAGCACTGCTAGACATGTTCATTTGCAATGTAATATACAAAACTATGGATAGATGGCGCCACCATAGATCGGCCAAAAACGTTTGCAGCCAGAAAAGACTTACTTTTAGGCCGCTTTTGAGACCTAAAAATTCCACTTTCAGTTTAAGTAGGCTAAAAATTATTTTTTTTGTGTGCAATTGTGATAAAACCTGTACAAGCTTACTTATTTCTCATTAAAATGTAACAAGAAAGCTGTGGAATTACTCATCTGTCGCAACTGTCAAGTATCTTTACAATAATTTCTGTTTTCTAAGGGCCCGATTTCATGTTGACTTGCGGCATTGCAAATTAGAGTTGCGCTTCAGCAACCGCAATCGAACTGATGCTACCTTAGCAACTGCGTCAAAGCAATTTTGCGCTATTGACTTGAAATCGGGCCGTAATTGTTCATGCAGAAACAGTTAAAATTGGTATTAAGTTTTCGTTTTCTTGTTTTTACTTATATCTGGTGTTTGTGTGTTCCATAATGTCCTGTCTTTGCGTGAACTTTCCTGATAAATTTTGTTATGTATGTAGACATCTGACTTTAAAATCTCAAAGTCATAAAATTACGGAACTGGTGCAAGACACAGATGAACAATATTTTGGTCTCAAAATTTAAAATCAAGACAAAAAATGGATTCCACATTTTTGCACCAATTCGTGTGGAAGAGGATTAAGATCATGGCTGGATGCTTATTAAGGGCCTTTATTATTAAAACCCCAGCCCGAGTGGTTTAGATTATTATTTCCATCATCTTGTGGCCAGGACAATAGCTAATAGTTTTGACTGCACTGATGGCCAAATTATTATTGCCCATGGCCAGTAAATCTTAAATACTTTGATAGTAGAGTCCGATACTTTACAAATTACACCAATGAAACTTAATAATTACAATATCTCATTAATATTATTTAATGTTTATCTTCATAAATAAATTAAATTTTTCCCGAAAAGGTGGGATTTGTGTAATTGCAAAAATTGAAGAATTAATAGATGCACTGAGATCTTCGAATTTTGTCCAAGATTTTTGTAAATGTAATTTGTTCGAGATCTCCTTAAAAAATAAAGATAAAGGCAACTATTTATCACCTAAACTATTCTAAAACAATTTAAAATCCTAATTCATCAGATATAAAGTTCAAAATTTTGAAATAATTATCCTCAAAGCCACGTTCAGTTTGAATGATAGAGAAAAATCTTGTTTCAGGCAAATTTAAGATTTTGTGTGTTTATGGAAAAGCTTCAGTTGTAAACTATCCCTTTGGCTACAAAATTGACTTATGGTACCCGCATTTCTACCTACCAGACAGACCTCTCTGGTACAGAGAAAAGAGATGTCACTGATGAGACAAGCATAACATGTTTCGAATATGAAATTTTTGAAACACGATTTCTCAAAAACTATTAATTTAAAAAAAAATCTGTTTGATCGACATTATGTAAAATTAGTCTACGCATGTGGAATGCTAAAAATTATTTTGCTTCCAGCCAAGTTTTCGTATTTAATTAATCGAAAAGTCATTAAAGAATCATTTTACAGAAATTATATATAGCATTCAACATAGTGCACGTTGAACAGATTCATATGCAAAAAACAGAAAGCAATTTACTCAAATTTCGTGTTTGGAAAAATACATTGAATTTGTCCTATACTGACATTTGTTCGATATCCCCTTAAGGAAACACTTTTTCTGACCAGGCAGAAAAAGTACTTTTCGTGACAGTTACTATTTGAGACTTTTATTTTGTATGGTCTTGCACGATCTTAAGTTTGAAACACTTTGAAGCCAAAATTTTTTACAGTAAATGTCATAATCAATGACAACTACATGCATAGCCATCCATGTTTATAGTTCAATTTGCATTCACTCATTGTCTTTCGTTTGAATTAAAAGTAGTATTTGTTATTTGGCCGAACTCTGACTCTGACTAACTGACTCGCAATTTTGCATATGCTCGGCTACTGCTACTGCTACTACAATTTAATTGCTCGACACAAAGTACCACTTTTCTGTCGTATAACAAAATCTACTTTTTTTTTAATAATTGCTACTTCTGACCTGATTGAACACAATAAATTGCAGAATCGAAATCACGAGGCAATTCTAGTTTAGAAATGGTTTTTCACTTTCCCAGTGCATTTTTTCCTAAAATGTATTGACTTGTGAATACGTGCGCGCCAATACCTTGTGCAGTACTTTGCTCCGATTCACACCCACCTTTCTTCTCGCTACATTTGCGCGATTTGCATTCGTTGTACAGTTTATCAAACGATCTAGTGCGGTTATGGCTGACTTATTAAATCATTTGCAGCCTCCTTACTGCAAATGCCCACAAACGTAATCATCCTCAAGTAGTTGGGTCTTACCTGCATTGAAATGAAAGGCTAGACTAGACGTATTTTGGGCAATTTTGATTGCTTCGATTTGTAAAACTGAGTGAAAATATTTATTGCGGTTCAGATCCATTTATTCCAGATTTATTGCGCTAAGGTGGTTGTAAACGATTTAAAAAGTCAAAGCCATATCTGCACTAGATCGTTTGGTGAAGTGTACACCAAAAATGAAAACAACATTTTTATTAGAAGTTTGGTTTTAAGCACTTTTTGTTACCTTTATTTTGACTTTAAAATGAGTGGTTTGGAAGACAATTGAGGAAAACAATTTTTGGGTGTTTAGCACAATTTTAAGGGATGAAGCTACCACGTTAAGTGATGCCCCAGGATTTTTTTGTCAAGTATCAAAACTTAAATAGCACGGAATACCAGAAATACTACCAAAAAATGTCTTTGGCCTCATTTCTCTGACCAGTTTACCACCTTAGCCAGCGTTGCGGATTTACCAAGTGTATTTTATTACTACCAGAAGAAAAAAAACCCACTCATGGAATTCCCAGCCCCACTTATTATCGTAAAGTACACATTTACAAGAAACCCGAAGTAACCGGTAGTGTGCGAAGGTGCATATTTCCAGGTACGTCTTTAACACTCTTCACGACATTCTTTCAACTGCTTTTTTAACAGATTGCGAGTCAATAATACGTAATAACAACCAGAATTCGCTTCAGTGCTCGATCGCGCCGCGGCCTTGGCAAAGAAATCCGAGGTTAACACAACCAGCCTTCCATTTTGTGGTGTCCACTTTCTAGTCACAGTTCACGATGTTTTCCACTAAAATATTAATTCTAGAAGTGTGTTTGTACATGATTGCAGTTTCGACAGCAAAGGTATGTACAGAGTGATCAAAGAAATGTTTGTCTTATCGCCTGGCGACTTGCGAACATGTGTCTAAACTTGACAAAGAAACACCACATTATTGACAGATGTTGGTGAATGATAGATATTAAGACGTAGGTTCGTAGAGTAACGGCTAGATGAATAATTTACTCAATTACTCGATAAGTTAGGTTGAAGTTCAGCAAAATTTTACGGTATTTTTAGCCCACAGACACGGACCGGGAGATAAGAGTCAAACAGGTCAGTCCGCAGGAGTTGCAGGATTTGCTCAAAGAGGTCTCTGCCACACATGAAAATGAAAAATCAGAAGAATTTGTACCTGATGCTGATGAAACGCACCCGCCGATTGATTGGTCTGTTTTCTCCACTAGACCAACTTTTGATCCTGAGCTTTTCAACTTACCCGAGAATTACACGGGTGTGGATTTTAAATTTGAAGTCGATGATACTCATTCTGGATGGCGAACGTACAGGTGAAGAAACGACTTTAATTCGATATTGTCTTTATTGTTTTTGTTTTAGATATATTCTTATAGGTATTTTTATTCTGAAGATTGTATGTTATGTGTCGTACCGAGCGTGTTATAGCAAGGAATCGGACGTTATAGTGAGACAAACATCAGTTTTGGTTCTTGTGCCGGAAGCTGAAGAAAATGACACAAATGAACAACAAAGTGAAGCGAGCTCAAATCAACTAGGTGAGCTGAAAAATTAAAATTTTTACGAAGGATATGAAACAAAATTACGTGTAATTACGTGTCCATGTCAATATAATTTTTTTTTTCAGCTCCAACTGATCCGGCTGAGAAACCACCTTCTTATGACGATTCGGTGGTGATCAACCCTCTTCCTACTTACGATGAAATTATGAGGAAAAAACAAAATGAAACGAAATGAAACTTTTTTTAATGTTTAGTGATTTTATGTACTGTGTGATCGTTCAAAAAAATTGAGCAGACCATGTCCTAATGAAATTTTAGTGTCGTTTACAATTACGGATTCGCTTGGTCCGCTTTTTTTAATGCTCGCCCAGTATATTTTTGTGGGCTGTTTTTGTACGTGATTATGTGATCAACTATAGAATGATAGCAGACTAAGGTAATGTTTAATTTTGTTACCGATCAAAAAAAACGATCTAAATAGCGAAATAGGTTTTGTAACTTTGATTAAATTTTTAGTTTTGACATTTTTGTTTTTGTTTGTCCTGGAACTCGTGAACGACTTCTTAACCACAGATTCTATCTTGCATTCTAAGAGTGATTCTTCGAATATAAACTAAACTTTACAGAATTTAAATAATTAGAAATTCCAAGGTTAATCAATCAAAATTTTAGTTACTTAGCAACATAAATTTATTGCAAGACGGAATGTTTGTGATTGGTGAATTTAAAAATATGGCGTTTGTGATTGGTGAACATATAATTGTGTAATTTGATTTTTATGTTAAAACCCAGTTTTCTGAGCTTACTTAATCAACTCATTGTTTTCTCGAAACGTTACGTCTACGTCTAACTACCAACACAACGCTGTTTAACGCATCCCTTTCGGAACTATCTAAATTACATAAACGTTAAATATAATATTAAAAAATATAATAAAAATTACACCAAAAAAAAAATGATTGAGGATTGAATTCACAAAAGGGAAAAAAAGTTTATTTTCCATTTTACAAAAAATTTCAAAGGAATAACATTTTTTGCTTATTTCAAAACAGATAAATCTGCAATTAAAATTTCAAAATTATTAGTTTGTACTCTTAAAATTATGTTTTTTATTATTTTTATTTATTAAATTTTGTAATCGTGTTTAAATAACAGCAGGCTGTGGATTCGCAATATCAAATAGTGCGTTAAAGATTAAAGGAAAATTCACCCAATAATGTGTAAGTATTAAAAAATTGGAAAAGAAATGCAATTGCATCCTTAACAATAATTGAGAAAATTCGAAACAGTCTTAAAGAATTACGAGTTAGAAGTGAACTATGTGCTAAAACAAGGAATGGGTCAATCAAATAGTGGTAATTGGTTTGAGTTAAGGAACAAATTTCATTCCTTTGACATTTTTTGCAAAATTAAAAATAAAAAAGTTCTTCGTTATTTTTTGTTTTTTTCAATTTTAAGAACACATCTTGATAATATTAAAGTATTAATTAAAGATATATTTATTTTAAATTAAGCAAAAAATATTATTTCTTTGTCATTTTTTTGTAAAATGAAAAATAAAGTTTTTTTTCCTCTTGTGAACTCAATCCGAGGACATACTGTATATACAAAATGTAAAATATGTAAAAAAGTAACAAAAAATATGCAAATCTAGTATGAGGTGTGATAACTGATAACTATTGTTATCGATGCATTTTTGCGTACGGACGTTTGATAAAAAACTTCTAATATGCACATTCGATCTTTACTTTTTAATTTATTAATACACAGAGAAACAGAGAAATAAGGTACTACTGGTCGCATTTAAACTTTGTTTTTTTCTGGAAGTTCAATTTGTTTTTTGACAATACCACTACAAAAGTACGTTTTCATTTTTTTTTTAATTTACAATATGTAGTACATACAGTCGAGTGCTAAAAAATGGTACCTACTGAACACTGCTACACCATCTCGGGTTCCTAATGTGTTTTGTTTTTTGACGAAATGTACACGGTTTCCTTGCATTTGTATGTATGGTATCTGATATCTGTATTTCATTTTTACATACAGAATATTTTGTAAGTTAAACACCAAACTGTAACAGCATTGTATGAAGGCGGTAGTAATTGAAATCTTTACGATTTTTTTTCAGCAGCACTTAAATCGCGACATGAGAATTATAAGGTTCTAAGTGATTTTTTTGAAAATTTAAAATGTTTGATTTACGATTTTTTTAAGCATTTTCTATCAAGTATAAAAATAAAGTAATTTAATATTTTAACAAGCCAAAATGATATTAATAGATCTTATCATTTTTTTAAATAAATACTTAATAAATTAAAGAGATATCACTGATAACGTGAACACTGATCAATTTAATGCAAATGTTAGTTAGAACCTTATAGTTCTCAGGTCGCAAAGTAATGATTGTAAAATTTATGAAATCAAGTAATTTTTTGCACGATCGGGCGATTTGGTGTACAGGGTGTTCAAAAAATGGCGGACCAACTATTCACTACGTGAATCTTCAGATAATAACTCGTAGCTAAATTAAGTTTTAATTATTGAGTGCTTCGTTGGAAATCTACAGCCACTTAAAGGGGCGCTAATTATAGCACAAATTTTTCCTTATAATGAACTCAAGGTTTACAAAATTCTACTAGAGTTTATGTTTTGGGTGATATTTACATACCTAAATGCCTTAAATGTCTTAAATGTTGATGCAAAACGTTATTTTGCACTTTTAAAATCAAGCTCAAAAGCCCAAAATTAATCTGGCAACATTTCACTTCAAGAATTCAGTATTTAATTGTTGCCTAGTGCCTGACAATGACCATTTTTTTAGAAAAGTCAAACATTTTTTAGGTGTCACAAACTAGAGGAGTTTATTTCTCTAATGATGTATAATTTTGCTGAATATACCGACACGTGATGGAAACAGTCGAGAAGCAGTAAGGGGCAGTAAGGCTTGTGAATTTCCTAACTGGCAAATTCCCTCCAAGAATACTTTTCAACGATTTTATTAACAGGTACGTGAGACGGGCCGATTGGTACCAAATTTATCAGGATCATGGAGGACCCAGGACTATTCGCACACCAAGAAGAGAACAAATGGTTCTTGATCTACTTTGTGACTTTTACTGGTCAGGTGTTATCAAAATTAATTAAACCATAGTAACCAATTACATGATTTATTAATAATTGTAACTACCAAAGTGTTGCTCTGGTCTCAAAATTATACTCTTAATAATTACCGAAAGAATTGAACACTGTTGCCGTTTTTCGCAATATTTAAAGTTATTTTGCTCCCATACAAAGCTTCAAATAAAAATTTTAAACAGCATTTCCAATTCACATCGTCTTAGAGTTTGACGTTCTTATCAGTTGGTCCGCTATTTTTTGAACACCCTGTATTTACTGAGCATTTAATATTATTGGGAAGTTATGGTTACCAACAACTTGACCGTCGTGGGTGGTAATTACTTACTTACCGACCGACCGGTGTAAATTACAAAAATTTTTGGAAATTGAAATTTATTTATTAACAATTACACTAATAATTGAACAATTATTAAATGTTACAGGAGCATTTGCGCTAACAATCTTCTCACTTTCAATAATATCTGTGCTGGATACCTGAGGTTGATTCGAAGTACTCGCTACAATGGCGAGAGCAGAAGTATTAGCTTCATTTCGGAACAAAATTTTGTTTGCAAATTCAATCTTGTTTTGGACGGAATCCTCCAGCCCACCTAACTTTTGTTGAAAAACACAAAATAAACGCAATTACGTTACAAAATCAATTATTATTAATTATTAGATCGTGCAAAAAACGTAATAAGCATCACGGGCGTTAGGTGTTACGCAAGCGCCCTCGACCTCCAAGCTTATTACCCTCAATCAGTAAAACGCACCTACCGCCCTTGATACTTAAATAACTATTGTAAAACAAAATGTCAGGTGTGACATTTTGTGACATCTGTCAAGTTGTGCTGAACAGTTTCGCAATGAACGAAAAAATAACAAGAAGGTTTGTGTCATTAGTTGTTACCTGTCAAATTCAAAATTACACAAAATACGTTGTTATCTGCGTTTGTCTTATGATTCCAACAGCAGTCGTATTCAACATTCCAATCTGAAGGAAGTTATTGAAATGGCTACTCAACTGCTTGAAATCAGTAAGTAACAAACATATTTCTCACCCGTCAATTCTGATCCCAGTAAATTCAGACACGCCTATTGTCAATTTGGACGAATCTCGCCGTTTTGTCACCGACTGTATGCTTGCTGTGGGTGCACCAAAAGCGAACGCGCAAGCTATGGCAAATCTTCTCGCGGAGGCAGATTACAGAGGCCACTACAGCCATGGAATGAACCGCCTTGGTACAGTGAAATTAACGTAAAACTAACACATATTACTAATTTTAGAGATGTACCTATCGGAGATACAGAACAAAGTGTGTAAACCTGACGCGGTTCCTGAGATCTTGAAGGAAACTCCTGCTACCGCTTGGGTTGAAGGCCATGGAGGTTTAGGAATGGTAGTGAGCACCTTTTGCATGGGAATCGCAATAAAAAAAGCAAAAGACGTGGGAATAGGCATCGTGGTGTGCAAAGGATCAAATCATTACGGGATTGCAGCGATGTACACTTTGCAAGCCATGCGTGAGGGACTAATAGGTCTCAGTTTCACCAACAGCGCGGCTAAAGTAGCTCCAACGAGATCCAAACAAGTAAGTTGAAACTTTTGAACTCCAAGTAACCATCGTAGGTCGCTCTAGGAACAAACCCTCTGTCTCTAGCAGCCCCGGCAACTAAAGACAGTTTTGTGTTTGATACAGCGACGTCTGTCGTAGCCGTTGGTAAAATCGAAATGAAGAAACGAACACACTCCGAAATCCCAGCACAATGGGTGGACCCAGACACTGGTTTTCTTCAACCTCTTGGTGGAGTTGAAGAAAACTCTTCGTACAAAGGCTACGGTTTAGCCATGATAGTTGAGATTCTCACTGGAGTTTTGGGAGGTGGAGCTTATGGCCCTAATATCCGCAAGACTGGGACATTTGACAAAATGTCCGATTTGGGACACTGTTTTATTGCCATTAATCCCAAGTGTTTTTCTCCCGGGTTTGAAGGACGGTTGGCGGATCTTATGAAGCTACTGCGGAACTTGGAACCTGTAAGTGAAGGTACTGGTAAGACTTCACTAGAACAACACTTTTAGAAAGAAAAAGGAAAACCGATGATGGTCGCTGGTGATCCTGAACAACTTCACATGAAGGCTGTGGATAAAGCGGGCGGGGTGCGATATGTACAAGACCAATGGGATACTTGTAATAAAATTGCCAAAGATTTGAAAGTCAAACCTTTACAGGCTCACAAATAAAGTTTGAGTTTAGATCAATCAATACTCTAGTTTATTGACAAATTGTTCTTCGTAGCATGGGAAATTAGTCGACCAAAAAGGCGGTCAAATGGACATGTAGTTTTGTCATTCCGGGACTAAATAAAAAATATTAAAAATAAAAAACATTCTTAAGGAATATTTTCTGTTGTGATAGGAATTCTAATAATAAATTCATAAAAGTTATTTTCTCAAGTTCAACAAAGTGTTTCTGTATTTTTAGAAAAATTGATCATCACTACAGGTTATGGGCCCAGAAATAAAAACAGGGAAGTATAGTATATCCGGTGAGAGATTGGGAGATTTCGACAGTTGACATATAGGTTGGCAGCAAATTATGCTACAAAATACACTAAAAACACTAAATTCCTACGCGAAATGGGTGACAGGGTTGTCAGTAACTGGGGTTATTTTGTTATTTTAAATTTCGCGCGTATGGAATACTTTTTATTGCGTAGATTTAGTGACTTTTCTGTCATTCAAACTCTCACCGTATGAACTATACCATTAATTGATGGAAATAATTTGAACAATTGGAAGTTCAGAATGGCAATTTATCTGGAAGAAGTCGATCTTTCCAAAGTAATTTTGAGGCCGTATAGAGAAAATGTAATTCTTCAAGAAAAGAAAGAAAGCAAAGTGAAAATTTAAAAAAAAGGAGTTGAAGGAATGGAATGGGCAAGAAAAAACAAGCAATGGAAATCAAAAATACTTGCGGATAGTCACTTATAATGCATTCACGATCTTTTTAGACCGCGGTAAGCCATGGAAATCTAGTAACTTGGTTGGTAGTCAACCTTTGTGAGCTAAAGTTTCCTGAAAATGATTGACATTCGTTCTGTCGATTGGAGTTGTCACCTTTTTTTGGTTATGAATTGTGTCTGAAACCTTTCCTCTGTTGCCAGTTTGAACCGAACATTCAGAACTTGATAATTTTATTGAATTTTTATCTAAAATTTTGAAATTATTTTTCAACAATTATTCTTAAGAAACACTTCTGCCAGGTCTTGATTCTAGTCATAAAACCTTAAAGAAATTTATTTGATCTAATTAGCATTTGACCCAGGGTTTAATGTTATGGAATCTCACACTAAAAGCAAACTTTGGCGAATTTCGTTAACTAAAAAGTGCGGCAATTTAGAATTTGAATTGTTGTTGTTTACATAAAGTCTTGTGATCGTTCACTTCTCTGTGTTTGTAACTCATAGACTTAATAATTTTGAAAAGTGTTGTTTTCTCGGCATAAAATTCTAATTGTTGCCGCTTATCAGCCAAAAGTTTTCATCTTTGGTGTCCAGAACTTTGGAAATGGTTGCATGCCGCACCTAAAAATATTTTGAAAACAAACGTCTACGGGACTTTGTACCTTACAAAGAATATATTTGTAACACCTCAGATCATTTGTTCCAGTCTTAAATCAAGTCGATCTTTTTGAAACTGCAAATAGCACATTTTTTGTTCGAAAACGAAATCACTTTAGGCATTTTATTGCAATATTTTGAAGCTAATGCCTTTAAACTGTTACTTTCACGATTAAAAGGAAACACACGATTTTTCCGGTATCAGAAAAGTGGCAAACTTGCATGCATGAAAGGCACATGATGTGACAGTAAAAAAACTACCTCTGTCAGTCATTGTAGCCAACAAAAAGAAAAAAAAACATGGCCTACTCTGGTCTAAAAAGATCGTGAATGCATTATAGAATGTGGAAAAACTATATAAAACGTTCTAGAAGCGAAGTTTTGCATTACAGGGGTGCGATTCTCGAAATCACACTAAAACTTTAGTGCACTAAATTTTTATTACGAGAAAATCAGTGTGGTATCAAGACTAGTGTATTCTCCATCATCAAACTAAAAAGTGCACTAATATTTTAGTGCGGTCTAGTTTAGAGAGTTTAGAGTCACCTATATTTAACTTGTAAAAAATGCTTGCTCACCACATTCCTGTTTCTCGTTCTCTTTCCTTCTAAACATATTCCAACTCAACTTATTAATATCAGCTTGTTGTGAATAAACTTGATCTCTTTTTTTGTAACAAAACAACATAAAAAATATAAAACAGTTTTTTAAACGACAGTAAACAACTGTTTCTCTCCTATGTTTTTCAAACAATTGCTAGTGCACAAGTTGCTTTTTGAGGTTTTTAATATTTATTAACAACGTTCCTTATTGGTGCCAAAAAAAAGCGTGTCCGTTTAAGAGAGATTTCACTGTTCCTTTATTATCAAAATTTAATTTTACGCCGATCTATGATAAGAAATATTGAATGTATATACAGGGTCCGGCAACACTTGTGTCCACCCCCAAAATCGTCTTTAATTTTAACGAGAAAATTTTGAAAATTTGCATACGCTCACAGTTGACAAAGCTCTAGAAGCTTACGCAAAAATTTGTTTTTATCACTCATAGTTTTGGCGTCGCGACGCCTTAAAAATCTAATTTTTAGGTAATTGTGAGGTTTTGTGATATCAACCCCTAATTTAATTTTTTTTCAATATAAATGTGTTAAAAATATCTCAGTTGTTATTTTAAATTTTATGCAAATTGTCTTCAAAATTTGAGAAAAAAATGCTGTTTTATCAAGTTAGTTTCCAATTTCATTACGTCAAAATTGGGAACTACGTTTACACCGGTCTGTCAACATCTTGTGTCACAAATGACATCTATCCTTTGGCTCGCTTCAGATTGTAACAAAAATCTTACTTGGTGAAATTGTGGCTTTATCAATGTTAATTAATGATTTCTGGTGTCCATAAAGTGCAACATGCCCGTGTTAATCAAAATTAACTTTTATAAGAGTGAATGAAGTGACTTGTGAAATTTTGGTGTAAACGTAGTTTGCCGCTGCGCTGTCATAATTTTGAAAACTAACTTGATAAAACAGCGTTTTTTTCGCAAATTTTAAACACAATTTGCATTAGATTTAAAATAAAAACTCAGATGTTTGTATCACAGTTATGTTGAAAAAAAATTGAATTCGCGAATATTTCCGCAAAAACTCAAAAATTGCTAAAAATTATACTTCTTAGGCGTCGCGACGCCAACCAAACCGTGATAAAAAATAAATTTTTGCTTCAGCTTCTAGAGCTTTGTCAACTATGAGCGTACCCAAATTTTCAAAATTGTAACTTTAAAATTAAAGACGATTTTGGGGGTGGACACAAGTGTTGCCGGACCCTGTATATACAGGGTGTCCCAAAAGTGACGCATCACCTTAAAAGGGGGTAATTGGGTGGTCCTCCAGAGTACCAAAAAAATGTTAAAAAAAATTCCAGACTCTCTGTTTTCGCAGGACGAGTAAAAGAAAATTAGGAAAATGGCAACATTGCAGAAGTGTACCCCCCTATAATTTAAATTTCCAGTAGTCAAAGCCATAGTAACGTTGCTGTTGTATTGTTGGCGTTAGTCAGGTCGGCTCATGAACGAGTATTGTAACTATGGTTTCACGTGAACGATGCCACACTGATCGAGATTGTTAATTCAAAAATTTTCTTAACAGTTTTTAGGCATTTCTTACAAGATTTTTCCGATTTTTTTTGCACCATGCCTTTGCGCAAAATGTTCTTTGGGTAACAAATTTATTTGAACGTAAAATTATTGCACAGAAATCGTTAATTTTCGCATCAAACTTTGCCTCTTCAACCCATCGTATCTCGAAAAATTGAAGACATGGATTTTTTTTAACATTTTTCCGGTGATCTATGGCATTGTCCGATGATACAGTTTCACGGTGGTGCGTCACTTTCGGGACACCCTGTATATTTATTTGATCAGTGCACTACGTTAGTTGACCTTGTATATTTTCCAGGTATTCCCTCTTCCTAATTTTGTTATCAGAATAAAAAGCCCCACTGTACATAGAAGTCTCAGATAGCAGAAACCCGAAGCTGCCGGTGCTGTGTATAGAGCAATCTCAAGGTACGTTTTTAACACTCATCACGACATTCTTTCAATAGTTTTTTAACAGTCAATAATACGTAATAATAGCCAGAATTGATTTCAGTTGTCGATCATTTCCATTACCATTTTGTGGCGTCCACTTTTTCACATTTCACCATGTTTTCCTCTAAAATATCAACTCTAGTGTATTTTTGCATGGTGGCAGTTTCGTCAGCAAAGGTATGTGCAGGGTGATCAAAATAATTTTTATCGTATCGTCTGGCGATTTGCGAACGTGTGTCTGAACTTGACAAAGAAACACCTAATTACATTGGTGACAGATGTCGGAGAATGATTGACATTATGACGTACGTTCGTAACAGCTGGATGAATAATTCACTCAATCACTAATTGAAATTCAGCAAAATTTTACGATAGGCATTTTTAGCCCACAGACATGGACGGACGGATGAGCTCGCAAGAGTGGCAGAATTTGATCGATGATTACTCTGACTCAAGTGATGATTCGAAACCCCCACCATTTGTGCTCACTGATGAGCAAAGAATCTCATGGATCGATTGGTCTATTTTTTCCACTCCAGAACCATTCCATCCTGAGATCTATAATTGGTCCCAATTTGATGTACCCAAGTTTAATTACAGTGGTTTGCAGGATTTTAATATTAAATTCGGCGATTCTTATACTTCTAGTAGAAGTTCTTTAAGATGGTCAACGTACAGGTGTAGAAACACGCACAATTCCATAATGTCTTCATTGTTTCTGTTTTAGATATGTTTTTCTAGTTCTATTCATTGTAAAGATTGTGTGTTATGTGTCGTACAGAGCGTGTTGCAGGAAGAACCCGGAGGTTCTAGTGTGCCAGAGGTCAGTTCTGGTTCTTGTTCCGGATGCTGAAGAAAATAACACAAATGAACAACAAAGTGAAGCGAGCTCGAATCAACAAGGTGAGGTCCAAAAAAAAAACAAAAAAAAGTTTTTTCTCCAAACGTCACAAAAGTCACTATTTTTTAGTCGTTTTCAGACAGTTAAGTCGACATTGTTGTTATAAGTAATGAAAAGTGCTTGTTGTCAAAGAAATCCTTTTTCTACCTAACTATTACTAACCTAAGGGCCGGTTGCAGAAACACGGTTCAAAATTTGAAGCGGTTCAAATCTGACTTAACCCAGGCTTAAATGATTTTTGCGTTGCAACATTTTTGAGCGGTTCAAGTACAAGTTAGCACGGTGTTAAACTAAGCCAGGTTCAGAAGTGGAATAATCCGGTGTTCAAAGTGGCAGCTGGATTTGTGAATTTTTAAATTACAAAAAATACACAAATTAAAAGCAAATTTTTACATTTTATGCGTAATAATTGATTTTGCAATACCTCAGAGGTTTCTGGTGCAGTTTTTAATCAATCAAGTTCAAAATACAATTGTTTATTAAAGGTTATGTAATACAAATTTTTATAATATATTTTATTTAGACATTTTTATTGTAAAAATAAATAATTTACAAAGTAAATAAGTATAACAAATTTCACTTAGCGCAACAATTCTGCGTTTACACTTAGATATGTATAATAACTTAAGTTTACTCTAAAAAATTAGCGAGATATCGATATCAGAAATTTGGCATAGTTTTAGTCATGAATTTTTGCAAAAATTTGCAAATTTCGACTCTAGAAAAATCAAAGAACTATTTCTTATGTAAAAAATTGCGAGAAAAACGATGGCGTAAACCGCATCTCAATATCTAAAATAGTTTCCGAGATATCAAGCACGAATTGTTTTGAACCTTCAAAAATTTGGCCCCCTGGCGACAACCCAAAAATTCAAACGACCATAACTCAGTTATTTACTGACGAAAAAAAAATTAAAAATTCTCATGTTTTTGGATTCAGCGTAACATTCTGCGTAAAATGAGAGCCAAATTTGTTGAGTTTGCTTAATAAATAAACGAGGCATTGGCCAAAAACTGTTTTGAAAACGTCATTTTAGGGTGATTTCCAATCAATGTTTCCAAAATGAAAACGACGATTAATGGCATTGAATTATACATCAGTCGAAAGAGGAGCTCGAAATCTATCTACTGGCCAAATTTAAGATCTATCGGACAAATAGTTTACGGGTTATGGCCAAAAATTAAAAAAAATGAAAAATTTTCATCGATTGAGTCGGAATTTTTTTTCGTGAAAAATCGACTATCGAATTTTGGGCTTTTGACATTTTCTAACGTAAAATGAGCCGAGAAAAAGAATGGCGCAAACCGCATCTCAATATCTCAAATAGTTTCCGAGATATTTAACTTTAAAAATTACGAAAAATAAGGAAAAATGAAAATCAACTTTCCGAAACTTTGATCGGCCGTAACTCAGTTATTTGTTGTCCGATATGAATTTAAACCCTAGATTTGGAATCTGCAGAAAATTCTGCGTACACTGATTGTACAAGAACTTAAGGTTACTCGAAAAATAAGCGAGATGTCGATATCAGAAGTTTGGTATAGTTTTTGTAATGAATTTTCGCGAAAATTGCGTTTTGTATGTAGGTGATGTACCTATTTGTCGAACATTTAAATAACGACAGAAACCGTTCATAAACGCAACAACACTCTGGTGAATCTCAGAGTGTTAATCACATCACTCTGACGTCACACGCTCCAACAGACGTCTCACTTTGTGAACACACCCCTGCTCTACACAAGAGATAACATCTCTAAACGTCAACGAAACCCAACCGTGGAATCGCAGGGAAATACAATAAATCGACGTATAAAACAAGATAGATCTCCCGTTTTAATGTTTTGAACCGGTTCAATTAATCCTCACGTGAATTTTGTTTGCGCAACGCGACGGTAGGTTTAACCCAGGTTCAAAATTTGAACTGGATCAATTGAACTAGTTTAAATCAAAATGTGAACCGTGTTTCTGCAACCGGCCCTACTGTTACTATTTGAGACTTATACATTGTGTACCTATCGCTCTTGTACGATCTTAACTTTGAAACTCTTTGAAACCTATATTTTTCACAATAAATCATCAATGACAACTACATGCATAGCTGGCTGCTACGCTTCGCCTTGCTACTTCAATTAAATTGCTGGACAAAAAGTACCACTTTTCTGCTGTATAACAGTATCAAACTCACGTGAAAAAATGGTGTCATTGTCAATGTCAATTTGTTTTTAGTTCAACCTGAATCTGCTGCCAAACCACCTTCTTATGAAGAGTCGGTGCTGATCAACCCTGTTCCTACTTACAACAAATAATGAAGAAGAAACAAAATGTTTTATACTTTAGTTAAGTGTATGTATTTAGTCTATCGTTCAAAAAAAGTGATTTTTAAGGGTCGTTGTTCATTGTACCAAATTACGGATTTATGGTCAGCGTTTTTTAATGCTTCCTCGGTATATTTTTGTTCGTGTTAGGTTAGCAAAATAAAAATTTGTACAAGAGCTTTTGGGGCCAAGTATCTGCATGGTTTGGAGGATTTTGTTCCAGTACTGATGCACAAATTTAATTGATTTTTAAGACCTTTACTATTATTTTTGTATTACGATAAAATAAACTGAGTGTTTCATATGAATTGTTTTGCAGCGGCAGAGTTGTGACAATGAACCCGCGCTGGTGCACCGTGAAAAATGCGTAGTTGCATCTCTTTATCATCTCTTCTCCTTTACTTAAAAATTCATAATTAGTCACTTGCTTTTTTAGTGTAAACTTGATTTAGAAATTCCTTGAAATAACTGATGGGATAGTAACAATGAAGGTAAGAATTTGTTGCTATCTGATTGGATGATAGCAGTGAAGAAAAGCTTTTTTTTTATTGATGGAAAATTGTTGAATTTTCTTCATTAAAAACTGAATAACAACAAAACATTTTCTACAAAAAAAAATTGCACTAGAGCTGCTAGAATTGAACTCTTCGCGAAGCTGCAATTTTGGATTTCCACCCACTGATCTCCCTGAACCAAAGATACAAATTGTATTTGGCGTCGCATTTTTCTGTGCAAACTTGCACTGGTCGATTGAAAGGCGAAACTTAGATTGTCCGAACCGCTTTCTGGTCAAAACAGACAGCGCAAGAGTTGAAAATCCTGCTTTTTCGATGTACCGCTCGAAACATAGTGGATGCGTCGAAAATGATTGACAGGTCCATTTCCATTCTTTAACGATGTAATGCTTATTAATCGTGCCGAATTACAAACTTCTAGAGCAAAAAAAACCACTTTTTTCGACGACCACTATAAAATATGCCACATTTCATACAGTTTTCTCGTAGTGAAAATTAAAAATTGCAAACAATTTCAGCGCGAAGACGAACGAAGCCATTTTAAGTTTTAACTTGACTAGAGATAACTTGACGTGTTTTTGCACCGTTATTAGCAAGTGGAAGAGCGTAAACCATAAATTTTAATTAAAAAAAATAAATATTAACTCTGCGATTTTTGTGGTCGTCGGAAAAATATCGTGTACAACACGTGTTGAAAATTCTATTTCACACTCGTTTGCTTAATTGCAAAACTCGTGTGAAATCTTCCATTTTCAACACATGTTATACAATATACTACTAAAAATGTATACAAGGTGTTTTTGACATGCATGTTCTGCGCTATTTCAGAAGGAGTATGAACTATGAACAACCAGTTTTTAAATCGAAAATTGACAAGGTAAAATTAACCCCAATCTACGAACTTTCTACACCACTGGCAAAAAACGCACCTGAAAAAACTTGTTTCCTAAGCAACCAGCAACACGATTTTTTGTACACTTTTAAATCAGTGCGCACAAGCAAATGCATTGAAATTTTTGTGTAATTTTATCTCGAAAAACTTTTACTAACACCTTTTTCTCTATTAAGAGGCTTAACTTGTGATAAATACCTAATTACCACACTTTTTTTGTACATGCATTTCAAATACACCTGTACAGACAGGGTGTTCAAAAAATAGCGGACCAACTGATAAGAACGTCAAACTCTAAGACGCCGTAAATTGGAAATGCTGTTTAAAATTTTTATTTGAAGCTTTGTAAGGGAGCAAAATAACTTTAAATATTGCGAAAAACGGCAACAGTGTTCAATTCTTTCGGTAATTATTAGGAGTATAATTTTGAACCTAGAGCAACACTTTCGTAGTTACAATTATTAATAAATCATGTAATTGATAACATTGATAATTTTGATAACACCTGACCAGTAAAAGTCACAAAGTTGATCAAGAACCATTTGTTCTCTTCTTGGTGTGCGAATAGTCAGCATCATGGAGGCTGATAAATTTGGTTCCCATCGGCCCGTCTCACGTACCTGTTGATAAACTCGTTGAAAAGTATTCTTGGAGGGAATTTGCCTGTTAGGAAATTCACAAGCCTTACTGCCCCTTACTGCTTCTCGACTGTTTCCTTCAGGTGTCGGTATATTCGGCAAAATTATACATCATTAGAGAAATAAACTCCTCTAGTTTGTGACACCTAAAAAATGTTTGACTTTTCTAAAAAAATTGTCATTGTCAGGCACTAGGCAACAATTAATTACTGAATTCTTGAAGTAAAATGTTGCCAGATTAATTTTGCGCTTTTGAGCTTAATTTTAAAAGTGCAAAATAACGTTTTGCATCAACATTTAAGGCATTTAAGGCATTTAGGTATGTAAATATCACGCAAAACATGAACTCTAGTATAATTTTGTAAACCTTAAATTCATTATAAGGAAAAATTTGTGCCATAATTAGCGCCCCTTTAAGTGGCTGTAGATTTCCAACGAAGCACTCAATAATTGAAAAAACTTAATTTAGCTCTTAGTTATTATCTGAAGATTCACGTAGTGAATAGTTGGTCCGCCATTTTTTGAACACCCTGTATTTAAAGATCCACCCTTTCCTTATAACAAAATGAAGAATGTGATTAAAATCACCAAAAAAAAATTAATGCGATTGGCTGACATTCTCTTTATCAAAGGAGTTTTTCTAATAAAAAAACGCACCCTAACAACCACTACGAACGTAACTTGGTTATTCATTGATTGGATGTTCAAAACTGTTGCTTATTGAATCAATTTCTTGGCTAATTAAAATATGCACAAAAAAGTGTCATAGATTAAAAGTTTCTAAAATTTGAGTCTTTTGCTTAATTAGTTTAAAATTTAGTAAAGTTAATACTCGACTTGAAAAATAGTACGTAAATATTTAGTAGGTAAGTGAGATCTTCTTGTTGCCAGTATAAACGGGTCTGTGAGAAATTGCAAAAGCTAGAACTCACTTTAAATAAAATGAGCAGTTTTTTCTGTGGCAACCCAACATACAGCTTCTGTATTGTAGGTTTGCAGATTTTACAGGGGATTCACTTTAAACGTTATTTCATGACAGCATGATAGACAAAATGGCGGAGCGACTTATTAGTAGCTTAAGTCTTAGTGTAACTATTCCTATTACCGTAGAATCTTATTAATGTGCGTTTCCATAATTATAAACTGATCGATTCTTACGAAAAACTGCGTAAATTTCTAGTAGGTAGAAAAATACTGATAAGATAATTTCCAAAGCATACCTACGTAGTGGAAATCTCTGCACTTTATTCGGGTTTGCCCTGTATTTTCAGATGTAACCAACTGTTATTTCTGACAAATGGTGGAACTTCATCTACAGTCTAAAACACAATGGCAGTAGGTACATTCATTTTCTAGAGAATTTTAGAATGCAATTTACAATACGCAACATGCATTCTGGGTTGCTAGATAAAAAACTGTTTATTTTGTTTAAACAATCACAACCTTGCCTTCCGACAGTTGGTGAGAGTAAGCCGGATATGAGAGTTAACCCGAAGATTTTTTAGTTTTTTTACGCACCTACCGCCGTGCTGCAGTCTCGTTTTTACAAAATTTACAGAATCTCGGCTTGTTCCTTTTTAACGGTTGGTGAGATCAAATTCAATCCGTAGGGTTAATGAGCAATTTATTTGTAATTTTTTAAATACCAATTTCATGGAGCTACTTTATAGTAAGCACAGATGACATACCTACACCTAGTAAACATTTTATGGCTTAAGTCAAACCATCCTTTAGAAATAAAACTGGGTGTTGTAAACTGCAGCCGACAAATTTTTATAGTAACCTCAGTTGACATATACCTAGTAAACATTTTATGGCTTAAGTCAAACCACCCATAGAAATAAAACTGCAGCCGACAAAGTTCTAGGTAGAGAGTTGACCGATGGTTGAATAGGCCCGCACTCATTTCGTGCTCATTTATGGTCTCTAATCGCAAGGATTAGTACTGCCCGGCCCTCTCATAATGTGGCCATAAAATTTACTAGGTATATGTCAACTGGGTTTACTATAGGTAGAGGGAAGACCGAAGGTTGAATAGGCGTGCGCCTATTTTTATGGTCGCCAACCGCAACGATTAGACTGCCCGGTTCTCTCATAATGTGGTCATAAAATTTACTAGGTATATGTCATCTGGGTTTACAGTAAGGTTTTATGCTAAAAGTCGGAGGCTGTGGACAATGGTTTGAGATTGCCACTCTTGCGTATGTGGGATTAGGGGAAAACAGGGTAATGAGAGCCTACTAAGGGAAAATGTTGATAAAAACAACGTTTGTTAACATTCTTATCATTTTTAATTAGGAACTCTTACATTCATTATTTAAGTATATTTCAATCACAAATATAATAAATTACAGTCATAGATTAAGGTCCAATAACAATTTTACAAAAAAAAGTCTGTCGCTCCTATTACCCGACACATGCGGGTAATGAGAGCACACTTAACGTTTTTTGGGAAATTGGGCCATTCAATTCAATTCAATTCAAATTGGGCCATTCAATTCAATTCAACTAAACATACTTTAAATGAGATCTTAGTTATTAATGCGATAAACTATTTGTAACACAAATAAAAAATAAATATAGAATATAACTTCATGCTTACCTTGGCGCTGGCAATCGGCAATTTTTTATAAGCATGGAGCGAAAAACACACAACCGTTCTTCGTGACTTAACGGATGGCGCTAACGACTCGTGTTTTTCGGGCGAAGTTTGACGATGGTTGACGGAAGCGATCGAGTGCTTACGATCGCCCAACTTTTCATTCAATACAATCGCTCCCATTACCCCGCGTTCCCCTACTCAGCGATTAATTTGTGATATTTTGACCCCAATTTTATCGGGCTACATTACGATTAGAGGTTGAAATAGATAATAATAATTTAAGGTTGAGCTATCCATATTTAAAGATAGGGCGTTTCAATGTAAAAATTCGTACAAAATTGCACAAAAACGAAAAGAGCTATTTAGATGCGGTTTTTTGTGTTTGAAAGAGCACAAAAAATTGTAGTGACGTTACCCTATGAGATAGTTATTACCCTATGAGATAGATATAAATAGTTTTTTTCGATTTTAAAAAGTTATATTTTTCTTTATTAAAATTTGACTTAGTAACAACGCTACACATTTTCAAAACAAACCGATTGGCGCAAGAAAAAACTCAATTTATTAATTATGGCGGCTGTAGTTTTGTTAAACTTTTGAAATTTTAGCGATTTCGGAATGGTGTCTGTCTTTTTCTTTCGCCTTAGGCAAAGACGACCTTCAGTGTAATAATTTTAAACCCTCAATAAAGGTTATTGCTACGTAATTATTTTCTTTTGTGTGGCGACATAATTATGGTCAACTAACTTTTAACTAATTTTATTAATGAATGCAGTTCAATTTTCGGGCGAAGGCGGGTGCATTATCAAATTAAAAATCAAGAAAATTATTGCCACTCTTGATCCATTCTTGATTCCGAATTTGATAACAAAAGTTTTCAGTTTTCGACCCGTCGGCGTGGATAGAAAACTATAATTCTACCTTTTTGGGTATTAAAAGGATTTAATTTTGAGGAAAAGAAGATGATATTGTTAAATGACTTGCGGAAAACACCGGAAAAAGTTTTAAATATTTCATTGGCCACACCGGATCAAAGAAACAGTGTTTTGTGGCACTGTGAACGAGAAATAAGACTGACGGCTAGTAATTTTGGTAGAATTTGTAAACTGCGACCAAGTACAAGTAGAGTGAAGGTAGCAGCAGGAATAATAGAAATCAAATTTTCGGGTAACAAATACACGATTTATGACATTGAAAACGAACCCACAGAAGAAGAATAATCGGTGGAAATTTGCATGTAAAAGCGCCGGCCGCGGAATGTTTATCTGGGCGACAATAACTGGGGCAAAGGAATCTGAAATGGTAAGTAATCCAAATCTGAAGCTAATTTCAACTACGTTTAAAAATTAGCTGAGTATTTACTTGTTTCCGTTTAGGGCGAATAGTCAAATATCGTGAAATCGAAGGAATGAAGGTTTACTTTTTAAATTTTTGGCGATTTTACTCATGACGTACGTCCTAGACGGAAACTACGTTTACACCTTACTACACCAAACTGTCAAAACTTGTTAAAATGTCAATTTTTTTAATCGTTTTAGATTGCAACAAAATCTTACTTAATGAAATTGTTGATTTTTCGGTACTGTTTAATGAGATAAGCTCAAAGTTAAGTAACTTATGACAATTTGGTGTAAACGTAGTTTACAACTGTCGCGACATGAGTTTGAAAACTAAACATTGTGATTACAAAAACTTGAAAAATATGGTTAAAAATGAGAAAATAACAAGAAGCTTTGTGTCATTAGCCTAAAGACTGATAGTTGTAATCTGTCAAATCCATAATTACATAAAATACGTTGTTATCTGCGTTTGCATTATGTTTCCAACAACAGTCGTGTTTAAACACTCAAATCTGAAGAGAGTCATTAAAATGTCTACTCAACTGCTTCAAATCAGTAGGTAAGTCAAATACTTCACACCCGTCAATACTAATTCCAATAAATTCAGATACCCCGATTGTCAGTTTAGATGAATCTCGCCGCTTCATTACCGACTGTATGATTGCCGTGTGTACACCAAAAGCAAACGCGCAAGCTTTAGCAAATCTTCTCGCGGAGGCAGATTACAGAGGCCACTACAGTCATGGAATGAACCGCCTTGGTACGTTGAATTTACCATTAAACTAACACATATTGCTAACTTCAGAGATGTACCTCTCGGAGATTGAGAACGGAATTTGTAAACCTGACGTGGCTCCTGAGATCTTGAAGGAAACTCCTGCTACCGCTTGGGTGGATGGCCATGGAGGCTTAGGAGTGGTAGTAAGCACCTTCTCCATGCAAATCGCAATAAGAAAAGCAAAGGAGGTGGGAATAGGCTTTGTGGTGTGCAAAGGATCTAACCACTATGGCATAGCGGGGATGTACGCTTTACAAGCTATGTATGAGGGTCTGATAGGTCTAAGTTTTACCAACTCCGCGCCTGTAGTAGCTCCAACGAGGACCAAACAAGTAAGTTGAAACTCTTAATCTTCAAATAACCATCGTAGGCCGCTCTAGGAACAAACCCTATATCTCTAGCGGCGCCGGCTACCAAAGACAACTTTGTGTTAGATATGGCGACATCTGCCGTCGCCCTCGGGAAAATTGAAATGAAGAAACGAACCAAGTGCGAAATCCCTGCACAATGGGTGGACCCAGACACTGGTGTTCTTCAACCTCTTGGTGGAAATGAAGAAAACTCTTCGTACAAAGGCTATGGTCTAGCTATGTTAGTTGAGATCCTCTGTGGAATTCTGGGAGGTGGAGCTTATGGTCCTAATATTCGCGAGATGGAAAACTGCGACAAAATGGCGGATTTGGGACACTGTTTTATTGCCATTAATCCTAAGTGTTTTTCCCCCGGATTTAAGTGGCGTTTGGCGGATCTAATGGCACTATTGCGGAACATGGAGCCTGTAGGTGAGGTTATCGGTGGTACTTTAGTACAACGACATTTTCAGAAAGAAGAGGGGAAGCCGGTGATGGTCGCTGGTGATCCTGAACAGCTTCACATGGAGGATGTGGATAAAATGGGCGGAGTGCGATATGTTCAAGACCAATGGGATACTTGTAATAAAATTGCGAAAAAATTAAAAGTAAAGCCTTTAGAGGGTATTATTGGTGTTAATAAAGTTCGAATTTAGAGCCATACCAGCTTTTCTTTACACTGAACTTATGCACTGTCTAGTGAAATAGCAGTATCTTGTACCTGTTCAGTCAGAAGAATGGGCAACTTTTCTTAATCTTTCGTCCTTGAAAACGTTAACGAATTTCACCGCCAATATTTATTAGGGGACCGCACAGTTTTTGAGACAAAAAGATTAAATTTAGATAAACTAAAAGTTTATTTTTCTGGGCTCTGAAACAATTCTATTCATAGCACATGTTTTTTGATCAACATAATTGAGTCCATGTGTGTTGTGGTCTTCTTTCATACCTCTGGTCTGTTCTAGATTTCCAGTTAATGATTCGCTTTGTCGTTTTAGAGTACGAGTCATGATAAAAGTTGTTTTAAGCGATTTTAAACGTTGCCAAACTACTAACAGTGGCACTTTTACCCTTAGAACTAAAAAGAAATTAGGATAAAACTATTAATAATAATCGACACCATTAGCAAATTTCTCAACTTCAAAACGCTGTATAAAATAAAATTTTTGTCCTACGCCTGTATGATTTTTGTCATTTTTCTTAGAAAAACTTTAAGTTGTAAAAATTGTTGTAAACTCCTAGATAATGTTAGAAACTCGTAATTCTTCACAATTCATCACTCTTGAGGTAAAAAATCTCGAAATTGCCTTTCAAGTTTGCGATAAAGTCTAGAAAACGAGCAAAATTTTCATTTAAACCTTAAAATAAAATAATAACAATACAAAATCTGAATTGGAGAAGCAGAAAAAAAATTCTGAATCAGAATTAATCCAAAGTCCGATATTTAAAAAAAGTATCTTTTGCACACATTTTTTTTTTACTTTTACTTAAAAAATAATAAAGTTATAAATTTTTTTAATACTGCTCTAGAAAAATAATTAATTACTTAAGCATTCCAATAGCGTAACAAAGTTTATTATAGGGTCAATAGTTCCCAAGTGATGTTTATACAGGGTCTGGCAACACTCAAGTCATCTGAGCTGGTCAGCGCTACATTATCTTGACGGTTGCTATACTTCAAAAATCGTCTTTAACTTATTTCTTTTTTATCACTGATAGTATTGCCATCGCGACGCCTTCAAAATGTATTATTAAAAGAAACCCGCCCGCATTAACCAAAATTCATAGGGATAAATAAAGTAAAAATTTGGTGTAAACGTAGTTTGCAACTGTCTCCTCATGATTTTAGAAACAAACTTAATAAAACAGCGTTTTACTAGATTTAAAATAAAAACTGAGATATTTTTATTACGATAATGTTGAAAAGAATTTGAATTGCCCAGTGTTTTCACAAGAACTCAAATTCGTTATACATTACACTTCTTAGGCGTTAGGATACCAAACCAACGTTGACAAAAAAATAGTTTTGGTAGAAAGTTTCATTCCTGTCTCGCATATTTGCTGCGCTCTCGGTTATCAAACTTATGCTCGACAGGAATGAAACATTTCCCACCTCGGTATGTAATCTACTATTTTTTGTGTCAGTTTCTGAAGCTTGGTCAATTATAAATTATTAAGCAAATTTGCAAATTTTTATCTTTGAAATGAAGGGCTAATTTAGAGGTGTGTCCACCATAATAGTGTTTTCCTAAAATATACAGAGTGTCATTGTCGAGTACAAACAATCTATCAATCAGCGAATAAATTTATTGCCAATTACTTTTTTTAACAAAACTCGCTGATAATCCAATTGAGGTCAAGAGCCAGACTACATAAACAAGACCAATGTATTTATAATTTATTATAATTAAACAGAATTATTTATAAGCTTCAATGATGAAAATTAAAAATGATGCAATCTTTAAATCAGCCTGATTTCTGTACTTTAATTAATTAAAGAATTAATACAAATAATAAAATAAAGCAGAAACTTTTAAAAACCCAGCAAACATAAAAGTTCAGGCCACGTATGTCGTTAAAGGAAACTTTCAATTTTGGTGGCCACGACTACTGTTTTAAATAATCATGAAGAGTAAAAGATGTGAATAATAAATGAATAGTAAAAATATTGCGAAATTGTAATCATCGAATGTTTTTAGAAAATTCTTTTAGCCTAAAACTTGGTCCTGTAAAGTTAAAATTTTGAATTAAAGAATAAAACAAATCTAAAAAGTTAAAAAGATATAAAAAAAGGTAAGAAGAGACTGGAAAGAGTGTTTAAAAGCACTAAAAAGAGTTATTACAGAAAAGAGGCAAAAGGAAAGGACTTGAATTTTAGGATAGCCGTTTTATATTACAATTTTTTAGGGCTAGAAAGAGTTTAGAAAAAGTCGACAAAATCTACAGAATTTACAAATCAAAGACTCAAAAAACGTAGAATCAGCAGGAATCCAAATAAATGGTGAAATTTTTATTAAATTATTTTTAAATTAGTCTTCTTGAGATTTAACATCAAATTCTTCTCATTCTTGAAAATCTTATATGTATTGCATTTTTTTTCATTGTTTCTCATATAATTATGGGTTTAAATAAATTCTTCAAAGTTCATATTTTTTAGGTTCTTTGAAGTTTTTGTGTTCTTAAAATCAGAATAAACAAAAAAAATTATTATTTTTTTACATATTAAAAAACATTATAGAAGAAGGATGTCAAAGTAAAATTATAAAATATTTTTTTTATATTAGAGATTAACCTAATAATTTATCTTCAAGATGTGGTTAACCTCGTTTAAGTTCGTTTGAGCTATATCTTTTTTAGCCCTGAAAACAGAGATTTTTGCATCTGAGTGTACAAACTAAAACAATTCTTGACCTTTTTCGTAGTTCGCCATGTGCTGAATTTTCTATATTTTTTGTGCATCAGTACTTTAACCCCTCTTAGACAAGTTTTGTGTTATAATATAAATGCTCACTACTTTATGGTTCATTTATTATTTTCCGAGTTCTAAAATGAATGAAATCAATTCTGTTTTACCCTGTATCGTCATTGTTTTGTGTCTATTTCTAATAACAAAAGTCCTTTGGAATCGGCGATGGCTCTACTACTATTCTTGGGTTTTACCAGGACCGTTCTCGTTGCCTATGATAGGAAGTCTTTCCCTGGTGTTGTCCGGACAAAAAGGTAAATTTGTAAAGTTTTAACTAAACTCATCCTTGTTTCTAGAAGTTCTTAAGACGGGGCTTAATGTGTTCTCAAGTTATCCGTCAGTCTTTAGATTATGGTTGGGCCCTCAAATGGTCATCAGCACTACAAAAATAAATCAAGTGGAATACATACTCAGCAATTGCCTCCATAAATCAAATGTGCTGATGTATTCATATTTCGACGATGTCTTTACTTCACTCTTTACAACGACCTGTAATTTTGATTACTTTTTAAGACGAATTGTGACGATAGGTTTTAGTTCATAAATGGCAACAACGCAGGAAAAACCTGAATCGCAGTTTCAACCAAAAAATTTTAAACTCTTACTTTGATGTTCAATTAAAATGGGCGAATGTGATGTTGAAGAAGTTGGAACTCCACTGCGGAAGAACACACGATTTAATTCCGACTGTTTGGACCACAACGTTGGATACAGTCTTTGGTATTTTTTATAATATTGTTGTTCAAATTAGTTTATTTCTTGTTTAGAAACGTTCGGAGGCGTAGATGTGACAACCCTGCCAGAAGACAATTTAAAGTTTATACCAATGATTGTAAGGTAGGAAATATTAAAAAAAACACTCCGTATATTCTAGGCTTACTATAATTTTTTATTGTTTTGGAACAACAATTCTCTATCCGAAACATTAAACGCTTCTAAATTGGTTGTTTGTAGACCTATATTAAAGAATGATATATTTTGAATTCTTTATGGAATTCTGCGTAAAATGAGCATAATAGTTAGTTTAGATACATAATTTTTTCGACAAATTATTTTTTTTTTATATTGGAATGCGTAAATGCTGATTATTATGTAAAACAGCACCTGACACGCTATTGTAAAATCCGTATTTATCAATTTGTCATAGTTTCAGATATACAGGGTCCGGCAACACTTGTGTCCACCCCCAAAATCGTCTTTAATTTTAAAGATAAAATTTTGAAAATTTGCATACGCTCATAGTTAACAAAGCTCTAGAAGCTGACGTAAAAATTTGTTTTTTTTATCACGGTTTGGTTGGCGTCGCGACGCCTAAGAAGTATAATTTTTAGCGATTTTTGAGTTTTTGCGGAAATATACGCGAATTCAATTTTATTTCAACATAACTGTGGTACAAATATCTGAGTTTTTATTTTAAATCTAATGCAAATTGTGTTTAAAATTTGCGAAAAAAACGTTGCTTTATCAAGTTAGTTTTCAAAATTATGACAGTGCAGCGGCAATCTACGTTTACACCAAAATTTCACAAGTCACTTCACTCACTTTTATAAAGGTTAATTTTGATTACCACGGGCATGTTGCACTTTATGGACACCAGAAATCGTTAATTAACATCGACAAAGTGACAATTTCACCAAGTAACACTTTTGTTACAATCTAAAGCGAGCCAAAGAATAGATGTCATTTGTGACACAAGATGTTGACAGATGGGTGTAAACGTAGTTCCCAATTTTGACATAATAAAATTAGAAACTAACTTGATAAAACAGCATTTTTTCCTCAAATTTTGAAGACAATTTGCATTGAATCTAAAATAATAACTCAGATATTTTTAACATATTTATATTGAAAAAAAATTAAATTAGGGGTTGATATCACAAACCCTCACAATTACCTAACAATTACATTTTTAAGGCGTGGCGACGCCAAAACTATCAGTGATAAAAAACAATTTTTTACGTCAGCTTCTAGAGCTTTGTCAACTGTGAGCGTATGCAAATTTTTAAAATTTTATCTTTAAAATTAAAGACGATTTTGGGGGTGGACACAAGTGTTGCCGGACCCTGTATAGAGCCTTTATTATTTTTTAAAAAAAAACTTTGCTATCCGAAACATTAAACGCTTAGTTATTTGTAGACCTGCGTTAAAGAATGTCATATGTTTTGGTTTGAACGTTAAATTCTGCGTGAAATAAGTGTCAATAATTTAAATTTGCGCGGCAGATAACTGAAATATCGACAAAATTAGAGTAAGAAACATGATTTTTTCAAAAAATTGAAATTTTATTTTCGAGATATGTAAGACGAGAATTTTTAACCAAATTCTTTTATTTGCTATTGTTTTGGAGATATGGAGGTTTATACAGGGTCCGGCAGCAATTGTGTCCAACCCTAAAATTGTCTTTAATTTTAAAGATAAAATTTGGAAAGTTTGCATACGCTTATAGTTGACAAAGTTCTAGAAGCTGAGGCAAAAACGCGTTTTTTATCACTGTTCGTTTGATGTCGCGACGTCTAAGAAGTATAATTTTTAATGATTTTTGAGTTTTTGCCGAAATACTCGCAAATTCAAAAAAAAAACACGCACGCATCTAACTTCAAATAATGCAAAATATGCCGAAATTTGGGTTAATATGCAAAAATGCAGAAATATGCATTTTGCATAACATCCGAGCTCTAATAAATCAGTTTAGTCGTTAAACCACTGCAGCAGTTATAAATCTTGGTCGTACAAATGGTGAAATCTATTTGGCCGTTCAATTAGTCTTTTGGTCGTCTAACCAGCATCTTTTGTTCAAGGTACGAAGAACTGTTTGTCGAGCGAATGTTGAATCCTTTATACTATTTCAACTGGATTTGGAAACAAAGTCCAAAATTCAAAAACCTGACAGTTTCAAAAAAACTTTTCATGAATCAGATAAGAGAAGTATGTCATTTAAACGAAGAATCATTAATTCCATGTGTTCTTTTTTAGACAATTCGGAAGAAGAAGAACTCAAAAGACGTAGAGGCTCATGACAGTAATGATTTTATTAGTCGTGCTATTAAAGGAGATTATTCTCCAAAAGATCTAGAAGAAGAAATTGCATTTCTCATGATTGCAGGAAGTGAAACTGTAGCTATTGTCGTATGTAGTGTTCTTTTAACGATGAGCATTTATCCGGAAGTTCAGGTAAGCACAGTTTACTTTTCCAACAGTCATCTCTTAACTCTGATTACAGACTAAACTCTATGAAGAACAGAAACATATTAGCCTTCTCAGCGATGGGGAATTAACTCTTGAAAACCTCAATCAACTAGACTATACGGAGCGAGTAATTAAGGAAACAATGAGACTTGTTACTCCAGCACCTATTTTAGGACGCTACATAGATAAAACCATTGAAATAGGTAAATTTTTAAATTTAATTAACAAACTTTCATTAACAATTGTTTAAGATGGTCAGGTATTTCCAGAAGGTAGTTGTGCCAGCATTCCGGTCCTACTCATCCACAGAGATCCAGAATTCTGGCCTGATCCTTTCAAATTTGATCCAGATAGGTTTCTACCGGAAGAAGTTAAAAAGAGACCACGTTGTGCATATTTGCCGTTTAGTGTGGGGTCTAGAAATTGCATAGGTACTAATACTCAATACTGAAATTTGTTCTGAAGATTTAATTGCAGGTTTTAACAATGGAATGATAAACATGAAACTTCTGTTAGCAAAAATAATCAAGAATTTTGAAGTTCTTCCGAGTCAATACAAATCGTTGTGTGAAGTTGAGACAATTTTTCATTTTGTTCAGAAACCCAGGGACGGTTTTCAAGTGTCATTGAGGCAACGATAAATGTAAATAACGATCTTGAATTATAAAATTAAAAGTTTTCTTTTGTGGTCGTCTACTGATTCTTAAGTTCTTAATATTCTTAAAAGCTGACAAAAGAGTACAAGTTTGATTTTTGACTATGACAGTATTTGGACGAACGGAAGCTTTGCTAAGTCTCTATTTTTCTCGTCCAGCTACCTTTCCTACTTTTTTTACTAGTTCCTTCTTCCAGACATTTGACATTCCTATAAGAATTTAAAGCGAGCAGAGAAAAAACTATTATCACTGGCCAATCAGATGAAGGTAGATTATGTATTAAATCTTCCTGCAATCAAAAATTGGAAGTTCACTGGGTGTTATAGAAATGAGTACACAAAATTGAACTCATATTAGAACTTACCATATGCAGCAACTTTTCTTAATGAAAAAAATCCGAAAAGTTATTGTTTTTGAATAATTAAGAATCAATGAAAATTTGCTGTGAAAACAAAACAAACCAAATTATCTTTAGCGGTAGGCCAGCACCAGTAAATATTATGTTTTTATGATTTTTAATTTCATAGCTTTTCAATCGTAGTTGGGCGACTCGTCAAAATATGAAGAAAATCTAAGGTATGATATTGCGCATCTACGAAGTGGGGAATGACGTCACTACGAGAGTCGTTAGTTCACATGTAAGGCACGTGTTTGTCTTATTGGAATCTGTACTTATCCTGTTTCCAGCTTTGAACGATTTTCAAATTTTCTGTATTATATCTTTAAGTTAATTCGTTAATAAAATAATAATAATAATTATAATACGCGACCTGAGAACTATAAGGTTCTACCTTACATTTGCATTAAATTGATCCAGTGTTCACGTTATCAGTGATATCTCTTTAATTTATTAAGCATTTATTTACAAAATGACGGGATTTATTAAAATCATTTTGGCTTGTCAAAATATTAACTCACTTCATTTTTATACATGATAGAACAGGTTTAAAAAAATCGCAAAACATACAATTTAAATTTTCACAAAAAATCACTTAGAACCTTATAATTCTCACGTCGCGAATAAATACTAAAATGCGTTATTCTATACAGGATGTCCCAGAACTCGCGCCCCAGAGGGCTTATGGAGGCAACAATTCTGAACCAAAATTTTGAAACCATAATTTTTTAACTCAAAAAATAACCGAGATAAGACAAAAAAAACTGTAGCCAATCCTGAAGCCGAACAGAATTTGAAAATTGGTAACTATGGACACATACTATCATCCATTAGTCGGTTAAACTTTAAACTCTCGTTGCCTAGGAAATTGGGATGGCCATTTACTCCACTTCTCGAATAAGCTTTCGGGATTGGTTGTTAACTTTTTATCAGTTCTCAAATACTATTAAATTTAGTCAATTTTTGTTTTGAAATTTACCATCTGTAGTTTCTGTTGTCGTACCATGGATCTGGCATTCAGGTCCATCAACACAGCGCCAATTTTGCGTGTGAGTACGTCTATTATCACCTGGTCCATCTTATTTGAAAAGTTGAAAACCAAGGCAATATGATGCACCCATCGTTGCAGTGGAACTAGTAGCTGATGAGACGTTCTGAACTGTTCGGGTTCGCCACCCTTCTGGTTCGTTGATCTCGCTTGGCTTTGATTTTATCACTTGCGTTTCCCCACCGTTCAGTGATAAATTTCTGAGCTGTCGGCACCCTCCCTTGCTCTCTGAGACGCGAGTTCTGGGACAGCCTGTATTTGGTTGCAATAGTGACAATCAGGGAAACTATGCTGAAAAGAATATCATTTTTTTTAGATTTTCCAAAGCCAGTGTGACAAGAAAATTGTGGGTGATTTCGTGTTTGATTTTTTAATTTAGAAAATGCCAGAAGATGTTCAAAACAGTTCTGTACAGAGGACTATGAGAGAAACTTAATATACGAACTGTAAAATTATTTACCAAAGAAGGGAAGAAAATTAAAAGACGAAGCTGTTCCTTCTTTATTTCTTCCTAAAGGAAAATCACGCAAACCTTCAACAGCACGGAAAGAAAAAGCGTGCAAAAGAGATCAAGCCAAATTTGTGAAAAACATAATTGAAACGGAGTAAGTTGGTAACTCATCGCTAATAATTTTCTTACATTACTTTAATTTCTTTTTATTTATGCAAAATATGAGACTATTATTTGCTGAAAAGTAGTAATTAATCAAACAATTTTTCTTTGGTTGTATTCTTTATAGTTTTTTTAGTTTTCTTTAATCAAATTTTTATAGGGAACTTAAGATCGACAATAACACGACGCCAACGTTTATTGACAATGTGTCTTCAACTTCAAAATCTATCGGGTAAATTTACACTTTCACCTAATAAGGAAAATCAGTTTTTTTCAGAAATCATTTTTGTGTTTTTGTTTTTGCATGTTGTCAAATAATCAAATAAACTTTACTTTTTGTTTCGATAGCGTAAACACAGACTTCGAAAATTACTTGACAGCAAAAGTAGATTTACTTAAAAGCGAAAATCAATAACTTTAGAAAAAATTTTAGAATTAATAATTTAAATTCAGTTTTAAAAGAAAGAAGAAATAAGATAAAATAGAAAAGGGAATTTGTGAAAATTATTAATTAATTTTATTAAGTTTGTTTTTGTAGCTTCTGATTTCTTTTTTCTTGATAAAACTTTTTTTAAACTTAATTTATTGTTTTTTTTTTTGATCTTTGAAATGAGGGTAAAGAAGTACAGCATGGCTTACCAATTTCTGCAGATTAAAAGAAAAATGATATGCTATGTTGACAATTTTAATTTAAATCACACCCTTGATTAGTGATTTCATTATTCTAAACTGATATATCTACGCTCCTATGCTTAATGAAATGTTTAGAACCCCATTTCAACAAAATTTTCACAAGCGACAATTATTTGGACTGTCCTGATCCGTAAATCTATAAACCTTCACTTGTTTTAACTGCCTTCATTCAGCATTAAAATAGAAAACGAATTTTAAAGTGTTTTAATAATATTATTTAATAACACGAATATAACACTTTTATTCCTGCTTTTAAGCACCGTACAATGGCAATTCTTCCAACTGCTACTCTCCGAGTGACGTCACTGCGCGAGCTGGACGCGTTCGGGTTGCCTGAGTATCATATCTTAGAAATCTTTATATCATGGGAAAATAGGTTTATTAAATGCAATTTCGAAACAAAAATATTAAAAAAAGTTGTTGCTAATGGTGAGTTATCTTCCCACTTTAATTTTGTGTACTCATTTTCATAACAGCCTGTATGTATATGCAGAAATTCAGACTAAAGAAGATCGTCACGTCGTTATAAAGTCTCGTGCATTCCACTCATTTTTGATAGCCCCTGTTATATGTATAAAAAAACTCTATTATGAAGGTGGTGTGAAAAAATTTCTTGTAAAATTCAAATATAGTTGGAAATATCTAAATAAACCCAAACATGCGCATGGTAGAGGGGTATTTTTGACATTTGACGGGCCTCCCAACCATAGGCGTCACAGATGAACTATTTGAAAGAACATTCCCGCAAATATTTATTATCGAATCAGAATGCAAAGGCTTCTAAAAATTATATAAAAGAAGATTTTTAAACCTAGGGCGTAGTTTCTAGATTATAATCACGTCCCATAATTGTGGTTTTATTTTTCAACCAATGTTGGTGTTGACACGACGCCACTGCATCACATCAGATGTTCGCTGGCGCATGAGCATTAACGCGATTTGCTAATGCGCATCCGTTTGTTTGGATCTTTTTACATCTTTCCATCTGTACTTATCCTTAAAACGGTTAGTCGTACGAAAAATGTTAATGAGAAAATGTCCTTTTATTACAAATTTCATGAATGCCTTAATACAAAATATTTTCAATCGTCAATTTGCATGACTCGCTTCTGAGAGCTTTATTTGTTTCCTATACAAAGGAAAATATCATTCGATACCCGGATCTTATTAAGATTCTAATTCGTTTCTTGAATTATTTTGTCTACTTTTGCGTAGTCCGTTCTACCCCAAAAGCGTTTGTGGGACTACCTTGAGCTCCGCCTTCCAATCGACCAGTACAGAAAGACGCCTCAGATGCCTCAGCTTGCTCTTCTTTACTACTAAACTTTTTCAATGGCGCACCAATATCTTAAATTTGCAAAATTCGCTACTCTGAGTGTGAGTGTAAAAAACCATTTTATTCACAATCAGTCAACAATTGTTCATTTTCTAACTTTTCGTAAGGTGGAAAGTGAGCTGTTACTACGGTAATTCACTTCCCAACTCGCTGGGAAGTGACCATTTCCCGACCTCCAAATGCCAGATAACTAGATTTTGATAAATGAAGTAGGCCGCGTTACTGAATTTGACATTTCTATCTTGTCATTTGGCGTCGAAGTTGATTTCAAAAAGTGTGTGAAATGGATGCTGAAACTTTTCTATACCGTTTAAAACTAGTACATTTTCCGGTGAATTTTACAAAAAATGAGAAGAATGTCAACATTTTAAGAGGAGAAACAACCGCGTCTCGTCTGACTGCAGGAGTTTACCTTTTCAAGTGAACAACTGAAACAAGGTCTGACACTGTATATTGCAGGTTATGATCACTCTTCGTTCACATTCAACATTAACTGTGTTTCCTCTAATATAATTTAACTTGTGAGTTTTAAGTTTCGTTGGTTAAATATATTGTTCATCTTACTATTCAAGATATTTCTATTAATAAAGTTGTATTGAAATCAAAAATTCTTAACCTAAAACTTCATGAATTGACAGTAGCGACTTTGGTAGGAGGTTGAACCAAGTTAAACTACTTACTCCTCATTTATTTTGAATACCGCATTTCAAGGTCATAATTTGTGAAAATTGTGGAGCTCTACGGCAAATTTGAGAAGATTTATCCATTGAATTGAACATAAACGAGTACTGGAACACCCAAAGACCTGTTCGTGATTGTTTTCAATACATAAATCCTCTTAAATTTGTCGTAAAGCTCCACAACTCTCACAAATTATGACCTTGAAATGCGATATTCAAAATAAATGAGGAGTATTCTTTTGATGCCGTGTGAAAAAGTGGTTGTCTAGATATATCCACTCCAGATGAGTCATTTCCAATGTAGAGCATGGGCGAAAGTAATTTGGTAACAGTTTTTGGAAGCTAATAAACGTTTAACAATATTGGACTTTTAACTTTCTTTATTATTTTTTTTAATATGATTGTGAATAAAATAGTATACAAAGCTCGGTAGAAGTTCGATTCCTATCTCTCGAGAAATTGTCCACCTCGGCTGACGCCTCGGTGACAAACTTTTTCTCTCGAGAGGAATCATGAACTTCCCACCTCGGTATGTAATCTACTATTCTCCGATCAGAGGATATAGTTAAATTGTTTTTACGATAAAGTCTTTAAATTTGCATTTATTACAAGTAGGTAAATTATTTGCGAACATTACATTGTTGATATCTTTATGAAAATATTTCAATGAGTGTCTAAAATGCATTTCTTTAATTTTTAGAACATGACCAAATCGCTATTCATAGCGTAGAGCTCTTAAATAAAAAAATGTGAAAATGCATTTTATCCTAATTACAACATAATATTATTATTTTAAATTGTTTACTAGAACCAAAGAGCTTTATTTCAACAATCGGAACAATTTGAATCATAAATTAATTATTCGACGAAGAAAATGGCTCGCTTGAATTGCTCAATCAAATTAAATTTCATGTTTTATCTGAATATAAAAATTCATACAATAATAATTAAAGTAACTTTAAATTTCATCTCATACATGTGCTTTCTTTGTTATCAAAGATTTATGAAATGCATTAAATTTGATGCAATTGCATTTGAAGAATTCAACAAAATTCATCTTATTTCGTAACATTTATTAAATAACCTTGAAACAAACAATCAAAGTGAAACTAAAAGCTAAGCGGCTTTTTAACGTATTGTTGAATATTTTATTTGTTCCTCACTTATAAAAAATAATAATTTATAATGTATCTACTTACGAAATTTCAATAATGAAATAAAATCGTATGAGGTTTAGACGCGTTGCATAGTAAATAATCGTCACTTGTTTTGTTGTTTATTCATGTCACTAATTTTTTTTGTTGTTTATTTATGTCACTAATTTTTCGTCCGTTCGGTGTTCGGTGCATTCGGTGTTTTTGATAAAAATGGATGTGTCTGAGGAAATTCTGTGCGAGGCAGCAAGTGCAGTGGCAAATTTACTGCCAAAATAATCCTTGTCAAGATACGAGAACGAATACAAAAAATTCAAAGTGTCAGAAAAAGAAGGAGTGACCTCCGTTACCGAAGAGGTTGTTGGCTTACTTCAACAATTTGAGCGACAAGTTCAAGCCTAATTCTTTGTGGTCAAAATGGTCAATATTAAAGAGTTGTTTAGAACTTAAAGAAAACATTGATGTTCGCAGGTTCATTTTTGAAAAACTTAAATTGTCAATGTATTAACTTTTCATTTTTAGATTTTATAAAGTTTCCACGTTCAGAATCCCAGCCATCTGCTTGCACCAAGGGTACAAATTCAATGCACTGCCTGGCATCTTCAATATTAGTGGAAATACCAACTGTACTATGATATTTAAAGTACACGATAGTAATAAGACAGAATTTTCTAATGTTAATAATAATTAAAGTGTTCAAAAATTTGGCTGTCACTTCAATAATTTTGACGTTCGAAGTTATATGAGAGCAGGCGTGAAATTTTACTGGCTTGCGTTTTAAAGCTTTACTGCCTTGCCAGTTATGAGACATTTTCAAGGTGCATACAGTGACGTGATAAACTGATGTTTACAAGTGAGGAACAAATAATTTTTTTTTTATATTAGAGATTAACCAAATAATTTACATACATTTTCAAGATGTGGTTAACCTCGGTTAACAAACTAATTTACATTTTTTGTACGTCAATACTGTAACCCCTCTTAAACAAGTTTTGTGTTATAATATAAATGCTCACTGCTTCATGGGCCATTTATTATTTTCCGAGTTCTAAAATGAACGAATTCAATTCTGTTTTAGCCGGTGTCGTCATTGTTTTGTGTATATTTCTAATAACAAAAGTCCTTTGGAATCGGCGATGGCTCTACTACTATTCATGGGTTTTACCAGGACCGTTCTCGTTGCCTTTAATAGGAAGTCTTTTCCTGGTGTTTTCTGGACAAAAAGGTAAATTCGTAAAGTTTTAACTAAACTCATCTTCGTTTCTAGAAATTCTTAAGATGGCGCATAATGTGTTCTCAAGTTATCCGTCAGTCTTTAGATTATGGTTGGGCCCTCAAATGGTCATCAGCACTACAAAAATAAATCAAGTGGAATACATACTCACCAATTGCCTCCATAAATCAAATGTGCTGATGTATTCATATTTCGACGATCTCTTTACTTCACTCTTTACAACGACCTGTAATTTTGATTACTTTTTAAGACGAATTGTGACGATAGGTTTCAGTTCATAAATGGCAACAACGCAGGAAAAACCTGAATCGCAGTTTCAACCAAAAAATTTTAAACTCTTACTTTGATGTTCAATTAAAATGGGCGAATGTGATGTTGAAAAAGTTGGAACTCCACTGCGGAAGAACACACGATTTAATTCCGATTGTTTGGACCACAACGATGGATACAGTTTTTGGTATTTTTTCTAATATTGTTGTTCAAATTAGTTTATTTCTTATTTAGAAACGTTCGGAGGCGTAGATGTGACAACCCTGCCAGAAGACAATTTAAAGTTTATACCAATGATTGTAAGGTAGGAAATATTAAAAAAACACTCCGTATATTCTAATTCTCTATCCGAAACATTAAACGCTTATAACTTGATTATTTGTAGACCTGTATTAAAGAATGACATATGTTTTGGTTTTAACGTGAAATTCTGCGTGAAATGAGTGCCAATAAACAGCTTTTTTTCCCTCAAATTTTGAATAGAAGTTGCATTAAATCTAAAATGTCAACTGAGATATTTTTGACACATTTATATTGAAAAAAATTAAATTAGCGATTGATTTCACAAACCTTCACAATTAGTTAAAATTACATATTTAAGGCGTCGCGACACCAAAACTATCGGTGATAAAAACCAAATTTTTGCGACAGCTTCTAGAGTTTTGTCAACTACAAGTGTTATGCAAATTTTCAAAATTATATCTTTAAACTTAAAAACGATTTCGGGGGTGGACGCAAGTGTTGCCGGACCCTGTATGTCTCAAAACAAAAATTCTGTAGATTCGAAACAATAAACAGTTCTAACTCACTTATTCGTAGACCTATGGTAAAAAATATACAGGGTGTTCAAAAAATAGCGGACCAACTGATAAGAACGTCAAGCTCTAAGACGCTGTGAATTGGAAATGCTGTTTAAAATTTTTAATTGAAGCTTTGTAACGGGAGCGAAATAACTTTAAATATTGCGAAAAACGGCAACAGTGTTCAATTCTTTCGGTAACTGTTAGGAGTATAATTTTGAGACCAGAGCAACACTTTGGTAGTTACAATTATTAATAAATCATGTAATTGGTTACTATGGTTTGCAATTAAATTTGATAACACCTGACCAGTAAAAGTCACAAAGTAGATCAAGAACCATTTGTTCTCTTCTTGGTGTGCGAATAGTCTGGGGTCCTCCATGATCCTGATAAATTTGGTTCCAATCGGCCCATCTCACGTACCTGTTGATAAACTCGTTGAAAAGTATTCTTGGAGGGAATTTGCCAGTTAGGAAATTCACAAGCCTTACTGCCCCTGACTGCTTCTCGACTGTTTCCTTCACGTGTCGGTATATTTAGCAAAATTATACATCTTTAGAGAAATAAACTCCTCTAGTTTGTGACACCTAAAAAATGTTTGACTTTTCTAAAAAAATGGTCATTGTCAGGCACTAGGCAACAATTAATTACTGAATTCTTGAAGTGAACTGTTGCCAGATTAATTTTGCGCTTTTGAGCTTAATTTTAACAGTGCAAAATAACGTTTAAGGCATTTAAAGACTGTAAGTATGTAAATGTCACCCAAAACATGAACTCTAGATGAATTTTGTAAACCTTGAGTTCATCATAAGGAAAAATTTGTGCCATAATTAGCGCCCCTTTAAGTGGCTGTAGATTTCCAACGAAGCACTCAATAATTAAAAAAACTTAATTTAGCTGCTATTTATTATCTGAAGATTCACGTAGTGAATAGTTGGTCCGCCATTTTTTGAACATCCTGTATATACCTATGTTTTAAATTCTACATGAAATTCTGCGTAAAATGAGCACTAATAGTTCAAGTGTGACGGCAGATAACCGAGATATCGATCGAATTAAAGTCAGAAACATAATTTTTTTTTGTATCTTTATATCTGTCATAGTTTCGGAGATATAGAGGTTTATACGTTTCGCGACAAAAATTCAAAATTTTAAAAGCTTGTATCTCGTTTATTTGAGACCTTACGTTAAAGAATGACGTCTGTTTTGAATTTTACTTAAAATTCTGTGTAAATGAACACTAATATCTAATTTTTAAGTTTGTACGCAGATAACCGAGATATCGACAAAATTAGATTTAAAGTCATGCCTTCGGAATATGTAAAAGCGAATTGCCATGTAAAGCAGCGCCAGAAACGCAATCTTGCAAACCACATCTTTCGATTTGTCACAGTTTTGAAAATATAGAACATTAAAGTTTTATAAAATTTGTTTTTTTAGATACTATTCCAGTTTTGCTGAATATACAGAGTGGCCCAGAGAAAAAAGGCTTATAGAGGCAACAATTCTAAAGCAAAATTTTAAAACAAAAATTTTTTAACATAAAAAATAATCGAGTTAGAACGAAAAACCAGTAGCCAATCCCGAAGCAGAACAGTATTTGAAAAATGGACACAAACTCTCATTCATTGGTCCGATGAACATTACATTCTCGTTGCCTAGGATATTTTATTCCATCTCAAGAATAAGCTTCCGTGATTGGTTGTTAATTTTTTATCATTTTTCGAATACTAATTAGAGTCAATTTTTGTTTTGAAATTTACCTTCTGTATTGCTGTCGGCACCCTCCCTTGCTCTATGGGTCATAAGTTCTGGGACCACCTGTGTATACTTTAATTCTCTAGTCTTTTCGTGAGACTTTTATATAAATCAACAAAAATAATACCTAACATGGGTACATAATCAGTAGAGGCTTGGAATTATATGCAGAAAATTTGAACGAAATATGCGCAGATACAGGGTGATGAAAAAAAGCCGCCCATGCTACCTATCATTTTGCAGCTTGTTCTTCCCTGAGCCCAAAATCGAAAACTAAAACAAAATTTGTGCTTTTTTAACTAAAATAAATGCTTTATTTTATAAACAAAAAACTCTATTTGGATAAACTTTTTAAAACAATTTTATTGTTAGACATCACATTTTTTACAGTTAATGATATTCTGTATCAAAATAGAAATAGAAAAAAGTCCTTTAAACCAAGTTTCTTAAACTTTACAAAATAACATTTCTTGGTTTTATAGAATTTTTTTAAATTTTGCAATATTGTAAAGCTAATAGTATTAGTTGCTTAGACTGGCGAATGTAGAGGTTTGAGCAGAATTGCCAAGTTTTTCGTTTAAATAAAAATTTATATATTAAAGAGGAAAATGTTTAGATTAATTTTGTTTTGATTTCTGAGATGGTTTAACTGAAAACGACATGGTATTTGCTCTCGCGGGCGCCTTTTTTTTCATCACCTTGTAGATGCAGCGATTTTCAGCAAAATATGCAAAATATTGTTGAAATATGCAAAAACCAACAACAACGTTATGCATACATTTATTATTCGATTAAAACAATATCAATAATTACAATTGACTTGACATAAATATTGAGCTAATGTTTAATTATCTCAAAAGCTTAGCTCGGTATTTATGCCAACTCTTCAAATTATTAATAGATAAACAATGTTAGATTACAACTACTTTATTAGCTTAAAAACTATTTGAAAAAAATATTTGTAATTCAATTCCTCCTCATTGTTAACCGTTGCTGTAGATAAAATAAACAGCCCCATTAAAAGTAATTAAGTTTACCTTTAATCGCGTACCAACCGGATTAGGGTAATACTCACTACAACTCATTCTATATTTACAAAATCAGTTTTAACAGACTAGATAAGGAAAATTTGCAAGAAATGCCGATAATGGTCCTCTAAGTCTTAAGAGGGTAAGCAAATTCTGGAAATTTTTTTGTACTCAAACCGAAAATTAAATTGTAATCTATAAAATTTATCACACTAATTTGCTAAAATATCGTAAAATATGCACAGACGTACGCATCTAACGTCAAAATATGGATGCAAAATATACCGAAATTCGGGTTAATATGCAAAAAATGCAGAAATATGCATTTTGCATAACATCCAAGCTCTAATAAATCAGTTTAGTCGTTAGCCCACTTTGGCAGTTATAAAACTTGGTCGTACCAATGGTAAAACTACATATCTTCAATTAGTCTTTTGGTCGTCTAACCAGCATCTTTTGTTCAAGGTACGAAGAAGTGTTTGTCGAGCGAATATTGAATCCTTTCTACTATTTCGACTGGATTTGGAAACAAAGTCCAAAATTCAAAAACCTGACAGTTTCAAAAGAACTTTTCTTAAATCAGATAAGAGAAGTATGTCATTTAAACAAATAATCATTAATTCCATGTGTTTTTTTTAGACAATTCGGAAAAAGAAGAACTCAGAAGACGTAGAGGCCCATGACAGTAATGATTTTATTCGTCGTGCTATTAAAGGAGATTATTCTCCAAAAGATCTAGAAGAAGAAATTGCAATGCTGATGATTGCAGGAAGTGAAACTACAGCTATTGTCGTATGTAGTGTTCTTTTAACGATGAGCATTTATCCAGAAGTTCAGGTTAGCACACTTTACTTTTTTAACAGTCATCTCTTTCTTAACTCTGACTACAGACTAAACTCAATGAAGAACAGAAACAGATTAACCTTCTCAGCGATGGGGAATTAACTCTTGAAAACCTCAGTCAACTAGACTATACGGAGCGAGTAATTAAGGAAACAATGAGACTTATTACTCCTGCACCTATTTTAGGACGCTACATAGATAAAACTATTGAAATAGGTAAATTTTTTAAATTAATTAACAAACTCTCATTAACCATTGTTTTAGATGGTCAGGTATTTCCAGAAGGTAGTTGTGTCAGCATTCCGGTCCTACTCATCCACAGAGATCCAGAATTCTGGCCTGATCCTTTTAAATTTGATCCAGATAGGTTTCTACCGGAAGAAGTTAAAAAGAGACCACGTTGTGCGTATTTGCCGCTTAGTGTGGGGTCTAGAAATTGCATAGGTACTAATACTCAAAACTGAAATTTGTTCTAAGATTGAATTGCAGGTTATTACTATGGAATGATAAACATAAAACTTCTGTTAGCTAAAATAATTAAGAATTTTGAAGTTCTTCCGAGTCAATACAAATCGTTGTGTGAAGTTGAGACAATTTTTCATTTTGTTCAGAAACCCAGGGATGGTTTTCAAGTGTCATTGAGGCAACGATAAATGTAAATAACGATCGTGAATTATAAAATTAAAAGTTTTCTTCTGTGGTCGTCTACTGATTCTTAAGTTCTTAAGATTCTTAAGAGCTGACAAAAGAGTACAAGTTTGATTTTTGACTATGACAGTATTTGGACGAACGGAAGCTTTGCTAAGTCTCTATTTTTCTCGTCCAGCTACCTTTCCTACTTTTTTCACTAGTTCCTTCTTCCAGACATTTGACATTCCTATAAGAATTTAAAGCGAGCAGAGAAAAAAACTATTATCACTGGCCAATCAGATGAAAGTAGATTATGTATTAAGTTTTCCTGCAATCAAAAATTGGAAGTTATGGTTCTAAAAAGTCAAAAAATTCAAGTTTTGGTAATAATCAAAAGAAGTTCACTGGGTGTTATAGAAATGAGTACACAAAATTAAACTCATATTAGAACTTATCATATGCAGCAACTTTTCTTAATGAAAAAAATCCGAAAAGTTATCGTTTTTGAATAATTAAGAATCAATAAAAATTTGCTGTGAAAACAAAACAAACCAAATTATCTTTAGCGGTAGGCCAGCACCGGTAAATATTATGTTTTTTTGTTTGGAAATCTACAGCCACTTAAAGGGGCGCTAATTGTGACACAAAATTTTTCTTATAATGAACTCAAGGTTTACAAAATTCTACTAGAGTTTATGTTTTGGGTGACATTTACATACTTACAGTCTTTAAATGCCTAAACTATTGAAACAAATCGTTATTTTGCACTTTTAAAATTAAGCTCAAAAGCGCAAAATTAATCTGGCAACATTTCACTTTAAGAATTCAGTAATTAATTGTTGCTTAGTGCCTGACAATAACCATTTTTTGAGAAAAGTCAATAAAATTAAAGTGTCACAGACTAGAGGAGTTTATTTCTCTAGAATACTTTTCTACGAGTTTATCAAGGTACGTGAAATGGGCCGATTCGAACCAAATTTATCAGGATCATAGAGGACCCAGAACTATTCGCACACCAAGAAGAGAACAAATGGTTCTACAATGGTGGACACTGAATCTTGGACAGACTTGTCATTTGATTGTCAAAGTTTCTAAACCGGGCTTTACGGAGGACGTTTCTTCATAACCAAACTTTTAATTTTTGATTAAATTGTCATTTTGACATTTTAGCCATAATAAAACCACTCGACTCCAAAACTCTTCGCCCATGACCAAGTGTTGTAGCGCAAAACCAATTCTGGCTTTCTTGTGGCGGCACGTCAATTGTTATTGGTGGCATATCGCAGAAATACGTTTTCAAAATTTGTTTGACTTTTGTATTAACGTCAATCATAATGACAATAAAGCTAGGATTACATCCAGACTTTTTGAAATGACAGGAAAGTACTGTCCAAGATTCTGTGTTCATAGTAGATCTACTTTGTGACTTTTACTGGTCAGGTGTTATCAAAGCTAAACCATAGTAACCAATTATATGATTTATTAATAATTGTAGCTACCAAACTGTTGCTCTGGTCACAAAATTATACTCCTAATAATTTCCGAAAAAAATGAACAGTGTTGCCGTTTTTCGCAATATTTAAACTTATTTTACTCCCGTACAAAGCTTAAAATAAAAATTTTAAGCAGCATTTCCAATTCACAGTGTCTTAGAGTTTGACGTTCTTATCAGTTGGTCCGCTATTTTTTGATTACTCTGTATATGCAGAAATTCAGACTAAATAAGATCGCCAAGTCGTTATAAAATCTCGTGCATTCCACTCATTTTTGATAGATCTTGTTATAAAAAAAACTCTTTTATAAAGGTGGTGTGAAAAAATTTCTTGTAAAATTCAAATACTTATTGTCAGCAATTAATAATAATTGCAGCGACTAAGAGGTTAACTACCTTTGTACGTTGCACCGGGTTTTCGCAAGTGGCTTAGCTAGCACTCCAAAACGGAGGACTAGCAAAGTCAGCTTGCGGAAACGAGGTGACATGGGCAACGTACAAGGGGTAGTTAGCCAGTAGTAGAGTTAGCGAGTAGTAGAGATAACGGAGTGAGTGGTAGTGGTCATCGAGTGGTAGCAGTGACTATTATTAAGTTAGTGAGCCTTTAGATCAAGCGGGACAATGCCTACCCCTATCTGCATATTGTAAGTAGTTTTAAGTTTATTAGATTAGTATCAATGTAGTTCGTAGAAATTAGTTAGAAATAAACAGTAAATACTCCCATAACCGTGTCGTCATTGAAAGACCCCGTCACAGACGTGACAATACAGGGTGTCCCAAAACAGGCGTGCCAAAGTGTCGGTAAGTTATCAATTAGGGTCCCTGCAGCTTGAGAAAAATATTTAAAAAAATTCATTATCATATTCAGAGTTTTCTAAGAGTAAATTTCTAAGAGTAAATTTGGCAACATGATACATAAAAATATTGTACCCACGTACACATTTCTTTTGTATCCATAGAAATTAGAAGGAACAATGAAGGAGCAAAATTCGACATTTAAAAAGTCAAAAGTCAAATTTTGAAGCATTTCAAAATGAATTATAGTATTAGAGATTACTGTGACATGTACCAAATACTTGGTGCTGCTAACGGCAATTTGAGATTAGCCCAAAGGATGTACCAGCAACGTTATCCTAATCGACGACAACCCTGTCGAGTTACGTTCCAAAGATTGGATCAGCGCGTAAGAGAGAATGGAAGGATAGACCTCTAGATATTTTGCGCCAAATGTGGTTCCAGTTGGACGGTGCACCAACTCACCATGCCGGTCCAGTGCGTGAATGGCTAAATACAAATTTTCCTCAAAAATGGATCGGCAGAGCAGGTCCTGTTTATTGGCCGGCCCGATCGCCGGATCTCAATCCATTGGATTTTTTCTTTTGGGGACATGCGAAGCAAATGGTTTATGCCACTGTGCCAGAAAGCAGGGAAGAACTCTTGGAAAGAATCACAATGGCTGCTAATGCAGTAACGCCCGAGATGTTAGAAGATGTTCAGTTAAATAAAATTAGAAGAGTGAATAGGTGTCTTCAAGCCAATGGTAGAAACTTTGAACATTTGCTTTAAACCTTCTAAAATTGAATGTTTTTTTAATGCATTTTTACATAATAAATCTCAAAAGAAACTATTTTTAAAATGGTAGAGGTAATTCTCAAAGACTAACAATAAGTATTTCTTGTTTTATTACGCTTCGTTTCGAAACCTTAACCATTTTCAGCAATGAAAAATTTTATTATCAATGTAAAACGAGAAATACATTCACTGACGAATAGACAATGCACAGTAATAATAACAATAATAATAACACAATAAATAAATATTTAAATTTTACTAGAACGCTGGAAAACACCAAAGGTTCCGATCCACGATGACATAGTTTTATGAGATTATTGTTTCATGAGAGCAAAATGTCCGTAAAATGTTCATTTGGATGCTATTTCACTATGAACTCCAGGATTCCCACCACTCAGAACAAAACCAGATTTTGAAAAGCTACATAAGACCAGTCAGAGCTTCATGTTATGGCTTTTACCTCTGCCAAATTCAGATACAAATCGCTCGTGGCAAAGCACTTTCCTTTTCTATTTCAGAACAGCAAATACCGCAAATTTTGGTGAAGGAAAACATTGACAGCTCTTATTGACATACACAACATTGACTTCAATTAACAATGAAAATTTTAATTGTTATGGTTACGACGTGGGGTGGTAAAGCAATGTTGTCAAATGATTTTTCAGGTGAAATCGACACTTAAATCTTCTGAAAGTACAAGAAACAATGTAATAAATTACGCTCAAAAGCATCTTATATCATCCAAAGATCTTAACAGAACCCAATGCATAGCTCTAATAATTTCAAACATAAAAATAAAAGTGTTCAAATGTTGTCTTTTGGAGCCCTGTATCTTAAAAACTACAACAGATTGAATTTTTTTAACACTTTTCTCGGGTTTTTTGAACCTTCACCACCAACGTAGTAATAATTTGGCACGCCTGTTTTGGGACACCCTGTATATTAAGTCTTCCTGCAATCAAAAATTAGAAGTTATGGTTCTAAAAAGACAAAAAATTCAAGTTTTGATAATAATCAAAAGAAGTTCACTGGGTGTTATATAAATGAGTACATAAAATTAAACTCATATTAGAACTTACCACATGCAGCAACTTTTCTTAATGAAAAAAATCCGAAAAGTTATCGTTTTTGAATAATTAAGAATCAATGAAAATTTGCTGTGAAAACAAAACAAACCAAATTATCTTTAGCGGTAGGCCAGCACCGGTAAATATTATGTTTTTTTGTTTTTTAATTTCATAGTAGACCAGGGTCGATAATTTTTGAAATCAAAAAAAATCGAAGTAGAATGAAACCTATTGGAAAATATTGAGAATATTACAAAAATGAAAGGAAAAATAAATTACGGTCGATTCGAGGTCGGGAAGTGGGAGAGGGTTGGTTTTTAAGGGTTAAAATCGGTTTATCTCGATTTCCGGCAAAACTATAAGTCTTATGGAAAAAAGTTAAATGGTAAGGTAAAGTTGTAGGTAATAAAAAGATCTACAACTTTTGTATTTACACTTTTTTCTCATAACCTCAAAATTCACATGAAAAACTCAAAAAACCACGTTTTTGGTTTTTTATTTTTATCTTTTACAAAAAAAAAATTTTCTTATGAAATTTGGTGAGAACTTACCTTTGTATATACCAAATACACAAGAATTTTTTGGATTTGAAAAATTCATTTCTTCTCCTTATTTTTATTTAATACCGAAAAAACACCCTAATTTTCAATCGAAAATTCACGCGTCAAAATATCAGCTTTTTTAAAAAAGTTGGTGGGCTTTTTGTTCGTTGAAATCTTTACTTTCTGATAGTGTAATAAAAAATATACGTCACTATGGAAAATATTTTACATTTAAAAAACGGAAAAAAACCCGAATCGAAAAATTATTTTTCTATCATTATGTACAATTTTGAGCTATTTATTAATATTAACAAGATCAAACGAACTTACCAAGTGAAGTTCGATCTTGATTATGCTATCATCTTGCACAACGACATCATTAGAATATAGGTAGTACCCCCATTCTCTCCATAACACGCACGATATTTAAAGTAAGCAAATTCAAAACTCCCGCCACCCACCCTGTTGGTAGGCCTGCTTACTGGCGGTTCTGTCATTATTTTAAAGTCTTCGATGTCGCAACTTGGGAAGATCAGGGTTGCATCTTTTTGAAGATGCAAAGGGTGGGAGTGATGTCGTTGTGCAAGATGATAGCATAATCAAGATCGAACTTCACTTGGTAAGTTCGTTTGATCTTGTTAATTATGCCACTCATCTTGCACTTCGACATCATTAGAATATAGGTAGATGTTTAAAGTACGTTGCGACTCGACTTTTATTTATTCCATTCTCAATTTAAAACTGGAATAAACATCGGTAAACGTAAAAGATGAAAATAGACTATGTCAGTGTCACCAATGACAAGGCTAACCTAATATAAACATATGTTAGGGATAATTTAAAACAACCTTAGCAAAAGAACCACATCTATTTTACATAATAGAACGGTTATAATGCCGCACACAACGGATTTTTGGACCATCCTAAGAATAGTCCTTTCCTAAAGGTTCTAGCGGCATTTGCCCAGAAAAATAGAGGCGTCAACACCTGCTGTTTCCAAAACATCCTTTATGGCTCGACTAATTGTAGTGAAAGAGGCATTCTTTTGGAAAGTTGGAAAAAAGACGAAAACAGAACGTCTTATCTTCTCCGTTTGGTGAAGTGCAAGCTTCAATGTTAAAAAAACAGAGAGATATGTCTGCGTTTAATGAAATTGTGCGAAGGTGTGCTAAGGCAACACTGAGATCCAAACTTTATCCTACTTGGGACTTGATGACCTCAAGTAATAGATATGCTTAAAAAAACGGGTAAATCCTGTGATCCTCCCCTAATTTAGGAGTAAAAAGAAAGACCAAAGCCGAATTGAAACTGTTAAGACTCCCGTACGAAAATCCGTCTTAAATTCGTATGTCAGAAAAGGACAAAACATTGTCTACTGATTTCACTATAACGTTTAACGCAAAAGTGGCTCCGTGACTACATTTCTTCCACGCCACGCCATTGTTTGTATGTTGAACTGGAAATAGAAGCTACCACTTTGTTAATACAGGCATCCCTCTGGACTCCTAAACAGCCATGGCATTATTTAAAGAGCTTACGTAAGAAGCAATGATCCATAGTTCTGCTGCTCACAAAATTGTGAAATCTTTCTGGATAATTTAAAAAGTAATGGAAATTGAAGACCACCCATCCTATTTATATTAACAGCGGCGGTGGCGTTGTCAAGCCTTAATAAACTTTTGCATGACGTGATTCGGAAGCTAACCATCTTAGACCAAAAGGTGCTAGGAATTCAAGATAATGGAAGTGACACTTCTTTTTCTTCATCCAATATCTAAACGCCCGTTGATTTCCATTTACAACTCACCAGCCGGTCCGCGAGGCATCAGAGTAAGTCTCAGTTGAAAAGTCAAACGACTTTATTCGACAGTCTGATAGAGAAACTTTAAGCTGCCACTTAAGATAATCTTCTGTTAAATAGGGAGATAACAACATGCGAGCGTCATATTTATCTCAAAATTGTTGAAGGGCTAAACCTTCGCTCTTTCCATGTACCTTGTATTAAGCCAGCCATACTCTACAGCTGTACAGACGGGTGTACAATCTAGTATATTCTCTAATTGTGCAAGAAAGTTTCTTTGAAAACTCTAGCTCTAACTTTGATCCTCTTTTCCGGTTGCAACTCTACAGTCATTCGTTCCGAATTCAAAAGAATTCTTAAAAATTTTCACGACCTTGCAGGATGGACTTGATTTTTTAATATTAATTAGAAATCTGAAAGATTCTAGCAGTCTTGGAGATACCAGAGCAAGATTCATCGTGTCATCAAAGAGCAATAAGTCATCTTATTATAAAACTGACAAAGAACAACAACAAGTTTTTAACTTGCTAACCTAAAGCTAACCTAAAGGGTAAAGGCGAATATTCATAGTTTTCCATTTAAACAAAAGCGAAGAAATCGCCTATCAGTGTGAATAATCAAACAAAGAAATATGCAACCATTAGATCAATTGAAGCAAAGAAGCAACTTAGGGCAAAAGACCTAATGCTTAAGTGTTTTAAATTTAAAATTCGTCGCTGAGAACCATTAGGCTTACAGACTGTAAAACAGTAGTAACGAATTGTACTTCAACTGGTTTGGTTTACTTGGTTATAAATTTATAACACCCTTCTTTAGTAACATTAACTGCGACCTAAGTCGCTTGATTTTCTGAGAAAGACATCAATCTTTCAGTAGAAGATGACTTTGGTGTGGAATATTAAAAAAAAAGGATTTTAAACCCCAAATCAACGACAAATTTGTCTAGTTGCTGGTGATGGACTGTCAAGCATCAATAAAAGACTGCAATCGTTCGGCAAATCTTACAGTGAAGGCCGCCACTGCTAATCTCAAAACCTCCGTGACTGATCTTCTGTGGTTCGGATCGTTTAAGTTGTGTTTTCTTGGCTAAAATTCTTCGTCCATTTCTGATTGGTGCGCCCAAACGGGATGACCAGTGCTGGTACGAACCTCGGCAGTTTTAAGAACGCCCTGACAAAATCAGATCCCTTGGAGAGGCCGTCTTTTCAAGTGTTTTTGTTTCCTAAAGTCGTTCTTCAAGATTATTACCAAAAAAGGGAATGAGACTCGACTTTTTAACGTTTGAGAATTAATTCTAGACGGAAAGCAGATTTGAGTGTAATTACATTTGCCAAAAGGCGAGCTGCATCCGATAATCATCCTATAATCTGCACATCACTGTCGCCCCCCCCCTCCTTTTGCAAAAGGTGGTATAAAACAGTTTGATATTGAAGAGGGCCGCCCCATCTGAACTTGAAGTCCAGCTTAACGAGTGTCGCGATAGATTACCCTTTCAGGGACACAGACGACTAATTCTGGATTAGATTTTTGCGCGCTGAACAAAGGACAATTACCATCCAATGGGTATTTGGGACCAAAGCGGAGCGAGATACAGAAGGCAAACCTTGTGTTAGAACATAGGCCCAACGCGCCGACAAATTTGCATGGACAGGATCACCTATCGTTGACGCCCCAACTGGCATCTGTACAAGAAGTGACCACACTTTTTGCTCTAAACAGGCGCATCCTCGGGCTCACCTCATCCGTTAGGATAGTCTCAGTAACGTACCGCAACCAGCAGGATAACCCGCAAATTGCAACACAATTCTCTATAAGAAAGCAACTCTGAAGAAGATAATCTCAGTAACGTAAAACGTACTCCCCAATCAACAGGGAAATCAGCAATTTTTCAGTGCAATTTTTCATAAGAAAACACAACAGTGAAGAAAAGTCACCTTGTTCAGACAACGCTGCTAGGCCATACGAAAACATACACCGCAATCAGCAGAAAACACTGCAAGTTGTAATTCTCCCTAAGAAGACGCAAATCAGACAAGGCTGCAAGGCAAATGAAAACGTACACCGCAATCAGCAGGGAAAGCAGCAATTTTGCAGCGCAATTCTCCATCAGAAGAAAGCGCAACGTGAAGAAAGGTCACCTCAGACAACGCTGCTAGGTCATACAAAAACGTACACCGCAACCAATAGGAAAACCTGCAAGTTGCAACGCAATTCTCCATCAGAAGAAATGAAAACGTACACCGCAATCAGCAGGGAAAGCAGCAATTTTGCAGCGCAATTCTCCATCAGAAGAAAGCGCAACGTGAAAAAAGGTCACCTCGGACAACGCTGCTAGGTCATACAAAAACGTACACCGCAACCAATAGGAACACCTGCAAGTTGCAACGCAATTCTCCATCAGAAGAAAGCGCAATTGCGTTCATTCAAGGCCAAGGAAGTCCGAAGATTCCTAAAAACGCTGCAACATACCTCTTTTTCTAGGCGATGAAATTTCTGATCGAGTTCGCTGTTGTCTCTCGTTCCTGGAGACCCATTGCGACTCGAACTGTGGCCTCGATGTCTACTGGAAAGGTATACGCACACGTACACCGCAACCAACAGGATCACCTGCACTTGCAACGCAATTCTCCATAAAAAGAAAGCGCAATCGTGTTCTTTCTCAGTTTCTAGGCGATGAAATTTCTGATCGAGTTCGCTGTTCTCTCTGGCCCCTGGGGACGGACTGCAACTCGAACTGTGGCCACGATGTCTACTGGAAAGGTATACGCACACGTACACCGCAACCAACAGGAACACCTGCAAGTTGCAACGCAATTCTCCATCAGAAGAAAGCGCAATTGTGTTCTTTCTGGGACGAGCCTGGAGTCAAGAAAGTCCGAAGAGTGTCGTCAAATTCCTGAAGACGCCGCAACATAACCTCATTTTCTAGATGATGAAATTTCTGACCAAGTTCGCTGTGCTCTCTCGCTCCTGGGGACGGACTGCAACTCGAACTGTGGTCACGATGTCTTCTTTTACGATATTTTCCCATTGCCTAACGTTTGTTGGCTAATTTCTTCAAAACTCGGGAAAAAAACGTGAACGTGTTATGGCACGAAAATGAAGAATGGCAGAACCGCCAGTAAGCAGGCCTACCAACAGGCTGGGTGGCGGGAGTTTTGAATTTGCTTACTTTAAATATCGTGCGTGTTATGGAGAGAATGGGGGTACTACCTATATTCTAATGATGTCGAAGTGCAAGATGAGTGGCATAATTAACACTGTAATTACTCATTTAGCGTATGATTCTAAGCTACATTGTTTAACAAAAAAATTTTCAATCAAAAGATACTACTATAATTAACAAACAACTAAGTTAATAATGTGTATATTATATTATAACAAACTGTTAAAAGTTGCATGTGTGGTAGCGTCGACTCTGAAGATTCTATCTAGACTTCTTGTCACCTGGAAGACCTGGCAATCATTTTTAGTACTCACTATTGTTCGAGCGACACACAGAAAACGGGGTATTTTGTCTACTTTTGAATAGTCCGTTCTACCCCGAAAGCGTTTGTACTACCTGAGCTCCGCCTTTCAATCGACCAGTACAGAAAGACGCGACGTCAAGTGCGAGATTCAATATGACTCAGTTTGCTTTTCTTTACTAGTAAACTTTTTCAATGGCGCACCAATATCTTAAATTTGCAAAATTCGCTACTCTGAGTGTGAGTGTAAAAAAACCTTTTCTCCGATCAGTGGATATAGTTAAATTGTTTTTACGATAAAGCCGTTAAATTTGCTTTATTACAACTAGGTAAATTATTTGCAAACATTACATTGTTGATATCTTTATGAAAATATTTTAACGAGTGTCTAAAATGCATTTCTTTAATTTTTAGAACATGACCAGATCGCTATACTGCCGCACTAAGCAAAAATGACTTATCTACATAAAAGTCCTAACTGAGATATCGAACTATTTGCGTTTATATTTGGTTCCACTATTTACTTTATGATCTTGTACTTCAAAATCCTAGTATATTTTTTAAAAGCGCTTTAAAATATAACTCTAAACTTGTCATTCAATTATTTCTTTCGGATTAGTTAATTTTGCACTTCAAGCGTTTCTTTGAACAAAATACTCCACATTTACTAAGCACAAATACCTTATCTGCAAATCAAATAATTATTATTATTGTTCTCGATAGTTTAGCTTTATTGTCATTATGTCATTAATGATAATTTAACAATTGTATATAAACAAATGAAATAATTTTTTTTAACAAGTTATGAACAAAAAATTAAATTATCTAAATTTGAATCGATCGTGGTTGTAGACAAATTAAGCCTTTTTAAAATCTTTTTTGTATTTAAGTGTTTTGTCTCTCTTTGGAATTTTACCGTTATAAACTTGTGTAAATATTGAACGGGGATTTAGCTTATTTACTTTAAATAAACTGATATCATTCATTTATGTAAAAACAATATTCATTTGCATGTCAATCACTGACGTTTTAGAAGATTTATTCTTATCGCATTTGTTGATTTAATTTGTACTACTGCAAGTTGCACTTTCTGGCAATTAACTAAGTAAAAAAAAAGGAAAATAAAGCCCAATTCTTATTATTATTATCATAATTTAACATCCAAAACTTCATTTATTTCACATTGTCTGTCTTTCCCTACACTATTTCTGCAGTTTTTCTTACATTTACATGCGTCTTTAACAGTGCTAAGCTCGCATTGCAGTTTGCTTCTTTTTGTTTCGTTCACTTAAAGATTTGTCGCAACGTCTTCTTTTCCTTAAAATTTTTTTTTTTGCGAAATAATTTTTCTTCTCTAGCTTTTTACTTTCCATGTTTTCCTGAATAACACAATCCGGGCTCTCATTGTCGCTCACATACATAAAATGCATCTGCGAACCGATATAATGGAAATGACATTATTTGAAGTAATTTTAATTTACCTTGAAACAACTCTGCTTAACTTAATAAATAAACAAACAACAAATCCGTACACAAGTAGATTACAGCGTTGTCCAACGAAATAAAAATGACAAATATAAAATTGAATTCTACCAAATAAGTTTTTGTTGCACAATGAACTTAGTGAAAATGCAGATAGGTCTTAATTGCTTAGCAAACTTATAAAAACTGCAGATAAGGTATAATTCATAACAGTTTTTTCATTACATAGAGTGAATATTCGTAATTTTTTGTTTATTGGAATAATAATACTTGGGTTTAACAGTTTGTATTTATCAAAAACTCCATTTTCCAAAAATATGTAGATAAGTCATTTTCGCTTAGTACGGCAGTATACATAGCGTAGAGCTCTTAAATAAAAAAATGTGAAAATGCATTTTATCCTAATTACAACATAATATTATTATTTTAAATTGTTTACTAGAACCAAAGAGCTTTATTTCAACAATCGGAACAATTTGAATCATAAATTAATTATTCGACGAAGAAAATGGCTCGCTTGAATTGCTCAATCAAATTAAATTTCATGTTTTATCTGAATATAAAAATTTATTCAATAATAATTAAAGTAACTTCAAATTTCATCTCATACATGTGCTTTCTTTGTTATCAAAGATTTATGAAATGCATCAAATTTGATGCAATTGTATTTGAAGAATTCAACAAAATTCATCTTATTTCGTAACATTAATTAAATAACCTTGAAACAAACAGTCAAAGTGAAACTAAAAGCACCCTGTTAAATTTAAGGGATGGCCTCGGCTTGCCTTTAAAATAAGCGGCTTTTTAACGTATTTATGTTACAGTTATTAACATTACAAGCAATGTAAAGGAGTTTTTACCGGCGTCAGAAGGGTTACCTTCTGTAGCCATAAATTGCGTGTATTGTTGAATATTTTATTTGTTCCTCACTTATAAAAAATAATAATTTATAATGTATCTACTTACGAAATTTCAATAATGAAATAAAATCGTATGAGCTTTAGATGCGTTGCATAGTACTTGTTTTGTTGTTTATTCATGTCACTAATTTTTCGTCCGTTCGGTGTTCGGTGCATTCGGTGTTTTTGATAAAAATGGATGTGTCTGAGGAAATTCTGTGCGAGGCAGCAAGTGCAGTGGCAAATTTACTGCCAAAAATAATCCTTGTCAAGATACGAGAACGAATACAAAAAATTCAAAAAGTGTCAGAAAAAGAAGGAGTGACCTCCGTTACCGAAGAGGTTGTTGGCTTACTTCAACAATTTGAGCGACAAGTTCAAGCCTAATTCTTTGTGGTCAAAATGGTCAATACTAAAGAGTTGTTTAGAACTTAAAGAAAACATTGATGTTCGCAGGTTCATTTTTGAAAAACTTAAATTGTCAATGTATTAACTTTTCATTTTTTGATTTTATAAAGTTTCCACGTTCAGAATCCCAGACATCTGCTTGCACCGAGGGTACAAGTTCAATGCACTGCCTGGCATCTTCAATATTAGTGGAAATACCAACTGTACTATGATATTTAATGTACACGATAGTAATAAGACAGAATTTTCTAATGTTAATGATAATTAAAGTGTTCAAAAATTTGGCTGTCACTTCAATAATTTTGACGTTCGAAGGTATATGAGAGCGGGCGTGAAATTTTACTGGCTTGCGTTTTAAAGCTTTACTGCCTTGCCAGTTATCAGACATTTTCAAGGTGCATACAGTGACTTGATAAACTGATGTTTACAAGTGAGGAACAAATAAAATATTTTTTTATATTAGAGATTAACCAAATAATTTACCTGCATTTTCAAGATGTGGTTAACCTCGTTAAGCTCGTTCAACCCATATCCTTTTTTAGCCTTGAAAACAGGGTTTTGCATCTGAATGTATAAACTAATTTACATTATTTTGTATGTCAATACTTTCACCCCTCTTAAACAAGTTTTGTGTTATAATATAAATGCTCACTGCTTCATGGGCCATTTATTATTTTCCGAGTTCTAAAATGAACGAATTCAATTCTGTTTTAGCCGGTGTCGTCATTATTTTGTGTGTATTTCTAATAACAAAAGTCCTTTGGAATCGGCGATGGCTCTACTACTATTCATGGGTTTTACCAGGACCGTTCTCGTTGCCTATGATAGGAAGTCTTTCCCTGGTGTTGTCTGGACAAAAAGGTAAATTTGTAAAGTTTTAACTAAACTCATCCTTGTTTCTAGATGTTCTTAAGACGGGGCTTAATGTGTTCTCAAGTTATCCTTCAGTCTTTAGATTATGGTTGGGCCCTGAAATGGTCATCAGCACTACAAAAATAAATCAAGTGGAATACATACTCACCAACTGCCTCCATAAATCAAATGTGCTGATATATTCATATTTTGACGATGTCTTTACTTCACTCTTTACAACGACCTGTAATTTTGATTACTTTTTAAGACGAATTGTGACGATAGGTTTCAGTTCATAAATGGCAACAACGCAGGAAAAACCTGAATCGCAGTTTCAACCAAAATATTTTAAACTCTTACTTTGATGCTCAATTAAAATGGGCGAATGTGATGTTGAAGAAGTTGGAACTCCACTGCGGAAGAACACACGATTTAATGCCGACTGTTTGGACCACAACGTTGGATACAATTTTTGGTATTTTTTATAATATGGTTGTTCAATTTAGTTTATTTCTTGTTTAGAAACGTTCGGAGGCGTAGATGTGACAACCCTGCCAGAAGACAATTTAAAGTTTATATCAATGATTGTAAGGTAGGAAATATTTAAAAAAAACACTCCGTATATTCTAGGCTTACTTTAATTTTTTATTGTTTTGGAACAACAATTCTCTATCCGAAACATTAAATGCTTCAAAATTTGTTGTTTGTAGACCTATGTTAAAGAATGATATATTTTGGATTCTTCATGGAATTCTGCGTAAAATGAGCATAATAGTTTTAGTTTAGATACATAATTTTTTCGACAAATTAAATTTTTTTATATTGGAATGTGTAAATGCTGATTATTATGTAAAACAGCACCTGACACGCTATTGTAAAATCCGTATTTATCAATTTGTCATAGTTTCAGAGCCTTTATTATTTTTTTAAAAAAACTTTGCTATCCGAAAGGTTAAACGCTTAGTTATTTGTAGACCTGCGTTAAAGAATGTTATATGTTTTGGTTTGAACGTTAAATTCTGCGTGAAATGAGTGTCAATAATTTAAATTTGCGCGGCAGATAACCGAAATATTGACAAAATTAGAGTAAGAAACATGATTTTTTCAAAAAATTGAAATTTTATTTTCGAGATATGTAAGACGAGACCAAATTCTTTTATTTGCTATTGTTTTGGAGATATGGAGGTTTATACAGGGTCCGGCAGCAATTGTGTCCAACCCTAAAATTGTCCTTAATTTTAAAGATAAAATTTGGAAAGTTTGCATAAGCTTATAGTTGACAAAGTTCTAGAAGCTGACGCAAAAACGTGTTTTTTATCACTGTTCGTTTGATGTCGCGACGTCTAAGAAGTATAATTTTTAATGATTTTTGAGTTTTTGCCGAAATACTCGCAAATTCAAAAAAAAACACGCACTCATCTAACTTTAAATAATGCAAAATATGCCGAAATTTGGGTTAATATGCAAAAATGCAGAAATATGCATTTTGCATAACATCCGAGCTCTAATAAATCAGTTTAGTCGTTAGCCCACTGTAGCAGTTATAAAACTTGGTCGTACAAATGGTGAAATCTATTTGGCCGTTCAATTAGTCTTTTGGTCGTCTAACCAGCATCTTTTGTACGAAGAACTGTTTGTCGAGCGAATGTTGAATCCTTTATACTATTTCGACTGGATTTGGAAACAAAGTTCAAAATTCAAAAATCTGACAGTTTCAAAAAAACTTTTCATGAATCAGATAAGAGAAGTATGTCATTTAAAAGAAGAATCATTAATTCCATGTGTTCTTTTTTAGACAATTCGTAAGAAGAAGAACTCGGAAGACGTGGCCCATGACAGTAATGATTTTATTAGTCGTGCTATTAAAGGAGATTATTCTTCAAAAGATCTAGAAGAAGAAATTGCATTTCTCATGATTGCAGGAAGTGAAACTGTAGCTATTGTCGTATGTAGTGTTCTTTTAACGATGAGCATTTATCCGGAAGTTCAGGTAAGCACAGTTTACTTTTCCAACAGTCATCTATTAACTCTGATTACAGACTAAACTCTATGAAGAACAGAAACAGATTAGCCTTCTCAGCGATGGGGAATTAACTCTTGAAAACCTCAATCAACTAGACTATACGGAGCGAGTAATTAAGGAAACAATGAGACTTGTTACTCCAGCACCTATTTTAGGACGCTACATAGATAAAACCATTGAAATAGGTAATTTTTTTAATTTAATTAACAAACTCTCATTAACAATTGTTTTAGATGGTCAGGTATTTCCAGAAGGTAGTTGTGTCAGCATTCCGGTCCTACTCATCCACAGGGATCCAGAATTCTGGCCTGATCCTTTTAAATTTGATCCAGATAGGTTTCTACCGGAAGAAGTTAAAAAGAGACCACGTTGTGCATATTTGCCGTTTAGTGTGGGGTCTAGAAATTGCATAGGTACTAATACTCAATACTGAAATTTGTTCTGAAGCTTTGATTGCAGGCTTTAACTATGGGATGACAAACATGAAACTTCTGTTAGCTAAAATAATCAAGAATTTTGAAGTTCTTCCGAGTCAATACAAGTCGTTGTGTGAAGTTGAGACAATTTTTCATATTATTCAGAAACCCAGGGACGGTTTTCAAGTGTCATTGAGGCAACGATAAATGTAAATAACGATCGTGAATTATAAAATTAAAAGTTTTCTTCTGTGGTCGTCTACTGATTTTTAAGGTTGATCGCAAGAATTTGAATCATAAATGAATTATTCGACGAAGAAAATGGCTCGCTTGAATTGCTCAATCAAATTAAATTTCATGTTTTATCTGAATATAAAAATTCATTCAATAATCATTAAAGTAACTAAAGTACAGTCTGTTTCACGAACTTATCCCGATCTACCATAAAAGCGTTCAGAACAAGAAATGAAGTACGTTTATGGTTTTATCTCTTTCTATCATAACTAAAGCTAAAGCAAACCAAGAACGTATAACATTAAGATTGTGTTTCTCTCTGTTCTTTTCCAATTTAAGAAGTAAAGAGAGACAGAAGCTCTCAAATATGCCGAGTGTTAGATCAGCTCTCAGGGTGCAACTAGGAATGCGAACACCGACAACAATAGAACACAAAAATCACTAAAGAATTGCACAAAATTTACTCTAAGAAAACATAAAAAAAATTACCTAAATGTAAGTTCACTTGAGTACCTGAGAGATTAGTACCCGTGACTCACTGAACCTGACTTGGAACAAAATAATGAGAATTTAAATTTTTAAAAGTAAAGTAAGATTTGACAGCGTACTCTGTCAAATACAGACAGAGCGGGATGTCGGTACTTGAACCGTACTCTTAAATTTTTATGAGAGATCGGGATAAGTTGGTGAAATAGACTGTATACATGTGCTTTCTTTGTTATCAAAAATTTATGAAATGCATCAAATTTGATGCAGTTGCATTTGAAGAATTCAACAAAATTCTTCTTATTTCGTAACATTAATTAAATAACCTTGAAACAAACAGTCAAAGTGAAACTAAAAGCACCCTGTTAAATTTAAAGGATGGCCTCGGCTTGCCTTTAAAATAAGCAGCTTTTTAACGTTTTTATGTTAAAATTTTAACAGACTTCGGTGATACAGAATAGGAATTTCACTTCTAGAAACCTTTAAAATTTCAACACACCTTTAAATTTAAGAGACCTGATACAGAATAGCGCGGGTCTGTTAAATTTAAAGGCATGTTAAAATTTTCAAGATCCTTTAAACAAAATTCCTATTCTGTATCAGCCAAGTCTGTTAAAATTTTAACCAAGGTACGTTAAATTATCAAAATTACAATTTATTCCCCAAACACCAAATTTGACAACAAATTTTTTAATCAGTTTAATCATCGCTCTGATGGTGATAGCATTGCTATCGAAACGCGCGTCAGCATTTTTTGTCAAATTTGGTGTTTGGGGAATAAATTGTAATTTTGATAATTTGTCAACAACACCAAGAATTGATCCAATAAATTTTCTTTGAAGGTACGTTAAAAAGCTACTTATTTTAAGGACTAATCGAAGCCATCCCTTAAATTTAACAGCATTACCACAATTACCACATTTTTATTGTCTTACATTTGTACCAAAATATTCACTCTGTTTTGTTCTTCTTGTTATTATTCTGGTATTTTTTAATTATTGGGGTAATTTTCACATCTTAAATGAGGTATACCAAAAGTTTGTTAATTTTTTTAAATTAATTTTACGTATTTTAGTTCTTGCTTTAATGTTTTGTTATGCTGATACGTAGATTGATCGAAACTGTGAAGTTCTAATAATGTTTTATAGGGATTAGAAACAAAAAAAATGCGTACTCCACCGTAAAGCTCTTCAATGGGTCTTTCCAAAAAAGTGCCATGTCCTATATCTATCTTTAAAAATTAAAAGGATTATTTCACTCCTCAAAGAAAGTTGACTGTAGAAAGGTATAATTACGTGTGTTGTTTGTCCTTTTTCTACCAAAATTGACTCAGCGTTTTTTGAAATTCTACGAGTAAATGCCCTAAAAGGCCTCTGCTTCGTTTTCGTTGGCTTACCCTGTATATTTATTGGAAAACTTTTTGATGATGAAGAGTTCTTAGTTTGCTTTTGAACCAACAAAATTACAGGACGGAAATTTTTATTTGGGTCAAAAAAGTATTTAGATTGATACAAAACCGACTTAATAGTGTATTACCAATTGTTGTTCTTTTGGCGATATCAAAAAAATAAAAAATAATACAATTACTTTCAAAATAATTGTAGTTTCATGAATTATCTTAAGTTTCACAATGACAATAACCCAATGAGACCTGGACACTCTTTATTTATCAGCTAAAATTACAGTTTGACACAGTTTCATCTTGAAACTCGGTGAATTACTTACACACTATCAAACTTATCAGATAATAATATAAGAACACGTTAATGATATTTAGTAGATAAAACCTATATAAGTTGACACCTTTTGCCCAAATCCATTAAATATTTGTCTGTAAATCATTGATCACAAAATGAAATATTATTTGTTGCTTCTAACTACTGCACCGTTTTTGGTTTCAGCCAACACTAGTAAGCAATTTTGTGTATTTAAAACATGATGACCATCTTAGCTTTTTTTCAGACTCTCGCATTATTGGTGGCAAAAATGCTACAGATGGCCAATTTCCATTTGCTGCAGCAATACATGTCCAAACTGCATTTAGTAGATACTTCTGTGGGGGTGCAGTAATTCGTGATCGATGGGTGCTCACTTCAGGTCACTGTGTTTACACGTGAGATTTTAAATAACTAAACTGTCTAATTAAGAAAGCGTTTTAGTGCTACACTTTTAACCATTCAGTTGGGTTCTGTTACTCTGACAAAATCAGATCCTGCCAGAGTTACTGCTACAAGTGCAGAGTATTTTATTCATCCGGACTTTGATCCAACGTCATTTGCTAATGATGTTGCTCTAATTAAACTAAGAAGTAATGTGACTGAGCATGGTTAATTTAATATTGCTATAAAAAATACACATATCTGACCAAGAATAATTTTAGATTCTGTAGAAAATTGTCGGATCTATGTAATAAACGTTCCGGTCAATGCTCGAATGGTGACTTTAGGATGGGGTCAAACCAGCGACTGTAAGAAAATTTTTTCTTTGGTGCGGGGTTAAATTAAATTTACTGTTGGTTAATATGACAATTTTTTCACTACTAGCACAAAAACTCAAGTTTTCGAACCTAAAATTGTGTAAAAATGCTGTTTTAGTTTCCAATTTCAGTACGTCAAAATTGCGAACTACGTTTACACCCATCTGTCAACATCTTGTGTCACTAATGACATCTATCCTTTGGCTTGCTTTAGATTGTAACGGAAGTCTTACTTGGTGAAATTGTCACTTTGTCGATGTTAATTAACGATTTCTGGTGTCCATAAAGTGCAACATGCCCGTGTTAATCAAAATTACCCTTTATAAAAGTGAATGAAGTGACTTGTGAAGTTTTGGTGTAAACGTAGTTTGCCGCTGCGCTGTCAGAATTTTGAAAACTAACTTGATAAAACAGCGTTTTTTTCGCAAATTTTAAACACAATTTGCATTAGATTTAAAATAAAAACTCTGATATTTTGTATCACAGTTATGTTGGAAAAAAATTGAATTCGCGAATATTTCCGCAAAAACTCAAGAATCGCTAAAAATTATAATTCTTAGGCGTCGCGACGCCAACCAAACCGTGATAAAACTTTGTCAACTATGAGCGTATGCAAATTTTCAAAATTTTGTCTTTAAAATTAAAGACGATTTTGGGGGTGGACACAAGTGTTGCCGGACCCTGTATATAATTTAATGTTTTTTTAAGATGTCTATTTAAAATTTCTCTAGAATTTTTGCTCATTAGTTTGCACATCAAACAGCTGCAACTCACAATATTTATTAGCGACCAGGAGGAGAGAAAATCTACTTCTGCTCGGGTTAAAAGCAACATAGACAATAATGCATTTTTAAGCTAGTAGTGAAAAAAATGTTGTTTCCACTTTTTGTGTTTCGTGTTTGGTGCGCTATTGCAATTTTGTCACTGTCACTGTACTCGTAGATTTAAGATTTTAAAACTAGAATTCTATTTAAGCTGAAACTAACTTGTCTGAGTATCTTCAATATGTCGAAGTATTTACTTTATCCCACGAAGAATGTGAATTAATGTACGGAGACAAAATTCCTGATTCTTTGTTTTGTGCAGAAGGAAATGTGAACGAAGGAACATGTTTGGTAAAAAAAACAAATCTTATTTAATTGAGATTTATTTGTGGCAAATAATTTCAGGGTGACGCTGGTGGTCCAATTTTTGATGAGAGTAATGGATATTGTGCTATCTGGGGAATTGCAAGTTTCGTTAGTTCAACTGGATGCGAAAATAGTCAACCTTCAGGATTTACAAAAGTCCCGAAATATAGTGACTGGATAGACAATATCATTAGTTCAAACTAGATGAACAGATAAATGTAACAGTCTTATAACATATTAAGTGTCAACTTATAAGTAGACTAAGAAACATTATTTGTAAATACATTATAAACTTTCCTAATTTGTATTTTAAAATTTTCCATGTTTTTATAGCATTTTGTATCGAAACGGTCAGCATTCAAAACGAATGCAAAAATAGCGAATGCAGATCTGCAATCTGATTTAGAATCTGAAGCCTTCTTTAGAAATGACTTTCCACTGCTCCAGTACTAAGTGTAATTTTCACGCTAATTTTCAATAAACGAATGAGACCTGGAAACTTTTTTTTTATCAACTAACATTTGACACAGTTTTTTCTTAAAATTCTTGAATTACCTCACAGTATAAAACTTATCACGAAAAGATAATAGATAAGAACAAGTTGATGCCATTCAGTAGATAAACCCTCTTTAGGTTGACTCGTTTTGGTCCAAATTCATTATTTGTCAGTATATGATTCATTACAAAATGCAATATTTTTTATTTCTTCTAAGTGTTGCACCGCTTTTGGTTTCCGCCACCAATGGTAAAAAATTTTGTCTGTTTAAATTATGATGAGTGTTTTAACTTTTTTTCAGCCTCACGCATTATTGGTGGAAAAAATGCTACAGATGGCCAATTTCCATTTGCTGCAGCTATACAAGTTGAAACTTCATTTAGTCGATACTTCTGTGGAGGTGCAGTGATCTTTGATCAATGGGTGCTCACTTCAGGTCATTGCGTTTACACGTGAGTTTTTAAATAACACTACTTTCTAATTACGATAGCTTTTTAGTGCTACACACTTAACCATTCAGTTGGGATCGGTTACTCTAACAATGTCGGATCCTAACAGAGTTACCGTTACAAGTACGGAGTATTTTATTCACCCAGCGTTTGATCCAACGACATTCGCAAATGATGTTGCCCTTATTAAACTAAGAACTAGTGTGACTGAGCATGGTTAACTTAACTTTCTATAAAATGAACACATTTCTGACAAGGTAAATTTTTAGATTCTGTAGAAAGTTGTACCATATATGGTGGTGAGGTTCCTAGCAACACTGAGATGGTAACTTTAGGATGGGGTCAAACTAGCGACTGTAAGAATTTGTTTTTTTGCCACGGGGTAGAACTAAATTTGTAAAATTATAATACTTTTTTCTAATTTATATTTTAAACATTACCAAGTTGCTATGGAAACAAAGCTATTCTAACATTCCGTATCGAAATGGATATTCTAGCACTGAAAACGAATGCAAAAATAGCGAAAATAGCTTTGTTACAAGAACAAATTAGGAAAAATAATATAAAAACCTCGTTCATAAGACCATTTAGGCACTCATCCATTATAAAACTCGCGGCTTTGCCGCTCGTTTTATAAACTTGGACTCGTGCCTAAAAATTTGCCTTATGAAACTCGGTGTTTTAATATACTATTCAGCAATTATTGGGTTAGATAACATATTAATTAAATTTAAACTCAAATTAATTCGGTAAAATGATAAGGTATCTTAATAACTCAGACACCTGATTCTTAGGCAAACCGCACTTTTGTATCTGTTAAAGTTTCGAAAATATAAAGATTTAAAAAAAAAATAAATCGGGATTTTTAGACCGGATTTTTAGGTAAAAAACGCGACAAAAACCTTAGTGAAACGGTTTCTTTCTTTCTGTTTTAGTTTTGGAGTTATCGAAGTCTATTACAGGAACTAAAAATTTACTATCCGCAGCTTTAAACCCTTGTAACTCAGATATTTATTGGCATACAAAATTGCACAGTTGTAAATTTTGCGTAAAATTCTGCGCAAAATGAGTATACCCATAATTTAACTTTGCTCCGCAAATAAGCGAGATTTCGACCAAATTAGAATTAGAAATCTAATTAAAAAAAATAATTCAAATTCCGGATGTGTGACATATGATAGGAAAAACTGCGTGTTTGTATTTGTTATATTTTCTTTTTCTGAGATAATGCTTAAAAAATTGAAAAACAAGTTTCCTCAATAGTAAGGTATTACTCCTCATTTATTTTGAATAATAAATAAAATAAATTTCAAGGTCATAATTTGTGAAAATTGTGATCCTTCGCGTACCAAAAAAATGTAAAAAAAAATCCAAACTCTCTTTTTTTGCAGGACAAAAAAAAATTGGGAAAATGGCAACATTGCTGAACTGTTCTCCTAATAATTCCAATTTTCAGTATTCAAAGCCATAGTAACGTTGCTGTTGTATTGTTGGCGTTAGTCAGGTCGGCTCATGAACGAGTAATGTAACTATGGTTTTAAGTGAACGATACCACACTGATCGAGATTGTTCATTAAAAAATCTTCTTAACAGTTTTCAGGCAATTCTTACAAGACTTTTCCGATTTTTTTCTGCACCATGCCTTTGCGCAAAATGTTCTTTAGGTAACAAATTCATTTGAACCTAAAATTATTGCACAGAAATCGTTAATTTTGGCATTAAACTTTTACTTTTTAATCTATCCTCTCGAAAAATTGAAGACATGGATTTTTTTTTAACATTTTTCCGGTGATCTATGACATTGTCCGATAATACAGTATCACGGTCATGCGCGATTTTCCGGACACCCCGTATTTCAAATAAATGAGGAGTACTATGGTGCACCTGAGTCTTGGACAGAATTGTCATTTGGTTGTCATAATTTCTAAACTTTTAATTTTTGACTTAATTGTCATTTCGACATTTTTGCAATATTAAAAAACCAACTTTCGCTTTCTTATGCCGGTGCATCAATTAAAATAAGTCGCATCTCGCTAAAAAGCGTTTTCAAAATTTGTTTAAATTTTTATTAACGTCAGTCATAACGACAATAAAGTTAGAATTACATCACGACTTTTTAAAGTGACAAGAAAGTACCTACTGTTCTAAATTTAGTGTGCACCATAGTACATTCCAAATTGAAAATTAAAAAAAATAAATTTTTGGATATGTATTGTATGGATGGATTTTTAGGTAAAAAAAACGCAAGAAAAACGATGGTAAAAACCACTTATTATGCTCTGTCTTAGTTTCAAATTTATCAAGCTTTAAACATTTCGGAATTAAAAAATTACTATCCGCAACTTTAAATGATTCTAATTCGGTTATTAATAAACGCAAGTCAAAAATTCAAACAGTTTTGGATTCTGCGTAAAATACTACGTAAAATTGGCACCAATAACTAAAGCGAGAAATCGGCCGGTTTAGAATTAGGCGACTGCGGTGATTCTACAGTAATTTGAATTTTGATTACCTTTAAAGTGCAGTACGGGTGTTCCAATTTTGATCAAACTTAAAATTAAAAATCAATTGCCAAATTAATTTCTCTTATTATTTGGTGACTAAAATACTTAAATTTGATTTACAAGTGAGCAAATAATACATAGAGGTGTCCGAAAAGTGCCGCACCACCTTGAAAGAGCGTAATTGGGTGGTCCCCAAAGAATGTTATAAAAAATTCACACCCTCCGTTTTTGTAGTAGGAACAAGATAAAATTAAGAAAATAACAATATTGCTGATGTGTTCCTCCAATAATTTAAAATTTCAGTATTCAAACCCATAGAAACGTTGCTGTTGTATCGTTGGCGTTAGACAAGTCGGCTCTTGAACAAGCAATGTAACTATGGTTTTATGTAAACGATGCCACACTGATCGACATTGTTGTCGATTTTTTCAGCCATTTTTTACAAAATTTCCTCGATTTTTTTTGCACCATGCCTTTGTGCAAAATGTTCTTTAGGTAGATAACAAATTCTTTTGACCGTGAAATGATTGCGAAGAAATTGCTAATTTGGAATAAAACTTTTACTGTTCAATTTATTATACTATCTCGAAAAAGTCATGGATTTTTTTTTAACATTTTTCCGGTGATGTATGGCATTGCCCGATGATACAGCATCACGGTGGTGCGCGACTTTCCGAACAACTGTATATTCAAAAAAGCGCTAATGGATCATTTCCACATCGGATACGATAATAAATTCGTTCCATAGGAAAAAATTAAAAAAAAATTAATATTGAAAATAAAAAAAAATAGCATAAAATCTCATTTCAATTAACATTAAAAACACGTCCTTACAAACCTAAAAACCGATTTTTTAATACTTTTAATGTCCTATTTGAGTGGACTACTGCAATTTTTAAACTTGAATTCTATTCTAGCTGAAACTAACTTGTCTGAGTATCTTCAATACGTTGAAGTAACTTCTTTAACCGACAAAGATTGTAAATTAATTTACGGAGACAAAATTCCTGATTCTCTATTTTGTGCAGAAGGAAATGTGAACGAAGGAACATGTTTGGTAAAAAAGCAAAATTTCATTCAATTGACAATCGTAACAAATAATTTCAGGGTGACGCTGGTGGTCCAATTTTTGATGTCAATGGAACTTGTGGTCTCTGGGGAATTGCAAGTTTTATTAGTTCAACTGGATGCGAAAATACTCAACCTTCAGGATTTACAAAAGTTCCAGACTATATCGACTGGATAATTATGACCATCAATGAAAACTAGAATTGCAGTAGAGTGCCGATTATCCGTGTTCGACGAGGTGCAAATTGTCACAGATAAAAAAATGAAACAATCTTATAATAAGATGTGAGGAGTTTACTATAGTTATTTATGTATTAAGGGCATAATGTGGATGTTTATGTTCGAGGGCAACTAGATTACAAGGTCGAGGGCCTTCGGCCCGAGACTTTGTAAGTTGCCCGAGATACATAAACATCAAGTTATGCCCGTGGTACATACAACGTTTTATGTCTTACCAATAAATTTTGATTTTTCAAAAATAAATATTTTCTCCACAAATACAAATTTCTGTTCTTGAATCTACATAAAGACTATAAAAAATACTTCACATGTCGTTTTGTGTTAGTTTAAAGATTTAATCAATTTTATTAATAATGGCTCTATATACAATTTCTGATTTATACACTGTTTATTTGCGATAATTGAAACCACAAAATACTATTGCAGTTGATTTATAATTTATTAATCATTAGTTAATTTGTTAATTACTAGGAACTATGTTATTAGCATTATTTTTATTACTGTTATTAAAATAATCTAGTGTCATGTCAATGAAATTAATCTTAGAATGCTTTGCAAAACAGTTGAAAGCGTATCAAGATGACAGGTAAAATTCCATCTAAAATGGTTGAAAACGCTGCAAAAGCCACTGAAAGTTTATTGCCAAGAAAATCTCAAGATTTATATGATAAAGAATACGAAAAATTCACAACATGGATAACTCATTTGACATAACCTCAAAACAACACGCGCGCACAGTGGAGCATGCGAACTGCAAAACATGAATGTGTTACAGCCTCAAAACATTACAACCAGTTTATTTATTCAGGCACCTTTTGAATTTGAGTGTTTGATGGTAATTGAGTTTAAATGCAATTTGAATCTGGCGGGCAAAGAAAGCAAGTCGATTTGTAGCCAGTCGCTGTTTGTTGTGAGGTTGCTATGACACCTTAATGCCCTAGGGCGTAATTGTACCTCTAACGTACCGCAAATCCGAGCCATAAGGAGCCAATAATTAAACGGTAAGACATAAATAAATAAACTAACCTCATTTTTATTTTTTGTTCAGTCATGAGTCAATATTAACACTCTTTTAAAGTTTGAGAGCTAAACTGAAAACATTTGGATGCAAATACATAATTGAATACAGTTATGTAAGGCAACAACAGTTTTTTTATTAATTTTCTCACTGGATTACTTTTTGTTGTGTCATTTTTCACAAAATATCAAATAATGACTCTGATAAGACAATGCTACGTTAAACAAAGGGAACAAAAATTAAATGAACAAGCAGAAGAGACAAATAAATTAAAATGTACCTAAACAAATGTACTATCAAAAGACAAAACATCCTCATCTAAAGATTTAGTGTTAAAATAAGACAATAAAAATAGTAAACACGTGACTACAAAACAGCTTTATATAAAATTCGAAATCCTTTCATTTGAAGGCTTCCATCAGACTGGAACCGCACTGTAAACGGGCTATTGGACACAAATCTCTGCAATGGTTTCTGAAAAAAAAACATAAAAATTTTGTTACATTCTACTTGGTACTTACATTGACGCCACAGAATCTTCCGTGTAAAACCTCTTCTTCAAATATTTCGAGAAAGTCATACTCACAATCTTCGGAATCTTCTATGTCGAAAGTTTCAACACTGAGCCTTGTGCTGTATCCTTGAGGTGGTACGATTCTCCACTCACAGTTGGTATAACTGGTGTAGTTTTGTGTCAAGTATTCCGCGTGAGAGTAAATGTAACTTTCTGTGTTTGTAGAAGTGTAGTTGCCGCCACAAACAGCAGAGTATTTTATTTCAAAGCCCACATATTCATTACTTGAGTCTGTATTGAACGTGAGAAATAATTCGTTCTTTGTTGACATCTTTTCAATATTTCCTAATGACCCACACCATTTTACTAACAAATTCGAAGAAATTGAGTGTCCATCATACAATTTTACGAAGTCATGACAGTCTTCAGTCCGAAAAGTTACGACGTCTAATTTAATTCTAAATCCAGGTGTGGTTTTGAAACTCCAGGAGCAATTTGCAGTTCTTGGATAATAACTAGGCCAGCCGGGACTCTGTATGTAACCAGAAGTAGATGCTATTTCGAAATGACAGTTTTTGGCACAATCCCGCTGATTATTTTCGAGTTTGTAGTCTTGGGGGCAAACGCATTTGAATGATCGAACTGAAGTACTGGTACAATTGTGGTGGCAATTTCCCATGTGCTTGTCACAATTGTTCGGAACTGTAATAAATTCAAAACAGGGACAATCAAAAAACGATCTTGAAGAAGCAGAATATAAAATAGTATATTAAAGAACGTGTTTTATAATGGCCAATTTGGTGCACGAGGTCCCGGTGTACAAAACGAGTCGTAGGCGAGTTTTGTATGGGGTGAGTGCACCAATGCCATTATAAAACAAGTTCTTTATACTATTTTTTCGAATTTGCACCTTTTTTTAATAAAAAATTTAAATTTTCCAATTCTAAGAGTTTTCGTGTTACACGATTGGTAATGGTTTTGTAACGACGACTTACCACTTGATTTTCGAATTTAATTTAAATTTGACATTTATTGAGTTTCACTATCACTGAATTTTGACTTAACGTAACCTAACCTCACACCCAGTATTCACATCTATTATATTTAGGTACAATTATTGTTGGCCGCAAAGGACAATTCAATTATAATGATAATTTTTTTTTAAATCCAAATTGATCCAGAACTTGGCAGGAAACAGGTGACAGCTAGACTAATTAGTTCTGCCGATTCTTAAAAAACAAAAATTCCTACTTTGAGTTCTTTTATATTAAAGATTCACGTTCGGTAGAAGTAACTAAATTTAGTAACTTTTATTTTTGAGCTGTGTAACTAAGGTTATAATTTTTCTAGTGTAATGTCTTGTAAAATAGATGTCATCCAAATGACAGTTTTTGGTTTGTCATTAAATAGTAAATACTTATTTTCCAAACGAAAAAGAAGAAAATCATCAGAGCTCCGAATCAAATTCAAAATTAGTTCATCGATTTCATCTTCTGAATCTGACTTTGTTAGTGTTACTGGTGGAATATTGTCTACAGTTGCGTCTCCCATGAGTGCTGACTAGTCTTGCCTAATTAATTTTTCGCAGTGTGAAACAAAGTTTTTTCAGTTGTTTGGTGCGCTTTGCGAAATTAATTTTAACCATAAATTTCTGACTTTCCTGTTTTTTTCCTTTTGAAACTGCTTGTCTTGCAATAGTTGATTCCATCTCGTCATATTGTCAAATTTGAATGACAAATTTATTTGATAGACAATGATGCCAATGTTTAATTCCTAGTTATTTAAGAAATTTAACGTAGCGACACAAAAGTATCTATTAGTTACTTCTACCGAACGTGAATCGCTAATAGATACCTATAAACGACTTCAAATTGAGAACTTTAATGGACCTTTTAAAGCGGCAAATTCGAAAAATTGATTTCAATGTATATTTCATTGCATATATTACAAAATATGTATAAAAAATACTCACATGTAAAATAGTTCAGAGAAAATCCAGTTCTTTCCACACTATTGTCTGCAGAAAACACAAGAACAATACTATTACTTTCAGAAGTAACAACACTGGGTGAAACATTTCCACAAAAAGAGCCATGATGGATTCTTCGATTCTCCCAAGTTTTACTGTAAATCCTTAGCTTATCTTTCTTGCATTTCTTTTTAACATCATCATCAACGTCTTCTTCTTCTTCTACATCAAAATGGTTAAAATTCAAGCTAATCAAGTTTTCTGGATCAACGACAACTTCCCAAGTGCACGTTTTATTAGGCGGATAAAATTCAGGAAAGGATGGTGACATTATTTCACCGGTAGCAGCTGTTAGAACTCCACCACAAGCAAGTATACATTGTTTCCCATCAGAATGGAGCTCATATCCGCTTCTACAAGCGCATTTATAGCTTCCCACTGTATTGACACATTCTTGAGAGCACCCATGGAAAGGAGTACCACACTCATTGTATTCCGCCAGAATTAAAAGAGAAAATCCTTCTTTTTGCACAGAAGAATCTGAGACAAACTTGATGAAAAGATTGTTCGAAGTCGAAATAATCTCGTCGGGAATCTCATCGCCACAGAACTTTCCAAGAATGTTTTCGCTATCCGAAACTTCGACATAATCGTAGAAGCAAGTTTCGTGCTCTTCCACTTCGAACTTCCGGAATTTTAAAACAACTTTGTGATGATCCGGAACTATAATCTCCCAAACGCAGTTTTTGTCCAGTGGGTACTTATTTTGGAACGGTTCTAAGAGCAACTGATCTCTGACATGGATAGTACCGCCGCAACTCGCTTCGTACTTGGCCGTAAAACCGCGGTTTCCACTTTTGTGCGAGTAGGAAATAAACATTTTATTCCCAATAGATTTGACAGGGTTTAAAGAACCAGTGCCACAGTACCGTCCAAGTAAAGGCGAGTCTTTCCAGTAGCCATCTCGAACTTCCACAGAACCGGAAGAGCAATTTGGTGCTTTTTCAATGTCGATTTCGGTGATGTTCAAAGTGATTCTTTCGTCTGGTTTAGCCGAAATTCGCCAATGACATTTGCGATTGTGCGAATTGTTGAATGTGGGAGTTGAAAACTGACCAGAATTTGTAAAAAACGTGCTTCCACAGTCTGGAAACAGTCCAAATAGTGATAAAGAAATGCTCTATGGTTAGTACTTACTTGACATAGGGATAAAAGTGAGACTTGTCTCTAGAGAAATTAGCAGAAATACACAAATTAGATGTTGACTGTACGGCACCATTTTGCACTGTGTTCGGTTTACACCAAATGAGGCTAAAGGAGAATATTACTTCTACTTCCCCACCCTTGGCTTGGTTTTTGGTACTTTTCTAAGAATGGTCCGTCTGGGCAAAACTTAAGTTGACCTGATCAGGCCAGTGCTTGGGTCTAATAACCGCCATAAAACAATCAGCTTAACAGAACAAGTTTTTCAAAGCAAATTGTAGAACCTAGAGATGCACTTTCTTATTTGTTTCTTTAGCATTTAAAAATTCCGGAATTTTGCATAAAGTAAAATGTATTTTTCTTCTCGTTTTTACATCGCAGAAATGGAGGGGCGTCATATATTCGAGGTATATTTAGTAATGGAAAAAGTGATCAAAATCGTGCTAACTGATTAAAGTAACATGAGAGCACAAAATTTCCTTTTTAAATAAAAAAAAAATCCAAAATTAGTTGGAAAACAAATATGCGCCTTTTGTTGTTTGTTGTTCCAGAATATAACGCTTTTTTATGACTGTCAGCTTGTCGTCGCGACAGCAAACAAGTGAAATTTAGAGTTTTAGTGGAAACACTCGCTAATTCTTTTTTTTAACATAACTGTGATAAAAAAGTCTCGGTTTCCATTTAAAATTCTATGCAAATTGTGTTTTAAATTTGAGAAAAAACGCTAGTTTTCAATATGACGAAACAATTGCAAACTATATTTAATCCAAACTTCACAAATCACTTCATTTAGTCGTCTGAAGGCATTTGAGATCGTAAGGCTTTTGTTACAATCTAAAGTGAACTAAAGGATCGTTTGGTATATGCGTAGTTTCCAATTTTGACTAATTTGATAAAAACGCATTTTCCTTAAAATTTTAAAAAGAATTTGAATTAAATCTGAAATGACAATTGAGATATGCTTAACTCATTTATATGTATTAAATAAAATTAATTAGCGTTTGGTTTCACTATGCCTCAAAAATCTATAAAACTTACAGATTACATTTTTAAAGCGTCGCGACGACAATATTATTGGTGATAATAAACAAATGTTTGCTTCCGATGCTGTATAACAAATGCATAGGAACGTGAAATAGGTAGTTGTTCCTAGTACAGAACTCCTTATTAATATAAAAAATTTTTTTAAATATTTTTCCTGTGGTCCATGGCTTAGTTCAATAATGCAGTGCAAAGATAAAAATACAGTTCTATTAATTTCCTATCGTTATTTCCAAGAAAGAACTATTATTTCACAAACAATTGCTAATTGTAAATTATTAAATTTCAGCGTAGATTTAAATCTTTTTTTTACAATTACTTTCTTAATTATAAGAATATTTAGTTAAACTATGGACGATTGTATTCAGAACAATTCAATCCATTTACAATTTTGATTCAACAACCTAAGCCGAAGTTACAGTTTTCACCCAAAATTGATGCGGTGTAATTAATGGTAGAGAACTCATATCAACAAATCCAATTGAAAATCTGTAGACAATTGTAAGGACACCATATATTCAAAATTTCAATTTTCTATGTCAAATGGTTTTCGACTTATGGTAGGAAAATTTTACATTGCATTGCATATAAGGATTTTAGGTAGCGACCACTCTTAGTGCATTTGAATACAGTACGAGGGATATTTTTGTGGTATTATTGTAACTCAAAAACAATCTTCCCTAAACTTTTTACAATACAAAAATGTTACATTTATAACATATCAGCCAAAATTTGCTGACATTTACTTTATTTTTCCAGGTTTAGGGTCCAGGGTCGGATAGAAATTTTCTTACCTGAGCAAAAATTAAACCTCCAGGTAAGTACATAATTACAATCTTATCACTTGTCCATCACAGGTAAGATTTTCTTTTATAAGTCAAGTTTATTTTTGAAATTCGTTAATGCGATTAAGATAGGAAAACAAGTTTTGACACTTTTTAATGACCTAAGAACAACTTTCTTAGGCTTTTACCAATAACATTTTGGTGGACTTTTTCTCATCTTAAATCTTAAATTAGTGTATTAATTTGATTCGGTTATTTAAAAAAAATAATTTTTTACCATTCATTTAAAGGAAGATTTGTTTTCCTTAAATTACTAATCTATGTATTTTCAACCAGTTTATGATCTAAACCTGAGTGAAATCAATGAAGAGCCAGTTTTTTACATTTATATTTTTATCAAAATTGGAAAAAAATGGGGTGTTTTTTTTAGCGATTTAAGTGAGAATGGAAATAAATTTGTTCTAAAAAAGACCCAACAGGTAAGTAAGACTACATGTGTACCTAATTAATAAAGATTTTTTTGTGTTTTTACCTTGTAAAACCTAGAAATGCTATTTGCTTAAAAAGCAACTGAAAAGTTTTTTAAATTTTCAATACAGATAAATAAATTAATGGATTTTTCTATTTGCTTGGAATTAGTATATTAAAACACCGAGTTTCATAAGGCAAATTTTAAGGCACGAATCTAGGTTTTGGCTTTGCCGCTCGTTTTATAAGGATGAGTGCCTTAATGGCCTTATAAACGAGGTTTTTATACTATTTTTACTAATTTGAAATTTGTCCTTTAACAGAGCTATTTTCGCTATTTTCTCATTTGTTTTCAGTGCTATAATATCCCATTTCGATACGCGATGCTATAATAGCTTTGTTTCTATGTATAGCAACATGGGAATCTTTAAAATACAAATTAGGAAAATATAAATTGAACTGTCCTTTTTATATTGACAATTTTTTGAGTCATTTATCTTACCATTCCTCATACTTAAGTTTTGTTTTACCGTTATTTCGTGAGCTCACTTTTTATGGTCTTTTGTTTTGGATTTTTTTTTCATTATAATAGAAAGAAAACTACGAAAAAGCAAGGTACACGAAAAAAGCAAATTCCACCTACTTTCAAGCGCCACCTAGTTAACTATTTTGTTATGTATTCTCATTCAGATCAGAAATTTTTGGCATAATAAAAATGTTTTGTAAACTTCTCATTCTTCTAATTTACTTTTGTTCTTCGATCCTTCGGTTCCCTTCGCTCATCGAAAAGGACTTACAATTTCATTGACCTCGTTTTCTTCAAAAAAAAACCGCAATTTTTTCGCTTACTGTGAACAACAGCAGTCAATTGAAAACCAGCTGATTTTTCACGCGCATGACTTCATCGGTTTTTCTGATGACGGTAAAAACGGAAAAGAGGATGCTTTAAAAGAAAACAAACAATGAAATTAGAAAAAAAAACAGAACTTAAAAAATTTATCTTTTGTAAAAGTGGAGGAAGAGATAGAAGATTGGGTCTACACTTCATAAGTGCTTTTGCTAACTAAAAACTGTTTAGAAATATATCGTCATCTAAATGGCAACTTACGCAATCTCAATTTTTGCAACTTTACAGGACAATAAAAAAACTGTTTTTTTTTTAGATTAAACACATTTTTGGAATAGTAATCCTCTACATTTGTTTTTTATTGTGTTTCAAATAATTATTAAAAATTTCAATAAAATATAACAATTTTCTGAAGAAATGCTTGAGATAGAGGGTGTTGCCTTAATTTTTGCCTGAGATAGAGCAAGTTGCAGTTTACGTTTTCAATACTATACAAACAACAAACAACTTTTTTTATGTTAAATGACAAATCTCATTCTTTTAACCATTGCAATTGTGAATACAGTTGCGAGCATGGAATTTCGGGTATTGCTGTAATTTATGAATGGACCACCGTCGACATCGACAACCTTCTGGCATCGATGAAGAGCATAACATAAATAGACAACTTATTCCAAATTATTTTAAACATCAGTCATAATCACAATAAAGCTTAAAGTACATCCAATTCTATGTGACAGAAAAAGCTATAAGCGTTAATTGTTTGGCAATTTTTTTTTCAGTTTGTCTTCTGTAGATCCTGATTAAATTAAAATGAGTGAAAAAGAACGTATTAGTTCAGTTGGAACATAATATAAAGAGCCATCGCTAACTTCCATTTTTGTGGATGTTCAATTAGGCAATTAGATTAGGTATAATTTTACAAACTCGCCGTATGTTAAAAATTATGACATTCACTATGCTATGTTGATATTGTTGTAATAATAAAAAACGCAGACACTTTTTTCATGCGTGTTTAAACCCTTGCACTGACCTTTTTTTCAAATTAATTACATTGCTTTAAAAAAAAAAAATTTGTAATATTATTTAATGATCTGTAGATTTATTACTTTAAAATAGAAATCTTCTGGTTATTGATGCTATGAGTGGATTATTTTAAATCGAATTAATAATTTTTTATAAGAGGTATTGTTAACTTACAATATTTGCTTAATATGAAGGAACATAGGACGATCTATATTGGAAGCACCATCAAACATTTTTCTTCTCGCTTAACACACTTTTAACTCAATCCGACATACACTTTTATTCTACCTCATTTTGAATTGAGAATGAAATAGCGTATGTTGCCTTACGTATTGAGATAGCGGATGTTGTCAAATTTTTGCGTAGAGCATAAAATGTAGCGAAATTCAAAAAACAGACTCCGTCACGACATTCCCCACAAAGAAACAATTCGAAAACAAGCTGTAACAGTCAAATTTAGGAGGAAGAGCAGAAGGAACATTTTTAGGCAAGCAATATAACGCGTATCCAACGGCGCGAAGGTGGAGAGCTTTTGTGACCATCGTCAATACTTTTTCTGTAGTATCGTGAGTGGGAGGTTTCACCTTGGTCTTCTTTCTTTTTCCGTTTTGGTGGTCGTACTAAAAGGAACGTATCCGGGGAAACGCTGTAGAAAAGCCTCAAAAGTGGTTGTGTGTTAGTGAAGACCTTTTGTGGCAAACGACGCTAAGTCGGATTTAACAGCAGAATACCAGTTTGGGTCAGGGAAGCGCCCTCGACTTCGGTCGAATTTTGAGCGTTCCGGAACCACCCCAAGACAGTAAATCTTTGAGGCCGCCCACCATCCAAAGGTAAAAATCATTCCCATTGTAAGCACTCTGTGATCGTCCACTCAAAACTCTTCGTAATGTTATATTTTTGTGCCAATTTTGGTTTTTCCTTCGTGTCCACGTGTTCTGATCGGTGATGGGGTTATAGTCGTTTTTTTTGTGGACCCAGAAGTAAGTTCTGTAATTACAGGCCTCTCTCATCCTTGTCTCACGTATCTCTTTCGTCTCCGTTTTATCTCGGCAACATCGTCGGATATTTTCCGTCTCAACTCCACCGATTCCAGGAGTGGTCCGTGGGATCAGTCACTGCAGAAGGTCAAGGAGTCGAACGCATCCTCCAGAGGACGTCCCAGCGAGATTGGAGATAAGGCCAATTTTTGGTACCATTCTATTTGATTACGTCCTTCAGACGCGTTAGTTTAAACCTTTTCTTTTTTTTGCGTTAAGTTCTTCAGACATTAGGTTTAAATTTTCTTTGTCCTTCAGACATTAGGTTTAATTTTTCTTCGTCCTTCAGACAGTAAAATCTTACAAATATTCAGGTTTGGGGTAGTTAAGATCGATTGATTGCCGTGCCGGTTTGTCACTTGTTTGTCGCGGGCGCGAGCGGAGGCCGAAATTTGCAGCTGCGATTTTCGCGAGTGGGTGATTGCGTCGAGCAATCAAAGAGCGAAATTGGTCGCGTAGCGCTAACCGGTCAAACCCGTGGATTTGAATATTTTGTATTTTTTTTTGTTGGTAATTCATTGCTTTTAGAGTATTTTGTTAGGCTGCAACTATTCACATTTGTTCTTTTGTCACTTTAACTTCGTTAGACATTGGATCGTATGAATAAAAGTGAGCATATACTCAATTCTCACATTTTTTGAGTATAAACTCCAATTCGTATGAATAAAAAGAGTATGAGCATATGTTTGCTTGAGCATGTGCTTTTATGTACTGGCTGTCATGAGCAAGTACTCGATTTCCCTATGAATAAAAGTAAGCAAATGCTTAACACTGACAGACTAATACTCACTAAAAGTTGAGTTTGTTCAGTGTCAAACTCACATCGTTTGAGAAAAAATTATGGCCGAATTTATGGGGCCCCTCCGTTACCAAAAGTTTTACTGTAATAGAAGAGACCAAAAACGGAAAAATTTCAAACAATTATATAGATTTGAACAAGAAAATGTAAAGTGGATGGCGGAGAATTTTTTGGGACCGGAATCAGGGGAAACAAGAGGTGGTGCTATTTCAAAATATAATCAATTCCGAATATTTTTACGTTATATGGGCGATCCTGGGTTTCAAGTGGGGGTTGGGGAAGACATTGGTGTCCATCAGACTTCAGTTTCCAAAATTTTAGTGAACGTGGTTAACAAAATAGTTGAGAAAACCAATTTGTAGATAAAATTCCCGAATTCAGAAGCCACAATTTTGGAAGAAAAGGAAAAATGGCAAACTAAATTTACGTTTCCATGTGTTGTAGGAGTAATAGATTGCACTCATGTTAGGATAAAAAAACCAACTCTTTTCGGTGATGAGTACATCAATAGAAAAGGCTACGCAAGTATTAATGTTCAAGCGACGTGCAATGCAGATGAATGGTTTACCAGTGTCGACGCTTCTTGGCCGGGTTCTGTGCACGATTCCCGCATATGGAAAAATTCAGGAATTTATACCCTAACAAGAGAACACTTTTCAAACAATCGAGCAATTCTTCTGGGTGATGAAGGTTACGGAATTACACCTTGGCTAATGGTACCATTTAAAAATCCACAAACTCCGGAACATCGTTCATTTAATAATTTGTTCTGTAGAGAACGAGTAATTATAGAAAGATGTGTTGGGCAACTTAAGCAACGATTTCCAGTTTTACAATACAAAGTTCGCGTAAAATTAGATAGAGTACCTAAGCTAATTGTAGCTTGTTTCATTCTACATAACGTAGCAAAATTTTTGAACGACAACCTTGAACCCGAAAATCTTGCACCAATAGAAGACATGCTGATTGGATTTGAACTAGAAGAAAATGACGACAATTTTGGACCTAGAGGTCGAGAAAAGCGCAACGAATTAGCTACAATTATACATGCGCGCAACTTTTGAAAGTATAAATTGTATTTATTATTTTAAGGTAACAAGTTTTCATTGCTTTGAATTTTTTCTCTTAAAACAACTTCCTTAAGCTCTAAAACCTTCAACTGTTTGAGAAGTACCAAACGATGAAGTTCTTGGTTAGTTAAACTTCTTGTTTCATATGTTTCATATTTTTCTAATTTTGTTTTTTTTCTCTGTTGGGAAACGTTAGTTTCAACTGATGTCCCAGCAATTATCTCTTCTTCTGGTTCAGTTCTGTGATCAGTAGCCATAGCTCCTAAGAATAAAGTTATATTCATTATATTTATTAATTAATCAAAACATTCTTTTCCATACCAGGTATTTTATGAAGGGTAGGATTACTACCACCTTAATTCATAGTTTCCATCAACCGCTTTTCCCATGCTTGCAAGACAATCGGCTTATTGCCGGTTCGATTAATATCGCACTTCTTCTTAAGCCTGCTCTTTATATTGTTAATTTTTTTTAGTAACTGGCCATTACTCAGTTTGATGCCCAATTTATTTTCCACTTCTGTTTCAATATTTAGCAGTGCTTCGGTTTTTTTTCTTCTTGCGACAGGTAGTTGCGATTTGCTAAACACTACCGGAAACTGACTCAGTACTTCTACAAAAGCCTTTTGGGAAAATGTTGTTTCTTGCGTTTTAACGTCTTCTTCTTCTGAGCTGTATCCATTCTAAGCACTTTCTATTAATGCGACTTTTTGACTTGATGCAGTCGTGACAGCTATATGACATTTATTACATAAGAGCACTTGCTCCGATTCAAGCGAGTATGTTCTGACTGGAGCACATGCTTTTTTTATTCATATGAATGAGAGAAGATGCTCGTACTTCAGGCTCATGCTCTAGAGCATCTTCTCTCGAGCATGTGCTCGTTTTTATTCATACGACCCAATATATAGATTTTTGTTGAAACTCTGTTTACTGTTGTTCCTCCTCTCAACCCCCTTTACACCAACCAGGTAAGTTTTCGGGTTTTTAACGAGCCTAGTGGCGCTGAGTTTTGCTACCGAAAACCCGTGGCGCCCTCCTGGTATTTTTTTTTTGGTTCTTGAACCCCCGCCTCCCGTCAGGGTTGGCCGAGCCGGTACCCAAAACGCGCGCTAGGCCTGCGATTGCGTCACAAAGCAAAAACGAAAAATCGTCATAATACGATATGTATTATTCAACAGGAGTAGAACAATAGATATTTACATAACAAGTGCGGAAAGTGACCAATTTCGCACGAGTGTAAATGTAGATGCACGAGGCGCCAGCCGAGTGCAGATGTTACACGAGTGGAAGAAAGACACTTTCCGACGAGTTGTGTACGCTATTTTTCCTACGACCTTCCATCATCAGGAAGAAACCATAAGCCTTGACAATAGTTCATTTCTTATCTATTCTAAATATCATTTTTTACGACCATGAGGTTTTATATGAATAAAAGTGACGTATTTCACATAGTTAGATGGTTGATGTTTTCGTACCTCCATTTCCGAAAGTAAAAGTCACTAGTGTGATATGAATATATCCGCACAGACCTGTCAAAATTGTCTTGTCCGACCTAACCAATTCATTTTTACCATTATGCATGTTGTTTTACAGTGAATCGTCTAGATATTTAAAACAAAAATTCAAGAATTACATTTGTTTTTCAAAATAACTGTCAATTTTGACAGGTCTGTGCGGATATATTCATATCACACTAGTGACTTTTACTTTCGGAAATGGATGTACGAAAACATCAACTTTCGGATCCATTTAACCGTGTGGAAAATGCCACTTTCATATGAGGTCGTAGGAAAAATATTTATCCAATAAGTCATAGTAAAATGAGGTTTTCCTTGACAGTTTTAAACAAGTTAGCCTTTGATAGCATCGGTTATGTTATAACGCCTAATAACTCACGTTACCCTTAGCAGCATGTGCTTTGTAAAGAACAACCATGTCACTGACATTGTCAAATTTCTTTTCTCATCTGTCATTGGCACACGTGGGTTATTTTATTATTATCGCCAAGTCTTGTATACTTATACCCCATGTAGGTAATCTATAAAAACTCACTTATACCATAAATAACTTTTAACCTTGACCACACCTAGATCCATAAGTGTTAAGTAGAAAGGTGACATTTTAAATATTAAAGACACGAGACGAGTACATTAAAACCTCATTAAACTAGAAGAGAAGACTTAATTTAGTACTTATCATCAAGTCACTTTTTCCAAGCCAAGACAATGAGACCTGAAGGTAAATGTTAATAATTTTTGCATGATCTTATCTTCAATTTCTAGATGAAAATCCTCTGAAACTTCTCCGAATGATAATTATAGACTTTCACGCTAAACCGATAATAAAAATTTGGGCGTTGTTCACTTTTTGCTTATTTTTCTTCCTCGTCGTAATTCAGACATTTTTATTTATCTACAAATTCGAAGTTTTTTACTTGATTCAGTATGGTACTTCTTATTTGATATCATGTTTAGTGAGTATATTTTTGCGAACGTGATGTTTAATGAAGTATTTTTTTCTAGATGGTGTTTTTCATTTTTATGCTTTGGTTTTCTTCACACTTTGTTACTTCTTTTTCCCATGAAATAAGTCAGTGGTCTATTGAGAGCGCTAGCCGGAAAATCCGGCATAAAATAAGAAGAGAATCAATACAAATCACTGCTTATATAATTATCACTTTATTTTGCTATTTTCTTGGCACGGTAACGTTTCTTTTTCCTCGAGAAAATGACCGAAAATTTCTTCACCAGATCGCTTTAATGGAAGATCTATTTTCACCAACCATGGCGTGGTTTTTTCGCGTTGAAAACATTTTCGCCACAGTTGCCTTGATAACAACATCTTTTTATCAATATACTTATGCTTTTTACATGTTCAAGTTTCAGACGTACATTCTTGTTGACGAGTTGACAAAAATAGACGAAACTTCTGAAGATGACGTCATCAGGATGCGACTTCTAATTTGCGTGAAGAATCACATTAAACTAACAATGTAAGAGATTTATTTGTCTTTCGTCATAATTTCTTCTTTTAGGACTATGAATATCTTACTTAGATTTATTGAAAAATGGTTGATCGCCGGCGAGGTGTTTGTGATTCTAGATTTGATCAGCTTCTGCAGCTTTATTTCAGTAGTTTGTAACCAAAACATCACCAAATAGATCTTCATCAATTTTTTCAGTTTTCTGACTTAGTAGAAGAAAACTATCTTCTATCGGCAACGGCGGGTCTCGCATTTAGTCTCAATTTTCTTTTGATATTCCACACGGGTCAGACCATTGAAGACATGGTAGCATATTTTTCTTCTTCTTCCTTCGTAAACTGTTTGTTTCAGTCTTTACGTTTTGAAGAAGCTGCAAGAAAACTCCTTTGGTACAATTACGACAAATATAACAAGAAGTTGTATTTGATTTTCTTGGTTAATGTCCAGCAACGCTTGCGGTTGAGGATTTCAGAAAATTGTGCACTTAACTATCAATTGGGGATTGAGGTGAGTCGATAAATTCTTACCCAGAGATGAACTTTCCATTTGTAGACAATCAAGATGGTTTATTCTGTCTGGTTGGTGGTCTATCAGATGAACAGTTATTAACACACTTTAGGGGGCCTTGAATTTTCCACAAGGACTGTTTAATGTCATAGTTGACATTCAAGAACTGCACTTAATTCCGTGTTTAATCATATTTTCTAAGAATCACGGAGCCAAACTGAAGTAACACTTCTGAACACTTACGATCTTGTAGTTTATTTAATTTTTGGGTAATAAAACAACTACATACATTAGAAAAATCAGCAAGTTTTTTACTACATAATTAAATTAAGACACCAAACAGACCCACAGCATCAAAAATAGTGTTTTATGTTACCATTAATGCCAATATTAATGAACGTTTTTGTCAAAAAACGATTGGACACTCTTTTTTATTACGTAACTCTTTTTGTGATTTGTTTGGTACATTAAGTATAATAGTATATTAAACACAGAGTTTCATAAAGCAAATTTTAAGGCACGAATCCAAGCTTTAAAACGAGTGGCGGCCGGATTTCTTGTCATTAAAACAAAAAAAAATTGTAAAGTTAATAAAAAAATTCATATTTATCTCAAAATTTAAAGTTCTTTGACTTAATTCAGTTTATACAAGGTGAGTCGTTCATTTATTTTGAATACCGCATTTCAAGGTCATAATTTGGGAAATTTGTAGAGCTCTATGGCAAATTTTAAAAGATTTATGCATTGGATTGAACACAAACGAATACTTGAACACCCATAGACCCGTTGGTGATTCAATTCAATACATAAATCCTCTCAAGTTTGACGTAAAGCTCCACAATTTTCACAAGTTATGACCTTGAAATGCGGTATTCAAAATAAATGAGGAGTAACTTAATTCAGTTTATACAAGGTGAGTCGTCTAACAATTTGGAAACGTAACACAAAATACATCTTCCTAAATTTTTCAATATTTTCAGAAAACGACGTTTTACGTTTGTGATTGGAACTTTTTCAATTTCACAAATTTCTTTTTAATACTTGCCAAGTGAGTAATTCAAACATTTTTGTTTAGTACGACGGTAATAAATTATTATTTTTTGAAACTCAAAGATATAAATTTAAAACGTTGCTTTACCAACATGATACATCTTTTCATTTATTTATATCGTGTGATTAATATTGTTTGTAATCGAGTCAGCCTTGCAAATTAATTTGTCGATATGTCTATGATAGATTCGTACTGACAGCTGTCAAATGGTTTTCAACTGCAATGACAAAAGTGGACAAATAGTCATTCAACGTTGAAGGTTTTCTTCCATTCTGTGTCTAACACCTTCCAGAATTTCTTTTGATCCTCTTTAACCATTAGATTTACCTATTTTCATAGTTTCGGTTGCCAAAGTTTAATGTCAGTCCGCTAGTATGAATTGTCGATAAACATACTAAATAATTTTCATGGATGACTCGATTACAATCAATAATAATCACACGATATATGAAATAGATGTTGTTTACTGGAACAATAGCATAAAAAAGACTTCTACAGATGAAGTAAGATGAAGATAAGGGTTACTTTGTATTTGTACTTTGTATTTTTAAGACTCATAATAACATCTTTTTACATATAAATCTGTAAATGAACACAGTAAAAATGTTTTATTATAATATTCAAGTAGCAATTAGAACAGCACTACTGTTAGATCAAGGTTTTAAGATGGAAGATAAAAAGTCTTAACACAATACTTACGTCAGTTAACACCTTCTTTGACTAAATACATTTCTGCCTTTATGAATTGAAGATCAGTGAATTTTTTTTTGTTGAAAAGATTTCAATTACTCATTACCTTCTACCAAAGTAGAACAAAATTATAGCAACGGTAACTCATTTTATGAAAAATTTTTGCACCAATGGCATCACTTGTCATTAAATACCAAAATACATGTTTCTAAAAAAAAATAAGAATTTACGTAGGTGGACATCCACTTTTTACATTCTATGAATGTTTAATGCCTGTGACTGTTCGAGCCTTAGTCATTCTTTCTTTTGGTTAGTTTATTATTATTGTGGTCACTAAACACCTAAAATTTTGTTCTAAAAGGTTCTAAATGTACCAGGTTATCGTCGTGTAGAAAGACTGGCGCCTACAACATTATTTATTCAGCATTCATTGAACATGAGGATCCACAATAATACAAATACTTGCAACAATCTGCTTCGTTTATTTGACAGATATATTGCTAATGTCAAATTTATCCAATGACTATGTTTGCAGGTTTTGTATAAATAAAATTTACAAAGTGATGCCTATGAAATGTGTATTTTGTGTTGCAGTTTTAATCCGTTAGGGTCTTGACAAATTTTGCTGAGTCAACTTAAACTATAGGTGCTTATTTTACGCAGAATTTCACGCAAAAAAAAGATATAAACAAACTTATTTTAGTAATAATATTCTTCAATTTAATTAATAAAATAGGTTTAATTAACTATAATTTTGTATAATTTTTCTGTGTAATGTAATAAAAATAATAACTTTGCTCAAAACTAGTTCATGTCGTAGACGAAAAACCAGTACAGTAAGAAATTTGCGTTAATTTGTTTACCAAGTGAATATAAATAATAAATACGCCTTATAGGTAATCTAGTTTTCACTAATTCTTACAATGATTGAAATCTCTCAATCAAATTTATGGTGTTTCATCATCGTTTTGTGTCTACTGTTGAAACTTCTTTGGAAACGACGATGGCTTTATTATTATTCGTGGATTTTACCAGGACCTCTTTCGTTGCCAATTATTGGAAGTCCTGCTTTCGTGTTCGCCGGACAAGAAGGTAACCTTGGTGAAGTCGTACTAAAATAATTTCCATTTCTAGGACTTCTCGAGACGATGTTCAAACTAGCTGAGCGTTATTTTTCAGCCTTTAGATTTTGGATTGGACCCCACATGTTTATTGTCACTTCAAAAGCGAAAGAAGTAGAATATTTACTCACCAATTGTCTACAGAAAGAAAATATCATGTTTTACTCGCGTTTTGATGAATTTACCAGTTCTCTATTCACAACGAGCTGTAATTATATTTTTTTTAAGATAAATTCTAATGGTATTTTGTAGTTCATAAATGGCAACCTCGCAGAAAAAATTTGAACAGAGGCTTCAATCAAACAATTTTAAATTCGTACGTCGGGATTCAAGTGAAGGTGGCGAATAAAACTCTGAAAGAGTTGGAAATGCAGTGTGGAGAATCTAAAGATTTATTTATGACTCTTTGGACCACAACATTTGATATGGTTCTTGGTAAGATTTATGTAACGACTAAAGAACTAGATATGTTGTCACGTAGAAAAGGACCTGTTAACAAGTTTGCACAGAAAAACGCGACGTCAAATGCAAGATTCAGTATGACTCAGTTTATCCTTCTTTACTCATGGGCTTTTACAGTGGCGCACCAATATTTTATTCGCGCAGAGTTTAATACAAGCTGATAAGACCTTTAGATGCTTCTCTTCTGTCGGGTTTTTAATGTTTATGCGACAAATTTAAAATTCTTTTATCTTTTTGTAAAAATGAAATTTTTTGTCAGTGCAGCATCCTATTGGTTCTTTAATCTTTGATTTATGTACAGTTGTTTTTTTATTTTATTTTATTTAGAAACGATTGGAGCTGTAGACGTGACGACACTGTCAGAAAGAACTTCTGAGGTCATACCCATCCTTCTCAGGTAAAGCATCCAGTTAACGGCTATTAAAAAAGAGTTGTGTACACTATTTTTTCTACGATCAAGGCAAATTTTATAATGCCATGTTTTTGCACTTGTAGACTCGAGAAACTGTTTCTCCAGCGGATATTTAATCCTTTGTATTATTTCGATTGGATTTGGAAAAAAAGCTCAGAACACAAAGCAGTGACTGACTTAAAGGAAATTTCCATGCATCTGATAAGAGAAGTATGTGCGGAACATTAGAAATAGTCACTCAAGTTCTTTTTGCAGGTAATTCTGCGTTACCAGAAGTCTTCTTCTTGTGTCTCAGCAGGTCTCTGTTCAATTTTCGAAAATTGAATCCCATAACTGTGTTTTAGATGATGACGAGTCCAAGAACAAACATGACTTTCTTGGTCGTGCTCTGAAAGGAGAATACAAGACGCAGGAATTAGAAGAAGAAGTTACATTTTTCTTTATTGCAGGAAGTGAATCTTCAGCTACTGTTATAGGAAGTGTTCTTTTAGTAATGAGCATTTATCCAGAAGTTCAGGTGCGAGGAGGTTATTTAGCAATAGTTTTAGCTCTGCTTGTGCTTATAGATAAAACTCTTCGAAGAACAGAAGACTATTTCCAACGACAGAGAACTCACTCTTGAGGACCTAAACAGTTTTGACTACTTGGAACGAGTAATTAAAGAAACCATGCGACTTGTTCCTCCAGCTCCTCTTATAGCACGCTACATGGATAAAACTATAAAAATTGGTTAACTCGTTTAATTTGATCGACCAACATAAAATTGAAACCATTTTAGACAACCAAGTCTATCCAGAAGGAAGCATGGTATTCATTCCAATTCAATTCATTCACAGAAAACCAGAGTACTGGTCCAATCCATTAAAGTTTGATCCAGACAGGTTTTTACCAAAAGAAGTTGAACAGAGACCACGATGTGCATATTTGCCTTTTAGTTTCGGCCCTAGGAACTGCATTGGTAATTATGTTACCTGTTGTTATTTGTCTTCAAAAGTGGTTTCAGGTTCGACATATGCAATGATGAGCATGAAAATTGTTTTATCAAAAATAATAAAAAACTTTGAAGTCCTCTCAGGTCAATACAAGTCGTTGGTTGAAGTAGAGATGACTTTTAGTCTTCCTCAAAAATCTAAGAATGGTTATCAAGTATTGTTAAGAAAAAGATAAATTATATTGTCAAATTTACATTTCTTCAATAAACATGGTGACGGAGCTTCTTCCTTTTTAATTTTTCACTTTTTGAAATTGTTTTGTTTTCTAACTCTCAAATCTTTAGTCAAAATGCCGCCACAATCAAAATTACAGTTTCTACCATTATCATCTAGTTCATATCCATACTGTACACAGTAACTTGAAAATGCGCATTATGTTTTTGTACAGAGCTGTAACGACTGCTCTCCCGAACCTCCAAATCAAATTTGAAGAACGGAGGTTCTTAATTTGAGAGCCATTTACAAAATGTAATGAAAAACGTAAAATTTAAATTTTTCCCTCGAAATCTCAAAATTGGTAGAATTTTTCATTTTTAAAAGCGTGTTCATTTCAACGCCACAGCTATCCAATTTTGAGAAGTTTGTTTGCAACTTAGAGTGACTTATTAACTGTGTCAAATTTCAAAATTATTAATGAAACAAGAAACATTTTGAAATGTTTTATTCTAGGAATAAACTAAAAGTTTCCAAATGTGATTATTCAAGCCTTATAACTACGGTAATTTTAACACCACAGTAATAAAATTTGGGGAGGTTACTAATTTAAAGTTATCTATTGACTGCCAAATTGTAGAATTATCGACCGAAAGAGACAAATTTTCAAATTTTCATTTTAAGGATGAATTAAAAACTTTTGAAAAAATATGTTAAGCGCTGTAATTGTGGTAATTTTAATGACACATTAATCAAATTTTGAGAGGTTGCTAATCAAAAAGTTTTTAGTAAATATTCAACTTGCAAATCTGTACCTAAGTTAAGGGGATATCAAACAAATTTCAATATAGGACAAATTCAATGTATTTTTCCAAACACGATTACTCGAAAACTATCTGAGTAAATTGCTTTCTGTTTTTTGCATATGAACAAGAAAAATTTTGGATTTTTTTTATCTTTTAGATGAATAGTAAATTATCATAAAAACTATTAAAACTTGTAACTCCGACAATTTCAACACCACATCAATGAAATTTCGGGAGGTGACTAATTTGAAATTGCCTATTGACAGTGCCAAACTGCCGAATTATAAACAGAGAAAAACAATAGTTCCGAAAGTGAAAATGTAAATAGCAGTTTTAAGTTATCGGATAAATTTTTATTTTATAATTGCGGAAAAATGGTCTTTTAGTTTAGAACTAGAAAATACGAAATGTAAAATTAATGCATAAATAACTGAATTTTGTGTGAAAAACAGTGAATTATGATGACCCTCAAAATCGTTTTTAATTTCAAAGATAAATATTTCCAATTTTCCATGCGCTTATGGTTGATCAAGCTTAACAATCAAAAGCGAAAATTTGCGATGCATTAGAAGAGTAATTTTTAGCGATGTTTCAGTTTTTGCGTAAATACTCGCGAATTGTTTTTTTAACATAACTGTGACCATTCATCTTAAATTTAATGCAACTTGTGTTTAAAATTTGAGCATACATTCCTGTTTTAACAAATTAGTTTTCAAAACAATGACGGACAGTGGCAAACTACATCAAATTTTTACAAGTCACTTCAATTTTGATTAATGTTGATTGTTGCACCTTTTGGACTGATCAGCTGGGTAAAAATATTTATTACGGTTCATTTCAAGGCAGATATGACCCAACCACTTGAGCGTTATTATGTTTATGGGGGTTTGCGGTAAGGTGGCTGTAAACGATTTAAAAAGTCAAAGCCATAACCGCACTAGAACGTTTGCTGAACTGTACATAGGCATTTACATTTTTGCTCGTATCTTCAGAATTAGCCATTTTATCACAACAAAACCACGACAAAATATATTGACAGCACGGTGACCGTAGATGACAACAGTTAATGTGTATGACAAATATTTTTTAATTTTTTATTAAGTATAGTTTATTATAGTATTGTTACAAAAAGATTCTTAAAGTCAGTGTTCTCTAACTTACTACTACATATTGATCTCCAAGATTTTTAGATTATGTGGAAAAACTGCTATTAAACTATATAAATGTCAACTGTGACAGAAAACATTGCTGCCAACATTGTTTTGGAAAGCGCAAGCCCTCCTACAAGCGTGCTAATAACTGTTCATCTGATAGACTACGAACCAGACAGAATAAACCGCCTTGATTGTCTAAAAAATGGAAACTTCATCCGTTTATTCGAATTTAGCAACTCACCTCAATTGCCAGTTTATAGTTAATTGACCAATTCTCTGAAATCTTTATCTGCAAATGTTGTTGGGCATTGACCAAAAAAATTGAATACAACTTCTTGTTGTGTTTGTCGTAATCGTACCAAAGAAGTTCCTTTGCAGCTTCTTCGAAACGTGAAGACTAGAACAAATCGTTTATAGAAAAACAAGAAGAAAAAGAAGAAAAATAAACTACTATGTTTTCAATGGCTTGACCCGTTTGGAACATCAAAAGAAAATTAAAAACGAATGCGAGCGCTGATGTTACCAATCGAAAATAATTTTCTGTAACCAAGTCAGGAAACTGAAAGAAATAATGAGAATGGATTTGGTGATGTTTTGGTTACAAACCAATGTAATATAGCTGCAAAGGCTGATCAAATTGAGAATGACAAACACCTCGCCAGCAATCAAAATATTGTCAATATATCTAAGTAAATTATTTATAGCCCTAAAAGACGAAATTATGACGAAAAACAAACACATTTCTTACGTTTTTAGTTTAATGCGACTCTTTACGCAGAATAAAAGCCGCTTCCATATGCCGTCATTTTCGGAAGTTTCATCTACTTTCGTCAATTTATCAACTAGAATGTACGTCTGAAACTTAAACATGTAAAAAACATAAACATACTGATATGTAGGTGTTGATAAAAATGCAACTGCGGCAAAAATGTTTTCAACTCGACAAAACCACACCATAGCTGGTGAAAATAGATCTTCCATTACAGCGATTTGGTGAAGAAGGTTCCGGTCGTTTTCTTGAGGAAAAAGAAACGTTACCATAAAAAGGAAATAGCAAAATAAATTGATGATCATATAAACAGTGATTTGTATAGATTCGTTTTCTATCTTATGCCGAATTTCCTGGCTAGCACTTTTAATAGACCACTGATTTATTTCATGAGAAACCGAAATAATAAAGTTTGTTGACGTCAAAAGCGACAAAATGAAATATACCATCTGAAAAAGAGCATTGTATAATACATCACGCTTGCAAAAATACGTATACTCACTAAACATGATACCAGATATGAAATACTATATTTAATCAAGTAAAGAACTTCAAATCTGTAGATAAATAAATAGATTTGAGTTACGACCAAAAAGAAATACAGACAGAAATTGAACATTGCCCAAACTTTGATTATCGGTTTAGCATGAAAATCCAAAACTATCATGCGAAGAACTTTAAGAGGGTCTTCATCTAGCAAATACAAATAAAATCATGCAAAAATTACTAAAATTTACCTTTTTGTCTCATCGTCATAGACATCATGTACAAGCTGACGTAGTTTGCAATTAACACTGACGTTGAAATAAATATTAAATTAGTAATTGTCTACAAGTTTAATGACAATTTGATGTACTCGTCTCGTTTCTTTAATATTTAAAATGTCGTTTCTGGGTTCCAAGTGCGGTCAAGGTTAACTGGTTATTGGACTTTTTTACTAAAGACAAATTTTTATTTAGTGATCTTAACGAAACATCACGGTGCACGCCACTAAGAAGATTGATCAATCCGATCAGATTGACGAGTTTTTCGGATATAATTGTCTACAAATGCAATTCACTTAAATTGTTTGTATCCACTTGAAGCAATTTTAAACTGACTATGCGATTTTAAAAAAATTAAATTAGAGGTTAATAAAGTTTGGAACGTCAAGTACTTTTGTATTTTATGTGCAAAACTGGGTTATATAAACTTGATAAAAGGAATCGTAGAAGAAAAAATGTGTGCTGGCAATGATTTACTTTATCATACAATATAACAGAACTAAAATCTGATTCTGAAAATAAGGAATGCAATGAAGCACATATAGAATGCGCTAAGTTTCTTATTAATTTTGGTTTTACATTCACTTTAAAAGACAAGAGTGTAATATTAAACAAGACGTTGATTAAGGACCATACAATATAAAAAACTTTTTTTGAAAATGATGCAAAGTTCCCGGAAGGTAATTCGACATTACACGAAATAATAAAAACTAAATCAATCAATAAAACTATAAATAATTTGATAAAGAGCTTTAGCATAGACGTTAACGCTCAAAATGATAAGGGAAAAACTGCATTGCATTTGGCGTCTCAAAAAGGGACAATTGACGAAGTAAAAAAACTTTTGCAACTTGGAGGTGATTAGAAACGTGTTGATTATGAAGGGAACGAGATGCTGCATTGGACCTGCAAAACAAAAAAAGATAACACTAAGATGATAAGGCTTTGGAGTAAGAAAGGTTTAGATATTGAGAAAAAAAATTGTCACCAACAAACGCCTCTTCATTTAGCTTGTTTAGCAGGCTCTCTCAATAATATCAAATATCTAAGTAAGAAGAAAACACTGCTGCGGGAGAAGGACGCGTTGGGAGATACTTTATTGCACGCCGCAGCCAAATCAAAAGAGGACAACAAATCTAAAATAATTATAAATTTTCTGTTGACTGAAGGCGTTGACACAGATGTTCGAAACAATGACAATAAAACTGCAATGGACATCGCACAATCAAATGGTAATCATCAAATTGAAAATGCTTTAAAACAAAAGCCCTTGAATGTCGATTTATACGGTAAGTGTAAAAAATCTTTGTTATAATAGTATATTACGCAACGTGTGGGGTAAGAAGCCAATTACCCACGAAGGGAAAAATTGTGCGCGAAGCGAAGCCGAGCGCAATAATTCCACGAGAGGGTAATTGGCCTTACCCCCGAGTCGCGTACTATACTTTTTCTACGACTCCCTTTGCCGCAACCTTCTAATTTTTGTTTCGATAAATTACAACTAAAGTCGAATTTTACATGATTTTTATTAAATATTGGCAATTGAAATATTTATAATAAGTATCAACTAAAAAAAAAACAAAGAACAATTTTCATAAATTATGAACAACCTTGGAAATTTTTATTTGTTAAAATTAATAGTAAAGTTAGAACAATTTTTGATTATAAATGGTGCAAGAGATTTAGTTAGCTGAGTATTCAACGCGAAACAATTTGTGGAAGTTTCTGCTTCATCCGTGGCAGTTTCTATTTCGCTGAAATTCACAGATGTAGTGCAAGTAGCCATGGATGTAGAAGGTAACCCGTCTTGAACTTGCGCCAGTCCTACGGATTCCAGTATTTTTTTGGAAGTTGCTGTCTTATTTGCCATTGAATCATCGACGTATCCTCCTGCAACCGCAGAGGATTTCCATCCTCCGTGTCTTTTCAATGCAAACAAGTCACCTTCAGCGTCAACCAAAATTGTAGCAGAAGTTTTTCTAAGGCATTGGCCAGTATAGAGTTCAAGTGTTAGCAAACCTAAGTATTGGGCTGTATTTGTTTCCGAAGATTTATATACTTCTTGCAAATGTGACAAAATTGTCCGGAAATCACAAACGATCGAGATATTTTAGTTTTGCTATCAGGTATTTTTACTATAAGGTTTGATTCTGAATCTTCTATATCTGCAAGTCTCATTTTTTTCAGTTCTTGTGTCCTGCAAGCCCCAGTAATTCCAATAATCAGAACTGTTTTTGTAAACAGGTGTTCTAAATCAGGAGCATCCTTCAGAAAAGTATTCATTTCTTGAGCCGTTAGAATTTTTGATTTTTTACTCTTGAATCCATCTGATTGTCTCTTTAAGAAAGCCCGTAATTTCTGGTAGTTTGCAATATTTACGTCGTGTTTGATGCTTAACATGGTTCTTAACATTGAATAAAAAGCCCACAGGGACGAAGGTTTGAAATCTTGTTTCAACTTGCCAAAATACGCGAGTAAAATATTCTCGGAGAAAGATGCCACTCCGTTGTCCGCACGCCAGGCGATGAATTTGCTGTACACCGACTCGTACCGCTCTTTTGACTTTTTCGGAATCAGATCATCAGTTGCACTAACTGCTTGTGCTGCAATTTCGGGGGGCGTAGCTTGCAATTCACACTCGGAGTCACTCATCATGATGAAATATACAAACACAAATTGCAAATGTCAATTTTGACAAATTTTTATGACATCCACAGCAACTGCTATTCCTCTGTACTATTATGTAATTATATATATTACCCACTGGTCATTACATTGCAGTGTGTGTAACCATGGATTTACTTTGAAGGACAACCGTTTGTAATTTGCAGATTACTATAACAGGAGTAGAAAAAAATTATTATGCCATGCTTTATTTTAGGCTCGAATTCGATTAATCTAATCTAATTATTCTTGTATTGTCTATTTTGTTACTCTTCTATAGTCGCAAATTGTGATAAAGTCAAGACTGTAGCTAAACATTTTGCAAGATTTATAACTATATTATTGTAATGGTATACGTATAAACACGCATATTATAAATTTACATGTACTATATTATTATAATCTTTTATTTGTAACCACTTTTACTATTCATTGGTGTCGAAGTTCTTTTTAAAATACAGTGTTTCTATGAAAGACTATAACATCCCGTGTGCTTTGAAAAACAGAAGACTTGAACTAATAGCCATAATTTGCTACTTACCTTAAATACTGAAGAATTTCGTTCAAAATTTATTGACTAGTGTTATAATTAAAGTGTACATCAGTTACCAAGTTAAGTTTGATAGAACAATGAGTAGACTACACAATAGAAAATAGTTATGTAAGCCGACAACAATTTTTTTATCAATTTTTCTCTGAATTACATTTTTGTTGTGTGTCATTTTCTACGAAATGTCTAAAAATGTCTATTGAAATAATGCTACATTATAACAGCCGATTGAAATTTTGAGTAGTTGCCAAAGTTCCAAATTTTTGAGCGTTCAAAAATACGCTACAATTTCAAAAACTTTGACAGATAGAGAGGTGTTTTTTGCCATCGATTTTTTTGCATTTCGTCTGCTGAAATTCACTCTTAAATTTTCTAAAAATCAAATTTAAAAAAAAGAGTTCATTTTAAGCACAATTTCTTGCAAATTCCAAATCGGAGCGCAAAATCCGAGTCCGACAACAAATAACTGAGTTTATGAATCCACAGCTGTGTAAAACAAAATAGACATTTAAAATCAACAAAAATGACCCTTTTCTGTAGGCCGCTAAAAATGATTGAATCTTTTCTTAATGCGACCTCCGCTTATTCAATATTGTATTAATGTTCTCCGATTCATAAAGTCTAATGGTTTAAACAAATCATTATGATAATAGGCGACATCTGGCACGATCTAAGAATACGCCCTAAACATCTTCTTTTAGAGCCGGGTCTAACAATAAGGTCTTGTTTCCACAAAATTTTTATCCTCAAAAGGTTTCTAGTACTTTTTTAATTTTTAGACCCCAAGAAAAACGAAGGTTAGACTTAATGATTTCTTGTACCATTAAAAGTTAAATTTAACGGTTTTTATGCAACACAATTACGAATCGATTTATCCTCCTGTGATTAGTAACCACAACAACAATTATTGTAATGACAATTTTGAACTACCGACAAATCCATTTTGGTCTGTGAAACGATGCACGTCGCTGGAGCCCCAATAGTTATTTACAGTCGCGTGTGGTAACTTACATTTTACAGCGCGAAATCAGTTTGAAGCACGACGGCGTAGCCGGAGTGCTTTAATGATTGAGCGCTGTAAAATGGTTAACGCACAAGAGTTGTATTAAACTTTTTGGCCGAAAAATTTTAATTCAAATCATTGGGTTTTTCAAAATTCATGAGAACTGTCACATCCGACATTTGTAAATTTCATCATCTGTCAATTCTGTCAATTTTGTAGTTGGTGTACAAAAAGTACACAAGATGGCGCTGTATAAAAAAGTTTTAATATGACTTTAAAAATAGAAATATTGTCTTAATTGAGATAAGAATTTAGGTAGATTCCACTTTGGTGATCAATCTTCATTATGGTAAAGTGATTTTAATTTATAAACGCATCAGAAGATCAGACGATTTGGGCAATTTTTAACGCACGGCGTGTGTAAACGTCCAAGGCGCTTGTAAATATAATGTTTCCGAAGATGTCATTTGAATGTTAATTTGACGTTCATAATTCATGAGGCCAAAAAACCCTTTTTCTTTAAAATTCTTATAAAATCGTAATTTCTTTCTTAAATTGTTATTTAATCATCTAGAACGGTAAGGTCATTTGCCGATGTCTCCAAAAACGAAAACGCTCGTGGTGCTTATAACGTTTTTTGCACGATCAAAACAATAAATCATGTTAATAAACAATAACTAAAAAGTAAAGTTATATAAAAAGTGTTGTCCTTGATTTGATTGCTATTAGTTCCTGTCAATCAATATAACGTGCTGGCAGCTTATCGTGTGTTGTCGTGAGATAAAACTGCTAATCCTGAGAACTCGGGCAAAAATTTAGATACCGAAGAAAGGTTGTTGTTGTTTGAATTTGTTAAACTTTTACTTACTGTTCTAAATTTAGAAAAATTGATAAAGTTACATAAATCATGTAAAAACCGTCTAATTTTGAAGGTTCAAATTTAGTAGAATTGTTATTTGATTTGTTGATTCAAATCGCTCAGGTTTTCTTCGACTTCTATACAATTAATTTTGATTTTTTTCTGATGTATTCAAAACTTTGAATTTTCCAGAAAGAAACGAACAAATCCTTCTATAAAAAAATGAAAGCAGTCGTAAAAAATTCTAAGACATTCAAATGACACAATATTTATTATAAACTAGTTTGTTAATAAAGTCGATTAATAAATCGAAACTGTTTGCAGCACGAGTAAATGCCTATAATAGTAAAAATTTATTAATGATCCTTTAACATTTTGGAGAAAATCATTCTCTAATATAGCCATTAATAAACGGCCAACAAATAAAATCTAATCTGGGAAGATTTAGACTTCTGTTTCGGAAAGCTAGTAACAATAAGATTTTGGCAATTTGGTCTGCATATCTATAATGATTCTACACTTTTATAATTAAGAAAATTTTGTGGTTTTGCAAATTGTTTTGAAATTTTTATACACCAAACTCAAACTGCAACCCAACATACATTTTCATAGCATTCGTTGCCAAATTTATATTTACAACCAGACAGCTGTCAGAGTTTCGACAAATTCTTTCACTCAAGACAGTTTCTAATCGCATGTGGAATGGCATCTCCTCCGACAAAACCTAAAGCTGGTAAAAGCAATGCTAAAACTTAGCAGTCTTCATAAATTAAAAGCATAACAGCGTGAGTAAATTGTTCTAAAAAATTTGTCAACTTTGACGTTCATTTCAAATATCTACGACAGCTATGAAAATGTATGTTGGGTTGCAGTTTGAGTTTGATCAGGCTCATTATCACTCGTGGACCACGGTGTATAGAACGAGAAATAATTTAGAATATTTTCAAAAGTAATATTGTGTGATTTATTAAATTTCCATTCGCAGTTGGCTTTGAGAAAAAAATTCATGTCGTAACTAACACCATTACAGTAGTTTCGATTTAATATTTGCCAGTTATCGAACAAGAAGTCAACGCACGTCCAAAATACACGGCCTACCTAGAATGGAAATTTAATGAATCACACGATATAACAAGAAAGCTCGAAATTGTCGGAAATTTTTCCGACATAAGAACAAGTAGTTTTTTCGACAATCAACGGGGCACTCGTTCGCTTCGCTCACTTTCTAAAAATTATGAAAATTTCGCTTTAGAAAAATCAAAAAAACTTTTGTCGAAAAATTTACATATTAGGAGATTTACAGAATTTAAAGAAATCTTAAAATTCTATCAAATAAATATTCTAGAATTTCCCAACTAACACAAAACTTTAGAACTATAGACATTGTAAACTATAAATTTTGATTGTACAATTATTTCCAAATTGTCAATTTAAAAAAAGTAATTAAAATCTGTCTTGTACGACAAAAACTCTTTTTGTTTTAACATTCTCATTTCTTTTAGTGGTTGTACAGTGAAACCCAACACCTCCAAAAGCCACAGTTAACATAACATCCGTCAAAATCTCTTCTTTTCAACATCCGCCCTCATCGCTTCCGCATACGACGGCACCCTCTCTCCATGCACCGCAGGAAGAAGAACAGCATCATTATACGGCGGAGGCGGCGTGATCCGATGACTCCTAACATCTACAAGAAATAATTTTTAAAATCTCGGTTCCTCCAACACTGTTTTGTACCAGGTCGAGTATCCACCGGTGCCGACGGATTTCTATTTTCAACATTAAATATTTGCATTTGCGTTGACGTACTACACCTCATATCATCTTTCCGTACTGACATAATCTTCTCATAGAAGTAATAAAAGCCATAGATGCATATAATCACACCAATAAAAATAAATAAGATCGTCATACTAATTTTCCTGAAATTTTCTTTGTTTAAGGAGTTTTGACCTTTAGACTTACCACAGTATGGAGAGGAGTAAATTTTCTGGACAGCACCCATCAGGGCAGCAAACTTTGAACCCTCTAGCGCAGAGGGCTTCTCGTTCTGATTTTTTGACGTAGTAGTATTCATAAGAGTCATCCTCTGGGAATGAGAGTTTGCAGGTTTCGTGGGACTGAATTACGAGCGATTAGTAGAATTTTAGGGGATTTTTGAATACTTACGGTGGTAACATGGAGAGAGTACAGAAGGACGCATAAAGTTGATTTTGGTGATAACATGTCTGCGCGATTTTCTATGAAGAAAATGACTGGAATTGGGAACAATGTCGTTGCTGTGTTGAAAGTGTTATCATTTCTGTTTGATTTGGTTTTATAATAAGTGTTGTATTATTTTATCTCGGTTTGAGGGTATTTAGAATCACAGATTATATGTAGAGTGAGTAATTAATGGCAGGTAATTGTCTGGGTATAAAACACAAAACTTTAGCAGACTCGTTTAAATCCGTAAAACACTGTTTTAGCGAACTAGCACTTTAATTGCCGCATTGTTGGACTCACATAATGATAGATTTGTGTAACTAACTTGATAAAACATCGGTTTTTTTTTTTCAAATTTTAAACCCAAATTGCATGATATTTAATATAAAAACTGAGATATTTTTATCGCAGTTATGTAGAAATGAATTTGAATTATACAGTATGTCCCCGGATTGAGTTCACAAAAGGAAAAAAAACGTTATTTTTCATTTTACAAAAAAATGACAAAGGAATATTTTTTGCTTAATTTAAAATAAATAAATATTTAATTAAAACTTTAATATTATCAAGTTGTGTTCTTAAAATCGAAGAAAACAAAAAATAACGAAGAACTTTTTTATTTTTAACTTTGCAAAAATGTCAAAGAAATGAAATTTGTTCCTTAACTCAAACTAATTTCCACTATTTGATTGACTCATTACCTGTTTTAGCACATTAGTCCGGTCAAAGTAGACATAAAAATATTGACCAAATAACAAAAACTCCGACAGAGCCAAATATTTGTGGAGACCATGGGTACACCAGTAGAAATAAAATGCCAAAAGTCCCCATAGATCCCATGTGTGCTAAAAAAGTTATTCAAGGTCAAAGGTCAAAATTTTCGGTTTTTTTGATTTTTTCGAAAACGGTAAGTTTTTTCGAAAATATAGTTCAAACAAAAATTGTAGATCATAAAATTATCTACAAAAAAGGTCCTTATACTTTTTTTCCTAAAGATCACCATTCCTAAGATATTTCCGTTCTAAAAGTTTAAAGAGTTACATTCCTTGAACAATTGTATGCAACAAATACAATTGTTGTGGTTGGTGAAGATGTTGATTTGTTGATACTTCTTACTGCCCGGACTCCAATTGATACAATTATTTACTTTTTAAAACCTGGGAGGGCTCAACAGCGAACAGAAATGTATTCTTCAAAAAGTTTATCTGCTTATCCAAAATGCCAAAACGATATTTTATTTTTACATGCGATAACCGGCTGCGATACTACATCAGCAATGTTCAGAAGAGGAAAAACATCAGTATTGAAATTATTTGAAAAAAAGGATGTAATTTATTGCGCTAAAGTATTTGAAGAAATTGACTCTTCTCCTCAAACGATAATCACAAAAGGAATTCACTTTCTCCTTGCAGTTTATGGAGCTCCAAAGAAAATTAATTGTATTGACAAGTATAGATATTTGACTTTTGTAAAAAATACACGAAACAAAAAACAAGTACAACTATCTTGTCTTCCTCCAACATCGGCTTCTGCTCATCAACACTTGTATCGAGTATACTATCAAGTTCAGACATGGCTAGGCAATCAACTGAACCCCGAAGACTGGGGTTGGAAATTAACAGATAATACTTTGGAACCGATTCAAACTATACTCCCACCTGCTCCAGATAAACTTCTAAATACTATTTTTTGGTATTTAGTATGAACAAATCAACATCTTCACCAACCACAACAATTGTATTTGATGCATTAAATTGTTATTAAGAATGTAACTTTTTAAACTTTTAGAACGGAAATATCTTAGGAATGGTGATCTTTAGGAAAAAAGTATAAGGACCTTTTTTGTAGATAATTTTATGATCTACAATTTTTGTTTGAACTATATTTTCGAAAAAACTTACCGTTTTCGAGAAAAATCATAAAAACCGAAAATTTTGACCTTTGATCTTGAATAACTTTTTTAGCACACATGGGATCTATGGGGACTTTTGGCATTTTATTTCTACTGGTGTACCCATGGTCTCCACAAATATTTGGCTCTGTCGGAGTTTTTGTTATTTGAAATGTCTATTTTGACCGGATTACATAGTTCAATTCTAACTCGTAATTCCTTAAAAGTTTCGAATTTTCTCAATTATTATTAAGGATGCAATTGCATTTCTTTTCCAGTTTTTTAATACTTACTCATTATTGAGTGAATTTTCTTTTAATCTTTAACGCACTATTTAATATTGTGAATCCACAGCCTGCTATTATTTAAATGCGATTACAAAATTTAATAAATAAAAATAATAAAAAAATTAATTTTAAGAGTACAAACTAATAATTTTGAAATTTTAATTGCAGATTTATCTGTTTTGAAATAAGCAAAAAATGTTATTCAATGTCATTTTTTTGTAAAAAGGAATATAAACTTTTTTTCCCTCTTGTGAACTCAATCCCCAGACATACTGTAGAATGTTTTCAAAAAACCTAAAAAATTGGTTTACTTTACTTTACAAGATTACTTCTTTAAGTTCGGTTTTGCAAGTTTTTTACATCTATTTTTCATAGTCAAATTTTAGATCTTCAATTTCGGTCAGTTATTTGAGTTTTTTAGATTATTCAGCCCCACCACAACTTACTTTTTTTTTTGCTCTTTTTCTTGAAAACAGAACCTGCTAAACCGTTGATTTTTTAAACTTTATTATTGCTCCTTGGAGACAAAAGTCTTAGAAGTTTTGTCAGTTAAAATTGCATTTTTGGAACTCCACTCGATGGCTACCTTAAACAGAAAATTTCGCAAACGCACGTGGTTTCGTTTCCATTTTCTCAGTGACCTTCGTCCAACAAATTTGACCATGGTTATTCCAGTAGCGCACCAGTATTATAAAAATTCATAACACCACCTTGAAAGGGAATAATTGAGTGGTCCCCCAGAGTACCAAAAAGATGATAAATGCACACGCTTTGTTTTCGCAGTAGAAGCAAAATAAATAAAACAAAAAATTGCGAAAACAACACAGAAACAATAGTTTGCACGCTTTATGTATATTAGATTTAAAAGCAGTGTTTCTACAAAAACTTAAAAATTAAACATTACACTTCCTAGGTGTCGCGAAGCCAAAGTAGGTAAGGATGATAGAAGAATGATAGATTCTGGAGTTTGATCAACTATAATCGTATGCAAGTTTGCAAATTATTATCCTTGAAATTAAAAACGAAGCCAGGCTCGCTTAACAGCCTCTAAATTGTCAGTACATTTACTAAAAATGTTTATATTGTTTAAACTAAAGTCTCTTTAAACTTTTCCTGTTCTCTCAAATAATTAGATTTTATGAACTTTTTACACAGTATGTTGGTAAGTTGTCTAGGTTTTCTGTAGATTTCTGCAAATCCTTAGATTTTCTAAATTCTATAGACTTGCCAGATTACTTTTGTATTCTCTAAACTTTCTAGGCCAAATACATTGACTCTTTAAGTTCTTCTAGATTCTTTTTAGATTCTCTATAATCTTTACATTCCCGACAGATTTTCAAAATTTCTAAACGCCCTATAAATTCTCCAAACTTTCCTAAAGTGTCAAAAATTTTTAGAACCTCTAGATTCCCTCCAAAGATTCTACATTCTGTAGATTTTTTACATTTTATTTTGTTTGAAGCGTCTAGATTTCCAACAACTTCCCAGACTCTAAACTTCCACTGATTTTCTAGATTATCTAGATTTGCTACACTCTAAGATCCTTCAAAATTTCTAGACTTCAAGTAAATTTTCTAGACTCCCGTTTGTATCTTGAGACCATCTAGAATCCTTTAAAATTTTCTCCATTTTGTAGATTATTTTAACTCTCTAAGCTGTCTACATTTCCTCTAGATTAATTACTAAATTATTTTTAAACTTTTCTTTAATTACATTTTATAGACTCTTTACACCGCATATAGGTAAGTTCTCTAAGTATTTTCTACATTTCTGTAAATCCTTAGATTTCTTAGATTCTAGACTTGCGAGACTACTTTTCAATTCTCTAAACTTTCAAGGCCAAAAACATTTTCTTGACTCCCTTTAAGTTCTTCTAGATTCTTTCGATTTTCTAGGTTCTCCATACTTTTTACATTCAGTACAAATTCTCAAAATTTTCCTTAAATTTTCAAAATTCCTTAAGTTCTATTCTAATTCTAATTCTAATTATTCTAATTCTATTAGTATTTTCTAGACTTCCTGAAAATTCTCTACATTTCTACCAGATTTTTTTGATTTTCCAGGCTTGCTAAACACCTTATAAATTCCCCAAACTTTCTAAAGGTCTAAAATCTTTAGAGCCTCTTGATCTTTTCTAAATATTCTACATTCTGATTTTTTAGATTTTAGTTTGCCTAAACTCTAGATTCCCAACAGATTCTTTCAATAGAATTTTTAAATTTTCGAGATTATCTAAGTTTGCTAGACACTCAAAATTTCTCAAATTTTCTAGACTCCCTTTTGTATATTAAAACCTTCTAGATTCTTTTTAAATTTTTTCTATTTTGTAGATTCTTTGAATTCTCTAGCCATTTTCTCTAAATTCTCCAAACATTCCCACTTCTCTTTCTTAATTCTCTAAATTCTTTTGATACTTCAGACCTTTTACATTCCCTTTAAATTGTCTATTTTGTGTACATACTTTAAATTCATTGAGTTTTCTATATTCCCTCTAGATCCTCTAGATATTTAATTCCTTAGGTTGCCGAGAATATCTAGAGTAAATTTTTATTCTTACTAGGAGTTTTTAACCTTAAGTGCTTTAGAATTTTTTAACCGTTTAGATGCCCTTATAATTCCTACTCTATAAATTTCTTTTTGATTTTCGAATTTCGTTTAATTGCCAGAATTCTCTAGATATCCTATAAATTCTCAGACTCTAGATTTCCACTAAAATTTCGATATTCTCTAGGAGGGTGAATAATCTCGCTATATTTTGCAAAGTTTTTAGATTCTCAATTGATTTTCTAGATTCTCTAGATTATCTAGGTTTGCTAGAAACACCCTTTAGATTCTCTAAAATTTCTAGCTACTCAGTATATTTTTTAGTCTTAATCTAGTATTTTTAGACCAACTAGACTATATTATTTTCTAGGCTCTTTACATTCCCTTTAGATTCTCTAGACTGATTTCTTAGAATGTCAAGATAATCTAGACTAAATTTTCATTCTACAAAATTTCTAGAACCTCACCCGAGTTTCTAACTTTAATAAGTGCTTTAGAATCTTTTGACTCTATAGATTCTCTTAAAATTTCTCACTTCTCTAGATTTCTTCTAGATTTTCGAAATTCCTTCGTTTGCTTAAATTTTCAAAATTTCCCATAGATTTTCTAAACGTTCTAGACTCAAAACTTTAAGACCCTGATTTCAAGTCAGTGGCGCAAAATTGTGGTGATTGCTAAGGTAGCAGCAATTTGATTGAGGTTGCTAAGGCGCAACTCTGATTTGCAGTGCCGCAAGTCAACATGAAATCGGGCTCTAAGTTCTTAAGAATCTATAGACCCTTTAGATTCGGTTAAATTTTCTCTATTCCTTAGAGCAGATGTAGATGTGAATTCTTTTTTTCTGCAGAACAGATTAGAAAAACATTTTCTTAATAATGTTTCAGTCCATGGAGCAATTGTAGGCAAACTTGTACTAGCCTCTGTATGAAAAACTAACTGGAAAGTTTCTCCAATCTTTTCCTCATCAAAACTAGACATCTTAAAAGTGCAGCGTTGTAAAGCTTCTTGCAAAGTCTGGCATTTAATAAATAAAGCAATTGTTTATCTTGCTTGCATGCTGCGTTTTAATAAACTATAAGTAAATTGTCACTTAAACGTCATTGAAACCCTTTTATTCCAAAGTTTGCCTCATACAAAAAGTAGGCATTATTTTCTTCAAAAGTTTGCAAAAAAGTCAATTTTAAATCTTTTGTCATAAGCAAGGCACTTATTTCTTTCCTATTTGAAAGCAATCTCAACAAAAGTGTGTTCGGTTTGTAAATTTTTTGTAGTTCCAGTGATACCATGACTCCTTACCTTTGGGTTTTCAACACTTTAATAATCTTCGGTGTCATTTGGTGCTGTGCATGTTGGTGCATAAGATTATTAGAGAAGATGTGCGAATATGAACCACCGGAAGTTATTTTCAACGAAATTACAGGTAAAAAATTATTGATTAGAATAGTATATTATAATAACTATTTACATAACAAGTGCGAAAAGTGCCAAATTTACTTACTTACATCTGACAGTTCTTGTTTGACATTCCGCAAGTATTGCTAACCGTCCAATCACAGAGCCGCATTTTAAATTTGGCGCCTACAAAAAAAACTGCAGGAAAAACTAGGTTAAGGAAAGTTTAACGAAGGTGGGATTTGTAGGTTTTGAAATGCTTGAATGGTTAAGACCCGAGCCTCCTCCAATTTTTACATTCCCGCCGCCACCATCGCCGCCGAAAATTTATGCAAATGAAGAATACAAAGAATGCAAAGAATATTTACCTCCGAATTTTTATGACTCTGAAGGAGCAGATGAATCTGAATCTGATGATCTGAATTGAGAAATAGTACAAAGAAAATGAGAAAGTAGAAGAAAACAAACAAATAAATGAAATTAGAGAAAATAAAATTCGAAGATATGAAGCGTCTATTTTAATTCGCTACCATTCTAATATAAAAATAAAACATGTTAACTACGCAAAATTATATGCTTTGTCAATATTTGCGCTAGATTACATGACATTTAATATTTTCCTTATCTTCCACATATCAAGAAGTTTCACAAGTGTGAATTGTCTTTCACTTCTTAACAGTTAAAATGTGATTTCTCAAAATGCCCCCAGATATTATATATTTTATTATTTATTTAGCTTGTATTGTCACTACAATTTTGGTAAGTTTTTTTCTCTTCTCAAAACACAAAATCGAAATCAAAATCAAAAAATTTCCAGGGAAGCGAAATTTGTTTCGTCAAAGAAAAATCAAAGAATTTCCCCATTAATATCACAACAATTTACCATTGCAAGTCTCAACAGTACGAATGCTGTGACCAGGGTTGCTGCCTAATAAAAGACCCCCTTGAATTCACAAAATGGGGGTAAGACACCCAATCCCAAAAACGTGATAATTTTTCCATAGTTCCAGTGGTTCCATGTCACCTTTCGTCTGGTTTTTGGTTAGTTTAATCGCATTCGGTTACTTTTACTTTTTCGGGCGGTACTGCTACAAGAAGTTGACCAAGAAGAAACGACAGACTGAGAGGTCTTTTAGTCGCGTTAGCACGCAACCACAAGAAGTTAATTTAATGTTGTCGTTCAACCAACATAGAGGTAAGAAAAGAGGAGATAGAAAATAGTTTGTAATTTTTTTTTAGATGGTTTGGAACGATTTAATTTCGAAGGGATTAATAATGCTCATATTCATGTGCCGTTTATGCCGGCGACTCCAATAACGCCGCCTCCGGCGTATATGACGCTTACGCCGCCACCGACGTATAACGTCGCTATTCACTTTCCGTCGATACAATCGGTGCCAAAGTTAGAGACGCAAGAGGAGAAGGACGAAACGGCAGCATAATAAAGAATCAAATGTTAAAACTTGTATTACAAAAAAACAAAAAATGTCAGTTGGTTACATATGGATGTCTTTTATTGTGTTTTTGAGGACAAGAATAAGATTTAAAGAATCTGAAGAAGCTAAATCTTAGAATTTTCAGAAAATCTTAAATGTCGGTTTAGAGAATTCAGAAAAAAAGAAAAAAAAATCCGAATCTAAAGAAGATTTCAGGATTTGAAAAAGCTCACAGACCTGAAAAATTACATCGAGAATTTAGGATGTCCATAAATTAGAGAAAACTGAAAAATCTGTGGAAAATGTCCACGTAGTACCTCAATAAATAACCGCCAGGTTTTGGAGATTTAATTCCAAAAAAGAAGATTTGCAAATTTTGCTTTTTACGATTTGTTTATAACAGTCAAAATTTTAAAATAAAAAACAGACAAAAGTTTCACAACCTATTTCATTCCACAACTTTCAAAATATTTTTGTTTTAGGACAAAAACTTACAAACTTCTTACTATCTGTTTATTAGTTGTGCTAAACTTCAAAATAAAAAAAAATGAAATTTTTGTTTTCAAGACAAACCAAAAATATTCACCACTCTCTAATAAATCCTCTAAGTTTGTCAGTTTTGATCCAAAAACAGTAAAATTTTGAGGTTTTATTGCTTTTTACTTGTTTAACAATTGTGCTAAATTCCAAATTATGTCAGCAAGAAACAAAATTTTGGCAACTTACTTACTTTGATTGACCTCCTTCAAGTTCCATCACTTACTATTAAACCCCACAACTTTGGGAGCTTTGATCCAAAAACAGTGAAATTTAAAGGTTTTATTGTTTACAAATTGTTTATTAATTTATAGATTAAATTTCAAAATTTTACGACAAAAACCGAAATTTTTAAAAATGTTAATTTTCAAGATAACAAAAAATGTCCACCACTCTCTAACAAATACCGAAACTTCAAAAGTTTTAATCCAGAAAGAGTAAAATTTTAAGGTTTTATTATTTTTGACTTGTTGAACAATTGTGTTAAATTCCAAAATTTTACGGCATGAAATGAAACTTTTGGAAATTCTTAGTTTTAAAGACGAACCTAAAAGTTCCAGCTCTCTCTATTACATTATGCATTTTTAAACCTCCAGTAACTATAACACAGTGCCATCGTCCACTTTACTAAATTGGCTTGAATTTAATTAAATAGTATACCGTGCGTTCAAATGAAGTCAAGATCCACTTTTTTGTATCAGACTCTTTTTATTTGATCACTCTATAGAATTACTTCATCCTTTTCGTCCATCCACTTGTATTGTATTGTATTTCGGCGGTTTTATATACGTATATCTATCTTAGAGGTCTTAGAAGACGAAAAGCTGTAAATTTCAGTTTCTCAGTTAATTAAAAATTTCGGTTATTGACTTCGACCCAGAAATAAGAACTTATTTCATTTTAAAATCATTAAATTTGGTACACTCAATGAACACCTCCAAAGCGATAAGCACACTAAATCTCATTGATCTAGTGTTAAAATTGTCAGATTTGCGTAATTCAATAGAAAATTTGGTCTTTGAGCTCGACCCAAAAATGAACAATTCTCAAAAAAAAGTCCCTTTGCTCAAAAATAATGTAATTTTGTGCATTTAACAAACGCCTTTCAACTAATAAGTACACTAGATTTAATTGCGTTGGCATTAAAATTATTCGATTTTCACAAAAAATTTTGATTTTAGAGTTCGACCCAGAAACTACTCGTAAATGAGCAAATCAAACTTTTATATTAAGATAAATTTCAATTGTTTTTCTGGCTACACCTCCATTCGTTTAAAAAAAAATACCAAACTGTATCAATACTTATTTAACGCAAAATTTCACGCAGAATCCAAAACTGTGCTAATTTTTCACGTGCGTTAACAAATAACCAAATTAAAAGCAAAAGTTTTTAGTTGGCGACAAAGGGCAAAAATTTTATAACTTAAATCTAAATAATTGTTGATCGCACGGTGTTTGGTTCAGAAATACTTGACTTTACACTTCTTAGTTTTTAGCGGGCTAAGTGAGGAACGTTTATGGACGAAAACATAACAGAGAGATAAAAAACGACATACAAAATGTAAAAACGAGCACAACAAAGCAAAACGGTTTTAAATGCTGCCTAAAAATAGATTTCATAGAAAAATAATAATGATTGGAATTACTTTTTATTCTTTGTATCTATTTATTAATTCATATTTTTTTTAATTTCTAATTGCCTTTTTTTGAATTGATTATACCTTTAAATAAATTCGTTCTTCGAATAAGAAATAAAGTTGGCAAATAAACTAACAAAAACATTTTTTTTGTAAACTTTTTGTGATAATTTTCAGCAGATTTCTAAACAGAAAATTTTTTTTTGAGTTCGACTGTCTCTTGTTTCTAAATTGTATGCGTGCCACCATTTTTTTAATTTTTTAGTACTTTTTTTAAGATCCAAGACCTTGTTAAATAGTCTTACTTAATGTTATTAATACTTTGATATTAATGTTAATTTTTCTAAAATTAAAAAACCCGATAAATAAATTATTATTCATGTTTAATGGACCTTACTCAAGGTATTTCTATGTATTTATAAATAATAGTTTCATTTTGTAGCAGATATGCAAATAAATTGGTTATATTGACTAAAATAAAAAACACCCGTGTGGTTAAAAAATTGCTGAAACGCGATTTTTTTATTATTATAAATAGAATCTAAAAAGATTCAAATAGTTACTTATGGCGGTATACTCGTTTTATAAAGGGCACAAATCCCCATATCGCCCGTGGTGCTTATTACGTTTTTTGCACGATCAGAACAATATAAATCATGCTAATAATGGTTGTTATATGTATACCAATGAAGACAAAACATTTTTCTAAATTAGATGACTTTCTTAAATTGAAATTCTCGTGCATACAAGTCCGCTCTCTCGTTAATTACATCAATTTCCAAGTAAGGCAAAATTTTCTTTACCTTGATTCAGATTATAAATACTCTTTCTTGTCCCGATTTATCAATTTGTGTTCTACGATGACCGAACTAAATTCCGTTTTGTCGTGGCTTACGATTATCTTGTGCTTACTTCTTCTAGCCAAGTTTCTGTGGAAACGCCGATGGATTTATTACCATTCCTGGCTTTTGCCAGGACCCCTGTCATTGCCTATTATTGGAAGTCCTTCTCTTTTGTTGTCCGGACAAGAAGGTAACTTTTGGTTAGTTTTACTTAAAACAGAACAAACTTTATTTGTAGGATTTTTGGAGTCGGGGTCAAAAATGAACCAAACTTACCCTCCAGTCTTCAGGGTTTGGATGGGGTCTCAAATGTATATCGTCACCTCAAAAATCAATCATGTGGAATTTATACTGACTAATTGTCTACAAAAAGAGAATATTCTAGTTTACAAATTTATCGACCAAGTTTTCTCTTCGTTATTCACAACGAGCTGTAATTATGTCGAAAATTTAAGACTGATTGTAATGGTCATTTTCAGTCCATAAGTGGCAACCGCGCAGAAAAAACTTGAATCGAAGTTTCAGCCAAAAAATTTTAAGTTCGTTTTTTGAGGTTCAGGTTAAAATGGCGGACAAAATGGCGACGGAATTGGAGCTCTACTGTGGAAAGACAGACGATTTATTACCACTTCTTTGGACCACGACGTTAGATACTGTTTTTGGTGATATTTCCCAATCGTTTTGATACAGTTTAGTCACTTTTTTTCTTAGAAACGATCGGAGATGTGGATGTGACAACACTACCAGAAGAAAACTCAATGTTTATATCGATGTTTATCAGGTAAAAGTTTTGTCTTGCATTTAGTTTCTTCGTCGAACTCAAAAACCATTTTTTTTTTATGAAAATCGAACAATTTGAAGGCCATCGCAATGAAATCAAGTGTGCTTATTGATTGTTGAGTGCGCCAAATTACATTTTACAAATTACATACAAATTACAATGAAAAATTTTATTGAATATGGGTCGAATCAATAACCAAAATTGTCTAAGAAATTCTATAAATCAAACAATTTTAACGCAAACGCAATCAAATCAAGTGAGCTTATTACTTTAAAAGTGTTTGTTGAGTGTACCAAATTACATGTTTTTTAAACAACAAAATTTTTTTTGAGAACTTTTCATTTCTAGAAACAAAGTCAATTACCAAAATTTTCTCTATAAATTGAACAATTTTAACTCCACAACGATGAAATAAATCAAGTGTGCGGTTTACTTCAAAGGTGTTAGTTGACTGTACCACATTACAACATTTTAGAACAAAATATAAAAATTTTGAGAATTTTGCAGTCCTACATCCAACCCAAAAACAAAAATTTTCTTTAAAAACCTATAAACCGCACAATTTTGACGCCAACGCAATAAAATCTAGTGCGCTTATTACTTTACAGGCGTTTGTTAGGTGTACCGAATTATATAATTTTTGAACAAAAGAAATTTTTTTGAAAATTTTTTATTTGTGGGTCGAAGTCAATAACTAAAATTTTCTATGAAATTCTATAAATTGAACAAGTTTAATGCGAATGCAATGAAATCGAGTGTGCGTATAATTTCAAAGACGTTTGTTGACTGTACCACATTACAACATTTTAGAACAAATTAAAATTGAAAATTTGTTAATTCTACATCAAACCCAAAAACGAAAATTTTGCATTACATTTTACAAGTCTTCCAATTTTAACACTAAAGTGATAAAATTTGGTATGCTTATAACTTTAGAGGCGATTATTAAGTAAGTGTACCAAATGAATTGAAGAACAAAAAGTAAACCTTTTGGAAATTTTTTCATTTCTAAGGCAAATTCAAAATCCAAAATTTTCTATAAAATTCTATAAATCTGTTTTTACCCTAACGCAATTGTTCTTATTAACTTTGAAGATGTTTATGAAGTAAACCAAATTACGTGATTTTAAAAGAAATATTACTTTTTAGACTTTTTCATTTCTAGGTCGAACTCAAAAACCAAAAGTTTTTATGAAATTTTGCAAATCTGGCAATCTTTAACACTAAAGCGATACAATTTGCTATGATTATCATTTTAGAAAAGTTTAATCAGTGTATCAAACGCCATAAAATTAGAACAAAAAGTAAACATTTGAGTCGAACTCAAAAACCAAAATTTTCTATGAAATTCTATAAATTGAACAATTTTAACGCGAACGCAATGAAATCAAGTGAGCTTATTACTCAAGTGTTTGTTGAGTGTACCAAATTACATGATTTTTAAACAACAAAAATTTTTTTTGAGATCTTTTTATTTCTAGAACAAAATCAATAACCAAAATTTTCTATGAAATTCTATAAATTGAACAATTTTAACTCCAAAACGATGAAATCAAGTGTGCGGTATACTTCAAAGGCGTTAGTTGACTGATCACATTACAACATTTTAGAACAAAATATAAAAATTTTGAGAATTTTGCAATTCTACATCGAACCCAAAAACAAAAATTTTCTTTGAAAATCTGTAAACCAAACAATTTTTTGTTGAGTGTACCGAATTATATAATTTTTGGACAAAAAAAATTTTTTTTTTTGAAATTTTTTGTTTGAAAATTTTTTAGTTGTGGGTTAAAGTCATTAACTAAAATGTTCTAAAAAATTCTATAAATTGAACAATTTTAATGCAAATAGAATGAAAACGAGTGTGCGTGTCATTTTAAAGACGTTTGTTGACTGGACCACAATACAACATTTTAGTACAAAATATAAAAAATAGAGAATTTGTTAATTCTACATCAAACCCAAAAACAAAAATTTTGCGTTACATTTTACAAACCTTACAATTTTAACACTAAAGTAAAAAAATTTGGTATGCTTATCACTTTAGAGGCGATTATTAAGTGTACCAAATGCCATGAATTTAGAACAAAAAGTAAACATTTTGGAAAGTTTTTCATTTCTGAAGCAAATTCAAAATCCAAAATTTTCTATAAAATTCTATAAATCCGACGCAATGAAATCTATTGTGCTTATTAACTTTAAAGATGTTTATGAAGTAAACCAAATCACGTGATTTTAGAACTAGAAATACTTTTTTTACAATTTTTCATTTCTGGGTCGAACTCAAAAACCAAAAGTTTTTATAAAATTCTGCAAATCTGGCAATTTTAACACTAAAACGATACAATTTGCTATGCTTATCACTTTAAAGTATTAAGTGTACCAAATGCCATGAATTTAGAACAAAAAGTAAACATTTTGGAAAGTTTTTCATTTCTGAGGCAAATTGAAAATCTAAAATTTTCTATAAAATTCTATAAATCGGACGCAATGAAATCTATTGGGCTTATTAACTTTAAAGATGTTTATGGAGTAAACCAAATCACGTAATTTTAGAACAAGAAATATTTTTTTTAGAATTTTTCATTTCTAGATCAAACTCAAAAACCAAAAGTTTCTATGAAATTTTGCAAATCTGGCAATTTCAACACTAAAGCGATACAATTTGCTATGCTTATCATTTTAGAGACGTTTATACAGTGTACCAAACGCCATGAAATTAGAACAAAAAATAAACATTTGAGTTGAACTCAAAAAACAAAATTTTCTATGAAATTCTATTAACCGGACAATTTTGACGCCAACGTAATGAAATCGAGTGTGCGTATTAGTTTAAAGGCGTTTGTTAACTGTACCACATTACATTTTAAACAAGATATAAAAATTTTGAGAACTGGCAATTTTGGGTCAAACCCAAAAACAAAAATTTTCTATTAAATTTTACAAATCCTACAATTTTAACACTAAAGTGATAAAATTTGATATGTTTATCACTTTAGAGACGTTTATTAAGTATACTAAAAGCTTTTAGAATAAAAAATAAACATTTAAAAAAAATTCTATTCCAGGTCAAAAACCCAAAACCAAAAATTTTCGATTAAATTTTACAAATCCAATAGTTTTTAACTCTATGGCGATAAAAGTTGGTAGGCTTATCACTTTAGAGCCGTTCATTCAGTGTACTAAATGCCATGATTTTTTTTAAGTCAAACTCAAAAACCAAAATTTTCTAATTTTTATTTTCTGAGTCAAATTCGAAAACCAAAATGTCATTTTTAACCATTTTTAACACTGAGACTTTGGTGTGGTTATCACTTTAGAGGTGTTTATTGAGAATACCAAATTACATGAATTTAAAATAAAAAATATATATATTTCTGGGTCGAAGTCAATTACTAAAATTTTCAATTAACAGAAAAACTAAAATTCACAGCTTTGGTCTTCTTCTCATTTGTCGTAGATATGAAGAACTAATTGTCGAACGAATGCTCAACCCTCTCCACCATATTGACTGGCTTTGGAAGATAAGCTCGAAATACAAAAAACAAGCCGTCTTGGTGGATCTTTTCAAGAGTCAAATCAGAGAAGTATGTTATTGAAACAAAAAATAACGAGTCATATTCGCCTTTTAGACAATTCGACGTCATCAAAATTCGTCCTCTAAAGACGGTGATGAAAATGATTTCATTAGCCGTGCAGTTAAAGAAGATTATCCAACGAAAGAACTTGAAGAGGAAATTGCGTTTCTTTTTATTGCAGGAAGTGAAACTTCAGCGATCGTTGTGGGTAGTGTTCTATTAGTAATGAGCATTTATCCAGAAGTTCAAGTAGGTAAGATGCTTTTTGGTGGCGCCCAACTCCTTGTTTATTTCCAGAGGAAGCTCTACGACGAACAGAAGACTGTTTTGGACGACAAACAACTAATTTTCGAAAACTTGAACAATTTAGACTACTTGGAACGAGTCGTTAAAGAAACCATGAGACTTCTTGCTCCAGCTCCATTCGTTTTACGCTATGTAGATAAAACCGTCGAAATAGGTAAACTCTTTACTTTGATCCAGATACAAAATTAGAACTATTTTAGACGGCCAAGTCTATCCAGAAGGAAGCGGTGTTATCAACCTAATCCAACACATTCACAGAAATCCAGAATACTGGCCAGATCCCTTCAAGTTTGATCCAAACAGGTTTTTACCTGAAGAAGTTCAAAAGAGACCACGATGCTCATATCTGCCGTTTAGTTTCGGACCTAGGAACTGCATTGGTAACAACACGAAACTTTACAATTTTAGCTGAAGATGTGGTTGCAGGTTTCAAATATGCTATCATGAACGTTAAGATTTTATTATCAAAAATTATCCAAAATTTTGAAGTTCTTCCGGGACCATACAAGTCGCTGGATGAAGTCGAAACAGTGTTTCTTCTGGTACAGAAACCTAAGGATGGTTTTCCGGTGCAATTACGAAAAAGATGAAGGAATTCTATAGGGTGATCAAATTAAAACGAGTGTGCTACAAAAAAAGACAAATTTTGTTTGAACGAACCGTATATTCTGTAGTTAAATTCAGTCAATTTAGTAAAGTAGACGATAGCACTGTGTTAAAGTTACTGGACCTCAAAGAAAATTTCTCTAAAAATTCTCCTATTCATAATCACTTTTTGGGAGACAAAATTAAATTAATGATCCCACAAGAATTCTTTTAATCATGGATTAAAGTAAACTCAAGAGAAACTCGACTTGATAAGCCTAAAGAATCTACAGAATCAAATACTTGAAATAACAAACTAATAAAGAAACATTTGAAACACTTAAATCAAAATCAAAAAATGTTCTCAAAATTTGGAATTCGGACAGTTGTTAAACAAGTCAAAAGTAGTAAAACCTGTAAATTTTATTGTTTTTGAATTAAAACTCGAATAGTTGTAGAGTTTAATAAAAATGTGAAACTCTTTAAGTTCACCTTCAAAATTCTGAATTTCCAAAAATTTGGTTTTTTGGTTTTATGCTGTAAAATTGTGAAATTTAACACAATTGATCAACAAGTCAAATGAAATAAAATCCTAAAATTTTACTATTTTTAGATTAAAACTTTAAAAGGGGGGTTTTGCTATTTATTAGACAGTAGTGAACATTTTTGGTTTATCTTGATAATAATTTTTTTAAAAATTCTGAAATCTAGCATATTTAATAAACAAATTGCAAACTGTAAAACCGCCAAATTTTACTGTTTTTGGTCTAAAACTGACAAATTTAGATTACATATTTTAGAAGGTGGTGGATATTTTTAGTTTGCCTTAAAAATAAAAATTTTTGAAAACTTTGTTACAAACAAATCGTAAAAAGTACAATTTGCAAATTTTCCTAATTCAAAATTAAAATTAATTGAAAGTATAAAACGTTCTAGAAAATTTCAAAAAAAATTCTGTTTTTTGTTCTAAAATTTTGAAATTTAGCACACCTAATAAACAGGTCGTAAAATAAAACTTTCAAATTTTACTGTTTTTGAATGAAAACTCTCATAGTAGTGTAGTTTAATAGAAAGTGGTAGAACTTTCAAGTTCATCTTCAAAATTAAAAATTTCCAAACGGTTAATTTCTTGCTCTAAAATTTTTGAATGTAAAGGCGATTTGACACGATCACATCTTATCTCAAATTTTTACGAATAAAATTTTGAGAATTTTTCTTTCAAATTGACATTCAAAATTTGTCACAAAATTAATGCAAAAAAATGTTTCCAGTTTGGGGGTTTATTTTCATCAGTTGGCGCATTGTTACTGCGCGGAATTGTGAAAAATGAAACATTTTAAAAAATGTTTGCATATATTTTTGCAAAAATATTTTATCCCATTTTGCTGTTTGTCACGAGAATATTTATTTGAATTTATTTACGAATAAAAATTTGAGAAAGAATGTGATCGTGTCAAACCGCTTAACACAAATGTTCAACAAATCAAAAGTAATAAAATCTCAATATTTTACTGTTTTTGGATTAAAATTTCCAAAGTTGTAAACTTTAACAGAAAATGATGGAACTTTTCGATTCGTCTTCCAATAAGTAGTTCCAAAAATTTTGTTTTTAGCTGACATATTTTTGGAAGTTACGACAAGTTAAACAATTCAAAAGTAAGAAAACTTACAAATTTTACTGTTTTTAGATCAAAACTGGCAAACTTAGAGTAGTTATTAGAAAATGGTGTAAATTAATTAATTTTTCCCATAACAAAAAATAACATCACCAATAATAAAATATTACCTATATATTTTTTTAAAATTTTGATTTTACAGAGATTTTACACGAGTGCAAAAAAGACACTTTTTGACGAGTTATGTACACTATTTTTCCTACGACCTTTCATCATCAGGAAGAAACCATAAGTTTCGAAAATAGTTCATTTCTTATCTATTCTAAATGCCATTTTTCTACAACCTCATAAAAAGTGACGTATTCCACATATTTAGATGATTCATGTTTTTGTACTTCCATTTCCGAAAGTAAAAGTCACTAGTGTGCAGTGGCGTAACAATAGGGCCAAGACGGCAAAATGCCACGAGCCCCGAGCCGGAAGAGGTAAAATCTCTAAATATTTCTGTTTTAGGATAAAGACTTCCAAAATTGTGGGGTTATTTAAAAAGTGGTGGAACGTTTTGGGTCATCTTCAATATAACAATTTTTAAAATTCTGTTTTTTGTTCCAAAATTTTGAAATTTAGCACAACTAATTAACAGATCGTAAGAAGTAAATTTTCTTAATTTTTAAGATTTCGGATGAATACTCTCATAAGAAGCGTTAATATTAAGATTCATTCAAAAATTTTGTAAAACAAAATGTAAGTAGTGTACTTAAAAAATGCAAAAAAAACTTAGAAGTGCTCATGTTTCTAATAGAAGTTTTATAAAACTCAATTTTTAAATTCAATGAATTCCAAAACCAAATCCGAAAAAGAATCAAAATCAAATAATTTTTAATTAAAAGTTTTGGGTCCTAAAATTTGGAGATATTTTTGATTTATAAATTTAGGATTTTTGAAAATCTAAAAAGACTTTCAATTTCACAATTTGAGAACCTCCATTATTGAAAAATAGCACCAAATCGTAAAGAACAATTAAAAAAAATCATCAAAAACCAATTCAAAAGAGAATTCAAAACTATCCAAAAACGGAAAAAACACCAGAAAACATATTATCACTATCAAGTTTATTTATGAAACAAACTTATGTTATTATGACTTATTAACGCAAAATTTTACGCACAAGCCAAAATTGTACGTCAACAAATAACTCAGAAATTATCGTTTCAATTTTTGGGTAGTCGCCAAAAAGTCAAATTTTTTAAGGTTCGTAACAATTTGTGCTCAATATATTGAAAACTACAACAAATCGAAAGAAACGGTTTTATCCATCTTCTCGCGATTTTTAGCCAAGAATTCGTTCTTAGATCTTCCGGAAGTCATAAAATTGATTTTTAAAGAAAAACTGTCATGTCTAAAACTACATCAAACTTCTTCAGTCAATTTCTCGCTTATTTTTGCGTTGTTAAAGCCCAGTTTACGCAGATTCTAGAGAGAGCTTAAAATTCACATACGACAATAAATAAGTGGGTCGATTAAAATTTTGGATAGAAAATTTTTAGTTTCGAAATTTTTAATGCTAAATTTCTTCGAAACTACGATAGATAGAAAAAACCGATATCGTATTTCTCAAGTTTTTTTGCATTATTAAATATTAGCTCTTAAATATGCAAAATTTAATGGTCTATTCTCATTAACTGAATTACTAAAATTTGCAGAAATTCGAAAATTTTAAGCAAGAAACACAATTTTTGGCAATGCTTATTTTGAAGACAAGTTTCTAGCACATTTTAGTAAAATACATGACTAGAATTGAATGAAATTACACAACCAGAAAAAACTGTTTTAAAATAGATACAGAAAACCAAAAATCTACAGTCTAATAAATCAGGGTCTAGAGGCTTACATAATAAAAAAAAACCCAAACAAAAATCATCTAGTAAATTAAATTTGGTCCTCTTTCCTCAAGCACGGTCCCACCACCCCCACAGTCCCATTTTTCTCTCTTCCCTCCATCACGTCTTCATACGACGGAAGCCTATCACCCGCCCCCAACGGCACATTAAGACCAAAAACAGCATCGTAAGCCGGAGGCGGACCATTTTCCCTAGAAACTAAAAAAGATAAGACCGCGACTTTTAGATTTTCAGTTCTTACTGCTTCGGGCTGGTGGCATTGTCAGTCTGAATTCAGGAACTCCAATGGTACCAACTCCTAAAAAAATTAAGTTTTACCAAGTTTGATAGTGATCAGTTAATTTTTTTACGTAAATCTGGTTCGACTAGAGGTCGTGGTACGAGAAAAGTGGTGATTCTGTGGTTTGCGTCATTCGCAAAGTCAGTGTTGCGGCAGCATTTAATGCAGTTGTATAAGCAGCAAATGAATAGGGCGCTTGACAGCAGTAAGCAGATACTACATAAAATATACTATAAATCCTTTCAATGCGGTTAGATGGTGGTACTTACAGTAGCAAATGTTTGTTTTTAGGGCAACACCCAGTATCACAGCAATATTGGCCATCGACATCGCAATAATCAATTTTCTTCAGTCCATCTTCATTTCGTTCCGCTCGACATACAATAAAGTCAGCGCTAGTCTACTTGTGAAAAAAAATATGACACCAAAAGTATCAATCCTTGTTACTCACCAGATTTATGTCCAACAGAATGAAGCAAAGTAGAAACAAAATAATTTCTCTCATTTTCTTCAAGACTGGCGCATGAAAAAACACGTTTAGGTGGTAATTGGAGATGGGTGGGGGCTGGTCAGCTGCAACGAAAATATTTAACAGTGAAATTAGCTTACCGTTTTCAAGGTCCAGTTTTAGGCCAGGGAAATTCTTACCATTCTCAACTTTAATTTGAATTTTCGGCACGTATATTCAAAAAACTAGCTTGGTGGTAATACTGCGCATCACTTATTACTGGTTTGTTATTCTGTGGCTACAATCAACTCAAGGTATGCTCATGGTCAGTTTAAAGTTTAATTGGAATAGTAGTTTTGTTATCACCAGTGGAAAGTTAAGTCTTTACTTTGGTCTTTAATTCTGTGCATTATTCTTCGACTTCTTCTTGTCCCGTCTTTGGTTGAAGTTTTCAGATTTTTTCTCATATCTCATTTTGCTTTTCATATTTTTATAGGTTTCGTGCCTAATTTTCTATATAAACAGAATACAGTGTGTCGCCCAATACTAAAAGAGAAAGACAAGACTCAGTGCGAGAATTACAGAGGTTTTAGGAGACGTAACATACAAAATATGTCCTGACAAAATTATAAGAAAGAGAATAATAAAATATGAAAAACAAATAATAAATTAATGGAAAAATACCAAGAAGTTATCAAGACAGAAACATCAACAACAGATCAATATTTATCCTGAAGACAATTTAGAATAAATAAGTTCGCACATAATCTTCATCGACTTCAAGTAAGCATGCAATTTGATTATTTGCGAAAAATTGTACAGGGTGATGAAAAAAACGCGTCCATGCTAATTCTTTCCTGAGTCAAAATTAAAAACCAAAACGAAATAAGTGCTTCTTTAACTAATATTGAATCTTTCTTTTACAAACGATCAAACTTTATTTGGATAAACTTTTTATAACAATTTCATTGTCAGACATCACGTTTTTCACAGTTAGTGACATTTTGTATCAAAAAAAAGAACAAAAAGTGCTTTACACCAAGTTTCTTAAACTCTTAAAAGTATCATTTCTTGCAGGCCCGAGCCGTCCATATGTGCAATGCGTGCCTTGCACGCGGGCGGCCACTCATTGGGGGCGGCCACTTAACCGGTTTATTAAAAAAATATTCAAAACAAAAAAGTTAAAACCGTTCAAATTAAAGATATATTTCCGATTGTTTTTATTCATAGCTTTAATATAGTATATCTAAAACTACTGTGTGATCAATTTCGTTGCAAACTGCCATAAAAGACATTATATTTTGTTTCTCTTATTCATTATGAGAGTATATAAAAATAAACGTACGTGCAAATCAGTTCTGAAATTCAGCCAATTTTTGTGTGAGCTTTTAATCGTCTCAAATGACGCTAATAGGAGTGCAATTTTAACGTGCAACAAATAAGATCCTTCGAATATCAAGTTATTTCCGTTGGCATGTTTTTTAAGTTAGTGCCTATCTAGGCATATATATCTATCCAGGTGTCCGGAAAGTGGCGCACCACCGTGAAAAGGGGTAATTGGGTGGTTTCCGAGACTACCAAAAAGAGTTAAGGCTCTACGCTACGCATATACCCGGTATATGGCTTACGATTTTTCGTTTTTAAAGCGCATTTTGGACTTTGAAAAATCGCTCGACCTCTGTATGTATGCGTCTCAAGTAGAGCTATGGAGGTGACATCTTCAAATTTTGAAAAAGTGAAAAATTTGACTTTAATTAATTTAAAAACTGAAATTCCCATTTTTCGTTTTTAAGGAATATGAAGCGTTAAAAAAATACCAACATGTGGAGAATTAAAACCTCTATGGAGGTGACATTTTTGTTTTTGTCATTATGCTATAATTTTGAAGTTATTAATAAAAAAACAAATCAAAAATAGGCATCCAACAGTACAACTAACGCAAATGATCATCTTCAAATCTCATAATTTACGACCGCTCACTAGGGGGTCACTGACGATCCGCCCAATTGTAATAAACTGCTATCGGGTAAAACCAGATAAAGACCCAACTGGTCGCTCTCGGCAACAAATATCGAAGGTACTTGTAGCTAGTGTATTGAGAAATAATATTTTTTTATCTCTGATACAGAGTCCGGCAACATTTGTGATCACCCCCAAAATTGTCTTAGAGGTAAAATTTTAAAAATTTACATACGCTAATAGATAGTCGAAGAAGCTCTAGGAGATGACGCAAAAACTTGTTCTTTATTACCGATAGTTTTGGCGTCGCGACGCCTTAAAAGCGTAATTTTTATCTATTTGTGAGGGTTTTTAGAACCATTCAATATACAGGGTCCGGCAACACTTGTGTCCACCCCTAAAATAGTCTTTAATTTTAAATATAAAATTTTAGAAATTTACATACGCTCATAGTTGACAAAGCTCTAAAAGCTGACGCAAACATTTGTTTTTTATCACGGTTCGGTTGGCGTCGCGACGCTTAAAAAGTATAATTTTTAGCGATTTTTGAGTTTTTGCGGAAATATTCGCAAATTCAATTTTTTTCAACATAACTGTGATACAAATATCTGAGTTTGTATTTTAAATCTAATGCAAATTCTGTTTAAAATTTACGAAAAAAACGCTGTTTCATCAAGTTAGTTTTCAAAATTATGACAGCGAAGTGGCAAACTACGTTTACACCAAACTTTCATAAGTCACTTCATTCTCTCTTATAAAGGTTATTTTGATTAACACGGACAAGTTGCACTTTATGAACACCAGAAATGGTTAATTAACCTCGACAAAGCGACAATTTCACCAGGAAAGACTTGTTACAATCAAAAACGAACCAAAGGATAGATGTCATTTGTGAGACAAGATGTTGACAGATGGGTGTAAACGTAGTTCCCAATTTTGACGTAATGAAATTGGAAACTAACTTCATAAAACAGCATTTTTTTCTCAAATTTTGAAAAGAATTCAACTCATCATAGATTCGACTAATAAGAGACATTTATTTTTTCAATTAAACCAATCACCACAAAATTTTCTTGGAAATTTTCACTAGTGAAATTTTCAGTGAGAATTCAACTCACCATAGGTTCGACCTATCAGAGACTTTAATTTTTTCAAATCAACCAATCACAACAAACTTTTTCTGGAAATTTCACGAGTGCAATTTTCAGTGACAATTCCACGCGAAAATACCACGCGAGAGTGACAATTCCACGCGAAAATACCACGCGAGCTGTCAGTTGCTTGTCAGTTCGTTGAATTCTCATGACGAATATAACTCGGGAGCTCGCAATTGTGGGAAATTTTTCCTCCAGTACTCGTAGTTTGTTTCTCCAGACAATTGATCGTCGAAAAAACTACTCGTCTGTCGGAAAAATTTCCGACAATTTCAAGCCTACTCGTTATATTACTTATGACAATTTGCATTGAATCTAAAATGACACCTGAGATATTTTTAACACATTTATATTGAAAAAAAAATAAATTAGGGGTTGATAACACAACTTAACACACAACATAATTAACTAAAAGTTACATTTTTAAGGCGTCGCGACGCCTAAACTATCAGTGATAAAAAGCACATTTTTGCGTCAGCTTCTAGAGCTTTGTCAACTGTAAGCGTATGCAAATTTGTAAAATTTTATCTTTAAAATTAAAGACGATTTTGGGGGTGGACACAAGTGTTGCCGGACCCTGTATATATTTTTTTAATATAAATGTGTTAAAAATATTAATTGTCTTTTTTGATTGTACGCAAATTGTGGAAAAAATGCCGTTTTATCAGTAAGCATAGTAAGAATGTATTTTTCAAAACTCAATAACGTGGAATTGTTTATTTTTGGGTAAACCAAATAATGTGTAAATTATTGTATTGTGTAAAATTATTATTTATTCATTAAAAAAACTTTTGCGAAAACGCTGTGACCGAATAATTGAGGTAAAGTTGAGCTAAATTGAACAAAGTATCGTTTTTTTTTAATTCCCTGTAGGTACAAATTGATAATACATAGTTATTAAAGCAGTAAACCTTCATATTAATCCTGACATTGTAAATGATAATTTAGCGATGGTAGGGAGCAAAGGTATCTTCAACTGCGTCAACGCAATTTTGCGCCACTGATTTGAAATCGGGCCCAAAGTTCTTATTTTTCATTGTAAATAATTAACTATTTCTATTCAGTTCACTTTCGGAACTATTCCTAATATTGTTCATCACCGTTTTTTAATAAAATTGTTGAACGTGAAATTATTGCACAAAAATTGTTAATTTTGGAATTAAACTTTTACTCTTCAATCCATCAAATACCAAAAAATTGAAAACATGGACTTTTTTTAAACATTTTTTGGTGATTTATGGCATTGTCCGATGATTTGAGCGTAATTATGCTTTAAATTTACATTAATTTTTTTTTCATAACTACAGGATGTCCGTCTTTAGTTTAAGTATGCGCCACTTTCCGGACACCTTGTATTTTGTGCTGTTCCTCTACATACTTGATTTATTTTGGAAATAAAGTATATTATATACTATCATGGTGGTGTGCGACTTTCCGAAACACCTGTAATTAATAAGATAATAAATATTAAGAAGTTGTAAAGATATAATTTACAAAATAAAGAAAATCATTTATAATTAAAAGGCGACTTAAACTAAAGGTCCTTTATTAAAGTTTTGTTACAACAATCTGTTTCTAAAGCAAAAATTCACTTTACATTTTAAATGAATGATTATGAAACTGGCTCCTGAACCTTTAAAATTTAATAATTATTAATTTTGGTGTTTAAACGACGTGACTGTAGCCAATCATCAAATTAAATATACAATTAAGTGAACCTCAATGTAAACTGACCCATAATACAAGGTGTTTATAAATGTTTCTAGCATCAAGGGGGGCTTTGGAAACTATGTTCACAATTATTGCAAATGTCACTTAAGTCTACGACTTTTCAGTAACGGTTTTGTGTCAAAATTTTAGATTTTCAGGGTTTAAACCACAACTTGAACAGTTTGTTTTCAAAACTAACTTTGTTCAATGATTGAGGTTAACTACAAATGTCAGTTGAAAAATCTAAACCCACATTAGTAACGAGCGGCAAATTTATTTAACATTTCATGGCCACCCTTGATGCTAGAAACATTTATAAACACCTTGTATATGAAATTTCTGGAAAATTTCAAAATTTTATAGAATGGAAAATAGACACCTACATACAGCAATACGAAACCAACATTTCAAAACAAAAAAATGTTAAAGGCGAAACACGAAAATCGGTAGCCAATCACGATCGTTGACCCGTTAAAAATTGCTGACTAACTGAACAGGGAATTTTGGTTAATTATAATTACATTATTATTGTTTTTTTGTTTTAAAATTTTGGTTAAATACTGTATGAGATGGGGGCGACACATTTGGTTCACACGGGCGCAAGAAGGTTGCCTTTGTAAAGTCCAGCTCATTGCTATCAGTCCACTCTCCTGTGTAAATTTTCGAAAATTCTTGGGTGTAATTAAGGCTTTCAATTCTTTAGGGAGAAAATTACGGGAAAATTGAAGGTGGCGATTTTTGAGGTTAACACGTTGTCAAAGTTGAGTGAATTAATCAATAATTAATCAAAAATGTGTTGCAAAAGAAAGGTTTCAATAGAGATTTAACAAGTTTTGGCAATCTTGCGTATGACGATTAGCTTCTACGCATGCCACAGTTGCGTCAAGGTCAAACGCTTTTGCTGTCAACTGTCACGGATAAAAATCGCTAGGGGCTGCTGCCAACTTAACTTTTTAATGAGTGGACCGATAGTAATGAGCTCTGGTAGAGTAAATCTGGAACTTTTATGTCGATTTTTTTATCAATATCGATTTTGTCAAAAAACATCGATTTTTAATACATATATTTTTATTTTCGATGTATCATTAAAATCGATAATTGCGGTTTCGATGTATGTATTTTATTTTACACTCTTGATTTTGGTGATATTTATACTGAAGACTTAATTAAAGGGAGTTCTATTTTAGAATTTTGTTTATTCTTATTAATCTCGAATTTATTTTTTTTATAATTTATTTACGTATTATTTTGTTGCTTTATTAAGAATTTTATTTATTTTTGTTTTTCACAAAAAACTATACTATATTGAGTTTTTTTATTTACTATTTTTCAAAATCGATGCTTTCTCCGATGTATTGGAGATCGATGTAATTCTGCTCTTGTTGAAATAGAGTTCAATATCGATTTTTTTTACTCGATGTTTCCAGATTTACTTTATATAAAATTTTTCAATGCTTCAACATTGTAAAACTCTTAGTATTAGTTGCTTAGTTACGAAAACTGCCAAATATGAAATTTTGTTACAAAGGGTTGAGAAGCACTGCCAAGTTTTTCCTTTGAAAAAATTCCATATTGTGATAAACAATACCTTTAAATTAATTTTGCTTTGATTTCTGAGATGATTTAACTGAAAAGGACATGGTGCTTCTACTCATGGGCGCCTTTTTTTCATCGCCTTGTATAAAGTGCTAGAGAAACTAAATGACACTAAAGAACGTAAAAAGCAAGGTAACAATGAAAAAAAAATTCTCGGAAGAATTTACAATAAAAAAAAAGTAAAGGTGACCTACGCTCAACAAATCTTTTTGACTTCGTATTGGAAGCAATCATACGAGAAAGTAAAATGAAGACATTTATATTAATCATTTATCTTTGCAGACAATAATGCATAGCGTACGCAGATGATTTACTCATTCGTACAAGATCAAGAAAAAAACTATTTTTTGCAGAAATCGCCATGCCCACTGGTAGGTCAGTTTAAATACCAATGTCAATCCAGACCATCAAAAAGTTGTGAATAAAAACGTTAGTAAACAAACTTAACCTATTATTTTATCACCAAAAGCATGAAAAGAATATAAAATTGTAAATTAATAGATGTGGTACAGAAATATTTAACAATTCCCAAAAATAATTTTAATCCTTGTAAGATTTATGACAATGAACCGCCCCTAATAAGCGATGCATAATACGTTTATCCTGGCCGCACCCTGGTGATCTCATAGGTACGGTCAGCAGCAAATGTATTGAGCTCATGGGCGGAATGGGTCGTAACGAGGTGTAGTAAACTCTCAGCGAGTGGTGTCCGTAATCTGCACCATCATAAACCAAATTTGCGGGGCCTAAGAAATTTCGAAGATTTGTTGTTGAAAAACTGACCAGGGATATTTGTGAGGTTTTAATTTACACAGTCGTGAATTCATGAACGACGAATTTCGCAATTTCGACCGGCAAGTTTTAATTGCTAAAATCTCACGATTTAGTTTTGTTTTTCTAAGATGGACAAAAGGTCGAATGTAATGATTGATGAATCAATGCAAAGAAAAAAGTCATAAGTTAAAGGAAACAAACAAAAAAATTAAACTTTATTGTAAGCAAAAATTAAATAAAACAAATTAAAATAGGGCTTCGGGGTTATTTTGCTCCCTCGCAATCCACCTCTTCACCTCTTCAACGTCATTTCCTAGAAATAAAAAAACGAATATTGAAATAGAAAAAGTGAATAAATTAAAATATGTTTATTATTATTAAACTTACCGACAGATTGAACCTTTCCGATATTTTACCCGCCCGCTCGGCAACCGAGAATAAAACCCTTGGTTTCCAACGTCGAGTTCTTTAGCTCTGGCAAACGTGGTATCTTGGAGAAAGTTGGCAAATTGATTTTCCCAAATATTTACCGCATAGTTATAGGGGGTAGAAGATAATCCGACAGGTATGTGTTCAGCTGAAGTGAAAATACGTGGTATCTGCACTCAAAAACGCAAATTTTTAAATTTTTAAATTATGATTTCAAAATTCCAAGAAAATATAACCAAAATACTCTCAAATATAGTTTGCTATGTAAAAACTAAGATATAAAGATATCACAACTTCGTGACAGTTTCAGCACTATTTTTTTTTCATTTCATTGCTGAGTTAAATTGGCAGAGAATGCATTCAACACATCAAAGTAGACAATAATAAAACTATAAAGATAAAAAAAGAGTTACTTCACTTGTATTAATTGTTAAGTAGAGGAATTTCATAGTAAGTTAATAATTTACGGTAAATTTGATAACAAGATAACACTTGGAACTGCATGAAATTAATATGATTGAATATGTTGAGAAATGTATAAAAACTTTTACTACAAAAAATTTACTGTCCCGACATGATTTTGAAAACTACCTTCATAAAACAGCGTTTTTTTTTTCTCAAATTTTAAACATGATTTGCAGGTTTAAAATAAAAACAGAAATTTTTATTCAGTTATGTCATAAAGAATTTAAATTAGCGAGTGTTTTCTCAAAAACTCCAAAATTGATAAATATTTTAATTCTTAGGTTCACGACGCCAAACTAACACTCATAAAAAACTAATTTTTGCATCCGATTTTGGAACATGATCAACCGTAAGCGTATGCAAATTTGCAAATTTTTATCTTTTAAATTAAAGATGATTTTGGGGGTGTTTATCAATGTTGCAGAACCCAGTATAAAAATTTGCCAAACAGCGGCAGTCGGTAACAGTCAAAGTAAAGTCATTAGGTTAGGTTAAACACAGGTAATCCAATTTCCACTAAACGGATCATTGTAATCCTTCCTAAGAATTTCAGAATAATTTGCAGCTATTTGGAATTTTTGAAAGGACGTTTGACAAAAAAAATTAAATATATTTATTCGATCTTGACTTTTTAATAATTTCTTATTAACACTTAGAAAATAAAAATTTGCAAATTTGCATACGTTACGGTTGATCAAAAGCTCCAGAATCGGATGCAAAAATTTGCTTTTTACTAGTGTTAGTTTGCCGACACCTAAGAATTGGAATATTTATCGATTTTTGAGTTTTTGAGAAAACACTCGCTAATTAAAAATTTTTATGACATCTCTATTAATCTTAAATGCAAATCATGTTTAAAATTTGAGAAGAAAAAACGCTATTTTATAAAAGTAGTTGTCAAAATCATGTCGGTACAGTAAATTTTTTTATACATTTCTAAACATTATCATATTATCGAAAATGCAATTTATTCTCAAACACCAAATTTTGTCAAAAAATGCTGACGCGCATTTCGATAGCAATGCTATCATCATCAGAGCGATGGTTAAACTAAGTTAATCGCTTTAATGATGGTAGCATTGCTATCGAAACGCGCGTCAGCATTTTTGACGACATTTGGTATTTGGGAATAAATTGTATTTTTGATAATTTTTGCCACCAAGATTTGATCCAACAATGTTGTTCTCAACATATTCAATCGTATTGAACTAATGCAGTTCCAAGCGTTTTCAAATTTACCGTAAATTATTTACTTATTATAAAATTCCTTAATTAATTAAATTAATTAAGTGAAGTATACTGTTTTTTCATCTTTACAGCTCAATTTCAATTTCAAGTCGTTTGTGACATCGCTAAGGTTGCCGTTATCTGTTTGGTATTGCTACGTCGCAAACACCTTTAGCGACGTCGCTAAATAACTTGAAATTGACTTCAAATTAATTTTACCCAAATTTTGGAGTTAAATCTTAATTGGTTAGCACTACAAAAATGAAATGCTGCAAGTCGTTTCGTTAACTACTTGTCTTCCCCATTTTTTCAAAAATATTGACGCTCGACCATGCTTTAGCTCCCTGTGCTTAATTTTATTTTGCATTTGACAGTGCGTAACCGATTTGCGGCACTGAATTAAAATTGACCCCTTAGGGCCCGATTTCAAGTCAGTGGCGAAAATTGCGTTGACGCGGTTGCTGTTTAATTGGGGTTGCTAAGAGGCAACTCTGATTTGCAATGCCGCAAGTCAACATGAAATCGGGCCCTTATTGTCTACTTTGACGTGTTAAATGCATTCTCTGCTAATTTAGCGGCGCAATGAAATGAAAAAAAAGTGCTGACACTGCACGAAGTTTTAGCATCTTTATATCTTAATTTTCATGTGGCAAACTCTATTTGAGAGTATTTTAGTTATGTTTTCTTGGGATTTTGAAATCATAATTTATAAAAATTGTAAAAGTTTAAAAAATTGCGTTTTTGAGTGCAAATACTCACGCATCCCCACTTCAAATGACCACATATCTGTCGGATTATCTTCTACCTTTATAACTATGCGGTAAACATTTGGAAAAAAATAATTTGTCAATTTTCTCCAAGATACCACGTTTGCCAGAGCAAATAAGAACTCGACGTTGGAAACCAAGGGTTTCATTCTCGGTTGCCGAGCGGGCGGGTAAAATATCGGAAAGGATCAATCTATCGGTAAGTTTAATAATAATAAACATATTTTAATATATTCACTTTTTCCATTTCAATATTCAATTTTTTTTCTTCCTAGGAAACGACGTGGAAGAGGTGAAGAGGTGGATTGCCAGGGCGCAAAATAACCTAAGCCTTATTTTAATTTGTTTTATTTAATTTTTTTGTTTCCTTTTACTTAAGTTTTTTATTCATATTTAAGCTTTTTTTTTAATTTGTTTTATTAATTCTTTGTTTACAATAAAGTTAATTTTTTTTGTTTGTTTCCTTTAACTTGTGACTTTTTTATTTACATTGATTCATTAATCACATTAATCATTACATTTAACCTTTTATCCACCTTAGAAAAACAAAACTTAATCGTAAGATTTTAGCAATTAAAACAAACTTGCCGGTCGAAATTGCGGAATTCGTCGTTCATGAATTCACGACTGTGTAAATTAAAACCTCACAAATATCCATGGTCAGTTTTTCAACAACAAAGCTTCGAAATTTCTTCGGTCCCGAAAATTTGATTTATGAGGGTGCAGATTACGGACACCACCCGCTGAGAGTTTACTGCACCTCGTTACGACCCATTCCGCCCATGAGCTCAATACATTTGCTGCTGAATGTACAGTCCACCCAACGACCTAGTGCGGTTATGGCTTTGACTTTTAAAATCGATTACAGCTACTTTACCGCAAACCCCCATAAACATAATCATTCTCAACTGGTTGGATCTGAACCGGAATACACATTTTTACCCAGCTGGTCAGTTTTACAAATCGAAACAATATAATTCTTCAAAATACGTCTAGCCTAGCGGTTCATTTCACTGCAGATAAGACCCAACCACTTGAGGATGATTATGTTTATGTAAGTTTGGAGTAAAATCGCTATAAACGGTTTAAAAAGTCAAAGGCATAACCGCACTAGATCGTTTGGTGAACTGTACTTGAACGCTTCTTGTTCCTAGATGGATAAAAATTTTGGCCATCATAAATCACTTAAGAGTCAGTTTGCAGTTCAGAAGCAATTATCATAAATCTTACTAGGATTAAAACTATTTTTAAGAATTATTAAATATCTAGTTACCACATCTTTCAATTCACATTTTTATATCATTTTCATGCTTTTAGCGATAAAAGCAACATAACATGTTAAGTTTGCCACCGATTTCTCAGTTTTGATTTTTAAAAAACGTAGTTTTTGGCGATTACATTACATGTGGTTAGCATTAGATTAAAACTGATTACGTCAATTTGAAGAACTCCGCTTCCTCTACATGTACAAAAATTTTTTTTATAGCTTCATAATTAATGGCGATTTTAGACCGGGACCCTAGTGTCGGCAGACTTTATACTTTTGATTGTTTCATTGCTTATTTGTTGCTCCTTTCTGGCGTGTGTTTTCTCTTCTAGCTGCCTTGTTCAATGCGTTCTTACTAGAGTTTTAATGGTTTTCTCCTTTGTTAGAACTTTTAGAAAATTTATCAATCCAACGTTATCTACAATTTTCAGTTTCCGTACATCTCACACTACATTCAAGTTATCAAACTTCCACTTCATTAAATATTCAAGTTTTTCTTGTTTTTTAAATGTGTTTGTTCAATTTTTTCCCTAATTTTGCAATGTCAAATCGTATAGTTTTGACACATTTGTACAAAATTTGCTAAATCGTTCTTTAGATTCGTTTACATTCTCTGTTTATAGTTTTCCCTCATTTTTTAAAGAATTCTCGTTAGATGAAGTTTCACGAAAAAAAGTATTTGGATCTTAATTTTTCTAATAATTTATGTATGTTTCAGTTTTTTTATAGACTCCCTATTACATTTTTTGGAATTGTATCACTACTGCAATTTTCGAATGATTCTATTTTTTATATGTACTCTCTGTTAAAATTCTTCATTTTCTTTACATCTCTAATTGCAACATTCCAAATGTCAAAAAATAGTAGAAAAAATCACTGATTCATTCGCGTAATTCTTGCACTTTTTTTAACAAAATAAACAGGTTTTCTGTTGGCAACCCTAAATACATTCTCTGTAATGTAAGTTGCTTTTTCTGATTTTCTGAAATTGAAATTTACTGGTATCGTGTGATCAATATTGTTTGTAATCGAGTCATCCATGAAAATGAATCCGTATGTCTATCGACAATTCATACACGCGATCTGACATTGAACTTTGGCAACCGAAACTGTGAAAATTGGTAAATCTAGCTGCAAAAGAGGATCAAAAAAAATTCTGGAAGGTGTTAGACACAGAATGGAAGAACACCTTCAACGTTGATTCGCTATTTGCCCACTTTTGGCATTGCAGTTGACAACCATTTAACAGCTGTCTGTAGGAATCTATCAAAGACATATCGACAAATTAATTTGCAAGGCTGACTCAATTACAACCAATATTGATCACACGATATATCGTTGGTTCCTGTCAAATTAGAATTTTTAAACTACTCCACGCAGTGATAAAGTCTAGCGTGTAAATATTACTATTGTATTTGGTTATTTTTTTGTAGAACGGACATTGGTCAATTTAGTCGCGTAGAAGAAAAGAACTTTTTAAATCTTTTTGCAACCTAATAAAAATGTTTTTTAATTTTTTTTCTGTTCTTTTCTTTCTGTTTCCATATGTACACTGCGCCGCAAAATTAACGCAAAATCAACCTTAACTTTCCGTTTCTATACAAATAACAAGAACCGCGCCAAAACGCTAACTTCATTCGTGTTTCGTTCCAGCTGACCGGTCCCCACCCATGACCCATCATTTACAATTAATTCATACCTGCGCTGGTTTCATTTACGCGTAGAACAATTGTAAATGTCTAACCCAAACGAAATTTGATTCTGAAGTAATTAAAAATGACAGAATTGTTTTTATGTTTTTGCTGGTACTTTTTTTCCCACTTCAATCTGGTAAGTACCCAAAAAGTACCTTTGTATCACGTGTACGTTTTTATAAATGCAGGCAAAAGGCGACATGCTTTTCTGTCGAGGAAAAAGAGAACTCTATGGATACGAACACTTAAGTTATTGTGATGGTGATACCCAACTATGCTGTGATACCGGGTGTTGTCCAAAATCAAAAAAGTATCTACTGTGAGCACCCAGTTTTTGCACCTTCATGACCATTCCTCCAGAATCTTCATACTTTTAGGAAGCGGTCTCTTCATCTGCTGCTTATACAACTTCATCAAATGCTGTCGCAACACAGCTGGAGAGGTTGACCCACGCCGAAGATCAATTACTAACAGGATTAGTGGACTTGGGAGAAGATTCAGACGGCAACCAACACAACGTAAGAGAAAACTGTTATTCTACTTGAACTACGTTACTTTTTCAGCTGGTACGACTGGAGCTCCCGAAATCAGACTGACTATTTCACCAACTGGTACGACTGGAATTTTCACGCTTTTTGATGTTGTTTTAGTTTCTAGGGAAAATGTCACACAACCCTTGACGCCGCCACCGGCTTATAATGTGGCGATTTTTGCCCCCACTGCCCCACTGGCGGAGGCTGAGAGAGTGCCGTCGTATGAAGAGGTGATGGAGGCAGAACGATACAAGAAATGAGACTAGTCAAATAAAAACTTTTTTTTTAATAATAGTCATTTTCCATGCAGTGAATTGGTAGGAGCGACATTTCCTTTTTGCTATCGCATTGCTGGTGCCGAAACGAAGTTTTACACGCTAAGTCCATAAATACTAAAAGAATGTAAGTCACTGCTATAGCTGCAACAATAGCAAGCCTAAAAAGAAAGTAGAAAATAATACTTATTGAAGTACTTAAAATACAGTTTTTGCGGACTAATCGGTGCTGGTAGTAGATGAGTGTGCAAAAAGGTTTTTGGTACGTGTTACAAACAACATTTTTTGTTAGAGCTACAAAAAGTACATTTTTTAGTTACCATACCACCATAGTAACCATGAGATTCTTTGAAATAAACACAAAAAATGCTAGTTACGATGGCAACTTTTTGGAATTGAGTCCGAAAATGCGACTTAAAATGAGTCCGTAAAATAACTATTTCTAGGAGCCTATACTGGAAAAGTAGTAGATTACATACCGAGGTGGGAAGTTCATGATTCCTCTCGAGAGAAAAAGTTTGTCACCGAGGCGTCAGCCGAGGTGGACAATTTTTCGAGAGATAGGAATCGAACTTCTACCGAGGTTTGTATACTATTTTATTCACAATCATATTAAAAAAAATAATAAAGAAAGTTAAAAGTCCAATATTGTTAAGCGTGTATTTGCTTCCAAAAACTGTTACCAAATTACTTCCGCCCATGCTCTACATTGGAAATGACTCATCTGGAGTCAATATATCTAGACAACCACTTTTTCACACGCGCACGCATCAAGAGAATAAGTAGTTCAATTTGGTTTCACCTCCTACCAAAGTCGGTACTGTCAATTCATGAAGTTTTAGGTTAGGAATTTTTGATTTCAATACAACTTTATTATTATAAATATCTTGAATAGTAAGATGAATAATATATTTAACCAACGAAACTTAAAACTAACAGTTAAATTATATTAGAGGGAACACCGTTAATGTTGAATGTGAACGAAGAGTGATCATAACCTGCAACATACAGTGTCAGACCTTGTTTCAGTTGTTCACTTGAAAAGTTAAACTCCTGCAGTCAAACGAGACGCGGTTGTTTCTCCTCTTAAAATGTTGACATTCTTCTCATTTTTTGTAAAATTCTCAGGAAAATGTACTAGTTTTAAACGGTATAGAAGCTTCAGCATCCATTTCACACACTTTTTGAAATCAACTTCGACGCCAAATGACAAGATAGAAATGTCAAATTCAGTAACGCGACTTACTTCATTTATCAAAATCTAGTTATCTGGCATTTGGAGGTCGGGAAATGGTCACTTCCCAGCGAGTTGGGAAGTGAATTACCGTAGTAACAGCTCACTTTCCACCTTATGAAAATGAACAATTGTTGACTGATTGTGAATAAAATAATTTAATAATTTGGATGCAAATGAATTCAATTTAATACATAGCTTGTGACTGTAAAGTATTCTAATCGCACAGTGGAAAGCAAGAAAATGTTTGTATTTTCGATCGGGTAATTTATGAAAAAGAATTATAGGACCACTATAACACAAAAATTGTCTGTATTCCACGGCTTTCCAGTGTTCTAGCTCTTTAATACTTCTTTGTAGTGTTGAAAAATCATTACGAGAGACACATTTTCTAAATTCCATCAGTTTTTCGTCCACTTCCTGTATGAGTGTATTAGTCAATAGTTAGTTGTTCTGCATTACCACGAAACCAGAAGAAAAGCAACCTTTTCATTACGCCTAAACACACAAGGTGCATATAATCTAAGGGTACTTGATCAACTAAATCAAAGTTTGGAATGTCAACTAATGGTGTGAATAATTCAGTAGTATGATAACCATCATCTCTATAGCCTCCTGAACGAAATAAAGTGTCAGTTCGTAAAGCGCAATTGGTGTCTGGAATTGTCATCCTTCTTTGTACCATTTCACCTTCGATTATACATTTGGTACACCCATAATATCCGGTATGTCCTTTTACTCCCAACAAAAATGACTTTGTTGCATCATCCGCAATAACGTTGTTCAACTTAATATGATTAATATAATGCCCTTCGCACTTAAACCCATTTTCATTTAATTTTGAATAATCAACTACAAACTCTCTTAAAAAAGACTCTGCTGATTCCGGTTTATGACGACCGTAAAAAATACCGACAATGAATGGAGTGAGTTTTGTCAAGTTCTTCTCTATTTATGCAAGCCAAGATGGGCCACAAGTGACTATTGGATCTACAAGCAATAGGATGTCCATCTATATTTATATTTATTTCAATATTTTCATCACTGTCTAATTTAAAATTGTACAGTTTGAAAATATGTTTAATCTCTTCGGCAATTCCGACATGGTAATAAAGGCCATTTGTTGTCGGCTTCTGTTTTACGTAACAAAGAGCGACAATCATTTAGCAAATTATTAAACTCATCTTTTTTTCTTGTTTTTTTTTAAATGCTTAGCAAGTTAATAAACGACTTTTGTGTAATTTGTTCTCCAATTACCCAATTTTTTGTCAGCCAAAGTTGGCTGCGTGGACAATATGCTGTTGTTTTCGTTTATATCCACCGCATTTGGCAAAATGTAGCTTTGACTGGGAATTCCTAATAGTGGTTCACTGTTCACAGTTTGTTCGTCATTTTTCAGTGCAGATGTGAACTCGGTGTGATTCTTCTTCTGATTAGGAACTACTAATTTGCGTTTCTGCTGGAGCCTTTTTAAAATTCTTTTTCGATGTTTATCAGTCATTTTTGAAAATGGTTATTTTTGAAATCATTCTTATGTAAGCTATTTAAGTAATAAGCAGTCCTAATCTATGCCAGAAGCCCAGAGAAAAAGCAAGAACTAATATCAAACATAACCTGTGTAATCCGACACTCATTGCGTTCAGTTCGAGTGTATTAGGTATGTCGATTTCCGTAATGTATAATCCGCACTTTTCCGGGAAAACTTTAAAATAAATAATGCTTCTAAAAGCAACATTGAATAATTATTTCTAAATAAAAACATAGTGTAAAAATAACTAACTTCACTAGTGAAAGAAATGAATAAAATTTGAATTTATTAGGTCTCAAAGAATGACAGAAACTGTATTTTCATGTCAAAGTTAGAAAAACTATATTTTATAGGTAGAGAAAAATAATTAAAAAAATCATACACGCGGTTTGCAGACACAAAATTAAATCCTGAATTTAGATCAAAGTATAGATGATGTAAACAGCTTAGCAAAATCAAGAAGTTGCGAAAAAACGCATTTAACAACAAGTGAACCGTAGAAAAAATGAAAGTTAGAATAATGGATAATTGTAAGAAAAAAATTAGAAATTAAAAATTACATCTTTAATTAAAATTAATATTTAATTCTATCAAATGTTAGCAATCAAACTTAAATGCGACATTAATTTAATGGCAATCAACTTATAGTGAGAACGAGGTCATTGATTAAGAAATAAAAAATTTGATTAAAAATTTCGTTCAATGTTTTTCAAACCATATGTTGTTTAGTCAGGTCCGTCAAGTTTAAGCATCATACATTGCAAAAAAAAATCAAACCTATGCCATAATTTTGTGCTAATTCTGTGCCAATTTGTGCTGCAATTTTTAAATTCTGTGCTCTTTTCGTTTTCGAGTTATTCAAGAAACAAAAATGATGCTCAAACTTGACGCCTAGCATCATGAGTCACAAAAGTGATCAAATTGGTCTTATAATTGTGTGCTAATTTGTGCTGAAAGTTTAAAATTCTGTGTTCTTTTCGTACAAAAAATAGTAGGCAACCCAAAATACGGAGTTCAATAAATTTTCTTTCAAGAAACGTCAAGTTTAAGGATAATGCTTCACAAAACATCTTAAATAATATGTCATAATTTTGTGCTAATTCTGTGCCGATTGATTTTCAAATTTTCAAATTCTGTGCTCTTTTTGTTTTCGAGTTATTCTGATAAACAAATTTGAACAATCGTCAAGTTAGAGCATCATGCATCGCAAAACAGATTCATTGATATGCTACTATAACTTTGTGCTAGCTATAATTCTGTGCTAGCTAATGCTGCTATTTTCAAATTCTGTGCTCTTATCCTTTTTGAGTTATTTTAAAAAATGAGCAAAAATAGTAGGCAACCCAATATACAGATTTCAACGAAGTTTCTTTAAAGAAGCGTCAAGTTTGAGCATCATGTATCTCAAAACAGCTTAAGTAATATGCGATAATTTTGTGCTAATTCTGTGCTAATTTCCAAATTCTGTGCTCTTTTCGTTTTTGAGTTGTAAAATGTAAGAAAATAGTAGGCAGCCCAAAATACAGGTTTTAACGTTTTTTTTTTGAACAATCGTCAAATGATTTCTGTTGATTTCTTACAATTTAGCAATTGAATCTTGATAAAAAGTGATAGTTTTGTAGATTTTGAGCCTTTCTTTGCGAATTCAAGCCAAAAATCCACGGAAATCAGCGAGAAATTGTTGTTTAGCATCGAAATATGCGGATTTCTCTAAGAATTTTGATGACTTCGTGCAGATTTCTGTTGTTTTCTTATAATTCAGCTATTGAATTTTGATAAAAAGTGATAGTTTTGTAGATTTCGAGCCTTTCTTTGCGAATTCAAGCCAGAAAACAACGAAATTCAGCGAGAAATCGTCGTTTTGCATCGAAATATGCGGATTTCTCTAAGAATTTTGATGATTTCGTGCAGATTTCTGTTGTTTTCGTACAATTCAGCCATTAAATCTTGATAAAAAAAGATAGTTTTGTCGATTTCGAGCCTTTCTTTGCCAATTCAAGCCGGCAAACAACGAAAATTAGCGAGAAATCGTCGATTTGCATCGGAATATGCGGATTTCTCTCAAAATTTTGATGATTGCATGCAAATTTCTGAGGTTTTCTTGCAATTCAGCCGTTAGATCTCGATTAAAAGTGATGGTTTTGTAGATCTCGGGCCTTTCTTTACGAATTCAAGCCAGAAAACATCGAAAATTAGCCAGAAATCGTCGATTTGCATCGAAATACGCGGATTTCTCTAAGAATTTTGATGATTTAGTGCAGATTTCTCCTGCTTACTTGTAACTCAGCCGTTAAATCTTGATTAAAAGTGATGGTTTTGTACCGGACATACTAAATGTACATACAAAATTTAATTAACGCCCTTTATATTCTTCACAATTTAAAAATTTGCTGAGTAAGAACTGTTCTATAATTTATTTTTCTCTGAATCACGTCGTAAAATGAGTGTTCCAGGAATATTTGGCCAGGCGCGTTAGAATAATGTCTTAAAAAAATATTGCTCTTATTCAAACACAAATACTTGACGCTTTTTAGCTGGAAGTCTGATTTACTCTGCAACATTTTGATAGTTCGTTGATATTTGCTAAAAACCGGGATAGAAATGTCCACACATTAGAAGACGAAAAACGATCAAAATCGACAAAGGTTTCACGATTAATTGAATTCCCGCGAATTTTTTTGACAAGTGTGACACTAGAGTTGTAAATTTTTTAATTATGTTGTGTAAAGGTAGCTATTCCTCGATTCGACAAATTCAAATCGTCATTTGTTCATGTGGGCGGAGTTAAACCAAAGTTACAAAATTCCGACTATAGTTTAGTTCTAGGGGTAAAATGTATTCTTGGGTGCATATTCTGCTCATACCGGTACCCGTGGTACTCATACCATTATTTTTGGACGGATTGTACATACCATCAAGGTGTCTCACACACTCTTCACTTCACTTTTTTCGGATTTCAAAACATTGCTCATTGAAAATTTGATTGCCAGAAGTGATTTGCCATAATCGTCAAATTTTTTTGTTATATTCGTTGTTATCTATGCGTTACTTATTATTTATAAAAAAATAGGTCAAAATGGTTTGAGAGGAGTAAAATGTGTTGCAAACACAAAAAATCAGGTGTGGTCAAATACAGTGAAGGCCCTTGTTGAGACATTATTGTCAATAATGTAAATCCATCTCCCAATTTTGATAATAATAATTGACACACTCCCTTAAGGCGTGTGAACTAAGCTACGACATACAAAATAACGTATGTTGAATGTCATGAATTTTAACTAGAGGGGAATGTTAAATACACTTCCGATATCATCACCTTGAGAAAACGGAAAATTTGGTCAGCTCTCGCCTGTGTTTTTAACAAAACAAGAATTCAAATTATTATAATTATGAACTACCGCATTTCATTGGACTGCATAATGGTTGTTTAATTATTAGTGGAATAAAACTACATACAGGGTGTCCCGAAAGTGACGCACCACCGTGAAACTGTATCATCGGACAATGCCATAGATCACCGGAAAAATGTTAAAAAAAATCCATGTCTTCAATTTTTCGAGATACGATGGGTTGAAGAGGCAAAGTTTGATGCGAAAATTAACGATTTCTGTGCAATAATTTTACGTTAAATAAATTTGTTACCCAAATAACATTTTGCGCAAAGGCATGGTGCAAAAAAAATCGAAAAAATCTTGTAAGAAATGCCTAAAAACTGTTAAGAAAATTTTTGAATTAACAATCTCGATCAGTGTGGCATCGTTCACGTGAAACCATAGTTACAATACTCGTTCATGAGCCGACCTGACTAACGCCAACAATACAACAGCAACGTTACTATGGCTTTGACTACTGGAAATTTAAATTAGGGGGGGGTACACTTCTGCAATGTTGCCATTTTCCTAATTTTCTTTTACTTCTCCTGCGAAAACAGAGGGTCTGGAATTTTTTTTAACATTTTTTTGGTACTCTGGAGGACCACCCAATTACCCCCTTTTAAGGTGGTGCGTCACTTTTGGGACACCCTATATTAATCCTGAGATGGGAAGTGATGGGATTTAAAATGTTTATTTATAAAATTAATATAAGTTTTTTTCTCCTAATCCTATTTTCTTGTAAAAGGATAACTTCAGAGTTCAAATTGAAATTAATCAAGCAGTTAGAACATACGCTGACGTAAAAATAATGAGAGACTAAACAGCAATTCCATATCTCACGGGTGTGACAAAATGACAATTTTTAATTTATTTACGAGTTAGGTAGGTTAAATGCAAATTATCTAAATAAAATTTGTTAAGTTACGATTGCAGATCATAGAGCAACAAATTAATTTGTGGTGTTACGGGAGTGACGCGTACAAATTAAATTTATTGTTTTTAATAACATTTTTCTATATTTCTGCAAATAACAAAACTCTAATTTCTTCTCCTTTAGTACATAAATATAAACTAAATGCACACATTTTAAGCCTCTTTGCAATTAGAATAACCAATTCAATTGTGCACTGTATTTTTTAGATAACTGTAACGGGTGTGACATACATTTGTAACGGGCGTGACAAAGCAAAACTTGTTAAATAAACGTTGCTAAAAAATGAAAATAATATAGCAGAAAGACTAATTTTGTTAATGCTTGTAACATTTTGAACAAAGTAAGTTATATTTTACACAGACGGAGGCGCCCACAGCCCCCAGTTTCGGTTTCACAAATTGGTCGAGTGTACATACAGGGTGTTATGGAAATGAATACACAAAATTAAACTGGTAAGAGAACTCACCATTTGCAACAACTTTTCTTAATAATTTTTTTTTGAAATCGCATGTTTTCACCTACCATTGAATTGCGATAAAATTAAAGAACAAAAAAGCTCTGCGTTATCAGTTCGCTTGTAAAACACTTTATTAATGACCATTCTAAACTAATTTGCGGTGGTGTTTAGAACTATTAAGTTTAACATAAAGTAAAACATTTTGGGAATTTACAAAAATTTTATTCAAAAAAATCATAACAAGTTATGAAATAAAATACACAAAATTTAACCGGTTAGAACGCATCAAGATCTACAACTTTTCTAGATAATTTTTTCCGTAATCGCATTTTGATTTTCGCCATTTTCCGCCCTTAATTTGGCCAATCGTTCGATATCTCTAAACAAATTCACTTTCATTTCCGCAACGAGGAGGTTTTTTGACTTCAACCTTATCACAACTTTTTGTCATAAAAACGACTGTTCAGCTGTAATTTAATTAAAACGCTCAGTTTGTTGTGAATTTTCACAGTGTCAACGTTATCAGATCGTTCTTAAAGTGCAAAAGGTGGTACAAAATGGTTTATACCAACTTGAAATACATGGATATGGTGCTTCTCTATGGAGAAGGTCGAGGTAAAGCGTCTGTACAGTGTCCATGTCCCAATGGCTAAATGTGCACTTTGAAAACAAGTGGATAGGTAGAAATGAACCAGTGTTGTGACCCTCTCGTTCGCCAGACTAAAATTCCTGCGATTTTTTCTTGTAGTTACATATGAAAGAGTTGGTGCACGCGAACCCCGTGATTTTAGTGGAAAAATTAAGTGAACGTGTGAATGCTGTGGCTGAAACAATTCCCCAAAACCCAGCAATAATTGTGAGAACACAAACTTCAATGGCTCGGAGAATTCAGATATGCATTAACAGTGAAGGACGGCATTTTGAGTAATTTTTATAAACAAATTGTTCAATTGGGTTTTCGTGAATTTATTACTGTTTTTTTTCCTACAAACAAATGAGCAACAAAGTATCAACCTGATGTAACCACTCGTTTTTATGAAGCAATGGTTTTTGTCGCATAGACGAAGGTTAGTATCTTTAATGCATAGGCGCTTTTCACAGCAAATTTTCATTGATTTTTAATTTGAAAACGAAAGCATTTTGGAATTTTTTTTTATTAAGAAAAATTGTTGCATATGGTGACTTCTCTTACCAGTTTAATTTTGTGTAGTCATTTCCATAACACCCTGTATATCCGCTAGACATACCTACATCCACCCTAAACTAACTTTTTTATTTAGACAAAATATGAGATATTGTTGGATATTTGGTATTGATTGCTTGAATATTTTTACTTAGTTGATTCAGATATTTTGACTTTGAATTCATCAGTTAGAAAATATTTATATTATTAATTGATTTTTTGCTTTCAAGAAGAAATCCTTTGCAGAATTGTTGATTGCCTTTCTATGAATGATACGTTTATTTGTGCCTCCCATACCATCCACAGTTTCTTTACCATGTGAGCATTATAATTGAAGTTGTTAAGACTAAGTGTAGGTACATGTTTATACCTTAAATCATCAAATTGGGAAAGTCCGATCAAACAATTGTCACACCCGTGACATTTATTTTCAGTAATTCACTGATATATCTTTTAACTTTAATTAGTGCAAAAACTGCAATATCAATTTGTTACTTTGTATACAAATTATCAATTTTTAACTCCACAGATTTCAACCAGTTTTGCCAACTTTTGTTAAAATATTGTCACAGGTTATCTTAAGGTGGTTATTTAAAGTATCAAGTAGCAAACAATTCAACCATTCATGGTTTTGGTTAATTTAAGATTTATATATTTGATTTTTAGCAAAATTATGTTTCTGCAAGATGTTTTAGGTTTTAATGAGTCAGGTTCAGTTCGTGTGGAACTGCTGTAAAGTATTACTTTATTAGTTTATTAATATTGTACTATTTTATTCCCTACGACATACGTAGAGTGTAGCCAAAAAACATAAAAAATTGGCGGATTTTACAATTATTTGTCCTTATAAATTCGAACTGAAGCAAAATTATAGAAAATAAAACGTTATAAGTTACACGTTTACAAAGTGTCTTCATGACATTCGTGACTTTTTAAACACTCAGATTTTAAACTCAATTAGCATAAAAGTAGAACCAGAATATAAATAAGAGCTAAATCCTGGTTCACCTTGTTAGTTTTTAAAATGAACCAACTCAATCAAGTAATTTTATGGTTTATAATCATAGCTTTGTGTTTAATCGTAGCAAAACTTCTTTGGCAACGACGATGGCTTTACTACTATTCCTGGATTTTACCAGGACCTCTTTCATTGCCTTTTATTGGATGTCCTGCTCTTGTGTTTGCCGGACCAAAAGGTAACTTTAGTGAAGTTTTATATACCGTTATATTATTTAGACACGTCAATTCTAGGAGTCCTCGAAACGTTGTTCAAACTGGCGGAGCGTCATCTTACAGTCTTCAGATTTTGGATTGGACCCCAACTGTTTATCGTCACTTCAAAAGCAAATGACGCAGAATATCTACTCACCAATTGCCTTCAGAAAGAAAATATTTTATTTTATACTCGTTTTGACGAATTTATCGGTTCAATATTCACAACGAGCTGTAATTAGATGATTAGTTTGTTTTTATAAATTCTGATGATGATTTTCAGTTCATAAATGGCAACCTCGCAGAAAAAATTTGAATCGAGGGTTTAATCAACAGATTTTAAATTCGTACTTCGAGATTCAAGTGAAATTTGCGGATAAAATGGCGAAGGAATTTGAACTTCACTGTGGAAAATCCAAAGATTTATTTCTTCCATTGTGGTCTACCACTCTTGATATGGTTGTTGGTAAGGTTTTTAAATATTTATGGGCAGTTTAGTTATATTTGTTTTACTTAGAAACAATTGGAGATGTGGATGTGGCAACACTGCCAGAAGAAAATTCAAAAATCATATCATTTCTTCTAAAGTAAGGTGAAATTAGTCATTTTAAAAAAAGACTTTTGATTCATTCTTTTAAACAAGGATTTTGAATTGAATAAAATACCAAGAGCAATACATTCGAATAGAATCTAAGCTTTTATCTAAAGCGATACTCTGTATATTATACTATCACTTTCTGTTGTAGAATTGAAGAACTATTTCTCGAGCGGATGTTCAATCCTGCGTATTATTTTGACTGGATTTGGAAACTCAATTCAAAAGACAAGGAACTGGCTCGTTTAAAAAAAATCCCCTTAGATGAAATGAGAGAAGTATGTGCGGAATGTGAGAAATATTCAATCAAGTTCTTCTTTTAGGTAATGCGACGTAATCAGAAGTCTGGAGTTTCTGCAGGTCTTTATTTTCAATCTTCAATAAGTGAACCAAATAACTGTGTTTTAGATTATGATAAGGACAGAAAAAATGACTTCATTCGTGGTGCACTGAAAGGAGATTATAAGAGCCAGGAACTGGAAGAAGAAATTGGATTCTTTATGATATCAGGAAGTGAAACTTCGGCAATTATTATAGGAAGTGTTCTTCTAGCAATGAGCATTTATCCAGAAGTTCAGGTTTGGACAGTCCTCTCCAGTGGTTGTTAACTCTGTTTTTCCTTCCAGACAAAACTATACGAAGAACAGAACGACAGAGAATTCACTCTTAAGGACCTCAACAGTTTTGACTACTTGGAACGAGTGATTAAAGAAACCATAAGACTCCTTCCTCCAGCTCCACTTGTAGCCCGCTACTTACATAAAACCGTGGAAATAGGTTAACTCCTCTATTGTAATCAAATCAAACTTAATAATTCCATTCGTTTCAGACGGCCAAGTTTATCCAGAAGGAAGCGGTGTCTTCATTCCAATCCAATACATCCATAGAAAGACAGAGTACTGGCCCGAACCTTTGAAGTTTGATCCAGACAGGTTTTTACCAGAAGAAGTTGAAAAGAGACCACGATGTGCATATTTACCGTTTAGTTTTGGGCCTAGGAACTGCATTGGTAATAAGATTACTGTTAAAATTGGTCTTCAAAAGGTGGTTGCAGGTTTAAAGTATGGAATGATGAGCATGAAAATTTTGTTATCAAAAATAATACGAAAGTTTGAAGTTCTTCCTGGTCAATATAAGTCGCTAGTTGAAGTAGAAATGGTTTATAGTCCTCTCCAGAAATCTAAGAATGGTTATCGGGTAATATTAAAAAAAAGATAAAATTATTTTACATTCTGTGGAAAAATACTGATTCGTTAGTAAAATAGTAAAAATGGCTGTTTTGTTTGTTTTTTTTTTTCATGCTGCTTCGTTCTTAACTTCTTTAAAACCTTTCATTTTTTTGTAGTTCAAACAAGCCTGCATTACCTTAATTTTTTCTTCACCAAAAGTCTTTCAGATCTGTTCAAGCCGTTAACTTTTTTCCCATAATTGTGTCTATCATCTATCAGTCGAAGAAAGTCTTGAGGAGATCGCGGATCATCATTATTACTGTTAAAAATTTTGAAAAAGGAAGTAATTCATTTGTAAGACCATCTGTAAGATTATTTTGATATTCATTTTTCTAAAACTTTTTCGAATGAGGCTATAATCTCTTCATCAGAAATACAGACTGATTCACGTAACATTACGACCCTGACGAATGGACGATACAACCAGTATTACGTTTTTCATAAGTCACTTGAACCATAAATTTATCATTTTTAACAAAGTCAGATAATATGATTATTATCGACAGTTTTAAAAACCATAATTTAATTTTTGGGATTCGTGGTCGTCTGTTCTACAGGGGGCCCCTGCAAAAGTAGGGCCAGATGCTATAACAGCCTTACTTTGAAAAGATTCAACAAGGAGTTTCTCTGTTTCTCTAAATTTCCAACTTGAAATTTCGAAGTTGGTTTACTGAAAATTGAAGAGCTGTCACGACATTGGCTAAAATAACCTTACTTTTCAAACGCAGGCAGTCACAAAGGTAAACACGAACCATAAAATTGCTTTGGAAAGGCATTTTTGCAGTAAAAAGAGATAGTTTAGACACACGTTGATAGATCTATGCTGATCTACAATAATTCATCAACATAAAATCTATGCCGGAGTCACTCCTTAAGGTCAAGGTGTGAAATTGGCACTGCTGTACTACAATATTGCAGTATTGCTAGTTGTCTAATTAGTAATCAAATCCCATTGAACATTTTGTCTAAAGTTCTTGACATACTTACGAAACCAAATGGGATGATTCCATTTGACATTAGAGGGAAAAAAATTGTTTATTAATATCTCTGAGTCCTGACCTGACAAAGCAAAACAATTTTCGAATTGATATTTAGGACACAAATTTGTTGTTCCAGTCCAAAATTTGTTGATTAGTGTAATTATATAAAAGCAGTTTACCAAAAGAGGTACAGCACTCTCGCCAAATGCTTATAGCATAACTCCTTCGGCGCTGGTCTTGTTAATAACAGTGGTTCTGGGAACTCAAGAAAAGGTGTAGAAGGCAGATCTGATGACTCTTCTTCTGCACGAAATCATCAAAATTCTTAGAAAAATCCGCTATGCAAAACGACGATTTCTAGCTGATTTTTCCTGTTTTCTGGCTTGAATTCGCAAAGAAGAAATCGAAATCTATAAAATCATCAAATTTTATCAAGATTCAACGGCTGAATTGCCAGAAAACGGCAGAAATCTGCACGAAATTATCAAAATTTTTAAAGAAATCCGCTTATTTCGATGTAAAACGACGATTTCTAGCTGATTTTTGCTGTTTTCTGGTTTAAATTCGCAAAAAAGAGCTCGAAATCTAGAAATTACCAAATTTTATCAAGATTCATCGACCGAATTGCAAACAAACAGCGAAGCTGAACAAAATCATCAAAATTCTTAGAGAAATCCGCTTATTTCGATGCACAACGACGATTTGTCGCTGATTTTTGCTGTTTTCTGGCTTGAATTCGCAAAGAAGAAATCGAAATCTACAAAATCATCAAATTTTATCAAGATTCAACGGCTGAATTGCAAGAAAACTGCAGAAATCTGCACGAAATCATCAAAATTCTTAGAGAAATCCGCTCATTTCGATGCAAAACGACGATATCTCGCTGATTTTTGCTGTTTTCTGGCTTGAATTGGCAAAGAAAAAATCGAAATCTACAAAATCACCAATTTTTATCAAGATTCAACGGCTGAATTGCAAGAAAACAGCAGAAGTCTGCACGAAATCATCAAAATTTTTAGAGAAATCCGCTTCAGAGAGTACGGGCACCAAATTTTCCGCCCCATCAGTTTTCACTATCTCTTATCACCTCCCAAAATCCAGGCCAAGCAATTGATTTTTAAATAGAATGCACTAATCCATCGATGTATATAAACAACTGATACTACTTGAACTCTCAAAAGGTCTGGTGATAAGCGATAAGAACCAAACTAGGAAAGCATTCTCAGTCTTCATCTTATCAACATTGAAACATGTCCCTAAATAAATTTTATGCATTGTTACTTGTTATCTTAAATATCACTGCAACAATGGTAAATTCAGTTTAAACAATAATAATAATAATAACCATAATTACTTCTTGTTTCTTCCAGAGCCTCCGCTTCTTCCAATCCCGAAAGAAAATCAAAACATGTTTAGTTCGTGACGAGTGGAACGTTCACAACGTCACATGCACGTCAAAGTACCAAAAGTGCTGTCCTACAGGGTGTTGCGACAGCCCTGTGAACAACCCGACTTCAACCTACGTGAAGTAATTACAAAAACTGTCTTTTCTTCTCATTGTGCTTCTTTTCTTAGAGTCTTTCTAGTCTGCTCTGTGATAACTTTACTTTTTACGATAATCTACACAGAAGCGTGGTTCAAAAGAAAGTGGCACCTACTAACAAATAGATGTAGAAAGACAGAAATGAACGAAGGTTAGTAGAAAGTGATGAGGTCTTGTAATGGCGGTCGTTTTAGGTTTGAAGAAGTTGGACGAAACTTGCCAGGAGTTGCGAGTTATTGGTGGAGAAGAAGAGAATGGGTAGTTTGGAGAGATTGGAAGAGGTGCATCTATAAAATGAGACGCGCTGTATGTTGAGTGCAGTGACGTATTAGATAGTTCGCAGAGCGGAAAATTTTACGGTGTTGCCAACTGTCTTGACTTGTTTATTGTGTATTTCGTAAGTTAAGGAGTGTGTTAGTACAAATAAGAGCAAAAATGTCCTTAAATACCTACGAGTGTTTAATAAAATTTAAGTAATTCATCAAATTCGTCAAATTTCTTGTTTTTGTAACGCTAAAACAGTGAAGTTTGAAGGATTTAGTAATTTTGCTTGTTTATGAAACGTCCTAAATTTGAAAATTTTAGAGCAAGAAACTGAATTTTTAGAAACTTTCGTTTTCAAGATAGACAATAAAATTTAGAGATTGGTTAATCAACTGTTCTAAATTTCAAAATTTTAGACCAAAAACTAAATTTTTAGAAATTCTTGTTGGGAAATACATATACCAAAATTTTCCACCAGTTTCTATAAAACTCCGTAACCTTGCTAGTTTTAACCCTAAAACTGTGAAATTTCGAGAATTTCGTAATTTTGCCTTGTTCATCAATTGTGATAAATTAAAAAATTGTAATTATCAAAAATACAATTTATTCTCAAACACCAAATTTTGCTCTGATTATCGAAACGCGCGTCAGCATATTTTAAACTCTAGTTTAATCATCGCTCTGTTGATGGTAGCATTTTTTAACGAAATTTGGTCTTTGGGAATAAATTGTATTTTTGATCATTTTCGTCAATACCAAGAATTGATCCAATAAATTTCTTTTAAAAAATAAAGCTTTGTGAACGAGGCATTAACAGGCTAACATACAAAATCATTTCTGCTCTGAATGGCATATACAATTTTTTTTGCAAACAATAGAAAATTACTCTATTTTACTTAAAAAAGCGTATAAGTGAAACTTTTTTCTTGACAATAGAGCGTTTGCAAAAAAAACTAAATTATTACAAACTTTTATTTTAAAGACGGACCAAAAATTTCTATTAAATTTCGTATCTTTGCCAGTTTTCACCCTAAAACAGTAAAATTTACAAGTTTTGCTCTTTTCGACTTGTTTATCAACTGATATAAAGTCCAAAATTTTAGATCAAGATACTGATTTTTTTGAGTCCTATTTTGAAATAAGCCAGAAATTTCCACCACTTTCTATAAAACAGTCCGTAACCATGCCAATTTTTACCCTAAAGCATTGGCATTTGGAGGATTTAGAACTTTTGACTTGTTTATCAACCGTGCAGAATTTGAAAATTTTAGAACAAGAAACTTATTTTTTAGAAATTCTCATTTTGAAAACAAATCAAAAATTTCTATTGAATTCCGTACCTTTGCCAGTTTTCATCCGAAAACAATAAAATTTTAAAAGATTGGAATTTTTGATTTGTTTATCAACTGTTTAAATTATCAAAATTTTAGGCAAAACTGGATTTTTAGAAATTCTAATTTAGACGACGAACCGAAAAGTCCACTATATTAAATTCCGTAACTTTGCGAGTTAAATTCTCACTGAAAATTTCACTAGTGAAAATTTCCAAAAAAAGTTTGCTGTGATTAGTTTATTTGAAAAAATAAATGTCTCTAATTGGTCGAATCTATGGTGAGTTGAATTCTCAATTTGAAGAATCAAAAATTTTTATTAAATTTAGCACCTTTGGCAGTTTTCATTTTAGTAAAATTTTGAGGTTTTTGCTATGTTTAACTTGTTTAAAAACTGTTATGAATTTCAAAATTTTTGACCAAAAAACTGCATTTTTACAAATTTACATTTTGAAATAGACCCTAAAAAGTGGTGGAAACTTTCTATAAAACTCCGTAACTTTGCGAGTTTTAACCCCAAAACAATAAAACTTAGGGGTTTTACTACTTTCGTCTAGCTTATAAATTGTTCCAAATTCCAAAATTTTAGAGCAAGAAACTGAATTTTTATAAATTCGTTATTTTGCTATTTTCAACTTGTTTATCAATTGGTCGACATTTCAAAATTTCAGACCAAAAAACAAAATTTTAAAAATTTTCATTTTGAAATAAAGCAGAAACCAGCGCATTTCCGTAATTTCGACAGCTTTTTCCCTAAAACATTGAAATTTAGAGGGTCTAGTGTTTTTGACTTGTTAACCAATCGTGCTAAATTTGAAAATCTTAGACTCCAAAAAACTACATTTTTAGAAATTTTTATTTTATAGATGACCAAAAATTTTGAAAATTATTATAGAAAAGTTTTTTGTGACTGGCGTTGCTAAATCTTACATACACTATAGAGTCCAACTTCTTTAATAAATATTTACCACTCTTTAATCAAAAATGAAAACGCCACGGCCCATAAAATTTGACAGCAAATCGATGTCCGCGCACGCCCGTTTGTCCAGAGTCGTGTGAGTTCGAATGACTGCCGCCAGTAGCCGCGCGTCATTGCGTCTTGTTCCGTCTAAACCGTGGGTAAAAACTTTACGCACGGGTCACGTGCTAACTTTTCAATTAGGTGCGCAAATTGTAATTTTTAGTAATAAAAAGTCATACGAATTTTGACATTAATATTTTTGATTTTTTTTGCAAATTATCCATTATTTTTGCCTTGTCGTACATTTTCTGCCCTTACCTGATTAAAAATGGGAGATGAATGCTCCTGAAGCCGCCCCTGACCTCCGCTTCACACTTCGTTGTTTTATCACCTCCCACTCCGATTTTAATTATTCCTGAAATAAAGGCCACCCTTAAACTTTGTCACCCCCGTCCCCATAATAAAATATCAATTTTACCAATGGATTTTGCATCCCCTTCGACAAGTATTTTCCACATTTCCCCAAATTGATTTTTTCTGCAATATTATCGCCGCCAACCCGGCGCCCCAACCAAAAGTCGTAAAACGTCCCTTTATAACGAAATAAACCACTCGAAGAATGAAAGTGACAGTGGCAATACCACCACGGCTTCACCAACTACCCCAAGACAATGAAAAATGACCAGTGCCCTTAACTTCGCCCCCTTAATCTTATCACTCCTGGTGAGTACCAACTATTCAAATTCGACTTAAATTAGTTGTAGCCGCCGCCGGTGGCGCCAGAATTCCACAACTGCCTAGTGAGGGAAGTCACCACCCAAAGAAATGCATCCCCTAGATACTACACCTTACGGAATTGTTCCGAGAGTTCATATTGTTGCGACGATGGATGTTGCTCCGTTTTGTGGTATACAGGGTGGTTTGCACCTCCACACCCTTCCCAAAGTAACGTGTTTTTTTCAGACCACTCGCTATATTCTCCGTGGTCGTCTTAATTTGTTTCATCACGTGTTGCAAGGCGTGTTGGGATGTCTACCGGGAAAACACGAGCAGTTTTTACAACAATGGTGGATGGAGCAATGGCGGACGCAACAATAATTCTGGTAATACTAAGACAGTAATTTCAGGGAATTTAAGTTTGTTTTTAGATGACGTAGTGCGGTTTCAAACTGGAAGTAACAACGTGCAGATTTTCACAAGCCCACCCCCGTCGTATAACGTTGCGGTGTTCCTACCCCAACCCTCCAACAGGGTGCCATCGTACGAAGAAGTCATGAATCAGTAATGTGTAACTTTATGAATAAATCAATTTTTACTTGTTTTTGGTCTATTAGAACCGGATTCCTCTTTATTGTTTTTGGTCTGTTTGAGCCGGATTCCCCCTTTGCGTTCTTTTCCGTAATCGATCGTTCGTAGACGGCAGAACGGCGCCTAACTTCGCGATGTGTGCCAACGCGAAAAACCGTAATGATCTCACGTGCTTCTTGCTTCTATTTCATCCTAGTAAGTAACGCTTTTTACTTCATACAATGTTTTTTCTTTTTTTAGAATTTCCTTAAATTTTCGGCGTCCTCAATGTCCTCACAGTGCGTCATCAAGTTCCAGTCTGTCACCAATCACACGTTTAAGACAGTCCATTGTTACTCCTTTTGTTGTACTGAGGGTTGTTGCACTTGGTACATCACCCTGTAAGTCATTACAGTTCTTTACTTTTTGATAGCTTTTGTACAATTTTAGATTTGTCTACATCGCCTTGATAATAATTCTTGCCTCTTTCTGGTTGCTGGGCATCGAGTGCTGGTTGTTCCTCCAGAAGTACAAACAGACGCACCCCCAAGAAGTCATTTTAATGACCCCCACAAGTCCGTTTGTACTAATTTCCGTCACTTTTTTAAATTTTTTTTAGGTACCAGGAGTCACACTTACGGTACCAACAGCAGTCAGGTGACCCTGCATATTCTGCCCACGTTAATGTTAGCCCACGTGGTTCCAAAATAGAAGACTTTGATTTAAAAAGTAGACACGTTTCGTTATAACAAAAAATTCAAATTACAGATTCCTTCTTCTTTGTTGTTTACCTAGACGAAGGCAAAAGCTACGCAGAATCGCCTCGTCTCCAGCTCTTGATCAATGCTGCAAAACCACGTGTAGTCCGTCCGCAATATTCAAACTAAAACGTCCTCATCTTTACTTTAACGAGTCGGTCGCCGCCACTTTGGCGCCGCCGAAGAAGGAATTCGATGCTGCTGAACGTCGCTTTTTTACCCGTAAGTTGAGAGGTCCATCGATTCATGCCGTTTAGTCCATCGCACGGTTTTATCAGTTTCTAGAAGGTAATTTTTTCTCCAACTCCAACATTTGGATTTTTTATTGTGATATTAAAATTCGTTCGACAATTTAAGCGCGAAAGTATGGGTCACACTTATAGTTTTCCGCCATGTTTAAATGTTAGTACCACTGGTACCACTATAAAAGGTTGTTTTCAATGTAAAGTGTGACACCTCATTTTACGCCATAATTTTCTAACTAACCAATTAGTCACACATTCATTTTTGTTACGTCAATATTGTAGAAAAAAAGCATAAAAAAGAATAGAATTTAACAAATGACACTGCATTAATTTTTTAATATCATAGTTAAGTTATTTCGCCAGTTTTGGCTAGAAAGTATGGGTCACACTTATAATTTTCCGTCATTTTCTAATGTTGGTACCACCGGTACCACTATTAAAATTATTATAAATGTAAAGTGTGACACAACATTTCACATCAAAATTTTCTAACTAACCGACTAGTTACACATTCGACTTTGTTATGTGCAGATTGTAATAATAGGCACGAAAAAAAATATAATTTGAGAAATCACATATTAATTTTTTTTATTGACACAGTTGGGTTTGTTCGACAATTTTGGTATAAAAGTATGTGTCACACTTATAGTTTTCCGGTATTTTTAAATGTTGGCACCACCGGTACCACTATAAAGGTTGTTTTCAATGTAAAACGTGACACCTTACTGCACGTCATAATTTTCTAACTAACCAATTAGTCACACATTCAGTTTTGTTACGTCAATATTGTAAAAAAAGCATAAAAAAGAATAGAATTTAACAAATGACACTGCATAAATTTTTTAATATCATAGTTAAGTTATTTCGCCAATTTTGGCTAGAAAGTATGGGTCACACTTATAATTTTCCGGCATTTTTTAATGTTGGTACCACCGGTACCACTAAAAAAATTATTATAAATGTAAAGTGTGACACCACATTTCATATCAAACTAACCGACTGGTTACACATTCGATATTGTTATGTCAAGATTGTGACAATTTTGGTTTAAAAGTGTGTTTGTGTCACACATAGATTTCCGTCATTTTTAAATGTTGGTACCATGGGTACTATAATAAAAACTTATTTTAAATATAAAGTGTGACACCTCATTTCACATTAAAATTTTCGATCTAACCGATTGGTCACTTTTTCGTTTTTGTCACATTGGGATTGTAGTAATAAACCCCATCAAGCAAATTTTAAAAATAACGTTAAAACAATTTTTTATTATTATATTTTAGTTTATTCGGCAATTTTGACTTAAAAAAATACGTAGCACTTAAAGATTTCGACAATTTTTAGATGTTGGTACCACCGGTACCATTATAAAAACTTCTTATAAATGTACAGTGTGACACCTTATTTTACGTCAAAATTTTCTAACTAAGCGATTGGTCAATTATTCGCTTTTATCACGTTAAGATTGAAGTAACAATGAGTAATAAATAGGATTAGAATTTAACAAAGAACAATCAATTTTTTAATTATCATAATTTAGTTTGTTTGACGATCGAAGCCTAAAAGTACGCGCCACACTTATAGATTTTCGCCATTTTAAATGTTGGTACCACTGGTACCATTACAACATGTTGTTTTAAATATAAAGTGTGACACCGCATTTTACGTTAAAAAATTCCAACTAAGCGATTGGTTACACATTCGTTTTTGTCACGTTTATATTGTTGTTATAACAATCATAAAGAATGTTACAATTTAACATATATTATCACAGTCAAGTTTGTTCAACAAATGTGACTTAAAAATATAGGGTACACTTATAATTTTAAAGTTCTTCAAAAATGTTGGTACCACCGGTACCACTATAAGACGTTAATATATAATTTTGCTACAACTATTCTGATTTAGAATTCGTAAGATATCACATTAAACTAATTAAATTCCTATATTTTTCAGTTCTTCGCCCGCTCGTCCCATGAGCGAAAACCCACCGTTTGCATGGTACTAGAAGAGAATTTCTCCTCCACCTCCAACTACACCTACCAACACTTCGACTGCTACAACTCCTGTTGTCACGATGGCTGTTGCCCCTGGTACCTCACTGTGTAACTTTCTCCCTTTTTCCCCACAAAAATTACAATTTTCCTTTATAGAATCACCGTCTTCTTAGTCGTTGTATTTTTCATCATCTGCTGGGTGATCATGGAAAGAGTATGGGAGATGTTCTGCAAGGGCGTGTCTGAAACGGAAACCCAACCAATGATAGCACTATTTCCTTTAGCACGTGACACCACAAATTCAAATGAGCCAATCCCGAATCGACACGGTTACGGGACCGTAGATCACGTGACGCCTCTTCGCATATCGAGTGGGGAGAGTCCGCCTCCTTACGAAGAAGCGATTAAGCTTAAGTGACTTTTTTGAACTGCAGTGCCTCAATGCAACAATAAAATATGAGCGGTTCTTTTCTCGTTTGCTTTATCTAACTTTATCTACTTGAGACACAAAGAACGATTTGTGGGAGAAGTCAACCCCACAATCATTCTCTCAATTTTCCCGTGAGGTCGTACCAACCATGTGATATTTCATGAACCAATCACGTGATATTTTAAAGTAGGATGATCCAATCACATGACATTTTGTTTGGTTACTTGTTGAACCATTACAGAGCCTCAACCAATGACGTTTCAAATCGCGCTGCCACGTGGTACCATAAATTTGAAAGAGCCAATGGCGGAAAAGTCACGTGACTATAGGAGACCACGTGGCGCCCTTCCTCACATCAAATCCGAACTTCGTCGCGCAGAATCGCGCCCCGAAACGAATCAATGGTGGTTAAGTCCACGTGCTGTGCTGTTGACGCAATTTCAAACAGAAACACCTCAGGAAACTTGGTTTGATGTTAAAAAATCCAAAATTTTGTTAATTTCAGGTGAGTTTTGTGTCAACTGTTTGCTTTCGACCAACTTTCGCTCTCTTTCCTCTTGTTTTAGTCGCCGCCAGTCTGGCGCCACGAAGGGCGACAAAAACAGCCCTGAAATGTCTGTCTTCGTTGCTGCTTTTTTCTTCTTTCCATTTCCTTTTCCTGTTTTAGTAAGTTTTCAGGTGTCTTATGTAAAGTTGTGATTGTCCTCTGTAGGCTCGAACTCGGCACCACCACAAAAGTCGGAAAATCTGCCAAGTGGTGGAGTGGTCGCAGAATAACTCCGTCCTTCTACCCACGCAAAAAGAAATAGTTTGTTATGATACAGGGTGTTGCAAAAATGGATGTTGTCCATGGTACAACAGTATGTAAGTTTTAACCACTATTTTTTCCTCATCGGTAATTTTACCATCGCAGGTTCACCATTGTGTTCGTTTTGGTGCTCTTCATCCTTATTTTGAAAGTGGCTATAGCTTGCTGGAGGAAATATTGCGCGCCTGAGCCAGAAACCAGAAACGAGTCACAAGAAGACATCTTGATGTCTGTAAATACGTCACGTGGTGGTTCAATTCAGAGTCTTTTAAGAAAAGTTCTTATGATTGTTTTTAGGGACTTCCAGAGAAAGGATTCAGAATTATGGCACCAATGTGGATAGTGATACAGTACTGCCAACTTGGAGAAGCAGAAAGGATGAAGAACGACCGCCAACTTACGAAGAGGCGGTTCATATGCCCAGAATGGAATAAAACAAAATGAAAGAAAAATTGACAATAATATTGCTAATAAATGTGTAAAGTTCAAAAAATAAATTATCTTGCGTAAAAACAACTTTTTTAAAAGTGCGTTCGACGCAAAATGCGCAGAATCCCCGATGGGGATCAAATCAATGATGATGAAAGACACGTGCTGTGCTCTTCGAAGTCTATTTTTACATCTCGATAGATTGTTTTAAAATTAAAAACTGCAATAAAATGAGGTTTTTATGTTAAATGTAGTGTTTTTGGTGTTGTTGGGTTAGCCGCCATTCTGGCGCTTTTGGACAAGACAAAAGGAAAAAACGTCTCAAATGATTTTGTTTCTCTTAGATGTGTTCCTCTTGCTTCTGAATCTTCCGGGTTTGGTAAGATCTGATTTCTTCTCAATTTTCCTTAAAAATCCCATTAGAGTGATAATAATAAGATAGACAGTGTGGCGCCAAATGTTCAATGTGATATTAAAATGGCTGACTTTATTTAGAACCCTGAATATGAACCGAAATTGGATTTCATCCACAATTTTATGCGACTTGGAAATGTTAGTGCTTTGTCCTTATAAAATCTTCTAATTACTCGACTGTTTATTGCTTCGCATTTAATATACAAGGTGTTTATAAATGTATCTAGCTTCAAGGGGGGCTTTGAAATTCCTGTCATGCGTTATTTTGCCGCTTTGTTTTCATAGTGAATATAACTATGTTCACAATTATTTCAAATGTCGCTTACGTCTACGACTTTTCAATTACGGTTTTGTGTCAAAATTTTAGATTTTCGGGCTTTAAACCACAACTTGAACAGTTTGTTTTCAAAACTAACTTTGTTCAATGATTGAGCTTAACTACAAATGTCAGTTGAAAAATCTAAACCCACATTAGTAACGAGCGGCAAATTTATTTGACATTTCATGGCCACCCTTGTTGCTAGAAACATTTATAAACACCTTGTAGTACTAATTAGGTGTAAAAACTGAATTTAAATTTGACAAATGACGTTCGAATCTCTCTGACGAACGAATCTCTCATTCTAATGGTTCAATTTCTACGACTATTATAGCCTGAAAATCACACTTACAGTTTTCCGCCATTTCTAACTGTTGGTACCACTAGTACCACAATGAAAAGTAGTTCTAAATTTTCCAGCAAATCCAGCATTTCCAGCAAATTATTCAATGCCCCGTTTTTTTTAGCTTGAGATGGTACCAACAATGTGTACCAAGTACCTAATTTTAAATTTAACAAACAAGTTAAATTCAATTTTTATCCACGTAGTAAAGTTTGTGGAACGATTGTAGTTTGAAAGTATGGTTGTTCGCCATTTTTAATTGTGACACGTCATTTCACTGTACAAATTTTCTAACTAACTGACTAATTTCTCATTCGCTTTTGTTATGTTAAGAATACAGGAATAATGAGCACTAAGTGTATTAAAATGTGACAAGTAACGTTAAATTGTTTATTTATTATTATAGATAAGTTTGTTCGACAATTTTAGCCTGAAAGTTTAGGTAACACTTACAGTTTTACTCTTCTTTCAAATTTGGATCAACTGGTACCACTATAAAATGTTGCTCTAATCAGGAAGTGTAACACATTATTTCATAAATAACACATTGTTTTACACTAAACTTGTTTATTAAATGTATTAAAAGCTAATCGATTTGTTATTGCTTCGCTTACATTACTTTAAGATGGTACTAATAACTTCAACAAGTACGAATACCGACATTTTTTATTGTCATGGTTATGTAGGTTAGACAATTTTAACTTGAAAGTATGCGCCACACTTATAGTTTTACCCACTCTTGAATGTTGGTACCACCGGTACCACTATAAAATGTAGCTGTAAAACGAAACTGAGATACATTATTTCACGATAAAATTTAAACTAATCGGTTGGTTTATTATCGCTTAAAAGAAAAAGCTCTACTTATAGTTGTAAACTACTTTTGAATGTTGGTACTATTGGTACCACTATAAAATGTTCCAAATGTAAAGTGTGACTTCGTTTCACGCTAAAATTGATAAATGTTATGCTAAATTTATTAAAAACTAATAGATTGGTCATTGGTTCGCTTACTTTAAGATGGTACTAAGAACTTACAGCAAGTAGATTTGACGAATAACGTTAAAATAATTTTGTATTGTTATTGTGAAGTCCGTTGGGCAATTTTACCTAGAAAGTATAGATCACACTTATAGTTTGACATCACTTTTCAATGTTGGTACCACTGGTACCACTATAAAACGTTCTATAAATAGGAAGCATGACACATCATTTCACGCCAAAATTTTCTATCTAAACGATTGAATGTTATTTTGCTTTTGTTACTTTAGGATAGTACTAATAAAGTGCACCAAAAGAATTCCAGTTTGACTAAAACTGACTTTTTAACACCATATTAGTTTTTCAGACAAATGCAGCTTAAAAGTTGGCCCATACTCATAATTTTACGTTACTTTTACATATTGGTACTGTCGGTACCACAATAAAATGTAGTTTCAAAAGCACACCATTTCACGTTAAAATTTTCCAACTAATAAATTATTTGGTTAACTTACCTTTTGTCATTAAGTTAGCACTAATAACGTGCCCCAAGCGTAAGTAGATTGAACTAGATTTGACAAATAAGGTAAAATATTTTTTTGGCCATAGTTACCTTTGTTAGACAATCGTAGCTTGAAAGTTTGAGTCACACTTATAGATTTATTTTACTTTATTTACTTTATTTTTTATACTTTATAGACTTTTGAATGTGAGTACCACTAGTACTATTACAAAATGGTGCTATAAAACGGAAGGGTAACATTTTACGCTAAAATGTCGTAACTAATTTTTGTTATTGTAGCTTAAAAAGTGAGGGTCCTACGTGTACTTCTACGCTACTTTTAAATGTTGGTACTGCTGGTACCGCTAAAAAATGTCACTGCATTTCACGCTAAAATGTTAAATCTTATATTAAATTTGTTAAAACTGATCGATAGATTATCGGTTGCCTTACGTTACTTTAAGATGGTACTAATAACTTATGCAAAGTAGATGACTAATAACGTTAAATTAAATTGTTATTGTCATGGTTAAGACTGTTGGTCAATTTTAAATTGATGGTATGGGTCACACTTACAATCAATAGTTGTACATCACTTTCCAATGTTGGTACCACTGGTACTACCATAAAATGTTGCTTTAAATGGGAAGTGTAAAACATCCTTTCACGCTACAATTTTCTAACTAAGCCAATGGTTATCGCTACGTTTATGTCACTTCTAGCTAGTACTAATAACGTACGTATAATTAAGTTTTTTTTATAAATGTGACTTGAAAGTTGTGCCATACTAATAATTGTACGCTACTTTTACATGTTGGTACTACTGGTACCACTAAAAAATATTGTTTTAAATGTGAAGTGTGACACATCATTACAAGCTACAATTTTCCAACCAATTCAATGATAGTAATCAATGGTAATTGAAGCAACTATGTGTATCAAAATTTAACAAAATTTACGTTTTTTTTTTAAATTTTTGTGATTAAATAATTAAAAACTACTTCTTTCCAGACGTATTCTCGAACAAAGTCCATGAAAATCTGCTTGGTCGAACTACAGAACATTTCCATCCCCCCTCACCACATATATAAAGAAGTTGTTTGTTACGATTCTTGGTGCTGCAAAAATGGCTGTTGCCCTTGGTACATCAACTTGTAAACCACCCTATAATTCAATCCAAAATTTTTGATCGACTTTTCCAGATGCATAGCCACTCTTATTTTTCTTGGATTCGTACTACTCTGGACTGCCATAGAAAAATGTTGGCACAAGTACTGCAGAGACATGTCACACACGACCGTGACCAACGAGTCCCAACAGGACATCCTGATGACGTCATCAAATACGTCCACACGTAAGGTTATGATATAGAGAGATCTTTGTAAATTTAACATTTCAGACGCTTCAAGAGATGCCCTTCAGAACTACGGAAGTACAGTGCCTTCTTATCCACCGCCTGAAGAAGAAGAAGATCTTCCAACTTACGAAGAAGCCACGCAGATGGGCAGAAATTAGCTAGTCATCCACCAATGTCAATTCAATTCAATTCGAAAATACAAACTTTAAAACTCTGATTTTTTATTTAAAACACGTGGTTTTAGTGGTGTGGGATAATTCAAAAATTGGCGCCAATTTTATAATTCAAAGTGCGCATGTGCGTAGTTCAAAATAATCAATAGATCGCCACGTGGCCGTCTCTCTGAAGCGCAGTAATCAGCTACAGGTGTTCTGTGGACAACAATGTAGGCAACATGATCAAAGCAGTGTAATTATAAATTAATTAGTAATTACAGGCAGTATCCCAAATTTTCAGAATTGGATCTTTCATCGCCGGTATAGCCCTCATAGTCATAGCAGCAGTCATCGTCTTTATCTATATCTGTTGTTGCTTCGCCACCAGAACCTGCCGAAGACGTCTCAACCAAGACATTGGTTTGTACCCCCCAAACAAATTCCCCCAAATCACTTCCGTTTTCTAGTGATTTACACAAACGCGAGCTCGTCGCCACCCCCTGAATATGACAGTCATGACTTTTCTTCAAATGGCCTTCCGTCATACGAAGAAGCAACGGCTAAGATAAGCAATCTGTGATAACTTGTGATGTATATTAGGCACCGCCATGTCGAATTGAGTTCGATTGGCGCCAAATTTGAATCAAAATCCGTTGTATGGGGGCGGCGGTCCCATGTGGTCGGTGGTACCATAATTCTGGCTCCCTACAATAAAAAGTTAAGACTGAGTTTTCTTATTAGAGTCACCCGTAACTGTTATAAATGTCGGTGATAGACGCCATTAGCATAGCCTCCTGTGATCCGTCATGTCTACTCATACTGCGTGCGTGTTTTCTCCAACATTGCAAACATTCGACAGTGAAAAACCAAATTGAGATGACAATGATCACAAACGATGCGTACAGCGATCTAAAAAAAAGAACTAAATTTTTGTATTAAGAACTCTGAGGATTGTACAGGGTGATGTACCAAGGACAACAGTCTTCAGTACAACAAAAAGAATAACAGTGAATCGTTTTATACGTGTAGTTCTTATAGTTCTCGTGCTTTATTTTTATGGAACACCTCGTAGAAGAAAGATCTAGAATGGTCTAAAAGAGAGGCAATTAATTTTAGATTAGGAGAATCCACACTTACCATAATAATGAAGCTGCACAAAGACATTAAAGGGTGACATTTGGGGAGCTCATTCACGAGAGATTGAAAAGGTTTTAATGCAGACAAAAATTGTGGGCGTCAAGTTGGTAGCAAGCATGACTTGAATTGATTTTTAAGGACGGGAAGCTAGATATACAGGGTGTTGTTTAAAAATATTAAAGGGTTGAGTCAAAAACCAAAAAAAAAACCGTAAATATAAAAGGTTATAGAAAAAACGAATATACAGGGTGTTTACAAATGATTTTCGATGAAGATTTGAGAAAACAGCAACTGACCTAGTAACGTTTGCAATGAAATTTAACATACTTCGGTTCAATATCACGTCAAGGCGGCGAAATAAATTCCACAGTTATCTTTGATCAGAAACCGTTTATAAACACAACTGTATAAAATCTAAAGGATTTCCTATCATTGGCTCTCAGATTCTTAAATTTTAATGCACTATTTGAACCCTTCTCAGGTTCTAAGTTGTTCAAATTTTGAGACTGCTAGTCTTCAAATTTTCCCGATCTTTAAATCAAAAGTTAAATACACTGTCTAAAATACAAATAAACAAAACAATATAAAACAGCACAAAAATAGAAGCAATATAAAAGTGAAGATATACAAAAAAATAAAAAATACAGTAAAGAAATGAAAAGTGAAAAACTAAGAAATAGAACAATAAACCGACGAAACTTGAAACAAAAATGAATTAATTTAAAAACTAGAGAATTTAAAGTGTGTACAGACAGGTGGTAAAAATAGTGACAGGACAGAGACAAAAATAAATGGAAATTACATACAGCGTGTACCTGAATAAAGTGCAAAGATTTTAACCCCAATATCAGACAACGCAGTTTGACATAATGACCAAATTTCGCGTTTCCGAGAAAAAATTGATTAAAGTTTTCTGCAGAAACTCGTGGGCGCCACTGAGGTCTATTAGGGTAGAACAGTTCATTGTCAAGTTCAGTCCAGGCTATCGAAAAGTTGGGAATAAAAACGCTAATAAACAAGTGGCAAAAAAAGTCATTATCGGAGTTACAGTCAGTTTAACATTAATCGTGGTAGAAAAATGTGAGTTTTACAGTGTAAAATTGTTCAAATTTAAATTATTTTGAGTTACATTTTTTTTATTTCTTTGTCAGTGGTTTCTTCAGCAGTGTGATTAACCTAAAGTTTTAAAAACCGTTTTTTTTTTCAAAAGATTAAACTGAATTGGATCGTCCAATGGAAAGCATTTGATCATTTTTCGTGATTATTTTAGATAACTTTTTCATAATTTGGTTTCTAATTAAAATTTCAGTTTGATCCACAAAGCGATTCGGAAAAAATCATCTTCCAAACCAATCAAAATAAAGATCGGCCTTTTTGAGGGCCCAATTTATTTCAAACAAATTAATTTTTCGCAATGAGTACGACCCTGTAATAATGTTGTTTTTGTAAAATTAGCGTTTCAGCGTAAAAGTCGTATTACACAATTAAACAAACTATTCAAAATAAACATAAAGCAAAACAAAAGTAGAAAAAAACAAGGTAAGAGAAACAAAATAAAAAAGGTCAAAATTTTGAATAACCAAAGTAAAACATACAACATTCAATAAAAGAATATAACATAGTAGTTGGCGTTAAAACTTAGTGAAAATGTGCCGCTTGTTGGTTACATGAGTTCTAGTAAGTAAAATAAGAAGCTTCAATTGTCAAAGTTTGACAATGACTATTGTCTCCACTTTGTGTCAGATGCCGTTAATTTGAAGCTCAGAAATTGACGCCCTTCTTATAACATTTTATTTTTATAATTTATCTCTAAATAAAATATTTAACTTCAAAATTTGACAAAAAAAATGTGTTCACCATTTGAGGTAAGTGGCTAATTGTGGTTATGGGTTTTGTTTTACAGAGCACCCTGATGTTATATTCTTTTATAGAAACCCTGTATTAGTCATATAAAAACTAATATGAAAATTAAAATTGCACCAAAAAGTAGTTAAAAAATGCATAAAACTAAACAATACAAATAGAAAATTAAAGAACAAAACACTAAAATGACACAGAAACAATAAGCAAATAAAAAAATAAAACTGAAAATTGTGTAAAAACGCAGAAAAATTGTTCTTAAGAGCTGAAACAAAATATGAATTTATCCAAAATATAAAGCTAAAAAAATAGCCAAAAATATCGTTGAAAGTTGTGCCAAAATTTCAAAAAAGTGCTAAATTTGGATAACAAAAACACGTTCACTCGTTACATTTTATTTATTGTTTCGCAATTAAAGAAAATTATAAACATAAAAAAAAATGGAAAACATAAATCTATTGCAAAAAAAAAACAAAATGACTAGAGCACGAAACGCTAAAATCTACTTACAAAGAAATGAAAAAAATAAGAACAGGATAAAACAAAATGAAACCTAAAAGCTTAAAGAAAAAAGTACAAAGGCAAGAATGGAAAGATTAAATTAAGAAATAGTACACAATCAAGTAAGAGTGTGTTAACGACTTTTTAGCTATGTAACTGTGGGCTTTCATGAATTAGGTTATGTCAAACTCATAAAAACTGTCACCAGCAGTATTAGAATTTTGATTAATTTTTTTAAACTGTTAGTGTCTAGATGAAAACTAGTTGCGATTTTGTTAAAAGCCAGCGTACAATGTAGAAATAAATTTGGGCGCTATAAAAAGACAAACAAATAAAAAACCCAGAAAATCAAAATGAAAGCTCTAACTAAGAAAGAACAAACAAAGTCAGACGCAATTCTTCTTAAACAAAACAATGTACAAGTTGTTTCTAGCATCAAGTGTGGCTCTGAAATTCATTCATGCACTAGTTTCCGCTTTGTTTTCATAGTAAATACAACTATATTAAAAATTATTTTAAATATCTGTTACGCCAACGACGTTTCAGTTATGGTTTTCTGTCCAAGTTTTTGATTTACTACAAATTCCTTAGACTTTTTATAGCCACCCTTAATGATAGAAACAATAACAAATTAATAAACACCTTATACAACAAAGTTGGTTTGAAATTTCCGGTACTTGCCAATCGTTAATCGTGATTGCAAAATCGACGTTTACGAATCCACGGCTGTGTAAAAAACATAGTGTGCAATTACAAATTAAGCAACATTGAAACGAAACCTCACAAATATCACTAGTAAGGTTTTTAACAAAAAAGTTTCGAAATTTCTTCGTCTCCGCAAATTTATTTACTTTAAGTACATCTCAGGAAATCCCGCCCATGAGCTCATTTCTGTTGCTGCTAACTGTACAGAAAACAGCATTGAAAGAGCACAGATAAAAAAATTATAATAGCAAAATAAAATTTAATACAGATACAGATATAGAAAAGTAGACAAAAAAACGGGTAGAAGCAAAACGTAAGAATAAAACAGAAAACTTTAAAATGTAACAAAAAAAAGAAGAAAAATAGTGTAAACCTAAAGACCAGAGCAATAGAAAACAGAAGTATCAGAAAGCACAAGGAAATTTAAAAATCAGTCAAACATGTGAAAATTATGATGTAAAAGGTTAAAAATAGTGTCAAAGTGAAAGAAAAATAATAAATAGTAAAAAGTGTGTTTTTTATAATCTTCATCAGATTAAAATTGCAGTATATTATGAAAACAGATTTAAATTTTATATCAAAACATGAAAATAACTCCTTCAAAGTAATCTATTATTTCGTCCTTAAGACACATCTTTGCACTCTTGATCCACAAATAGTTACATTCCCCCATTTCGATATTTTTATCGATGACGGTATTCAAAGCTTTCAACAATTTCATCGATTACAAATAAAACGTTCAACAAAGTGTTAGAAATTTCGGTTGTCTCTACGCAGAATCGCAGTCTCCCCAATAGAAAATCCAGTCAATGCACCAAAATACATGTGTTGTGGTGACACTCTGATTTTTCATTAAAACAGCTCTTTTCCCACTAAACAAACTAACAAAAAATCATCTTTCGTTTTCTTCCAGGTACGTACAATTTTTTTTAATTCCCAGATTTTTTCACGCACTTTTCAGTGGGCGCCAGTCTGGCGCCGCGAAAAATCGTTACATTCGATATTTCAAATGACTGCCAATAAAAACTGCAATGTTGGTCCCACTTATTTCACACCCAATCGTACCAATTGTAAGACCTAATTTTGTTACAAAAAAACTGTTTTACAACGACGGTTTTAGATGGTGACTCACCTCCACCATCGTACCCCCCGAATCTGCATGGTCGAGACAAAATCTGAGAATTCCACTCACACTCTAACCGAAGTGCTTTGCTACAACACTTTTTGTTGCAGTGATGGATGTTGCGCTTGGTACATTAATTTGTAACGTCTAAATTAAAATCACAAAGTTGCGAAGATCCGAAACTTTTGGTGTTACAGAATCGTAGTGGTTGGCATCATTCTGGTGGTTCTCTTATTTTGGAATATTATGGAACGTTATTGGTACAAACGTCAGATTAGCAGACAGGAACAAGGAAATGTGATAGTGATGTGTTCTACTCAATCAACAAGTGGTAAAAATGTTGAGTTTGATGTAATATTTTTTGAGGGTTTTTAGGTCTCTGTGGAGCAAGTTTAAGTAGTTATGGGAGTAACTTTAGTCGGGTTATGACGCAGCCTGGGAGGAAAGAGGACAAGCCGCCAAGTTACGACCAAGCGATGTCCAGAAAGTAAGGGGGCCCGGCGCCGGCGGTTATGCAACCATCAGAGTTAGTGTTTGTAATTAAAGAAATAAAACATGTATTTACGCGTTTAGTATAATTAAATGTTATAAAAATAATGAAGAGTCTATCAAGTCACAAAATTTCAAGTTTGTTTTACTTGAATGTTATCAAAATTCAAATTTCCCGCACTTTTATAGTTATTTACGAAAGAGATAAATTACATCCGCAGACAAAAGTTGAACCCCGACGAAGAAGAGCTTCAATTCGTCAAAAAGCGTAATCGCTCTTTGTACAACGTTTTATGCATAATTCAATCAAATTCAATAGATATTTATTGTATTCCCATTGGAATAAGGTTATATGGCCTCCATAAACTTATTTAACTTTGTTTAAGAGGTGCCACCCACCATAATTTGTACCATGGGGACGCTTGTAAATCAAAGGCCTGCTGTAATCCGGGGAAACAGCCAATGTAAACTAGGTAGCCAGGCAAGAATTTTTAATTTATGATGGGGGTAGTTTGGATAATTTCGCTTATTGAAAGAGGAATGACTCCACAACAATAGCGTAAGCAATATAACCTTAAGAAACTGGGAATTCTATACGTAACAAGTGCGAAAACTGTCAAATTTCGCACGAGTGGAAATTTAGATTCACAAAGCCCCAGCCGAGTACAAATATCACACGAGTGCAAAAAAGACTTTTCAACGAGTTTTATACAATATTTTTTCTACGACCCCACATGAAAGTCTCACCCTGTTAAATGATGTTTTCGCACATCTATTTACGAAAGTAAAAATCAGTAGTAAAGATACAATGGCGGCCAAATTATTTTGGGTATATTCTGTCAATTTGACGTGCAAATTTCAATCAATTGTGCCAGTGACAGTACACTTTGACAATCAAAATGACTTTGACGTCCAAAACAGTTTAGACGCGACTGTATGAATATAAACCAAAGACCCAAAAATCACACTACTTGCGTTTCTTGTATTTGAGCGCAATTTTGCAGAAAACATCCAACCCACATTGACATAGTTTTGAGATAATCTAGAGATACTAAAGTTGGTTTTTGTATATGAACGCTTGAGTAATTCTTATAAAGTTATGGAATTTTGTACCTGTTAGTTTACGAATCCCGTGAACTAAATTTAAAGAATGTTCCCCCAATTTGTCTTCAATCGCTTTTGTATCCCAATAGCCCCAATACCAACATGAACTTCTTGCATTCAGGCGAATAACTCGTTCATCTTATTGTTACTATGAGTTAATATGAGGAAGAAGGAAGGTCACTCACATGTGGTACTAGCTAAGTACATCACAAAACCTGCGTTATGAACAGAAATGTTTCAATGGCCTAAAAAATAAGCAAAGATCTTGAAAAGTGTAAGGTTGTCAACCTCACCGGGAAATGTCATCAAAATGTGTTGTAGGACCAACTGACTGCTACCCTTAATCTAAAAGAGGCACCTCATAAAACAGCAGAGGGACAAGATACAGTCATTGCACTGAACACTGCAGATACACAGCTTCAGGAGGGAGATACACAGCATCGCTTTCAACATCAGCGGCAGAAGATGATTGGCTTGAAGCCGCTGCTGCTTCCTCATAATGAAAGGGAACATTGAAAATGCAATAGAACAAGAAATATACATAAGATAGACAAAACAAGTTCTATAGTGCAATGTGGCGTACGAAGGTCCTTAAACACATGAGGGCAAACTCATAGCTATGGATTCATAGAGAAAACGTAGTAGAATAAAAGATTTGATTAATAGTATATTACGCAACGTGTGGGGTAAGAAGCCAATTACGCACGAGAGGAAAAATTGTGCGCCAGGCGAAGCCGAGCGCTATATTTCCACGAGAGCGTAATTGGCCTTACTTCCGAGTCGTACTATACTTTTTCTACGACTTTCTACTTCCTCTTTTCGATTATGATTAATAAATTCCAGCTAAAGTTGAATTTTACATGATTTTTATTAAGACATTGGTAATTCAAACATTTATTATAAGGAACAACTACAACAAGAACAGAGAACAGTTTTCACAAATTATGAACAATTTCACAACGTTTTTCAACTCCTGTTATAGTAAACTATGAATTACTTGAATCCCTCCGATTGTCCCATCAAGTATTTCTCATAATTTGAAATATTAACAACGTGTTTGAAGGTTAACGTGGTTCTTAACATTGTATAAGAAGCCCATAGGGACGACGAAGGTTTGAAATCTTGTTTTAACTTGCTAAAATACGCTAGTAAAACATTCTCGGATGACTGCATATAGCTGTCCGCACGTCAGGTCATGAACTTGCTGTACACCGACTCATACCGCTCTTTTGACATTTTCGACATAAGATCATCAGTTGAAATAACTGCTTATGCCACAATTTTCGGGGTGTACCTTGCAGTATCACTGATCATGATGAAACACACCAATACAAATTGCAAATGTCAATTTTGACAAATTTTTATGACATCCACAGCAATTGCTATTCCTCTGTACTATTATGTAATTAAACAAGGTGTTTATAAATGTTTCTAGCATCAAGGGTGGCTATGAAATGTCAAATAAATTTGCTGCTGTTTACAAATGTGAGTTTAGTTTTTTCAACTGACATTTGTAGTTAACCTCAATCATTGAACAAAGTTAGTTTTGAAAACAAACAACAACAAACAAGTTGTGGTTTGAAGCCTGGAAAATCTAAAATTTTGACACAAAACCGTAATTGAAAAGTCGTAGACGTAAGTGACATTTGAAATAATTGTGAACATAGTTATATTCACTATAAAAACAAAGCGGCAAAATAGCGTATGACAGGAATTCCAAAGCCCCCTTGATGCTAGAAACATTTATAAACACCTTGTATATACTATGGTGGACACAGAATCTCGGACAGTACTTTCCTGTCATTTCAAAAAGTCTCGATGTAATCCTAGCTGTATTGTGTAATAACCCAAAAGGCCCGCCAAAAACATTAACATACACACAAGACATATATTTTAAAATGGCGCTAAAAAACCGCGAAATTTAAAATCCAAAGTTTGGCTGTGATCGTCAAAAATGGTTAGGACCCCACGTTGTGTTTGAGAAAAACAAAATTACTAAAGAAAATTTAGAAAACGGACCTCGGTTCTTTGATGCAACGGGCAAAAGCGACACAAACGGAAGAGTGAAATAAAACAACAAATGGGTTGGAGACAGAGATTTGGAAAATAATAGATCCGGTTACCATATGGAAATTTGGACATACGTTACACAAAACATGTGCAACAAGAATTTTTATTTCCGTCTCTACCTATTGCACTGATTCCTATCGCTGATACGCTTATGCAGTATTGTCTCTCTCGTCAGGATGGAACCAATCACAGATCATGACGTAGATTGTTACTCGAATTTCAAATGGCAAATCCAAATTGTCATAGCTAATGTCAGTAAAGAACTTTGAATGCAAAGTTTTGTGAATTTAAAGGTTTTAGACGTTATTTCTCTTGTATGTTGCTAAATTTTGTGACAAGGTTCTTTCATCACTAGTTTGATTTCGTTTTGCTGTCTTTTAATGTTGAAACTTTCATTCCTTAATAGGCCGAAGCTCTTCTACATCAAGTGGAGACTCTCACAATATGAATGCGGTAAAACCGATCATTTATAGCTCCACAATTAAACGATATTGATACAATTCTCAGTGTGCATAACATAGTTTTCAATAGGTTTAAGGTCAAACACTAATGACAAAATCAAAATTACCAACGTGTGACTAACACTTTTCTAGTCTGACACCAGAAACCTGGCAAAATGGAGGAGCTAATTCAAACAGCCTAGATTAATTGTAAGGACATAGAAAACTTTACATTAGACCCAGACTTCTAAAGAAGAAAATGCAGAAAGTCTCTTTTAAGATGTATTTGCCACTATTTACATCAATTTGATTTTGTTCCTCGTCCGAGTGTAAGAAAAAAGCGCAGTCTTCTCTCGATCTGCCACGATATTCTTTTACTCACTTCTTTCTACTCATTGTCAACCTTTTTGCCTCTGTCCAAATCTTAAACAGAATCTTATTTGCTACAATGTCACAGGTTTCCTAGCGTGTTCTTCTTTCTGTTCTTACTTGTCGTTAGAGCTGTCTATTATTTTGTTAACCAGTTCTGAGCTTCATATTCTTTTGATGTTCTCAACAATCTACTTGTCCCTTTTTAATGTTTTTTTCTACTGCTTTCATGTATTTTTCTTCAATACTTTGAACATTTCTCCATTCATCTAATTTAGTTAGGTACACCTTGGATTTTTATTAACTAGGATATTTCTTTCAATTGAATCTTGATCTTTTCTCTCTCTCTTCGTCAAAATCCATGTTTTTCTTCCTCTCCGTATGTTTGGTGACTTCCGTTTCAATTATAAATCATCTGCTAATCACATAATAATTCACTTTCTTTGCACTTTGTAGTCTGTGGTTAATTTTCATATTTTGCTTCTCAATTTCTCCACAGACGACGATTTAGTTCAGAAACATGCCAGTTGTAATATTCCATTGATTTTTATTTCACTAGTTAGCCCCTATTTGTACCATTTCTATTCTACACTTATTACAAAATCTGTTTCGACAATTCTCGCACAAATTTGTTCAAATGCGTCTTGAGCCAAAAATTCCTCTTTGAACTCACTTTCTGTCGTCTGTAGTACGCGACGTCGGGTGCTGAGAGAACTTGTTGTGTTACAGTACGTTGGATTACTCATTTTGCTTTGAACTGTCACACATTATAATTGTTGTCAATCTGTTGTCAAATTAGCCAATCAAAAACTCTCCATCCTGGCGAGAGAGATAGGTATACATTGCGTCATGTGAATGCGTGCAACAGACAAGGACGAAAGTTGTAAAGCTAGTCGTAGATATGTTTCTAAGACTTTTGACTATGTCCCCCCATCTATTAATTCCCAAATCTCTGGTTGGAGAGCTGTATTAGTGAACGTTGATCTTTGATGTTATTTGCTTTGGAAAAATTACTGTAGTTAATGACTTAGAACATGGAAAATGAAAAACTAGTAATGCAAAGTTAGACCTGTAGTGAGTGTGTTTAGTCAAAACGTACGAAACTCGTCTACAGTCATAGAAAAACAAAAAAAAAAGCAAAAATTACAGTAACACCACCACTCATTACAGGACCGGCTGGACTAAAAAACCAGTGGGATAAAAACCTAGCCTTCACAGTCAACTACTAAGCTACCCATAATCCTCGATCTTTTCAAAAACGATTACAAAGGCTACAATGATTTGAACAAGAAAATTACAATTATGAAAGCGTAGTAACGTGTCTGTACGATTTGTTTTGGATTTGCAAGAAATTTGAATTGAATTGCAAGTTGATTGTCGAATTGCGGTTTGCCTGCCTCTTCTTCTCAGATTTCGTCCAAATCATGGCACATTCACATTAGATTACATCTTTGGAATTTTCGGATAATAAAATACACCCGGGACTGGATTTACGGGCGACGGCGTTTCCGGGCGAACCCGGCCGACTAGCACCCGCAACACTCCACTGTGGGAGTACCTCAAAGGCCTCCAGTCAGAATACGGACATCCGAAAAGATAAAGCGGTTGAATTTGCCGCTGAAAACCGGACGACCAATGACACTCATTCCCTCCACATTCTCACTCTCGCGGGAAACAAAAGACTTTCCCGACCGAAAAACAAATTAACATTTTACATACCTTTTCAACGTTAGCTTACCGGCAACCTTTTTACCCACTTAACTTACACTAACTAAAGTTTACAATTTAATAAAAAAAAAACTACTAAATGTTAAAGTATGCAAAACAAAACTAAAAGAAACAAAACAAAACAAACAATGCAAAAAAAAAAACAAAAGCGGTAGCGCGAAGTCACTACAAAAGAATTGTTTTTCAACAATGGCGGCACCACTCCACTCCAACAAAGACGACCTGCTCTGTTTGGAGTACTAGGCGGAAGTGATCTCCACTGGTCAACATCCCTTTCCGTATCTTCCGCTAGGCGGGCGGGTGGCGGTGTCACTTCCGCCCCGCGGCGGCGGTACTTTTAAATTCAAATCGTGCCATTACAACTGTCATTATGATTGACGTTAATACAAAAGTCAAACAAATTTTGAAAACGTATTTCTGCGATATGCCACCAATAACAATTGACGTGCCGCCACAAGGAAGCCAGAATTGGTTTTGCGCTACAACACTTGGTCATGTGCATGTGGAGTCGAGTGGTTTTATTATGGCTAAAATGTCAAAATGACAATTTAATCAAAAATTAAAAGTTTGGTTATGAACAAACATCCTCCGTAGAAGGTCAACCGTTTGTAATTTATAGCCAAAGATGTTTTAGGATAACAGATTCGGGCATACAGTGTAAATAGAACATAGGTTCAGTTCCTACATGTACAACGTACTTTTATAAAACTTCTCTTTCTTTCACATTGAAATTTTCATCGATGTTTAGTCTTTCCTTTTCTATAAGATCCAGCCAATAACGTTGGAGCACGTCAGTCGTTGCTTATTTCTGTTTGACGCCAGAAATGTGACAGGACAGCGTCTTTCCGTTGCGTTTAAAGGTTACGTTCATTTGTTCTGTGGTTCATTTGCAAACCGGTTAACATAATATTTGATTGTTTTGTATTGTGTTGTGTTTTATTTAAAAACTATCTTAGTGTGTGTAGTGTGTAACGCTAAAGCGAGTAATTTCACGATAAATTTTCAATATTCTCTTATTTTAAAGGTTTCTCTTTCTTTAAATTTAACACACGCGCCAACTCTCTTGACCAATCAATTCTCAGATACTATAGAAAAGGATATAATTATTTAGTTGTCAGTTTTCAATGTGTTAGAAAGGAACAAAACCAATGATGCTTTTCTGAGATTGTTCGATGATGTTGGCCCAGAGTTAAGACCCTATCCCCGAATCTGTTATACTAAAACATCTTTGTTTATAGCTTACTACTATCGCGGAATCAAAATTTCGAACATCACTTTTTGACATGGCAATGTAAAGCAAGCTTTATTGTCATTGTGACTGACATATAACGTAAATTTCTGACACTTGCTGTTCCGTTTATAGATTTTAAAGTTACAAAAACAAAGGACAGTACAATTTTTAAACATCAATCAATTTGATGTTCGAAATTTTGATTCCGCGATAGTATATAGTTCAGCCAAGTTGGTCTGAGCTACCATAAAAGCATAAAAATTTGCGGGCTACCGCAACGGGACAGCTTCAAAAGATTCTCCAGTGCACATAATGAGGGTTTATTTGCTCAATTTTGCACCCTGCGATAAGAACAGCATCCCTAAACAGGCCAGATGTCTTGTCATAAATGACAAAATTTTTATTATTTATTATTTATTATTTATTTTTATTTTATGGTGGCTCAGACCAACTTGGCTGAACTATAACAGGAATAGAAAATATACTAATTCCGACTTTGAGTTCTCTTATAGATACCTATAAACCACTCCAAATCGAGTACTCTAATGGACCTGTTAAAGCGGCTTTTTTGGAAAAAAATTATAAATTTTCAAGGCTAAATTTTGCTAGGTCAAAAAGTCAAGTAAGATGTTAATATTGAAAAATTCGGTACGATTGTTCCTTAAAAAATAGTTATAATATGATTCAACGCCAAGGACAGTCTTGACGCTAAAACAACAAGAATATTATTAAATGCTATTATTGTTTATTGTGTAATTAATACTACATTATGTCATTAAGAGCAAAAATAAAGCTTTGTATGCTGAGCCTGTTCGTGTGTCTGCCAACCGTAGTGAGGCAGACATTAAGGCGAGTGCCAAGACATTTTTCTTATGGAGAATCTCATGTAAAGTATCGTCTAAATATTTCGCTTATTTTTTCATGTATCAGTTTCGTTCTTATTCTCAACTGCTTGTATTCATATTTTCTTCTAAAACTAAGAATCAAACATTGGAAAAAACATTTAATTTAAAAGTTAAAGGACTTGAAAATTCGATAATTTAGGGGTAGTTTTACGAATAGAAGTTTATGTCCGATTTTTGTGAATTTTTAAACTTAGAATTAGTAAAGAATACTTTCAAAATCACTTTCCCGCTAAATTTAAATCGATATCATTAAAATTGGTCTAGTTATGAGTGAGATAAACTAAAAAATTTTCAATCGAAGCTCTGAGCTTTGCAGATAATTTACGACTAGGGTGATTTATAACCGAACCCTCATTTGCGGTTTCTTGACCAGCTTTGGAAGTTGTAAATCAAGGGATTTCTTCTAAATTTTTACCTGCTTGTTTCGCACCAGAGGATAATAAAATGGTTACAATTAGAAGAGCGTTATTAAAAGTGCTAATAAGTACAAGCACATCGAAGTTTTATAATGCTTGATGTATGAAATTATAGAAACAACTATGTAGTATGAAAATTCATTTAATTTATAGTCATGTTTTCAACTAAAGTCTTTCAATGACACACGAATTAATTTCTCGACTATTTCACGGTGTTGGACGTAAAATTTAGAAAATGAAATTTAATAAAATAGTAATTTATTATTATTTTTCTTATTACATATTTTATTATTTATGTTTATTTTTTTCTTATTTCACTAGAATTTAAAAGTTCATCAATGAATAAAAAATGTTGAATGAAACAAAATTGTTTTGAATGGTATGGCTCTATGGAGCGACCTGACCGGATGGAATTTACCTGATGTTTGCAATATTGGATTAGAGTTTATCTAAGAAACTGACCGGAGTTTTACTAGGTGATGACAATTTCTTTCATTTTGCCGCCGGCCGGTTCAACTTTTACTGAAAAACCCACTAAGGGGTCGATTTCAAGTGTGACTTGCGTTACTGCAAATCTCATTTGCAACATAGCAACGCCAATCACATTGCTCATACCTTGGCAACGGTTGCAAATTTGCGTTAATGCAGTGACTTGAAATCGACCCGTAAATCTTGTTCCTTTGAGAACAATATAAATTTTTTTTGGGAGAATAAAAAGGTTGACTTCTGGTAACTAGAAAAAAATGGAACATACATTGTAAATTCAAATCATAATTGGTATTACCAAATCCAAGGGCAGTTAAGAATAACACGAAAAAAAATGTGTATTCTGGGTGTTTGGTTTGGACAAGAAAGTGATATGAAATATGAATATATTTATGAAGACACAACTTTTTGGGAAAAAAATGGAACCAAAATTGATTAAGTTTTATTTTGATCACATGTTGCTGGAATTAATTGACTCTAGGAAACAAAGATTGTCTATTCCGATCTGCCGTCATTGAGTTTGTATTACCTATGTATTAGTTAATTGTCAATATTGTAAATAAGTACCTATTATGTAAATACCACTTTTCTTATAAATACTTACTAACATGTACATATTATACACATTATTATACTATGTATTTTATATCTTTTGAGTATACCTTCATACCAAATACGTATCTATTTGAAAACAAATAAAATTAAACATAAAACAGATAAGTTTAGTTTTTTTTAGAAAATATCTGTTTGGCATTCTAATATTAAATAATACTTTAATCTATTTATTATTTGACTAGTTAAATTATTTTTTGAACAACGTACTAATGTACTTACAATTTTAAAATAAATTTTTTTGATTCATATTATTTTACCCATGAAAAAGTATTTCTACCAGACAGAGGCAAAATAAGCATTTATCATTTTACAATCACTTTACGATAGCACAGTAAGGGGTGTTGTAAACAGAGGTACCGCTTGACAACCTTCCCGATGTGACAGCTCAGCTCGAATTCTGACCAGCGACGAGTCTTGGCACTCGCCTTAACAGGCGAAACACAGAAAGCCATTTTTGCTCTGAATGGCATGTACGAGTTTTTTTGCAAACGATAGAAAATTAGTCTATTTTACCCTGACAATCGACTAGATAATGGGTCACTTTTATGATGTTTAAAAATAGTATATTATGAAACGCGTTTCATAATGAACATTTTGCCGCACGCACGTTTTTAGGACACGACGAGCGCAGCGAGTATGAACAAGTATCATACGCTATTTTTTATATTTCACCTTATTTTAAACGAAAAAACTTGATTTCGAAATCTAGGGAATTTTAGGATAGTTGGCATTTGCAAAATGTTCGGGAAAAAATTCAAAGTAGCCAAATTCAATTTCAGTCAGTTTGACAGGTGTGACGTTTTGAGGTTATAGGAGCGAAAGGGAGCCAAGAGAGCGAAGATGTTGATCATGATCATGATGGTTCTCTTGCAACCAAAGACTTTTTCTCCGGTGAATTATTAAGCCAAGTACAACAAGAAATAATAGTGTATTGATTGATTTATCAAAGTTATTCAAAACAAAAATCTAAATTGTCAACGTTGACGGCAGGTTGACGGTTTGTCTGCTGCGAACCTAAGAAAAATATAAGTTCCTGGAAAAATTAGCACGGGATTGGTTCATTACGATACCGAAATACGCTCAAACGCGTATCGAAATATCTTCATTATGAACGCGAAATAGAAAAAATATATTATTTCACATGCAGCAATAAGATGTCGCTCTACAAAAATTTGTAGAAATAATCTAGTAATTACTTAATGGTCAAGATATAAGGTGTTTTTATTTTTAGAAAAAAATAAAACAGTCAATTTAATTCTTTAAAGCTACAAAAAACCTTGTCTAACTTTTGGTATAGTATTTCAAAAACACCCTGAAGTTATATACTGCCCACCCATTTGATTTTCATAGATACAAATATGTAGTTCTCTTATGAAGTTCTTTGTCAAATCACATTTTTCTATGAGTGATAATAGCATCTTTGAAGTCTTCTTCGGACTGATCTTTATCGCCCCATCCCCAAATCTCGTGGCTCCCATCACCTGTCCTCCTTACCCTTCTCTTAATCATTTCTTCGGACACCATTTTCAAGTCATACGCCCATCCAATCTTGGCAAAAAAGTCGATAAAAGTGGTAGAGAAATTCAACTTCCCGAATTCGGAAGTTTTGTAATCCCACGGGAAGGTGTGGTGGTAGTTGTGCCACCCTTCCCCAAAAGCGAACACAGAAACAAAGAGATTTTCTGCCGGATTGATAGACTTGTCGTAAGGTCTGTATCCTCTTCCGTGCGCTATTGAGTTAACCAACCAAGACACGTTAAGTGTCAAAGCATATCTGAAGAGATTCACGATGAAAGCAATCTGAAAAGTCTCGTTCCAAAAGTACATGGGGATGACGACGGGCATGACGAAGCAAGCCAACGGCATGAGCACGTAGTAGAACTTGTTCTGGTAGCGCAAAATCGGATCGGCGTAGAGGTCTGACATGTCGACTCCTTTCCCTTTTTCTTTGACTTGTGGGTGCTTGCGGCAGAGGAGCCATCCGATGTGGGCGAAGAACAAGCCGCGTTTGGCGTTGTGAGGATCCGCGTCGGTCTCGCTGAATTTGTGATGGACACGATGATCTCGACTCCAGTCGATCACAGAATCTTGGAACGCAATAGTATTAAAGAACGTCAATAAGAGTCTCAAAGGCCATTTTGCTTTGTACCCCCGATGGGACCAGAGTCTATGAGCGCCGGCAGTGATACCAAGACAACCAACATGGTACAAAAAAAATGCTGCAGAGGTACGGATTATCACACTGATAAGAAACGTAGTGGTCACTTCTTACCAAAAGCAGAAGTCGCCAGTTTGGCAGAGATGAACATAAGCCAGAGACCGTAAAGAGCGGCGACATGAAGATAAGCGAAGAGGATGATGTTGCGCCATACCAACTCTAGCTTATAATTGTCAGGTTTGCTCATAACTTCGGGGATGGTGGTGTTAGTAATTTTAGCGTTGTTTTTGTTGAAAACGCCGTTGAGCGTCATTCTGATTGAACGGTGAGGAAAAAGTCAATCTATTAATTTCTGAGATTAGAATTCATTATTGGAAAAAATATATTAACTTAAAATTTAAAGAAGTGTAAAATCTACAACCATTACAAAAATTGAACTGTATATTGAGTGTTCAATTAAAAACATTTCATAGACTACATTCAACACAAATTGGCAGAAATTAAAATCTACATACCAAATGTTGATTCTGTTAGAGCAATGTTACAAGACTAAAAAAATTTTTAAGTGTAATGGAATTCCCCCACTGTCACTTACTACATAAAATTTCTTCAAAGTGCTCATGCGCTTGTTCTCACGAAATTTTAAGAGTGACGAAACGTTTAATGCTCTACGCTACGCATATACCCGGTATATGGCTTACGATTTTTCGTTTTTGAAGCGCATTTTGGACATTGAAAAATCGCTCGACCTCTCTATGTATGCGTCTCAAGTAGAACTGGAGGTGACATTTTCGAATTTTGAAAAAGTGAAAAATTTGACTTTAATTAATTAAAAACTGAAATTCCCATTTTTCGTTTTTAAGGAATATGAAGCAACCTACGAAGTTAAAAAAAATACCAACATGTGGAGAATTACAACCTCTATGGAGGTGACATTTTTGTTTTTGTCAATATGCTATAATTTTGAAGTTATTAATAAAAAAAAACAAATCAAACATAGGCAACCAACAGTACAACAAACGCAAATTATCATCTTCAAATCTCATAATTTACGACCGCTCACTAGGGGGTCACTGACGTTCCGCCCAATTGTAATAAACTGCTATCGGGTAAAAGCAGGTAAAGACCCAACTGGTCGCTCTCGGCAACAAATATCGAAGGTACTTGTAGCTAGTGTATTGAAAAATATTTTTTTATCTCTGATACAGAGTCCGGCAACATTTGTGATCACCCCCAAAATTGTCTCAGAGGTAAGAATTTTAAAAATTACATACGCTAATAGATGGTCAAAGAAGCTCTAGAAGATGACGCAAAAACTTGTTGTTTATTACCGATAGTTTTGGCATCGCGACGCCTTAAAAGTGTAATTTTTATCTATTTGTGAGGGTTTTTGGGACCATTCAATATATACACCGTGGTCCACGAGTGATAATGAGCCTGATTAAACTCAAACTGCAACCCAACATACATTTTCATAGCTGTCGTAGATATTTGAAATGAACGTCAAAGTTGAAAAATTTTTCAGAACAATCTACTCACGCTATTATGCGTTTAACTTATGAAGACTGCTAAGTTTTAGCATTGCTTTTACCTACTTAAGGGTTCAGAGATTCCACATGCGATTAGAAACTGTCTTGAGTGAAAGAATTTGTCGAAACTCTGACAGCTGTCTTATTGTAAATATACATTTGGCAACGAATGCTATTAAAATGTATGTTGGGTTGCAGTTTGAGTTTGGTCAGGCTCATTATCACTCGTGGACCACGGTATATATTTTTTAATATAAATGTGTTAAAAATATTTTAATTGTCTTTTTTGATTGTACGCAAATTGTGGAAAAAATGCTGTTTTATCAGTAAGCATAGTAAGTTATTTTTCAAAACTCAACAACGTGAAATTGTTTTTTTTTTGGGTAAACCTAATAAAGTGTAAATTATTGTATTGTGTAAAATTTTTATTCTTGTTTGTTTATTCTTCTTATTATTTTTATTCATTGAAAAAGCTCTTGCGAAAACACTGTGTCCGAATAATTGAGGTAAAGTTAAGCTAAGTTGAACAAAGTATCGTTTTTTTTAATTCCCTGTACAAAATCATAATACATAGTTATTAAGGCAGTAAACCTTCATATTAATCCTGAATTGTAAATGATTCTTTAGCGATGGTAGGGAGCAAAGGTGTCTTCAACTGCGTCAACGCAATTTTGCGCCACTGATTTGAAATCGGGCCCTAAGTTCTTATTTTTCAATGTAAATAATTAACTATTTCTATTTAGTGTCCAAAAGGTGCAACAATCAACGTTAATAAAAATTGAAGTGACTTGTAAAAATTTGATGTAGTTTGCCACTGTCCGTCATAGTTTTTGAAAACTAACTTGTTAAAACAGTAATTTATGCTCAAATTGCACAAGTTACATTAAATTTAAGATGAAGCTGGTCACAGTTAGGTTAAAAAAACAATTCACGAGTATTTACGCAAAAACTCAAACATCGCTAAAAATTACTCTTCTAATTAATGCATAGCGAATTTTTGCTTTAGATTGTTAAGCTTCATAAAGCGAATGCAAAATTGCGAATATTTATTTTTGAAATTAAAAACGATTTTGAGGGTGATCACAACTGTTGCCGGACTCGGTATATTCACTGTTTTTTACACAAAATTCAGTTATTTACGCATTAATTGTACATTTCGTATTTCCCAGTTTTAAACTAAAAGACCTTTTTTCCGCAATTATAAAATGTGTAATTAGGAACATTTTCTATTTCAAAAACTTTATCTGATAACTCCGACTTAAAACCGCTATTTACATTTTCACTTTTGGAACTATTCCTAATATTTTTCATAACCAAATCTTGGTGTTGACAAAAATTATCAAAAACACAATTTATTCCCAAACACTAAATTTCGTCAAAAACTGCTGACGCGCAAGTTTGATAAAAGCACGTGACCAATTTTAATCGACAAAACTCTAGAAATTTAAAAAAGTACATTGATTTACAAGTCGAGCACAGTCTAAAACACAAGTATCCAAAGATTGAAAGAATTTAAATATTTTTTCAAGATATTTATTTATAGGTTTTCCGAAATACATTTTTAATTGCTTTTGGATGATTTGAAGTTTTCGGTTTTATAGTCTTTTCTTGAAATGAAAATTATGGTGTTAGCTTCGACATTTTTGAAAGCGAATTGTCTTATTGGTAACGTATAAAATCCACCGGTAGCAGGTAATGATTAGCTTATTAGAGACGAGGATTATTATGTGAAATTCGTACAATTAAAGACACAAGTGGATACAGGTTTTTTAAAAAATAGTTTTTTGCATAATAACATTAAACGACAATTTTGCTTTTCCTGTGTGGTTCTGGCTTAAAAAATATTAACGAATATAGAAACTATGATAATTTAAAATGTTAAAATTGTTAAAAATGAATTAGGAAAGTATTTTTATTGATTAGTGGGATGTATTATTATGAAGAGTTAATTTTTAAATCACAGAAAACAACAGAGTTTTAAAGGTCCAAAAACTCGTGTCAGGTAAAACGTTTGGTTAAAAAAAATTAAATGTGTTTTTCTCAAATAAAAATAATAAAATAATAAGTAATTTTAAAATTTCCCCGGCGACCAGTGAGGAAAAAATTCGGACCACATTTACGAAAATTACATTTTTCAATTAAAAAAACATTCTTCCATTACGTACTATGGGAACTAAAAATTTGCGGATTTTATACATACATTTTCCATTAATTGAAAAAAATATTACGCCCGTAAAATTTGTGTCTACTAGAACCAGAAATTTCACGGGCTCAAAACGCAAATCTCAATTCTGAGAAACTCAAATCTTGATATTTGAACTCATCTTTGGTCCAACACGAATTTATTGTTCTAACCGCTGGGTTTCTTAGAAAATGTGCAGGTCAAGCGACCGTTTCCATAAAGTTTATGATCCGCTCATTGCCAAATCCTCGGTAATCTCTTTTGGCAGCTGTCAATCAAAGGTGTTGTTAAAGTTGCATACTTTTCAAACACGAAATTTTTGGGCAGGCTCGTAGACCCTTAAATTATTGTTTTGCCATAAATATCAACAAAAATAATATCTTCCAAATTATATTCTACACCGCCTGCCGCTTTTTAAAAATCACCCTGTATGTTCGTTTTCACATCTTGAATAAGTATTGAAAAATTTTTGTTTTAGTAGGCGTTTTATCCTGACAGGGAATGAGGCGTTTATTCCAACTTTAAAACAAAAATGTTACCCTTGATCTGTTTGAATGCTTACATAATTAATGCGATTACACAATGAACAATAATAGCACATTTGAATATTTTTGGTAGTTTAGCGTCAATAGTGCCCTTGAGATTAGATAACTTTTTTTAAGGTTTTTTAAGGTTTTAAAAATTTTATCTAATCTCAAGGGCACTATTGACGCTAAACTAGCAAAAATATTCAAATGTGCTATTATTGTTCATCTACGCTCCGCATATACTCGTATATGGCCTACGATTTTTCGTTTTTGAGGCGCATTTTGGACTTTGAAAACAGCTCGAATTTTGTATGTGTGCGTCTCAGGGAGATCTATGGAGGTGACATCTTCGAATTTTGAAAAAGTGAAGGATTTGACTTTAATTAATTAAAAACTGAAAATCCCATTTTTCAAGTAAGAACCAACAAATTGTTGTTTTCGATGGAGAAGATTCCCCCTAACACTTTTCAACCCATTGCTGAGCTTCAACGGTATTTTTTCCCATCAAAAAACAATGTTTAATAAGCACTCTAAATTCGCTTTTTTCCACTATTTTGAAAATATCAAAAGTAGCTTCACAAAAACTTCAATATCTTGAAAATTAATAGTCAAAATGTCATGAAATTTTGACACGTGCCTTTTGAAGGTTAAAACTATCCATCGCATACTTATAAATTTTAATTGTGAAACCAATTGTGGGTTAGTCCCGGGACTTTTTGACCGAAGTGTTATCTTTATAAATAAGTCGAAAAAAAATCAAAATAATGACGGATTCTAAGACAGTTTACCTATCTTAATTAGCCATTACTCTATGGTCGTAACGTAACGTTGAAATGAATTTGAGTAAGCAATTGCTTTCAAAAAACGCCAAACAAATTTCATTTTTCTAAGTGATAAAAACAAATTTTAATGTCAGATTTTAGAGCTCTGCCAACTTCTTATTTAAAAGCGAGTGCAAATTTTTATTTTTTTTTTCTTTAGTTTATTTCAAATTTAATTTGTTTTGCAAATGTTGCCGGACCATGTAGGAAAGTTAAATTATCTATATTTGCATGTGTATGAAAGTTTCCATTGAAGTTTTTAAAAATTGTATTCGCAAATCCTAAAAGAAAAAAATCATAGCTCAATAAGAATAAAAAACAGTCAAAACGGGATAAAAAAAAGGAGACAGTCAGTGCACCAGATATGGTAAAATAATACAGAGAAATATCAAATTGATTGAAACAAAAACAATTACAAAAAAAAACTAGGAATGAAACGATACAATATAAAACATTCAGGAAAACAAAGAAAAGCAAAGACTAAGAATGGGACAATAGGAAAACAAAAGTTAAGGAAAAAAGTATAAATTTAAAAAACAACTTAGTCAAAAGCGGAAACAGAAAGGGGGCAAATTATGGACATTCAGAGAAAAATCCATAAAAACGAGAAAGTCGTTCACATTTCGGTGTCGCCAATAGTAGTATAAAAATTAAAAATGCTGAAAAAGTAAAAAAAAATATACTAAGACAGATAAAATTAAGAGTGGACATAATTTAAAACTAAAATGTAGAAATAATGACATATTAGATTAAAAATTAAGGCTGCTAATTCAGAGTCCGACAACACAACCCTCTATAAATAATAAAAGAGTAAACGGCAAAAAAATAAGGGGACGCCTGGTGATTAGACAACCAACAATGTTGGTTTATAAATCGTGTATTCACGTCCCTAGGCAAATTGAACGTGATAAAACGACAAAATTGTTTAAAATAACATATTTAGTACTTGATTTGAAATTTCCTGCACTTGAAAACTGGACCGAGGACAGGAATATGTAGACAGGGCTCTCAAAAACGAATTTTGGAGGCTTTTTTATTCTTATCAAAATCAAAATCGTTAATTTACATTTATCGCTTTCTGCGTAATTGCAGAGAGTTCCTCCTGAGCCAAGCGGCCTTCCTAGAACCGCCCTTAGTCTGGGAATACCTGTGACCTTTGCCGATTCCTCTGGAGGAGCGTCCGGCTGCCGTTTTTCCACGCAATTCGCGGTGTTTATGGACAGAGTTCACAATCCAGTTGACTTTGGGGTCGCGACGAACAGCCTACAAAAAAAAACAAATCAAAAAAGGTGCCACTTCCCGGACGTCAAGAAAAGTAAGAAAAACAATCAGAAGTTTAAGGAATACTCTCGGCATAGAAGTAAGAGTGGTGCATGTCCAATCATCATGTGAACACTAATCTTAAGATAGACAGAAAGGGGGCTTACTTTGTGGGCTGGATCAACTAAAATGATCTCAAAGTACTTGTAAGAGGAGTCTTGAGCGACCCAGTACGAATTGAGGACTCTGAGACCCCCGCAACGTCTTCCCACGCGTTCCTACAACAAACAATTAGCCCCACCTCAAAAATTCAGGGGTACAAACCTCGGCGATGGCTTGCAGGTTGCGCACAGGTTTCAATTCGTTGACACCATGGCTCTTGGGTTTGCCGTAAGTGGCGCCTTTGGGAACTGGGCGCTTGCGGCCCCCACGACGCACACGGATGCGGAAGATTACAAAACCTACAAAACAACACTGTGAGGACACTCATCAGTTTAACAACAATCTTACCTTGTTTAGCCCTGTAGCCCAACCTGCGGGCTTTGTCGGGACGCGAAGGCCTCGGAGCCCTATGCAACTTTGTTAATTGGCGGTACTGCCAAACTCTGATTCTAAGTAAAAATCGCAGAACATCGCTCTGCTTTTTGCGGTACAACTCTTGCACGTACTTGTAGGCCCCCATTTTCTAGCCTGGAACAAAACGAGATGACATAACCTCAAAATTGAATGTGATGGAGTTGGGACGGTTCTGGGGCGAAAATCACAGAAATACGTACACGGGACTATCACAGGTGAAAAAATAGGCACGATTTTAGTGATTTCGGGTGAATTTAGTCAAAGATGATAGAGAAATATCGAAAATTATAAAAACTAACGCCATCAACATACCTACAAGGCGACAATACACGGAAAAGGGAGTGGGGGGGAACGCGGTACCAACTCTTCAACGAAAAGTTACTAGATATATCGTACCAACCACTTCTTGGAATTTGCAATTCGTAAATAAAAAAACTAGAGACTATTTGGAAGGGTTTTGGGGATTAAAACAATTCTTTTAAAAAAAGTTTGTTTGAAATCTGATGTTCTTCAAATTTATTATTTTTGTTGACGATCAGCTGACGCGGAGGGTTTTGACAGCTGTCAAGCGTCCGCTGTGGCTAACCTCAAACTTTAAAAATGAGCTCTAAAATGGGAAATTGAAACTGTAAGTTGCTAAAACTGCGAATTTTGGTTCCCCCAATTGTTTCTTTTTAGATCAAGTGGCCGGTCACCATCCTTCAACTGTTTCCCGTTGACACTTCGTAAAATGCCCAAATCAAAAAATGTCCGTGTTTCTTAAAAATACCTGTCATTTTACCAATTGCAAGAAGAATTTCTTCAATCTCTACGACTTGATAATCCACATCGAAAGCAACCATTTAGGTAAGAGTGTTTTTTCGTGACATAACCTCAAACCTTGGAGTTGGGTACTAAAATAGGGCGGAACCTATAAAAGATCGCGTTGTTTTGATTTTTGAATATATTTTTCGGGTTTTAAAATTCAAAATCAAACTGGTTTTGACGTCGACGGACTTTTGTTTCCGTCGCCAGCTTGATTGAAAGGTGCCATTTTTTTAAATATTTTCTTACCCGTCAAGTTAAAGTTTGACTCAAATTGTCTTATAGTGAACAAAATTATCTACAACTTTTGTTTAAAACATTTTTTTGTATTTTCATCAGACATAGAACTTAAGCGTTTTAGTTTTTTTCCCATTTTTTTTTAACAGTAATTATATACAGAGTGTCTGTTTAAAATTGTAAAATTTTTCCAACAGATACAATAGTGTGAACAATTAATTTATGTTTTTTCACGGATCGTTTATTAATATCCTTATTAAAGAACGATTTTTTATGGACTGTTGGTGCCCACATAAGGCACTTTGTGTTACTGCACAATATAAGTTTGGTACAGATTTGGGGAGATAAAAAAATGCGACTTGAACGGGAATCGAACTCTAGAATTCTAAGTTGAGAGAAAAAAAATTCCTCATCTCGACGGGACGGAATGGTTTTGTAACTAACCCGTTTGTTAATAGGCCTTTATTAACCAACGTATTTGTTAGCAACTGTTTTTGTCGATCGTTCATTAATGAGGGTCATTAATGCACGATTTTGGTCGATTATCGTCTTGTACATGATGTTTATAAATGTTTCTAGCATCAAGGGTGGCTTTGGAATTCCTATCGTGCACTATTTTGCCACTATGTTTTCATAGCGCATAAAAGTATATTGAAAATTTATTTGTAATGTTGCTTACTTCAATGACGTTTCAGTTACGGTTTTGTGTCCAAGTTTTTGATTTTCAGGTTTTAAACTACAACTAGAACAGTTTATTCTTAAAATTAACTTTGCTTCATGTTTAAGGTTAACCGTAAATGTCAGTTAAATAATCGAAACCCACATTTGTAATGAGCGGCAAATTTCTTTGACATTTCATAGCCACTCTTGATGCTAGAAGTATTTATAAACACCTTGTATAATGAATGACTATTAATACCTACTTGCGGTAACTGTCAAATACACCGAAATTAGCTGTCATCTTTGTTATTTTGAATGAAAATTGGAAATCACAAATTCGACTCTGATGGAGCGGATTCACATTTTTACTTAACTGTTTAAACTGACGGACTTACGAGGTTAGTATGTAATGGAAAATTTGGAATTTTGAATTTGCCGAAGTAATAAAAAAATCTAAATTTCTCAATTTTTTGTTCTATACTTTTGTAATTTACTACACTTATTAAAGGCTTTTAAAGTAATAAATTCACCAAATTTGGTTACTTTAGTGTTAAAATTGACGGATCTACAAAGTTTAATTGAGAAAATTTTGAGTTTAGAGCTTGGTTAACATTTGAAAAATTCTAAAATTCTCAATTTTTGTTCTAAAAATTTGTAATTTAATACACTGAAAAAACACTTCTTCTGTAATACATCCATCAAATTTGATTGCTTTACTGTTAATACCAACGAACTTACAAAGTTTAATAGAAAATGAGTTTTGAGCTTGAGTTTTTGAGTTTTGAGTTGACCCATAAATGAAAATTTTTAACTAAAAGTCTAAATTCTTGTTGTAAAAGTTTGTAACTTAGTAGACTTAATAAATGTCTGCAAAGTAATAAATTCCCCAAATTTGGTTACTTTATTAGTGTGAAATCTAACAGACCTATAGAGGGTTAATTAGAGAATTTTGAGTTTTGTCCTATAAATGAAAAATTTTAAAATTCTCAATCCTTGTTTGAAAATTTGGTAACTTACTATACTTTATAAACGCTTCTTTAGTAATAAATATTCACCAACATTTGGTTACTGTATTCCTAAAATTGACGGCTTTAGAAATTTAATTAAGAAAATTTTGAGTTTCGAGGTTGTTCTACAAATGGAAAATTGAAAAATTCTTAATTATTGTTCTAGAATTTTGTAATTTTGGTCACTTCATAAAAGCTTCTTAAGTAATAAATGTACCAAATTTGGTTACTTTTGTGTTTAAATCGACGGATCTACAAAGTTTGATAAAAATTTTGAGTTTTTAGCTAGAAATCAAAAATTTTAAATGTCTTAATTTTTCTTCTAAGATTTTGGACTTAGTACTGTTTATAAACGGCTTTTAAGTAACAAATTGACAAATCTTGATTACTTTAATGCTAAAATCGACGGAATTACAAAGTTTAATAGAAAGTTTCGAGTTTTGAGTGTGCCCTACAAATAAAAAATTCTGAAATTCTTAATTCTTGTTCTAAACTTTTGTAATTTAGTACACTTATTAAAGGCTTTTAAAGTAATAAATTTACCAAATCTGATTGTTTTAGTATTAAAATTGACGGATCCACAAAGATTAATTGAAAATTTTGAGTTTCGAGGTCGTTCCACATTTGAAAAATTCTGATATTTGCAATTCTTGCTCTAATCTTTTGTAATTTAGTGCAGTTATTAAAGGTTTCTAAAATAATAAATTTACTGGATTTGATTACTTTAATGTTAAAACTAACGGACTTACAGTGTTTAATATACAATTTTGAGTTTTGAGCTTGTCTTATAAACGAAAAATTCTGAAATCTTCAAGTCATGTTTGAAAGTTTTGTAATTTATTACACTTAACAAACTTCTCTTAAGTAATAAATCTACCAGATTTGATTGCTTCAGTGTTAAAATTGCCTGTTCCACAAAGATTATTTTGAAAATTTTGAGTTTAGAGGTCGCTCGACAATTGAAAAATTCTAAATTTTTAATTTTTTTAGTACTTATTGATTAGGAACTATTTGCAAAAAACTGATTTTTGGCGCCGCTAGCTCTGGTCTAAGATATTTTTAAAAATCAAAACTAACCACTGCCCAAAATTTCCTCCATCGCAGATTTCGAAACAGTCGGCCAACTCGAAGAAGAAAAACCCGAAAGTTTGCCCTTAAGTTACGTACTTAGATACACCGGCCCCGACGAGTTCCTACGAAATGAAGTCTCATTGAATGAAGCTGTGATACAAGAACTTGATGTAGCCACCGAAATGGTGACTGCATTGAACAATAACTACATCAGTTGTGATTATAAGGAGGTGAAAGACAGGAAAGTTGAAGCAAGACTGAATCGGGACGAGTTTTCCCAACTCTTAGGGTAAATTTCAGGTCTTTTGAAAGGGTTGGATTTAGGCTAATTTTGTTGCAGGGGAAGCAAATTGTTCACTTTAGATAATAACCAGAAGAAACCTTTTGCGTGTAACATGAAAGGCTGTGAGAAGAGGTATAAGAACGTCAACGGGATCAAGTACCACTATAAAAAACACCATAAAATGTAACTTTTTCCAGAGCCAAAATCGAATCTAATTTTTCTTTTAGGTTGATTCCTAGTTTGAAGAAGTCTCTTTTGAAGCACAAACCGATCTCGAGATCAAAATTTGAGAAACCGGACGTTCATGGCATTCCTTTGTACAGTTACAAGCCCACAATGCCGGAGATTGTCTATCCAAGCCCCCATTTTGAGGACGATGAATATGTTTACAAGTATACTTTGCCTACCTCTGAACACTTTTCCTCAAATCAAGTGCCATTACCCAATGTGAGCTTTAATTATTACGAAGTCGGTGATATTGAGGAATTTGCAGGGAAAAATTCGACTTATTATGTCGCCAATTTTGATAAATTTTAATTACTGTGATTTTTACCAAAGTTCGATCGTCGGAATGACTATAGATATAGGAAACGATTGTGATAATACTGACAAGTATTACTCAGATTTGACTAATTTTTAATGTTTTGTGATGGAGGTTTAAGAGTTTGATTTTTTAAGGGAAGTTTTTCAGTTGATCAAATTGTTGTTAGGATATGTTATTTTTTTATAGGCTGGAATGGCTGAATAAATTATTTTTGTTTGAAGGTGTTATCTGCATTTTTATTTCAAATTTCCCGCCTTTACGTAAAATTTATTTTTTGGTTTGACTACTGTAATAACGGGTGATCTTCATTTTTCATCAAGACGTCGATGAATTTTGCTCTATAAATGTCAAAGTGACAGTTCTAAACCAAAGATGTGCTTCAAAAAAAATTTTTTTTTTGTTTTTTTTTTAAACTGCAGGCTTCATTTTTTTTCTGATTTTAGTTAAAGCATTGAATAATTATAAATTAATAAATCTAATAAAGAGATTTTAGACAGTTATTTAAAATTTTTCTTTTGGCATACAAATGTTAATGCTTTTGCTTTCTTTTTTTTTTCTTGTTTGTACTACTCTACATACAGGTTGTCCGGAAAGTGGGCGCACCACCTTGAAAGGGGGCTAATTGGGTGGTCCCTCAAGAATACCAAAAAATGTTAAAAAAAATCCAGATTTTCTGTTTTCGCAGGAAAATTAAAAAAAAATAGGTAAATAGCAACATTGCTGAATTATTCTCCCCATACTTTAAATTTGCAGTAATCAAAGCCATAGTAACATTGCTGTTGTATTCCTGACGTTAGTCAGGTCGGCTCGAGTAATAATAACTATGGTTTTATGTGAACGATGCCACACTGATCGAGATTGTTGATTCAAAAATCTTGCTAAGAGTTTTCAGGCATTTCTAACAAGATTTTTTCGATCTTTTTTGCACCATGTTTTTGCGCAAAATGTTTTTTAATTAACAAATTCATTTGAACCTAAAATTATTGCACAGAAATTGTAGACATGGATTTTTTTTTAACATTTTTCGGTGATCTATGATATTGTCCGATGAAACAGTATCACGGTGGTGTGCGACTTTCCGGACACCTTGTATATCTATTTTGTGGTCACATTTTTTTATGTGCTCTTTGTTTTCTTATCTTTTTTCTGTTGGTTTTAATGTTCTATGTCTATTTGATTTTCATTTTTTGTTATCTGTGTATCTACATTATATTTTTCATTGATGTCATCTGTCTAAACACTGAAACTGGATATTGTCTAAGCATCCGCAGAATTAAAAAAAAATAGCATTTTTAAAATTAGTGAAAAATGGTTGCAAAGATTTGAAAATAAAAATTTTAGTTTTAGTTCTATACTCTCAAATGCTCAATTTGCATTTTCTTATAAATTGCATCTGTCTAAAAACGAAAAGGGAAATTGTCTAAATATCCACAGAGTTAATAGAAAGACGATTTTCTTAAAATTACTAGAATTGATAGAACCATAAATCTATCAGTCGAAAATAAAAGTTATAATTTTGACCTAAACTATTTTTTTGTAGATTTTATCTGTCTAAATGCTGACGATAAAAATTGTTAAAATATTTACAAAATTAATAAAAATACAATGTTTTTAAATTACTAAAATTGGTGGATGCAAAATTAATCAACTTCAAATAAAAATTTAAATTCGCAGAACGTGTTTATTTTCTCATAGAGTTCATCATAAAAAATTATAATTTTTTTGCCTTTAAGCCTTTAAATTTAAGAACTTGTCTATTTTTTCGTATTTTTTATTTATCTAAATACTAACACAAAAATTGCTCAAATATTCTCAAAATTAATGAAAATACATTATTTTTCAAATTACCAAAATTTGTGGATGCAAAAATTTGTTAATTTAAAATAAAAACTCTAATTTTTCTTATTTTTTATATAGATGTCATTTGTTTAAATACTGGAACAAAAAATTATCCAAATATGCATAGAATTAAGAAATATGCGATTTTTTAAAAATTACTGCAATTGTTGGCTGCATAAACCTGTCAGTCAAAAATTAAAATTTTAATTTTGGTTCTAATTTTTTAAATTTGTAGAACTTGTCTATTTTCTTCTAGTTTTTATCTATATAAATATTAAACGAAAATTTGTCCAAACCCACAGAATTAACTAAGATATGATTTTTTTTAAATCACCAAAATTAGTAAATGTAAAAATTTGTTAGTAAATGTAAAAATTTGTCAATTTGAAATAAAAATTTTAGTTTTGGTTTTAAATTTTGAAATTTATAGAACGCGCCTATTTTTTCATAGATTTCATCTTAAAAAAATCATATTTTTTTGGCTCTAAGCTTTTAAATTTATTGAACTTGTCTGTTTTTTCGTATTTTTTATCTATCTAAATACTAACACAAAAATTGCTCAAATATCCTTATAATTAATAAAAATACATTATTTTTTAAATTACCAAAATTTGTGGATGCAAAAATTTGTCAATTCAAAATAAAAATTCTAATTTTACTTATTTTTTTTTATAGATGTCAATTGTTTAAATACTGGAATAGAAAATTGTCCAAATATCTACAGAATTATGAAATATGCGATTTTTTAAAAATTACTACAATTGTTGGTTGCATAAACCTATCAGTCAAAAATAAACATTTTAATTTTGGTTCTAATTTTTTAAATTTATAGAACTTGTCTATTTTCTTGTAGTTTTTATCTATCTAAATATTTTAACGAAAATTTGTCCAAATTAATTAAGATATGATTTTTTTTAAATCACCAAAATTTGTGAATGTAAAAATTTGTCATTTTAAAATAAAAATTTTAATTTTGGTTTTAAATTTTGAAATTTATAGAACGTGCCTAATTTTTCATAGATTTTATGTATTTTAACATTGGAACGAGAAATTGTCTAAATATCTACAGAATTAACAAAAAAAAGATCTTTCTTAAAATCATCAAAATTGGAAGATGCTTAGCTCATTAGTCGAGAATAAAAATTGTAAATTTGACCCTAAACGTTTAAATTCATTGTTTATTTTCTCGTATTTTGATCTGTCTGAATAATGACACGAAAAATACGAGAAATATCTGTGAATATTGACTAACTAAGATACGGTTGTTAGTTTTTTATCCGTTCTCGAATACTATTAAATTTAGGCAATTTTTGTTTTGAAATCTACCATCTGTATTGCTATGGGCACTCTTTCTTGGTCTCTGGGGCGCGTGTTCTGGGACACCTGTATGTAGATTTCATTTGTGTAAACACTGAAATTGTCTAAATAGGTATGTAGGGGAGAGGGGGGCATAGTGGGGTACCGGGGCATAGCGGGGCAATACTGCTGCTGCTCAAATCAAACGCCGTGAAAAAAGTCGAATAGCCTGTTTTGATTGGTTGTCAGTTGACAGTTAACCATGTGTGTTTTATAAAACAAAGTGTGAAAACCTATATGTTTTATAAAACAAAATGTAAAATTCAGTGTTTTCGTTAAAAAATTCGCGAAGTTAGGGAGCAAGTTTTTTTTCAAATCTAGTCATACAAATGTAATGACTAAATATGATGAACCTGCTCATTTATGTGCAATATGCATTGATGCCTAAGTAATTTTAAAATGTTACTTTTTCTAAGTAGGTACACAGTTATTCAAAAATTTGATTTCCCCATAGGGTACCCCACTTTACCCCTAGGTGCGGGGCAAAGCGGGGCAAATCCCATTTTTCAAAATAATGCTCACATGTCGTAAGTTTTTTATTGTAATCAAAAAAAGTACAACAAAAATCATCCGCAATACATTAGTCTATGATATTTAGTGAAAAAAAATTGTTAATTTCTATTATTTTAAGATGCGTGGCTAATTGATTGTTAAGTACCCCACTATGCCCCCCTCTCCCCTACTTATTCAGTGGAAAGAATTAACAAATTGCTCTGCAAATTTGAAATTTCTAAATTTGTCATATCTATTATTATAAATTGATACTTTTAACGTTTTGCGGTAATCATGCATAATCGGGACCTGACATGTGCGCATGTGCAAGAGTACTGCGCTCCAGCACGAAGACACAGCTTTGTTGCCAAATTGCTTCAGATCACAGAATAGATGGAACTTCGAAGATGGAAGAGGAGTACCTATTTTGTTAATATTTTTACTGCGAAGAAGGACTTCAAAATTAATTTATCAAAGTAATAACATTTGCAAAATTTTAATTTGTTAAAGTGATTTGTCTTTCATCTAATGTAAATTATTTAGGAATAGTAAATAACATTCGCTAATTAGGAGGACACAAATTTACGCCTAAACATTCTTTTTCTATTGAATTGCACGAATAACACTGCTTAATTGCAAATGTAATGTGTAATTGTAATATTTAAAGGGATTAAACGAAAGATTTTATCAACGCTCAGAATAATTTCTATCTTTTTTATACAATTTCAACGAAAAAAACAAAGTGCAAAACCTCCATCAAAGAATTTTTGGTATACTGCTGGTAAAATTAGGACTGTTAGATTCGATTTATAAGACAAGGCACTGATTTACATAATAATTTAAATAATTTTAAGTTAATCTCACAACAAATTTGACGATTGCTGACATTTGATTGGCGAAAAACGATCACATGTCATTTTAACATGATGTTAAGTTTTCTAATCGAAATTAAAGATTTAATTTAGCTTCTGCAAACCGGCCTGAGAGGAGATAAATTTCTTCACGCCATTATTTTTTCTTCCTCTAAGCATTATTTTATAAACAACCTTCTTTAGACAACCTTTATACATGCAGCGGCAACTCCAAACTCAAACGCTGTCGAAAATGTCAGCTGTCCCTTCCCAGGTTCCGATTGTGCATGATTACCCGTTTTGCCTTTTTTCTTCTTATGTTTTAATTTTGAATTTTAAGACCTTTTTAATGTTATCCTTTTTTTTTGGTTTTGTTTTTCGAGTTTTATTTATTTTTTATTTTTATTTCTTTTTTTGTTAGAAATTATTTCTCAGTTTTAAATTCAAATTTTCCGCCGCAATAACAGCACCCCGTAATTCCCGTTTATTCACAAACCATTTATTGACACTACATAACAAAATTTGGCTTACAAACACTTAACATTAACTTAAACCTACAAATCACAGTTCACATTGAGATCAGTTCTGGAACCAGTTCCATCTCAAGCAATATCTTCATTAATTTCTTCCATATACTTGACCAAATCCGAGCTACTATACTCAACTTCATCCATATCTTGCAAACTGGAGTTACTTATCGTGTTACTTTCCGCACTATCTTGCCTCGGATGCTCTCCGGTTTTCTTCTGCCTGAACAAACGAAAAATTCGGTATTTGTTGCGGCCATTTTGAACATGATTACTTTCAGGCGCCATGACAGTCGGCTTGGATTGGTTCAAAATGATCGATGGGAGGGTCTTACAGTCGATGATTGTCGAATTGTCTTGTTTCACCTTGTTCCCGCCTAAAAAATGGTATTTGGTGGGTTTGAGGTTAAGTTCTTCGTTTAGACGATCAGCGCCATCTGACACGGAGCGTTGGAACTGACGGGCGGTGGGCGGGCCGCGGCTTAGGACAGAATAGGTTTGTGTCGGGGGGCGATTCGGGGATTTCCTCCACAAGTCAGAGAAGGTTTTCTGGAAGAAAAAGAGAGTTTAGTTGAGACGAAAACTTTCGACGAGTGAAGTTATTGGAGACAATTATTGTGATATATTGGTTTCTATATTATTCAGTTCTGTGGGTTTCGTTATCGGGATTTATACGTGGGAATGTCAGAAAAAAAAACATGACGACAGGGACGGATTTAACCAAGTTTGCACAAGTTTTCACAAGTTTTAAGGGTTGACAATAAATAAATTTGGAATAAAATTTTCTAAGGAAAACTAAGGAGTAGTTAAATAGTGTTTATATACTAAGGAGGTCCTTAGTATCGTTTTTTCGCTCTTGGGCCAATAAAATTCATAGGTTCATCTAATTCGGACGAGATATCTTGCTTATCTGCAGAGCAAACTTGACTTAATGTTGCTCATTTTACGCAGAACTTTACGCAGAATCCAAAATTAATTAATAAGACAGATAGAAAGATGCGGTTTTTATCATCGCTTTCCTCGCGCTTTTTTCTTAAAAATCCGATCTTAAAATTTTGAATTTATATATTAAACAAAATATATCTAAGAAATTTGATACTTACAATTGATTTTTTTTTCAATATTTTGACCTTAATATCTCCTTAATTATGACAGATAGAAAGATGCGGTTTTTCCCATCATTTTTTTGCCCTTGGGCCGATAGGATTCGTACGTCACGTATCCCGAATTTGAAATTTAAATTTAAAAAAAATAGGTTTTGAGATCTAATTCCATCGATATCTCGCTTATTGGCAGAGAAAACTTAATTTATTGGTGCTCATTTTTCGCAGAATACAAAACTGAATTTTTAAAATACGTCAATAAGCAACCAAGTAAGAAGCGTTTAAAGTTGCGGATAGTGAATTTTTACTTCCTACATGTATAAAACGGATATCTTCAAAACTACGACAGATAAAAGAATGCAGTTTCTACTATTGTTTCTAGTATCGAATTGATTTATCTACGAATTCGATTTTAAAATTTAGTGACTCAAAAGGATCTAAAAAAAATTTAAAGTGACTAGATATTTAGAAAATACAAGAGAATCTAGAAAATTTAAACAAAACGATGAAAAATTTCGAGACTTTTCAGAGGATCTACGACGTATTTGAAGAACTAAGAACCTTAAGGAACCTCTAATAAAAATCTGAAGAAAAAATAGAAAAAGTAAAAAAAATCCATGATAATTTGAGGAAATCCAAAGAGAATCTACAAATGAATCTTGAATGAATGAAATTAGTGCAGGGATAGCCAAAGAAAATGTAGAAAATCCAAGGACAATCTAGAAAATTTAATCAGAACGATAAAGAATCTAAAGACTTTACAGAGGATCTAAGAATAATCTGAAGAGAAAATGTAAGAAAAATAATATTTGAAAGAAAGTTTAGAAAACTTAAACTGAACCTCTAAGGGACCCTCTAAGAAAAATCTAACATAAGTTTAGAGATAATTAAAATATTTTACGATAATTTGAGGAATATCCAAGTAGAATCTACAAACGAATTTATAGAGAATTTAGGTAAAGACAAAGAAAATGCAGGAAATCTAAGCACAAACTAGAAAATTGTAACAGAAAGAAAAATAATCTAAAGACTTGAGGATCTAAGGAGTATCTGAAGAGAAAATCTAAGAAGAACACAAAGACAGAGAACATATTAAGAAACATAACTCACACAAAAAAAAAAAAAAAGTTATGTATTTACAATAATGTGGGAAAAATCTAATGATCTAAAGAAATGTAAAAAAGATCTTAAGAAGAAAAAATTTTATGATAATTTGAGGAAATTTAAAGAGAAAAAATCTAGCAACGGATTTAAAAAACCAAAGAAAATCAAGAAACAAATGTATATGACTCTATCGAAACAATATGACGAATATTTAATCTTCGAGGAAAAACCTTAAAGAATTTAGAGAAGTAAGAAAAATTCAAAGAAAATATGGAAAATCTGCAATATTCATAAAGAAAATCGTAACAGAAATTTAAGGCTTTAACCGAAGCTAAGGGAAATGTAAAAAAAGGTTAGAACTTAAAATATAATTTTAGAAGTTTTAAAAACACTATTGGGCGAACCTGAAGAATTAAAAAGAGTTTGAACAGAATTTATGCATAATCTTGAGAACAACAAAGAAAATCTGGAAAAGTTAAGAAAAATATGGACCAAATATAGAGAACTAAACAAAATTCAAATGAATTCACAAAAATTGAAAAGAATCTAAAATTGTAGAAAATGCTGAAAATCTAAAATTTAAAGTAAGTTTTGAAAATCGAAGGGAAATTTAGAGAACAAAAAAAATCTAAACAGAATGTTCTAAATTAAAACAGACTTTAAGGAAAAACTCGGGAAAATTTAAATTGAATTTAGAAAATGTACAAGAAGAATATAAAAAAAAATAAAAATCTACGGAAAGTTTAATAAAACTACAGAGACTCGCAGAATCGGGACAAAATGTAAAATACTAAAACCATTTCACTAAGAGAAAAAATTGTTTACAATCTAAAAAAAGTCTAAAGAATTTAGAGAAAACTTGGAAAGTTGAAACAGAAGCAAGGGAGATTTTAAGGAGAATCTAAACAGAATTTTGAGAATTAACATGGAATATTTTGATTTTATCTAAATTTTGTTTAGATTCTTCTTATTACAGGGTTTACTCAGAGGTTTTTACATTTTTTAATGTGAGAAAGTTAGAATTTGTGAGAATCTTAAGATTTGAAGTTTTTTAAACTCAGAATTTGAGAATTCGATAACTCAAGAATCTGAGAATCTATAAAATTTACAATTTAGTGATTTGGGGATTTTCGGATATAAAAACTTGTGATTGTATAAAACTGAGAATTTAAGAGTATACATATAATGCTATAAGAATCTGAAAACACGACATTTTGAGAACTTGGAAACGTGTGAATTCACGGACCTTTGAGAATCTTGAGGAATACTCTTAAGGAGCTGAGAATTTGAGCATCTTAGGATTCGGTAATGTGAGAAACTTAGAAATGATAGATGAAGATATCAAGATTTTAAGATTTAAGAACAGGAGAAACTCAAAACTTGAGAATTTGGGAAAAATCTCAGAATCCTGAGAATCTGTAAAACTTGTGAATGTGAACATGTGAATTGAGGATTTGGAAACGAGAGAATAACCTGTGAGAATCTAAAAATTGTAGGTTTCGGAAATGTGAAAAAAAGTTAGAATTTATATGAATCTTAAGATTTGAAGATTTTGAGACTTAAAAAATTCTCTGTAAAATTGAGAATTTGGTGACTAGGAGGTTTCAGGATATGAAAATTTGAGAATCTGTTAAACTGAGAATTTAAGAATATAATGCTATGAGAATCTGGAAACTAGAGAATTTGAGAACTTGGAAACGTGAGAATTTGAAGATCTGATTATTTGAAGATTTAGGGACTGAAGAAACTCACAAATTTGAGAGTTTAGGAATTTAAAAACTCAAAAATCTAAGAATCTGCAATTTAAAGCTATGAATTTTAATCTGAAAATGTCATATTTGAGAAACTAAAGCATTGTGACTTGTTGTGACTTTAAGGGGCCTGAAATCATCTCATACGCCCCTGGCCACAACCAACGTTAATCCGCCTCTGCATAACATTTTCTTAAATTTGACATTTTTTCAGTTGGTATTATGTATAACACGTTGGTAGCTCAACCTGTCATCGCGCCTCTGTGACATTTTGAGGTTAAACGAAGTCACAGTTGACAGTACCACCAACATAATTGATATTTACGTCTTGCACGCCTTTAATTACGCCGTGACCTCTATTCTCCCTTGATGAATATTCATTAATTTGAGGTTATCGTTTTCTGTCCAGACGCTGGATTCCTCCAGAATGACACATAATTTTTTACATTTCCCTTTTCCCTTTTCGTTTAAATTATCTCGACAAATTAATCTCATTGTTATTAAACCGCGATAAACTTGGGAAAGTATCCAGCTGTCGCAGTGCAGCCAACCGCTTAATTATCTTCCACCAGATGGAGTTTCTCTCATTGTACGGGAATTTTGGCACCAGTAAGTTGCACGCATGTTTATACATTGTTTCTTTATTCATTATTCATGTCGCTTTCGGTATTCAAATGACACGTTCATTTGTTTTGTATGGTGTGAGGTGTAAACAATGTCAATTTTGAGAATAAAGAAGATGTTTTTAAGTTGGCAACACGTACGGTCTCGTCGCTTGCTTGGTTACAATTCACGCATTGTAATTAGTAATTTGCGAGTGGGTGGCTGTGATTGAATCACGTGACTAGAAAGGCCAATTAGCGGATGATTACGGCGAGAACGTAGCTTTGATTGAACAAATGAGGGCATATTTTGGCGCCAAAATTTAATAAAAAACGTTTGGAAACACCAAAATTGTAAAAAGTACAAATTGAGACATCTTAAAGAAAATAAGAATCTTAATTCTAAGAAAAAATAAAAGTTTTTTGATTTGAAATTTTCTGGAATTTTAGATTTAAGGAAGCAGAAAGCTTGAGAACCTGTAGAACTAAAAATTTAATGCTCGAAAGATCTGAAAAGTTGAGAATAAAGTACATGTAAACGTGAAAATTTGACAAGCTTAGAACTGGTGGATGAAGATCTTTAGATTTTAAGATTTAAGAACAGGAATCTTTACAAAAACTCAGGAATCTGAGAATCTGTAAAACTGAGAATCTAAGAAAGTAATGCTTTGAAGTTTTGTAAACCTAAGAATTAAGAATTTGGAAACGTGGGAATTCAAGGACCTGTGAAAATTTGGGAATTTCTCAGAAGCTGAGAATCTAAACATCGTAGAATCCGGGAATGTGAGAAACATTGAACTGATTAATGAATGAACAGAATTTGAGAATTTAGATTTTAAACTTAAGAACCTGCAAATCTGTAAAACGGCGATTTTGGATTTGATGATATCAGGACATAAAAACTTGAGAATTTGTGAAATTGAGATTGTAAGATAATTATGCTCTAAGAATCTGAGAACCTGAGCATTTTAGCAAAATTGAGAATTGAAAATAAAAATTGAGAATTGCGGATTGAGAACTCAGAAGCGAGAATCCAGAGCCAAAAATCAAAAGCCGAAAACGGAAAACCGAAAATCAAAAAATGATAAATGCAAAATTTAAAAATAAAAGATTAAAAACGAAAATTAAAATTAATGTAAAAAATTGTAAAATAAAACTAAAAAATTGAAAAAAAAAATAAAAAATTGAAAATTAAAAATTGAAAATTTGAAAAAAACAAAAACGAGATTTGCAAAACGCAAAATTGAAAATTAAAAACTAAAAAATTCGAAATTCTAAATTGAAATATATAAAATGCAAGATTTATAAATGAAAAATTGAAACAAAAATGAAAAACAAAAAATTAAAAGTGAAATATGAAAAATCAAAATTGAAAATCGAAGAATGAAGAATAAAAGAAGAATGAAGAGTAAAAAGTGAAGAATGAAGAGTGAAGAGTAGAAAGTGAATGATGAGTGAAGAGTTAAGAATGAAGAATGCAAAATGCAAAAATGGAAATTTGAGAATTTCAAGATTTTAAGATTTAATAATTGGAGAAACTCAGAATTTGAGATGTTGCAAATTTGAAAACTCAAAAACTTGAAAATATGTAAAACTGAGAATTTAAGAAAGTAACGTTCTACAGGTCTGTAAACCTGAGAATTGAGAGCTTGGAAACATAGGTATTCAAGGACCTGTGAGAATCTAAAAATCGTTGGATCCGGAAAGGTGAGAGAGTTTGAATTAATGGGAATCTTAAGATGTTTATATTTAAAGACTTGAGAAGCTCAAAATTTGGGAATTTGAGAATTCGAAAATTGTAGAATATAAAACTGTAAAACTGAGAATTTAGTGATTTGGGGATTTTGGGTTATGAAAACTTGAGAATTTGCTCAACTGAGAATTTAAAAATTTTGGAACATGAGAATTCAACAATCTGTGAGAATCTGAGGATCTCAATATTTGATGATTAAAGGACTGGAGAAAATCAGAATTTAAGAATTCGGGAGTTTGAAAACTCAAGAATCTGAGAATTTGTAAAAGTGAGAATTTAAGAAAGTAATGCTTTGAAGGTTTGTAAACCTTAGAATTGAGAACTTGGAAACGTAAGAATTTAAGGTTCTGTAAAAATCTAAGAATCGTTAGGTCCGGAATTGTGAAAAGTTTGAATTTATAAGAGTTTTAAGATTTGAAGATTTTAAGACTTGAAGAATTCAAAATTGAGAATTTGAAAATTTTAAAACTTAAGAATCTAAAAATCTGCAAAATTGGGAAATTAGTGACTTGGAGATTTTAGAATAAAAAAACTAGGGAATTTGTAAAACTAAAAATTTAAGAATATAATACTTTGAGCATTTGAAACAGAAGAAATTGAGAATTTGGAAACGTGGGATGAAGACTTGCGGAATTCAGAATTTGAGAATTTGGGAATACAACATTTCAAGATCGAGAATTTGTAAAACTGAGAATTTAAGAATTTGAAGATATGATAAGAAAATTTGGAAAGTGAGAATTTCAAATTCTAATGCTCTAAATATCTAATTACTTGGAACTATGAAATTGAGACCTTGGAAACGTATGAATTCAAGGATCTGTGATAATCTGAGTATTGTAGGATTGGGAATGTGAGAAACTTAGAATTGATGGATACAAATCTTAAGATTTTAAGATTAAAGGACAGGAGAAAATTTGATTTTGGAAATTTTAAAACTCAAAAATTCTGAAGATCTGTAAACCAGAGAATTGAAAACTTGGAAACGTGAGAGTTCAAAGATCTGTGAAAATCCAAGCATCGTAGAAAAATGAAAATGTAAAAAAAAAAAATGTAGAATTGGTGGACGAAAATCTCAAGATTTGAAGATTTAAGGACTGGAGAAACTCAGAATTTGAGAATTTAGGAATTTGAAAAATTAAGAACTTGAGAACATGTAAAACTAAGAATTTAGGTATATGAAAATTTTAAGATATGAAAAATTGAGGATTTGAAATCCTGAGAATTGGGAAACGTGAGAATTCAAGGACCTGTGAGAATCTAAGAAGTGACAAGTGAAAACTGAGAAAGGAGAAATATATGAAAAATTAGAAATGAAAAATATAAAATAGGAAATGAAAAATGAAAAATGAACAATGAAATATGAAATATGAAAAATGAAAAATAAAAAATAAAGAATGAAAAACGAAAATTAGAAAGTTAAAAATTAAATATTAAATTATAAAATTTAAAAATAAATGAAGTAAATTGAGAAATGAAAAATAAAAAATTAAATTTGAAAACTGAAAAAAAAAGAAAAAAGAAATAAAGAATAATAAAAAAAATAAAAATTCTACTCAACCGCCAATTAATTAACTCTCTTTTCAACTCACCTTAAAAGCGTCTCTAAACCGATTCGACATAATATTATACAGGACCGGATTAATAGTAGTCGACACAAAATACAAAATCCCCGACGCATGCATTAGTACCATATACACCGTCATCATCGTTCCACTCGTCATCGCTTCTTGAGTTTCCTTCGAGACGTTGGTTAAGTAAACCGCCAACAGTCTTTGAGCGTGGAATGGCGCCCAACAGATAAAGAATGCGGCCACCACAGCAACTGCAACAAATATTGACTTTAGCTTTACATAATCGACGTAAAATTGGGACAAACATTCCAGAAGATGCGGAAATTTTACTTGTTTGTCCGAGGAAATTAGAGTGGAAAAAAGACAACTGAAATGTGGAGTTTGGTCTTATTCCTATTGTTGACCAGTCCGTGGAAAATTATCCTGCAGAAATTTCAGCTTTAGTGAGCACTGATTCGGTTCTTGCTTATCATTGTTATCTGGAGTTTAACACACAATTTCATATTTTGTTTCAGTGAGTTTGATGGAAACGATTGAAAATGAACAGATTTAGAGAGGGTGGGAAATTGGGGTTGGAGTTTGAAAGAACGAAAATTGGGGTTAAACAATGAGAGGAAGTTTGAATGCGAACTGAACTTAATTACACAATTTACAATTCAATGCAGTTGGGACAAAAATGAACGGTTCCAATGTGCAATGGTTAGAAAATTTGTGGACAATTGATGGTCGTTCGATAGCAAACTTCGACGTTTATTTTCATTTTTATAGACATTGGGTTTTAAATTTGACACTTCCTGTTTAAATTTAAACAAAAAAGTTACGATTTTCTTAAAACGATTGATTATATTAGTTCGCTGATAAATTTAATTATCTAATTTTGTAATTGGGAATTCGTAGTAATTAGGATCAACTAATTTATTACAATACACTGCAAGAGGAGTTATCTATAATTGATTGGATTATAATCGTTTAGTAATATTCAGCATAGTTTTTTTTATTTCTTTTTTAAAAACACTAAATATGTGTGCTAATTTACAAAATTTACAAGAAAATCTTACAATTTTAAAAATTTTTAAAATGCTAATGTACATTTTTCTAAATTGCTGTATTAAAATAAGTATGTATAGCAATTTTAATTTTTTTCTAATTTTCAAAATTTAACTAAATAGATTTTGTCTGAAAAACAATAATTAGAAGACTTAATAATATAACTTATTTAGACAGGTTTAATAAGTATGCCAAATTACAAAATTTGAAGAAAAAAAACACGGATTTTCAAACGAACAAGAATTTTCAAAATTGTACATTTAATGATTTTGTTCATTTTAGTTTAGTTACATTTGAAAGTTGGAAAGGAAATGTTCACTTACTTTACATACTTATTACGTAAAGTAAATTTTAAAAATTTACAAGAAAAAACTCTCATTTTTCAAAAATTGTAATTTTTGAATTATACAGGTTGTTTTTGAAATGAGTGTACAAAACAGTTCTGCGTTGTTTCAGAAAAAGTATGAAATATGAAAATCCAATTTTTAAATCAAAAACTGAGAAGGTAATAATAAACTCTAATCCACGTACTTTCTACACCACTGGCAGAAAACGCGTCTGGAATGACTTGTTTCCCAAGCAACCAGTACCTCAATTTTTTGTTTACTTTTAAATCAGTGGCGCACAAGCAAATTTATTGAAATTTTTGTGTAATTTTTTCTCGAAAACAAAAAGACTTTTACTAAAACTATTTTCTCTTAATAGGCCCAACTTGTGACAAGGAATTAGCACACTTTTTTGTAAATGCATTTTAAAAACATCTATATACATTTGTTTATTTTATTTCCGAACTTTTGGCAAATAATTTGAGGGTTTTTCGTTTCACTTAATTCTAGTAACTTAACTCTAGTAATTTTAATGACATAATGATTAAATATAAAAGAGTTACTTATTGAAACATGCAAAAAAGTTATGACAAATCGCAAAATTTTACAAAAAAAACGAATTTCATTTATTTAGGTCTTCAATAAAGAAACTAGTTAGTTTTATTGTTTACCGGTTGGTATCGCACTGTCATCAATAACTCGGTTCCGCCTCGTCTTCACAATTTCATTCGGATTTACAAAATAGCATTTTTTGGCCTTGTGATAAAATTACTAAAAAAACCGACGGATTTTATAATTTTAGTGCGATCTATCATTTATTAGAATATGAAATTTTAAGGTATTATTTACTTCAAAATTTATTTATTATTATTTTAAGTTATTTAGATATTTCACACACTTCAGGTTCTTCAATTAAATTTTTTCTTAATTTTCTTATTCTTCTGATTCTAACTTTTTTTACAGTGCCACAAATGAGTGATACAACTTTGACTCTAATTAGACAAGTTAGACAGTTAAAGGCAAAGAGAAGTTGGAATTTGTGGCCCACACTGTTGTAAGCTTGTAACAAACAAAGACCAGATATTGAATGCATAGCGCAATTTTTTGCATGAGTGAACGTGCATTCCTAATTGGCAATTGAAAACTGGTGAATATTGGTATTTAATTTAGAACATGACACTTCACAGAGGAGATGCAACAGTGTTTATATTCAAGTGCACTTCTGCGTGCGTGTTATTAATTTTTGCGCAGCTATGAACAGAGGTTGTTCTGTAATGAGTACTCTAAACTGCGCTATATTTAGACTTTCAAATGGATTGTTGGCAACAATGCGAGGAATGTAATAATAATTTATTGGGGTTGAAAACAATTCCACGGTTTAAATGAACTGCTAGAATTATATTTAGGCATAATTCAGTGTTTCCTGGTTAATAAAGCATGCTTTAAATCAATTCAAAACATTTTTAGTTGATTTCACAAATAGAAAAAAAATTGTATTAAATTTTGTAACTACGTATCAGTAAGATTCCAAAATGCGTTAACAATTTGTCTCAATAGGGCATCCAAATTTTATTGTTCTAGTATTTTTACCAACGTTACGGGCCTAAATACAAAAATTTGTAAATTTTTGTTGTTTATTGCCAAATTGTATATATTTTTGTGTTAAATTTTGTAATTTGGCACACAATAAACATGTTTGAATGGGAAAACTAATTTATTTGCTTGTCTTAAAAAAATTGTTTATCTTTATACAGGGTGTCCCAGAACTCGCGCCCCATAGAGCAAGGGAGGGTGCCGACAGCAATACAGATGGTAAATTTCAAAACAAAAATTGACAAAGTTTAATAGTATTCAAGAACTGATAAAAAGTTAATGACCAATCCCGAAAGCTTATTCGAGAAGTGGAGTAAAATTTCCTAGGCAGCGAGAGTCTAATATTCATCTGACCAATGAATGTTAGTATGTGTCCATAGTTTTGAGTTAAAAAATTATAGTTTCGAAATTTTGGTTCAGAATTGTTGCCTCCATAAGCCCTTTTTCTCTGGGGCGCGAGTTCTGGGACACCCTGTATTTCTTGTTGAAAAATTCTGTAATTTAGTACACGTAAATTTAAGCATATTGGTGTAGATAACGTGTTTGAGTTTCATTATGTAAAATAATATTCTCAGAGTAACGAGGTGAACAAGAAGTTATTGATCCTTTCGTTCCTTGTAAAAATGAATAATTTAAAAATACACTTCATTTATTGTAATATTAGATCATTTTATGATTATAAGTATTTTGTTTCATTTCATCAATTCGTCTGAAAAATAAAAATTATTTAAATTATTGAGAAAAATATTAACATGTTTTCTTGGATGTAGATTGAAAAGAGGTGTTAAGAAACAGATACAAGCAAGTAACATTTTCGAGTTTTATAGTAACTTTAGACTAAAGTTACGGAATTAAATAAAAAATCTTAGAAATTTTAGAAATTTTTTATTCAATTTTTTTTTTTAAAATCCCTCTAAGTTTTATTGCTTTAGCATTAAAATTGTCAGAATTGCGGAACTATGTAAAAGAAAAAGTATTTTTTTTAAATTAAAATTTACAATTTAGTTAAATTACTGAATTAAATATAAAAATTAAATTTTCTGGGCCATTCCAAAAGTAAAAATTTTTCAAAACTTTATTTTCTTTGTAACAAAATTTTGTAATTTAGTACGCTGAACTAGACATGTTGAAATTAATAATGTATATAAATTATATTGTTAAACAACAATATTGCCAAAGCTGACACAAAATTTTGTATTCTTCAAAAATGAAAATTTTGAAAATCTGTTCTATCTGTTGTCAATTTTATTAATTTGCCTTAATTTGAATGAATAATAATAATTTGATTTGTCATGTTGAATTTTGCCAGAGTTTGAAACTTAAACATAAAGTTCTAATTTTATTTATTGCAATATAACTAAATTTGACGGAATTTTTTTAGTATGTTGCAAAACATTTTTAAAATCTGTTTTTTTTTGTCAGTTTAAGTAGTTTACTAAACTTTATAAGAATCCTAGAATAACTGAAGCCTTAAAATCGTTAGAATTGCTTTTTCTTCAAAATTGTTACAATTATAAGACAAAATAACTTTTATTTTGATCGGCTCAAATAAAAGCTGATACTTCTCTAAATTGTCTCGATTTTCAAACTTCCAAATTTTTAATATTTGAAAAATTCAGACTAAGTAGGTATGTTTGCAAAACTCTTGTTAGTAAAAGAAATATTTTTCCAAAAACAAACTGCTCAGGACAATAAAAACTTGCATAAAATTTGTATAAATTCTAAAAATTTTTATTTGAAGTAAAAAATATTCAATTTTATAGAATTTTAACAGAATTTTGACAGAGTAACCAAATATTGATCGACTTTTGAAAGTCCACAAGCAGATTTCAACCGTTTTTTAGACTGGGATGATTTGGGCTGAATTTTTATTAAAATATCAGCCAAAAGAACTTGTTTAATATTCCAAAATTTCTACACAATTCGTTCAGATTTTATCCTTCAAAGAATTTTCGAAGAATTATCGAAGAATTTAAGAAGTTTAACATTGAAAATAATTAATTTGCAAAGATAAATTTTTTTTAATAAGGCTAGCAAATTTTTACAAACCAAAATTTGGAACATTCAAAGTTCATTTTTGAAAAATTCACATAATATTTACATATTTTATTTTTTACTTTGCTAGTAGGAAGAATTTAGTTAGTTTTCAATGACACACATATTGGTCATTTGTAGTCGTCAAACATTGATTAAAATTGTAAAAAAAAAATAAAAATGTGGTGACTTTTATTATCCATGGACCAAATTTCATAAGTTGTTTTATAATTTAGATAATTTATTCGTATTTTTTTTATGAGAGATTCAGAGAATTTAGACAGTCTGATGTTTTCACACTGGAAAGACGATTGTTTAAAAAAAAACTTTTCTTTACCCAAATTTAGAAGATCCTGTTTTTGCAAATTTTTTTAGAAATTTTTTGTAAGTATAATTATTTTTTAAGAATAAACTTATTAAAGGACTGGAATCAGATCGAAAGATGAGGTCCTTGCTATCTAAAATTAATTGGTCAATTTTTGTAAAGAAAAAAGTGGATTCAAACGAAGAAAAATTTAAAATTTTTGTTTTTTTGACTGCCAATCGTAAACTATTTGATTTATCGATTTGAGATTTGGCTAGTTGATAGATTTCGAACTGTTCTTTTAATGCATGTATAATTTTTCGTATCGAAAAAAGTTCATTTAATGATCTCGAGAAGACCCTCTAGAAACCTAATTCCAAAAAAAAAAAAAATTTTTAAAACATTATTTTCTTTGTTACAAAAGTACTCTTAACTAGACATGCTGAAATTAATAATGTATTCAAATTTGATTGTTCAACAACAATATTGCCAAAGCTGACACAAAATTTTGTATTTTTTAAGAATGAAAATTTTGAAAATTTGTTTTATTTGTTGTCAATTTTCTTAATTTGGCTTAATTTGAAAGTTTGTCATCAGTTTAGCATTACAATTAAAAATGATGCAGAATTTTTAGTTTGTCTTGTTTTCTAAATTTTAAGAAAAAGAAATAAATAACGCGCCCAAATTTTGCTAAAGTTTATTTATTAATAACACTAAATTTGAGTGAATTTTTTTAGTCTGTTAAAAAACTTAACATTTTTGAAATTTGTTTTTCTTTTTGTTAGTTTAAGTAGTTTACTAAACTTTATAAGAATTCTAGAATAACTGACGCCTTAAACTGGTTAGAATTGCTTTTTCTTTAAAATTGTTAGAATTATAAGACAAAATAATTTTTATTTTGATCCCGTCTGATATTGAATCAGATACTTCTCTAAATTGTCTCGATTTTCAAACTTCCTACGCTCACTTCAAAGTCTCGATATTTTCCTTCATACTTTCTAGATAATCATCCATAAGCTTTGCTTAAATTGCGTATAAAGAAGCTGAAGTAAATACTCTCCAAATTGAAGCCACTTATGCACTGCATGCATGTCTAATTTATAACAATCTTGTTTATGTTTTTTCTGTCATTTGAGATTCTGATTTAATGAATTTCCCTCGCATCTACTAGAAATGCAAATGTTGGAGCTTCGTTGAGAAGTGTTTACGAAGTTAAGTGGTGCAAAATGTAAGTAAATTTATGGCTCATTTAGCAGTAGAATAAGAATCTTATGTTTCTTTAGCACCATTTTCATGTCTGGAGAAGAAGATATCGATTGCTTTGTTATTAGGTTATTTTCGTGTCGACGCTCATGTCATACAAATGAGAGCAAAAGAATTAAAATTTATTGAGTTAAGGAGAAAAAAAAACAGAACTGATCTAAAAAAGATAAAGAAAAATGGTGGATGCGCCGGGTCAATTATTTTTTGTCACGTCAATTAGTTTGATTTCTAAGTTTCAGAGATTCCAGGCTTTGGGACAATCATTTTTCAACTCGTCTTCGGTCGCAAGTTTGAGAAATAAACCCAAGTTTCATTCCGGTAAGTGTTTTATAGACAAACATAAATTGAAGAAAAATGGCTTTTCGCAAGTTCTTCTAAAACTAAAAGTACAAAGTTTCGCTTGTTCTTATCCTTTTCAGGATAAGCCGAGTGGTGCAGGAAATAAGTTTGAGAAAAGATTCGTGTCTCGAGGAGTATATCTAATTGGGAGAGTCTTGTTCCTCATGCTGTGACTAATTGTGATGGAATTGGAATACGTTTGTTAACATGACGCTGGAGCAAACAAATTTAGAAGTCGTGAGCCGAATGAAGTGTGTAGAAAGATTAGCAATTGTTGTGAAATAAGTCGTATATTACATATCGAGGGAGGTAAGAAGCTACTTTCGAACATTGCCAAATAAGCTTTATTCCAATTTAAACTCTAGTTTCTGATAGAAGCTCCACTCGAACCACCCTGTATTCATACACAATATTAATGAGAAAACAACGCGACGCAATTAGACCACAAATTCTCCAACATGAGTTAAGTTCTAATACCCTTTAAAGAACGAAATTAATTAGTCCTTCACCAGGGAGTAATTCAAACTTCCCTTTGACCTCGACTCAGAAAAAGTTAACTACCCCAAAGTCCCTAAATCTTTGGGGGGGAGAGAGGGAGCGTGACGTCATAACGGTTCGTCAAATTTAATTTGACAAACTTCCTATAGAGTGCATTGTCGCTTGTTGTATGATTGGTCCTCTATAGGCGTATCGCAAAGTGCTATCGTAAAGTGATTGTAAAATGATAAATGCTTATTTTGCCTCTGTCTGGTAGAAATACTTTTTCATGGGTAAAATAATATGAATCAAAAAATTTTATTTTAAAATTGTGAGTACATTAGTACGTTGTTCAAAAAATAATTTAACTAAAGTCTATTTGAATAAATTTAGCCGCTAGCTTTAACGCAGTACTTTGTGAACTAAAATTGTCAGTTTGACAGATTCGAGTGGTTCTAAAAAGTTCTCTGCAGTGATCCTATTTGATGCATTGGAAATTTTTGAATTTTAGGAAATTCGCTTTTCCTCTGCGTAAAATCGTTTATTACTTCAACAAATGATAGTTATTTCTAACGCAAAGACAATAAACCAATAATAATTTTTGACAAATACATTTCACCCAGGTCAGCTCAAGTTTAACTAAAGTCCGTTTTTTTTTTTAAAAAACCACCGACACCGCAATTTTCCCCTGCATTACAACCGGCAACGTTGCCTAGGGAGATTTTTGGTGAGAAAATAGTTGTCAGATTTTTGACATTTCTGAAAATTAGGCAGTGTTTTCGTAAAAAACATTTCTTTTACAGCCTGTTAAATTGCAAATCAAATGATTTAATAGTGAAAAGACTCGGCACAGCCTGAAAGGCCGTTTTGTGAAATCAAATTGTCAATTAGGCAGTTAACCTATTTGATTTTATCACCAAAAAGTCACCATCGACGACGTTGCCGGTTGTAAAGTGGTGGGAAGGTGCGGTGTTGGTGGTTTTTTAATAAAAAAACGGACTTTACTATTTTTTGCCACTTGAATCTGTCAGTCTGACAATTTTGGTCCATGGCGTACTGAGTTAGAGCTAGCGGCCAAATTTATTCAAATGGACTTTAGTCAAATAATAAATAGATTAAAGTATTATTTAATATTAGAATGCCAAACAGAAATTTTCTAAAAAAAACTAAAATCTGTTTTATGTTTAATTTTATTTGTTTTCAAATAGATACGTATTTGGTATGAAGATACAAAATACATAGTATAATAATGTGTATTTGTACATGTTAGTAAGTATTTATAAGAAAAGTGGTATTTACATAATAGGTACTTATTTACAATATTGACAATTAACTAATACATTCAAAGAAAATTTATTGGATCAATTCTTGGTGTTGTCAAAAATTATCAAAATTACAATTTATTCCCAAACACCAAATTTTGTCAAAAAATGTTGACGCGCGTTTCGATAGAAATGCTACCATCATCAGAGCGATGATTAAACTGATGATAGCATTGCTATCGAAACGCGCGTCAACATTTTTTGTCAAAATTTGGTGTTTGGGAATAAATTGTAATTTTGACAACTGATACATAGGTAATACAAACACAATGACAAAAATATTAAAACATTATGTACATATTTACCCTGTCACGAATTGGCATCGATCTTTGTTTCCTAGAGTCAATTAATTTCGGCAACATGTGATCAAAATAAAACTTAATCTATTTTGGTTCCATTTTTTCTTTCCAACAAGTTGGACACATTTTTTTTTCGTGTTATTCTTAACTGCCCTTGGATTTGGTAATACCAATTATGATTTGAATTTATAATGTATGTTCCATTTTTTTCTAGTTTCTAGAAGTCAACCTTTTTATTCTCCACCGCATCTTTAAAATTTGAATGAAAAGCTTTATACGGGCATTTCATTTCAATAATTCCGTTTTCCTCAATAAGACCGTCAGGTGTGGCTCCCAAAAATTTATATTCTTCTCAAAGGAACAAGATTTAGTGCGTTTTTGAGTAAAAGTTGAACCAGCCGGCGGCAAAATGAAAGAAATTGTCATCACCTAGTAAAACCCCGGTCAGTTTCTTAGATAAACCTTAATCCAATATTGCAAACATCAGGTAAATTGCATTCGGTCAGGTTGCTCCATAGAGTCTTACCATTCAAAACAAATTTTGTTTCGTTCAACATTTTTCATTCATTGATGAACTTTTAAATTCTAGTGGAATAAGAAAAAAATAAACATAAATAATAAAATATGTATTACGAAAAATAATAATAAATTACTATTTTATTAAATTTCATTTTCTACATTTTACGTCCAACACCGTGAAATAGTTGGGAAATTAATTCGTGTGTCATTGAAAGACTTTAGTTGAAAACATGCCTATAAATTGAATGAATGTTCATACTACATACTTGTTTCTATAATTTCATACATCAAGCATTATGAAACTTCGTTGTGCTTGTACTTATTAGCACTTTTAATAACCCTCTTCTAATTGTAACCATTTTATTATCCTCTGTGCGAAATAGGCAGGTAAAAATTTTAGAAGAAATTCCTTGATTTACAACTTCAAAAGCTGGTCAAGAAACCGCAAATGAGGGTACGCTTATAAATCAGCCTAGTCGTAAATTATCTGCAAAGTTCAGAGCTTCGAGTGAAAATTTTTTAGTTTATCTCTCTCATAACTAGACCAATTTTAATGATATCGATTTAAACTTAGCGGGAAAGTGTTTTTGAAAGTGTTCTTTACTAATTCTAAGTTTAAAAATTCACAAAAATCGGACATAAACTTCTATTCGTAAAACTACCCCTAAATTATCGAATTTTCAAGTCATTTATCTTTTAAATTAAATGTTTTTTCCAATGTTTCATACTTAGTTTTAGAAGAAAATGTGAATACAAGTAGTTGAGAATAAGAACGAAATTGATACATTAAAAAATAAGCGAAATATTTAGACGATACTTTACATGGGACTCTCCATAAGAAAAATGTCTTCGCACTCGCCTTAAGGTCACTACATCAAAGTTTCTGTTTTATAAGGTACGGCTATTAGTAACAAAAAGAAAGACAACGATATCTTCTGTCTATCTCTACATGCGCACTAAATGACATGGAAATTTTGTGTTGTTTGTATGGACACATTGCTTTATGAATTGTCAATTCTTGTCAAATATCGTTTGTAATAAAGTGGTTCGAATGTGCGATTTCTCAACACGAATCGTTATGGTGTTTTTGTTTCCTCCGCCGTAAGTAAATACTATTTCGTTTTATGTACGACGACTTTCCACTAATTTCAGAAAACTCCAAATAGAAGGTGTTAGGTGCAATTGCGGACTGTATGGTGATTTGAAAGTAAAACGTATTTTAAGTAGTTGCTCGAAGGACCAGAAATTATAGAAAATTTCAAATGTGTGATTAGAGTTTATTTGTTGGCAGCTAATACAGGACTGATTTTAGAAGCTGTGGTCTCCAGAAAAGCCACCTGCACCGACACCCTCACAGGGCGGGGTGGCGGTGAAGGATGACTGATGTGGGACCACACAAAAAAAAAAGGTTGGGACATTTGGTTTACTGGGTGCTCCAGTAAACAGAAGGTAGATGGAAGCCCTATTGGAAAAATTGGCGAAGGGTGCGACATCTATCGTCATTCGTCTGAAACGCCGAAACGGTGAACAACAAAAACGGCCTGTCTTTGAAAAGATTTTTTGAACCGTTTTCGTTGTTGAATTTTGCAAATTAACAGTTTGAAATACTTTTACTTTGTGTCTAGGCCCTTTCCTGCGTATGACTAAAGTGATTTGTCGTTTTGTTTAGTATTTCAATGGTCAAATGTGTCATTGTTCAAGAGTAAAATGGCAAGAGATGTTAACATAACTAAATAAATCAGGCTCACTGACGCTGTTAAATGTTGGGAGAAGTCTTGTAGTAACAATTGGTTTCATGAGATATTGAAAATTGGCAGAAAACGCAGGCACTAAAAATATAAAATTGAAAAAAACCAAACACAGATTCGTTGATGTTAGTTTATGGATTTTACTTGCAAAAACATTGTTGGAAAACATTCAGTAGCTACAGGTGTATCATTTCCGTGACTATTATATAAATATGTAACTTTCTTTTAAAACCAGAGCCGAATTACAGAATAAAATCGTCAAGAACAATTAATCTGAACCGGCATAAGTCCACAACAGCCTTGTTTTAAATGTCCGAAGAATGCTTGTTTTTTTAAGACAATTATCTGCATCATAATGCATTTTAAATAAACAAAAATGCAAATTTTGTTGCTTGTTATATATATAGATATTGTTGTTCACCGTTAAAACCGCCATTTTGTAGTTTAATGGCGCCATCTATTGACACCCGAATAGCCCCCAATCGAAACCGACAATCATTGTGACATTGGTTAAGCAGTATATTTCATACCAATTGTTAGTGTGGCCCCCATTTTAGTGTTAAAGAGTATATACACATTGAGCAGTGTATTGTACTATGCTAGGAAATTTTGGAAAAGTTGGTATTACTTGCAAAGTAATGAAGTAGAGGGGGATGACGCAGTCAAAGTTTTAATTGTTGACATTTTCTGGTTTTCAAAAAGTGGATTGTAAGCGGATGAAAATGCTTGCGCCAACGTTAAAAATAGCAATTTCGGTCTTCATTTGCTCTGTACCAATGTGTAAGTTGACATTTAAGGTTTCACATGAGAGTCATTATTTTGATTAAAATTTTAGAGCATAAACTATAGACGAGAGTTCAATGGTTACAAAAGAATATTGTCTGGCCACCATAAACTTCACTGTTCTGTAAGTTTCACCATTCAAGAAAGGTAGACCTAATGTTTGGTGTATTTCAGGCCACATTCAATTTCTTTCTATTTGATAGTTTGGTTATTGCAAAGTTTGTTTGGTGTACACATAGGATATCATTAAAAAAAGTGATCACTTTTGTAAAGGAAAACACTTTTGGAACCGTCTAATTGCTACAAATCTTAAAAATGCACCATTAAAGGGACACAACTTTGTTAAACTTCTTTGCAATGGGAAATTTTGTGCTGACAACCGCACCTCAGAGTGAATCCCATGACAATTGGTCATAATTTGAAAAAAGACGACATTTTATTTCCTACACTAAAACAACATGAAATCTTTGATATGTGAGGTATAGACGTATTCAAATTCAGCAATTCAAAATCCTCGATGGTTGAGGTAATTAGAATTTACCTAAATACGAATTGAACACTTTATAGTTGACTATGTAAACATTAAAAGCTTTGCTAAATTCTCCATGTGTTTCACTTCTAACCAGTTCTTCTAATAAGTTAACAACTTAACAAATATTTCAATCATACGACTGCGGGCCACGCAAAGTTTATAATTTCATTGTCAACAACTAGAAAAAGAATCCACTTCTTTGAAAACCATTCAATAGCCATTCCAATTTTGAAATAACTTCAAATTTCCGTAAATACGGGAGCCAATTGTCAATGTTTACAAATGATGACGTTTCTGTCAAAGTGCTGTCAGACAAGGTCGTCAACTTTTGGTGTATAAAAATGTCCCTATGAAGTACATTCCTCCACACAATTTTTTGGGATAGTCCCAAATTTCGGGCCAAGTTTGACATTTGGACCTCACTATTAATTGGTATGAAGTATACGTATTGGGGGAATATAAAGTTGGTTTTTGTATATGAATATGGAATTTTGTACCTGTTAATTTACGTATTCCGTGAACTAAATTTAAATAATGTTCCCCCAATTTGTCTTCAATCGCTTTTGTATCTCCACAATAGCCCCAATACCAACATGATCTTCTTGCATTTAGGCGAATAACTCGTTCATCTTATTGTTAATATGAGTTGAAAATCAAATCTATGGACAAGAAAATGGAAGAAGGAAGGCCACTCACATGTGGTACTAGCTAAGTACATCACAAAACCTGCGTTGTGAACAGAAATGTTTTAATGGTCTAAAAAATTTTCTTTCCGAAATAAGTACCCTATAATCTATTTCAAAATCGCCACGTTAATTGGAAAATAAGCACAATACAAACGTAGAATGAAATTTTGCATTATCTTTATGGATTGGACACCTATTTCCTACTAAAAATACGGAAAATAGAAGTGTTTTTACTCTTTTGTTAGGTCCGTCAAGTTTGAGCATCATACATCGCAAAAAAAATTCAAACATATGCCATAATTGTATGCTAATTCTGGGCCAATTTGTGCTGCAATTTTTAAATTCTGTGCTCTTTTCGTTTTCGAGTTATTTCAAAAAACGTAAAAAAATAGCAGGCAACCCAAAATACAGATTTTAACGAATTTTCTTTGAAGAAGCGTCAAGTTTGAGCATCATGCATCACGAAAGAGCTTAAGTAATATACCATAATTTCGTGCTAATTTCGTGCCGATTGATAGTGCAATTTCTAAATTCTGTGCTCTTTTCGTTTTTGAGATATTCTAATAAACAAATTTGAACAATCGTCAAGTTTGAGCATCATACATCGCGAAAGAGCTTAAGTGATATACCATAAATTTGTGCTAATTCTGTGCTGATTGATGGTTCCATTTCTAAATTCTGTGCTCTTTCCGTTTTTGAGATATTTTAAAAAATGTACAAAAAATTGTAGGCAACCCAAAATACAGATTATAACGAATTTTCTTTGAAGAAGCGTCAAGTTTGAGTGAAGAACAAAAACTGTTGAACGAAATAGACAACTGGAAAGGAAAATGCGACAACAGGATCACGGAAACACCTAAAAGAACAAAAATCAAAAAGATTAGAAAAAGTTTTTATTTAAATCCTCAATCGGAGTGGTCAACAATTGAAATCAAAGATCAAACAATGGACACTCCTATAAAAATATCATTGTTAAGAAACGGTGGATTAGCAAAATCAAAAACAAATTCGAAATTTCCGACAATCCCGACCAACGTAAATACGTTAAATGAACAAGGCATTTTAGCATTAAATGACTCTATTTTAATCTATTTAAATCAAATTAAAAAGTTTTGTAAAAATTGTGGAAAAAAATCTACAATAAATAGAATTTTTAATGATATCGTTTTCATTGAAACTACAAAATATGTAAACAATCGTGAATTTCCACAACGAATAACACTAGCTGAAATAGTAAAAATTTTGAATTTAGATGCCGTTCCTAGGTATTTAAGGGGCGTTGTCAAATATCAAGGCGCAGGTGTACCGAATTCGTTGGGACAGTTCATTTCTCATTGTCGAAGATTTGACAATTCTTGGGAAACCTACAATGATCTAAAAGAAAAAGTTGATAAAATTTCACAATTGTCTACCATGGATGTGTATGTTGTGGTTTACTCAAAATAATTTTGTTTAAATCAAATAAAGGTTCGAGATACTGATGTGTCTACAAATTAATGGCTGTCGTAAAAATCTTTTTTTTCTAATTAGAAATTCATTTGTTCATAGCAACCGTGATCGTGAATCGTTTATAGACATATTTTATAATGTTTGTGTTTTTATGAATGCATATTAATATTTTTGTATTTTTCAACAATAAAATCTGTAAAGTACAAGTTATTTTTTATTAAAATGTTTTCCGACTTTATATCTAGAACAGGTATTTACCAACTACTTCAATTATTTGAAATATTAGAGGAGTATGCATTGTCTCCAACATGACGCAACTGAAATATCTCAAAAACGGAAGAGCACAGAATTTAGAAATAGCACCATCAATCAGCACAGAATTAGCACAAAATTATGGTATATCACTTAAGCTCTTTTGCGATGTATGATGCTCAAACTTGACGATTGGTCAAATTTGTTTATTAGAATATCTCAAAAACGAAAAGAGCACAGAATTTAGAAATTGCACTATCAATCGGCATAGAATTAGCACAAAATTATGGTATATTACTTAAGCTCTTTCGTAATGCATGATGCTCAAACTTGACGCTTCTTCAAAGAAAATTCGTTAAAATCTGTATTTTGGGTTGCCTGCTATTCTTTTACGTTTTTTGAAATAACTCGAAAACGAAAAGAGCACAGAATTTAAAAATTGCAGCACAAATTAGCACAGAATTAGCACAAAATTATAAGACTAGTTTGATTCATTTTGATGACATATGATGCTAGGCGTCAAGTTTGAGCATCATTTTTGTTTCTTGAATAACTCGAAAACGAAAAGAGCACAGAATTTAAAAATTGCAGCACAAATTGGCACAGAATTAGCACAAAATTATGGCATATGTTTGAATTTTTTTTTGCGATGTATGATGCTCAAACTTGACGGACCTTCTTGTTTCCAGTTTTTTAAGCATGCTTTGCAATGGTAACAATTCAATTTTATGTGAATCTTTTATTAATAACACATTTGGTGGTATAATAGAAATAAAAAAAATTTCAAAAATTTTTATGGAAATATATTTTTTTCGTAATGCAAATTTAACTCATTTTTTTTTTGAAAATATAGGGACTTTGAACTCACCCAACATCTTCACCACTCGGTTTTGCGCCGCTGCATTTCTCCCACGACTGTGCTCCACGCTGACACTGCTCCTTGTTGACCCTTTCTTCGTCAACATATTTTTTGATTTTCTTAATTGTATCGCAATCAAGACGTACAACACTGTGATTAGAGTCATTGGACCGACAAAGAATAAGAATGTGGAGATTTCAAACGCGTGTTGGAAGAAATTTGTAACTACGGTGCAGCGGCTGTATTCTACTCCATCTTTCAATTCTATTTCTACTCCAAATTGGATGGCTTGAGGGGCGGCGAGACATAAAGCGACGATCCATATGACGATTATGTAACGGATGGCTCTTGATAGTTTTGACATTGTGTGGGCGAGGAAGGGGTGGCAAATGGCGACGTAGCGTTCTACTGTGAAGGCTGGAATGGAAAAAAAAAGTAGAGAAAACTTTTAGCAAAATTAAGGACGCAATCTAGCTTTTCCTTGACTCAAATGAAAACCCAAGGCCACGGAAATGCGAGGTTTGCGAAAAATGTGAGATCCACCAACTTCTGGTTAGAACTCGTTCTGATTAATGTCTTGCGGATTGAAAGTTATGGTGCCAGCGTAGTAGTGTAAATAATCGCAGCAAAGTTAGTTTGTTGACTGCTACTGATGGGTAAGTTGCAATTAACAAACTAATTTGTTTATATATTGTCGCTGTGTTAATTTGCACTACTAAGCCGGCTGACGCTCTACAACTTTCAGATTAAACAAAAACTTCTCACAGAAGTTTAAAAGTTTGACTTTTGACCATTTTGGAAGTATAAAACAAGTGATCTAAATTCTGAAAATTTCTCTCCAAGAGTATTCATTCTAAATTTTGAGAAATTCTTTTACAGTACTTTTGGAGAATTTTCGGGGAATTTGCACAATTTTACAATTTATGTGTATGACGAATTTTAAAACAGGCATAATAATGAATTGCAATAATACTTACAAAGTTGTTCAGAATTCTAAAACAGCTGGGAGTTTGAAAAATTTTAAAATTTGGAAAATTTAGACGAAGTATGTTTGCAAAACTCTTATAGAGTTTCGATTGCTTGACTAAGAAAACTAATTTTTGAAATCTAAAAAATTCTAAAAAATTGTGTTTGAAGTAAAAATAGTTTTCCAAATTTTCAAATTTCTTGTTGAATTATTAGTGAACGGAATATTTTTCCAAGAACAAACTGCTCAGAACAACGAAAACTTGTTTAAAATTTGTATAAATTCTAAAAATTTTTATTTGAAGTAAAAAATATTCAATTTATAGATTTTTTTTTAAATTTTGACAGTTTTAGTAAATGGATTATTTTTTCAAAGACAAACTTCTTCACTTATATTAACAAAAAAATGATTAAAATTTGAAAAACGATAACCAGATTTGTACAATTCCTGTGAATTCTAAAACTTTGTAAACATTTCTCCAATTCTTCAAATTTTGTAAACTTTTGTAGCACTCTTATAGAATTTTGAAAGTTTGACAATTTTTTTTTCTGAAAACAAAAATTGATCAAATTTCGAAAATGCAGAAGCAGATTTCAACCGTTTTTCAGACTAGGATGATTTGGGCGGAATTTTGAATTTTTAGTAAAATATTAACCAAAGAACTTGTTTAATATTCCAAAATTTCCATTCAATTCGTTTAGATTTTATCCATCAAAAAATTTTCGAAGAATTATCGAAGAATTTTAAAAGTTTAACATTGAAAATAATTAATTTGCAAGGATACATTTCTTTATAAGGCAAGCAAATTTTTACAAATCAAAATTTGTAACATTAGAGTTCATTTTTGAAAAAATCACATAATATTTACATATTTTGACACTTTGTTAGTAAAAAGAGTCAAACATTGATGAAAATTGCAAAAAAAATATTTAAAATATGGTTATTTCTATTATTTATGGACCAAATTTTATGAGTTGTTTTATAATTTAGATAGTTTATTCGTGTTTTTTTTTATGAGAGATTCAGAGGATTTAGACAGCATGACGTTTTCACACAGGAAAGACGATTATTTAAAAAAACTTTTCTTTACCTAAATTTGGAAAATTATATTTTTCCAATTTTTTTTTTAAATTTGGACATTGTAACTTTTTTTTATAAGTAAAATATAATTATTTTTTAAGAATAAACTTATTAAAGGACTGAAATCAGATAGAAAGATGCGGTCTTTGCTATCTAAAATTAATTGGTCAGTTTTTGTAAAGAAAAAATTGGATTCAAACGAAGAAAAATTTTGAATTTTTGTTTTTTTGACTGCCAATCGTAAACTATTTGATTTATCGATTTGAGATTTGGCTAGTTGATAGATTTCGAGCTGTTCTTTAGATGCATGTATAACTTTTCGTATCGAAAAAAGTATAATGATTTCGAAAAGACCATCTAGAAACTTAATTCGGTCAATATCTCGTTTATTTAAGATGCAAGCTTTAAGTTATTGGTGCTCATTTAACGCAAAATTTTACGCAGAATCTAAAACTGTGCTCACAATTCCGGTACGCCAACAAATAACTGAGTTATGCTTAATTAAAACTTTAGAATGTCGCCAGAGGCCTATAATTTTGAAGGCTGGAAAAAATTTATGCTTTCTTCAAAACCATGATTATGTGAAACGTAAGCTTACGCAATTTTTTTATTTTTTTTGTAAGTCAACAAATAACTGAATTTGAAGCGACTGAAGTTTTTGGATGTCACCGGAGGGCAAAAATTTTGAAGCTTCGGAATATTTAGAGTTTGATTTCTCCCCGTACTACGACAGAGTGAAAGTTGCTTTTTAGATTGCTTTATTTTACGCATTATTTTATACACAATTCAAAGCTGTATTAATTTATTATTTACGTCAAAAAATGATCGAATTAAAAGCCATTGAAGTTTTGAGTTGTCGTCAGAGGGCAAAAATTTTATATGTATTTTGTATTTGATATCTTCGGAACTACGATAGATAGAAAGTTGCAGTTTGCGCAATCGATTATCAACATATTTTTTTGCTAAGAATCCGTTTTTACATATCCCAAATTTAGAAGTACTATGTATTTTTTTTTCATGGATTTTTTTTTTAATTTCGGAAGTGTTATATCTCCGGAACTACGACAGATAGCAAGATGCTGTTTCCATCATTTTACGCAAAATTTCATACAGAATATTTCAATATTTCAAGTTTGTCAACAAAGTATCGAATTAGAAGTCATTAAAACTACGAGTTCTCGCCAGCCTTGAGAAACGATTCTAACTTAGGATAGAAATTTTCAGTTTTGAAATGTGTAACGCTTCATATCTTTGAAACTAAAGCATATATGTCATGTCTACTATCGTTTTTTTCGCGTTTTTCTTGTTTAAAACGCGCGTTCAGATATCCAAAATTTTATAGTTGATTTTTTGGAAAAAAAACGAGTCAAACACAAAATCGCCACTTGTAAACTATCTAAGATTTGGCGAATTGATAGATTTTGAGCCCCTCTTTTGATTGACGTATAATAAGGTATCAAACGTCTATAAATAGTTAGATTTGACCCAGAACATTCTAACACTAAACTGTTGGTCAAAAGTTTGTTGAAAAAAATACTCTGAAAGCCCTTCAAAAAATCTATTTCTGTCAGTATGTCGTTTAATTGAGAAGCAAATTTAATTTATTGGTGCTCATTTAACGCAGAATTTTACAAAGAATCAAAAACTGTGCTAATTTTTTAGGTACGTCAACAGTAAGTAACCGAATTAGAAACAATTAAAGTTTCGGATTAAAATAGAATAGAATAGAATAGAATGTTTATTGTTGGGAAAGAAACCTGAACGGTTTAACCAAAGGTCTAGGTTATACAGATTAAAATCGAGGACATTACAATAGTATAAAATTACAAAAAGACAAGTATAAAATAAAACAAGTTAAAAATCTAAGAATATACAGGTGTATCAAAAATGGCGGATATGCTCTGCAGTACATTGTTGAAATACCTTGATAAAGTCTTAAAAAAAATGTTAAAAAAACTTTTTGGCTTCTACTTTTCGAGAAAATCGAACTTTTAAAAGAATTAATTTGGCAACGTTGCATAGCGTAGTGCCTTAGAAGGAAAGATAGAAAAACTACAAGTACGCTTACGTAAATTGGTGTAGTTATGGTATTCAATCAAAATTGATTGACGTCTTACATTTAGGTTATAGGCAACTTTTCAATTATTATTATCAAAGTAATTATTAACTAATGAAAGAATATTCTTATTTGAACAAGACGTTCCAATAATAGATGGTTATTCTCATATCCTTTTGTGTAAAGTGCTGAATATTTTGCGAATTTAGTTAGGTGATGCACTTTGGAGAAAACGAATTCACCGAAAATGTTGTGAAGAAACTCCATTAAAGTTTTCGAGTGTTGCAAATTTCAAATTCTTTTGTTTAAAGTGCTATTGGTCCAATTTTAGCTCTATACTTCTTCAATCCAAAATTTATTGAACTGAAAAGTCAAAATCGCTAATTTCATCTCCACGACGAATTAATTAATTCTTTCATTCTTGCTGAACTTCTAACGTAATGTGATGTCTTTTTCATAAGTTGGTTTGGAATTACACTTTCCTTTCGTCTACAAAGAAATAATAAGCTGAGAATACATTTTTCTTAACATAAATAAAGGCAAGCCAAAAGTAATCATTAACCAAAAATTGTATTTAAGAAAAAATAATAACATTGGTTTTAAAAACGGTGTTCAAAATTTCTGCCTTCAGCGTCTAAACATGCTTGTGCTCTTTTTGACACATTTCTTGAACCCTGGCTAACATGTTAGCATTAATTGCTGCTCCGGCTACATGAATTCGTTGTATTAAAACGTTTGAATTATCAATTGGTGTTTTATACACCAAATTTTTTTTTGGCTCCAAATATAATATAATAAATATAATGACGGGTCCATTCCTCCCATTCAACAATTTGGGAAGTTGGTCTCGCATTGTGAGGTGGAGCGCCATCTAACTGGAACCACACCTGGTTCAACCTCTTTCAACTGTCCAAAAAAATTTCTATCTTGTGTAGAAAATGTAAAAAAATTTCCCCATTTAGACGATTGGGTATAATAAAAAGTCCAATTAAATGGTAACCTAAAATCCCAGCCCAAACATTTGCACTAAAACGATGTTGATAATCCACCTGCCTAGCTAAATGGGAATTTTCTAAGTTCTAAGGAGTAAAAATGAGAATTATGCTGATTGCAATAATCAGTTCTTGTGAACGTTGCCTCATCACTCCATAACACATTTGCGGCAAAACTTGGATGTTGGGCAATTCGTGCCACGAGCCAATTACAATAATTCGACCTTCTTGCAAAATCTAGAGGGAGCAATGCTTGGACCCTTGTGAAATGGTAAGGGTGAAGCCTTTCTTCTCTAATAATTCTGTTGACCGACGTGTGATTAACATCCAGTTGAGTGGAAATTTTACGGGTACTTATTGCTGGGTTTTCATGCACCAAATGTACGACTTCTTCTAGTTGCGGTGTTCGGGTTGTTCTCGGACGCCCTCGATGGACATTAATTCCTAGAGGGTTAAGGCTCCATGTTTCTCTCACTCTACCTCTACTAATCTTCGGATAATATTAGTTGACGGGTGTCGCCTAGCAGGGTAACGCTCTGCATAGACCCTTAGTGCTACCGCAGCATTACCTTCACATTCTCCCAAAATGAGGTACATATCAGCGTACTCATTGTTTTCATACATTTTGACAAGTTTGATTATAACTGTCAAATCAAGTCAATTTTGATATCAACCATCTATTTTCTTTTCTGTTTTTGCACGTACAAATCACCCTGTTGCCGAATGTAATTTGGTCGATTTTTATTCAAAAATAGAAATTAAAAACTCGATAAATTTAAGTTAGAATAGAATGCAGTCGGGATAAATGGAAACAAGAACATTAATTAACGGTATTACAACTGGTTACCACAGTCATGCTTGCATATGCTAGAAGCTACATCCTCTCGAATGGGTTACCTTTGAGTTGCTATAACATTAAAAAGATTAGGCAGAGATTTTTTTTACTATTTTTCCCGTGTTCTCTAAAGAATTCTCAGCAACGTACTGAAAAGCATATCCGCTATTTTTGATACACCCTGTATACATAATAAAACAGGTTAAAATGACAGGTCTCGCCTAATATCATAGTTTAAAAACTTCTCCACTGAGTAAAAGTAGTTGTTCGTTAAAAAATGTTTTATTTTCCTTTGAAAGATCTTGACTGGCAAAACTTTTAGATCCGCTGGTAAAATGTGATGAAATTTTATGCAAAAGTAGTTCGTGGCTGTTCGAGATTTGTTAAATCGAAGATTACTATGACTGATCACCTCAAAGATCTTGTATTTTCTCTTTAACATTTCCCTTAATAGGCTGTTAGCTAAGTTTGTTAGTAAGTAAATGTTTTTGGTTAATTTATTGGCCAAGTACTCTTCCTGTTTGTTCCAGGATAAGTCAGAGTCAATAAATAAACCTAAATATTCAGCATTTTTAACATATTCTCCATCCTCAAATGAATGTTTCAGGGTAAAAAGAAGGTTGACAGTTTTTGTTTCGTTGAGACATAATTTGTTGCTAGTGAACCACTTATTGATATTAACAATAGATTTATCTTTAGAATTTTTTATAGATCTAGAAGAAGTACCTTTAATCCCAATGGTAGTGTCATCAGCATAAAGTGTAATGTCAACATCTGACATAAATTCTGGTAGGTCATTTACATAGATTAAAAACAATAGTGATCCTAGTATCGACCCTTGAGGAACACCATACGTTAGGTGAGCAAGTGTTGAATGTTTGCCATCTAATGAAACAGATTGAAATCGATTGGATAAGTAAGAGGCCAATAGTTTTATGCTATTAGGATGAAAGTTATAGAAGTAGAGTTTTCTGATTAAAATATCGTGAGATATGCAGTCAAAAGCTTTCGATAAATCAAGAAAAGCTGTGGTGTATATTGATTTGTTTTCATAGGAAGCATAATTTTATTAATTAACGTATTAATAGTGTCAACGGTTTATAGATTTTTCCGAAAACCAAATTGTTTGTCAGATAATATATGATGCTTTACTAGATAGTCTAAAATTTGGTGATATAAAAGTTTTTCAAATTTTTTGCCATAACTGGTAATAGTGAAATAGGTCTATGATTATTGAGGTTATTGGAGTCAACTTTTTTAAAAACAGGAGTCACTTTAGCAAGTTTAAAGCAATTGAGGAAGATACATTCAGAAACTGCAAGGTTGAAAAGTTTGGTGATTGGAGATAGTAGAATGTTAATGGCAGACTTAAAAACATCACTTGTGAGACCATATGGGTCACGGCTACTAGATTTTTTCAGATTCATAACAACATCTCTTACAACTACTGAACAGACTTTTGCGAAATTAAAATAATTATTGGAAATGGTGGCAGACACATTGAACATTAGACTAAGCGGATCAGAAAGACCTATTGGCAGTGATTTAGAAATATTTTGTGCCACATTTGAAAAAAAGTTGTTAAAATCGTTTGGAGACAATGGATGGATGTTTTTAATTTTGATTTTAGTTCTGTTTTTATCAACGAACGATCATAGTGCTCTAGTATTATTGTTATTAGCGTTTAAATATATGGAATGTGCTTTTTGCTTTTCTTTTTTAATAAATTTATTATATTTGATTTTAAACTTCTTGTAGAGGTATTTTAGTTGCACTGTTCCGTACAGTTTATATGCGCCATATATAAGTTCTAATGTTTCCTTCATTTTATACACATTACTGTTAAACCATTGAATTTTCCGTTTGGTTTCATTGTTACAAGATATTATTTTTTTAGAAAACGCAATATCAAAATTTGCAATAACAATTTTAAGGAAATAATCACATTTTACGTTTACACTATTATCTAACTCGATAAAATCCCAAACAATGTTATTCAAAAGATTAAAGAATATATGTTTTCCTAGTTCAGTGATCGGTCTAACAATTTTACGGCTGTATGCTGATGTCAATAGTAATTGAATTAAGATTTTTAACTTTAATCTGAATTCCTATGTGATCTGATGTGTATAAATTAAATGGACTAACTATACAAGATCCGTAATCAATGTTCGTGAAGACATTATCTAGATAAGCTGTTTTGCGAGTTGGAAATTCAACCAGAGAATTCAAGCCATAACTATGAAATAAATCGAGAATTTGATTGACATTATTGTTTTTAATATTGAAATGAAGATTGAAATCACCTCCTATTAATACATAGTTATTCTTATAATCAATATTATTAAAAACGTCAGTTAAGATTTGGACAAAACTGGTAAAATTTCCTGACGGTGATCGATATAGTGTTATTAAAATTAGTGCAAGTTTAGGGAAATAAATACTTGAAATTTCACAATCAAGTTCAACAGATAAATTGTTCACATTAATTAAGCATTTAGATTGTAGTTGCGGATTGATGACCTGTATTGTCGCCAGAGAACAAAAATTTTGAAGTTCCAAAATATTTAGTGCATCATATCTCTAGAACTACGACAAATACAAAGATTTGTCCATTGTTTTTCCCGCTCTTTGTGATAAGAATCTAATGTTACAATTTTGGATTGGAAATTTCAAAATTTGTATTTCCAAATTTGAGAGATCTACAGTATGTCCCCGGATTGAGTTCACAAGAGGGAAAAAAAGTTTATTTTCCATTTTACAAAAAAATGACAAAGGAATAACATTTTTTGCTTATTTCAAAACAGATAAATCTGCAATTAAAATTTTAAAATTAGGAGTTTGTACTCTCAAAATTAATTTTTTCATTATTTTTATTTATTATATTTTGTAATCGTATTTAAATAATAGCAGGCTGAGGATTTACAATATCAAATAGTGCGTTAAAGATTAAAGAAAAAAATACCCAATAATGTGTAAGTGTTAAAAAATTGGAAAAGAAATGCAATTGCATCCTTAACAATAATTGAGAAAATTCAAAACAGACTTAAAGAATTACGAGTTAGAATTGAACTATGTGCTACAACAGAGAATGGTTCAATCAAATAGTGAAAATTGGTTTAAGTTAAGGAACAAATTTCATTCTTTTGACATTTTTTGCAAAATTAAAAATAAAAAAGTTCTTCGTTATTTTTTGTTTTTTTTCGATTTTAAGAACACAGCTTGATAATATTAAAGTTTTAATGAAAGATTTATTTATTTTAAATTAAGCAATAGTTATTTACAGTCGCGTGTGGTAACTTACATTTTACATTTACAATTTTACAATTTTACATTTTACTCCGGCTACGCAGTCGTGCTACAAACTGATTTCGCACTGTAAAATGGTTAACGCACAAGAGTTGTACTAAACTTTTTGGCCGAAAATTTTTAATTTAAATAATTAGGTTTTTCAAAATTCATGAGAACTGTCACATCTGACATTTATAAATTTCATCATCTGTCAATTCTGTCAATTTTATAGTTGGTGCACAAAAAGTACACGAGATGGCGCTGTATAAAAAACGTTTTAATATGACTTTAAAAATAGAAATATTGCCTTATTTGAGATAATGCTTTAGGTAGATTCCACTTTGGTGATCAATCTTCATTATGGTAAAGTGATTTTAATTTATAAACGCACCTGAAGAGCAGACGATTTGGGCAATTTTTACCGCACGGCGTGTGTAAACGTCCAGGGCGCTTGTAAATCTAGTGTTTCCGAAGATGTCAATTGAATGTTATTTTGACGTTTACAATTCATGAGGCCAAAAAAGTATTTTAAAAAAAAATATTAAAATTGAAAAAAATAGGCAATAAAAGTTAATAAAATCTAAGTGCATGGTGTCAATTGTGGCAATGAAAAAATCGGGGTGGCGTTTTAACAGTATTTTAATTAAATTAGGTAGATGTTTTTTGTGATTTGTAATTATTATTGTCTTTTGTTATCAATAATTTCAAAAAAGATTTCCAATCCTTTTTGTTATTTGCTGTTTTTTGACATTACAATAATGGTATTGTTTTATTTGACAGCATGCACCTAGATTTTATTAACTTTTATTGCCAAAATTTTTTAATTTTTGATAATTTTTTTGTAAAAGTAGAACATACTACACATTTCTGAATCAAGAAAATTAGTATTTTCCAAATGATGAAAAAAAAATATAGGTGCCCATTTAAAATAAGAAAGTTGAATATCGCAAAAAGATACTAAGATATTTAGAAAAATTCTAAAATAATCAGTTTATACTAAATTAAAAACCATTTAATTGGTTTTTTAAATTTTTAAAATCGGTTCATAAATAAAAATTCTACAACGCCTACCGTTTTTAAAAAATCACCCTGTAGATACCTATAAACGACGAAATTGAGTACTCTATTGGACCTATTAAAGCGGCAAATTCGAAAAAGGTATTAAAGTTTAAATTTATACAAGGGCTATTAAAACTTAAAAAATTCCATATGATCAAATTTGGAAGATTCAGTATTAACATACATATTTAAAAAGAAAAAAATCTTTTTTTTCCATGAATAGTTATTGTCGATTAGATATAGTGAAAAGTCGATCAAAATTCAAAAATAATTACAAATTTTTTCATATTTTTTAGAGAATTTGAACAGTTTTACAATCTAAATTTCGCAGAATTCTCAATGAGCTTGACAGTTTGCCATTTTTAAGAACACTATGACGAGTCGGTTATAAGAAAAAAAGGCAATCTATTTTTTAAATTTTTTGAACTATGCCCCAATACCGTAACTAGTTTCTAAAATCAAATAAAAAAATTACCTGTAATCGTCAGCACCGTTGCATTCGCCGACGTCTCCGCCGCGAACCCTTGCAAAATGCAGAACGCCTCCCCAAAAACGTACGTCGTCGGCGACCAAATCCTATACATTTCCGGTGGAAGACCGGAAATCAGCAACAACATATCCGAAATGGCCAAACTAAACAAATAATAATTCGTCGCCGTATGCATTGATTTGTTGCACGAAATGACGATGCAAGTGCTGACATTTCCCACAACCCCAGTGATAAAAATAACCCCATAGACGACGGTGATGGGGATGACGAGACTCAGAGGGTACAAAATCGCATCGCTGATGGAGATGTTTCCGTCCAACGGCTGGTTTGTCACGTTGGTGTCGTTCCAGAGTGACATCTCGACGATTTTCACATTTTCACTTTTCTGGAACAGATCGGGAGAATTAGACACGGGCACTGAATGACTGAAGAATTATTAAAGAGATAATTGGAAGACAAAAACTTGCAATTAAGTGTAATTAAACACAGGCTAATCAAGGTATTAGAGTTATAAATAGAATAGGTAAAAAGCAGTTTGTGGTTTGGTGCAAGTGGATTACCGTGTTTAGAAGGTAATGTTTCCATTTTAGGTAGAATCGGGACTTTTAGTCGCTCGGATTAGTCGTTATTTTTTTAATTGTTGTTCTCGTATCTCTCTGATGATAATACACAACGATAATAATAATACTAAGGTTGGTTTGCCGGTTCAAAATAAACGGAAGCCAGCGCTTTTCAAACTGTGGGTTTGGCTTCTTGGTGAAAAAATTAATTTAATCTTTGGCATTTTTTCAATAATTTTGCAATGTAATATGTTTATTAGCAAGTTGAAAATACTATTTTGCTCTAATTTCAACGCTATAAAGATCTATAAATAAGAAAACTTTTTCAAAAAAAAATTAATTTTGGTTTTAAAAAAAATAGTTTATGTTAGACAACAAATTTTGGGCTAAATTTGTACTGGAGCAGTGGAAACTCATTTCTAAAGAAAAATTGTTCTTTGATTTTAAATCCGAAGCCCGTTTTGCTCCAACAGGTCAGGACTCAGAGATATTTCTAGAATTTTTTTTAGTACCTTGTGTTCATTTGTGATTTTTTTTTAGTTTTGCTTAACAACTTGTAAAAACATTAAACTTTACATTACGTCACTGAAAAATTAAATTGAATCAGTTTTGCAATGTACTATAGAAGTCGCCGAAGAAGTTAGTTTTTGCCAAAATATTTGAGAAAAATTTAAAGAAAATTTCAAAAAACGAAAATCTTTTGGAATAGTTCCATACATAAAATTTTTTTTAATTTGTGTCTTCGGCTCTATAATTTTGATATTTATCGCAAAAAAATTCGAAAATTTGATTGTTTTAACTTGAAAACATCTCAAACTACAGGGTCCGGCAACACTTGTGTCCACCCCTAAAATCTAAATTAAAGATAAAATTTTAGAAATTTGCATAAAACGTTCATAGTTGACAAAGCTCTAAAAGTTGACGCAAAAATTTGTTTTTCATCACGGTTTAGTTGGCGTCGCGACGCCTAAGAAGTATAATTTTCAGCGATTTTTGGGCTTTTGCGGAAATATTCGCGAATTCAATTTTTTTTTCAACATAACTGTGATACAAATATCTGAATTTTTATTTTAAATCTAATGCAAATTGTGTTTAAAATTTGCGAAAAAAACGCTGTTTTATCAAGTTGGTTTTCAAAATTATGACAGCGCAGTGGCAAACTACGTTTACACCAAAATTTTACAAGTCACTTCATTCGCTCTTATAAAGTTTAATTTTGATTAACACGGGCATGTTGCACTTTATGGACACCAGAAATCGTTAATTAACATCGACAAAGCCGCAATTTCACCAAGTAAGAGTTTTGTTACAATCTAAAGCGAACCAAAGGATAGATGACACAACATGTTGACAGATGGGTCTAAACGTAGTTCTCATTTTTGACGTAATGAAATTGGAAACTAACTTGATAAAACAGAATTTTTTTCTCAAATTTTGAAGATAATTTGCATTGAATATTAAATGGCAACTGAAATATTTTTAACACATTTATATTGAAAAAAAAATTAAATTAGGGGTTGAATCACAAACTCACACAATTAACTAAAAATTACATTTTTAAGGCGTCGCGACGCCAAAACTATCAGTGATAAAAACAAATTTTTACGTCAGCTTCTAGAGCTTTGTCAACCGTGAGCGTATGCAAATTTTCAAAATTTTATCTTTAAAATAATAGACGATTTTTGGGGTGGACACAAGTGTTGCAAGACCCTGTATAGTCTTCAATAAGTTTTAACTTGGCTCTTAAATATTTTATTGTGTTTTTGGCTCTATAATTATGATATTTAACACACATTTTAATCAAATCAAATCAATTTGATTGTTTCAAATTGAAATTATCCAAAACTATAGTCTTAGAATTTGATGTTGTAGGTGGACTCCAAAAACAATTTTTTTTTAATTTGTGTTCTTGGTTTTATGATTTTGACATCTAAAGATACAAGAAAGAAAGAAACATTAATGCAAAATTTGAAGTCTTAGTTTGGCTCTAAAAATAAAATATTTTAGAATTTGTGTCCTTCAAAATTATACAGTATGTCCCCGGATTGAGTTCACAAGAGGGAAAAAAGTTTATTTTTCATTTTACAAAAAAATGACAAAGGAATAACATTTTTTGCTTATTTCAAAACAGATAAATCTGCAATTAAAATTTCAAAATTATTAGTTTGTACTCCTAAAATTAATTTTTTCATTATTTTTATTTATTAAATTTTGTAATCGTATTCAAATAATAGCAGGTTTTGGATTCACAAAATCAAATAGTGCGTTAAAGATTAAAGAAAAATTTTCCTAATAATGTCTAAGTATTAAAAAATTGGAAAAAAATGCAATTGCATCCTTAACAATAATTGAGAAAATTCGAAACAGTCGAAAAAAATATGGGTTAGAATTGAATTATGTGTTAAAACAGGTAATGGGTTCAATCAAATAGTAGAAATTGGTTTGAGTTAAGGAACAAATTTCATTCCTTTGACATTTTTTGCTAACTCAAAATAAAAAAGTTCTTCGTGATTTTTTGTTTTTTTCGATTTCCATAACACAGCTTGATAATACTAAAGTTTTAATTAAAGATTTATTTATTTTAAATTAAGCAAAAAATATTATTCCTTTGTCATTTTTCTGTAAAATGAAAAATAACGTTTTTTTCCCTCTTGTGAACTCAATCCGGGGACATACTGTAGTTATTAATGTAAAATTTGGACGTTTTGGTATTGCTCTAAAAATAAAACTTTCTAAAATGTGTCTTTCACTCTATTGTGTTAAAATTCAACACAATTCCTGAGCGAATTACTTAAAAATATTTGTTTTCCAAACTTTTATTGCTCTAACTTGAACACTTTCAAAATTGTAGCTTTTTATTTATGTTTGGATGGTTGTGTTTGGTTCAAAAAAATTTGATTTTAATTCTATAATTTTGATATTTAATACAGTTTATAAACAAATTTTTCTACATTTGACTGTCATAACTTGAAAACATTCAAAATAGCCTTCAATATAAAATTGCGGAGCTCAGGATTGGTTTAAAATTTGTTTTATTGACTATGTATATAATTTTGGTCGTAAACAAATTGTATTAACGTGTGTCAACGTGAAAAAAACATTATTTGAACAGTCTTTAATGTAAAATTGGAAATTTTGGCTTGACTCTATAAAAATAAAAATTTCCACAATTTGTTTATAACTTTGATATTCAATTTAATTTGCGAACTAATCAAAAGTTGTACATAATATTATAGTCAAGTTACAAGAACTTTGAGATGACCAATTAGCGATTGACTAACTTCTAAAGTGCGTTCTGAGACAACATGTATGTAAATTGTTGTTTGTTCTGATTTCAACTGATTTCGAAAATTATCTCGATATTTATTAATATTTTTACAATTTGGTTAGTTTGTTAGTAAAGTTGAAATTATTATTAACTCGCACAAATTTCAAACAGTCAATAGACGTATAAATAATAACAATAACTAATTTTCGAAAATGGATGTTTTAACTCAATTCATCTTTGACGTTATGAGTTTAGGAACCAACTTGATAAAACACAAGTTTTTTTTTCAAATTCAAAACACAATTTGCGTAACATCTAAAATGACAACTGAGATATTGTCGACAGATTTTTATTAAAATAGGATAAATTAGCGATTGGTTCCACAAACTCTCAAAAAACGCTTAAAATCACATATTTCATTGTCGCGACGCTGAAATTATCGGTGATAATAAACAACTTTTTTTACATTTTATTACGCCTTCGAAATTTTCATGGAGCTAAAACTGGAATAGAAACGCTGAAAGTTTGAGAAACGCTGAAAGTTTGAGAAACGCTGATATAAACAAATGCACCAATTACAAATTCCCACCGACGGTAAACATGTACAAAAAAGGAACAGAAATTGAAAAAATATTAATGTACTACGTGTTGGAAGACTTTTCTAATTGCAATTTCTAACCAATGACGGTTTATGTCGCAGATGATAGAATTATAGACGACGTACGACTTGCATTTATATTTGATTTATTTATGGCTAAACTGAGTGAAATATTGGTTTCGGTCAACAGAAATAATTAATAGCCACATCTCGTCTTCGGAATTCAAGAGCTGTGAAAATTAAACACAATTTTCTCTTTTTAAAATTGTTGGGTTTTGATAACATTTTAAACATTTTTTATTAGAAATTAATTGCTGTGAAAATTAAACACAATTTTTCTCTTGTTAAAATTATCGAGTTTTGATAGAATTTAAAAAAAAATATTAGAAATTAATTTAGAAATAAAAGTAAGAAAAACAGATAAACAACGAACTTGGAATTCCTAAAATTCAACATCTATAATATGAAAATATACATGATTCAAAATGATATAAAACTGAAATGTTAAGAAATGTCAAAGACAAAAATCATCGTTTCTGCTGTTAAAAATTTTTTTGAATATGGCACCAAAAAAAACTCTTGAAAACTTATTTCGATCAATAGCAAGTTTATTTGTAAACCCAACTTATGATATTTGTGCTCAATTTAAGCAGAATTTTACGCTGAATCTAAACCAGTACTCAAAAATTCGGTCCGTCAACATATAACTGACTTATATGCTTAACTAATATTTCGGATTGTCGCCATAGGGCTAAAATTTAGAAACCCTGAAAATATCGATGCTTTCACCGAAACCATGGCTATGGCTATGATAAACTATAAGATGCGGTTTGTGTCATTTTACGCAGAATTTTAATTTGTTTTTAATTTTTTTATGTACGTTAACAAGTTATCGAATTATCAAATTGAAACTCTTAAAGTTTTGAGTTGTGGCTAGAGGGCAAACATTTTGAAAATCCAAAATATTCAGTATTCAATATCTCCGGAACTACGACAGATAGAAAGTTGCGATTTGCCTTTAAAATTTAGAGTTTTTGCCAGCAGGTAAAAATTTTGAAGCCCCGGAATATTTAGTGTTCGATTTTTTCGAAACTACGACAGATAGTAAGATGCAGTTTTATGCAGAATTCAAAACTGTTTGAATTTTTTATCTACGTTTTCAAATTTGTAGTTTTATTGGAAGCCATTGAAGTTTTCAGGGTTTCAAAATATAAATTTATTTCAGTGTTCGATATCTTCGGAACTACGACAAACAGCAAAATGCTGTTTTTGTTATTTTACGCAGAATTTTATACAGATTCCAAAACAGTTTGAATGTTTTATGTTTATCAACAAATAATAAAATTAAAGGTTAAAAATTAAAAATTAAATTAAAAGGTCTTAAAGTTTCGAGGTCTTACCAGCAAGCAAAATTTTGAAATCTCGAAATATTTAGTGTTTGCTTTCTCCGGAACTACGACACTCAGGTTTGCCTCACTTTACGCATCATTTCACGCATAATCCAAAACTGTTTGAATTTAGTATGTAGGGGAGAGGGGGGCATAGTGGGGTACCGGGGCATAACACTCCTGCTGCTCAAATCAAACGCCGTGAAAAAAGTCGAATAGCGTGTTTTGATTGGTTGTCAGTTGACAGTTAACCATGTGTGTTTTATAAAACAAAGTGTGAAAACCTATATGTTTTATAAAACAAAATATGAAATTCAGTGTTTTCGTTAAAAAATTCGCGAAGTTAGGGAGCAAGTTTTTTTCAAATCTAGTCATAGAAATGTAGTGGCTAAACCTGCTCATATATGTGCAATATACATTGATGTCTAAATAATTTTAAAATGTTACTTTTTCTAAGTAGGTACACAGTTATCCAAAAATTTGATTTCCCCATAGAGTACCCCACTTTACCCCTACGTGCGGGGCAAAGCGGGGAAAATCCCATTTTTCAAAATAATGCTCACATGTCGTAAGTTTTTTATTGTAATAAAAAAAGTACAACAAAAATCATCCGCAATACACTAGTCTATGATATTTAGTAAAAAAAATTGTTAATTTCTATTATTTTATGATGCGTGGCTAATTGATTGTTAAATTCCCCACTATGCCCCCCTCTCCCCTACGTCAACGAATAATCAGATTGGAAGCTATTGAAATTTTGAGTTGCCGCCAGAGGGCAAAAGTTTTAAAGCAGCGAATTAGTATTTCATATCTTCAGAACTACGACAGATAGCTAAATGCTGTTTTTGTCATTTTACGCAGAATTTCATACAGAATCCAAAACTGTTTGAATTTTTTTAAGTTCATCAACAAATAATTTAATTAGAAGCAATTCAAACTTTGGATAGTAATTTTTAGATCTGAAATGTGTTATCTACAAAACTAAAACAGTTAGAAAATTGGCATGTTTACTATCGTTTTTTTTTTCATTTTTTGTTGTGTTAAATGCGCTCTTAAATATCCAAAATTCAATAGTTGATTTTATTGGAAAAAACGAGTCAACCACAAAAATCTTTAAATTTTTAGTTTTTTGACCGCCACTCGTAAACTATTTGACATACTGATCTGAGATTAGGCCAATTGATAGATCTCAAGCTGCCTTTTCGATTGATGCTTATATAACTTAAAGGTATTGAATGTCTAATAATAGTTAGATTTGAACCAGAATAGTGTCTTCTCTCTAAACTGCTGGTCAAATTTAAAATTTTTTTCAGGATTTCAGATATTGATCTATACGTCTTTTTTCCTGCAGAGAATTCAATTTACGAAAGAGCAATTTTAGAAATCGGGAGGATTTGAAAGGGATAAGTTAGATACCTGTAATGGATACATGTCTATTTAATCAATAGATGGCTCCACAAGCAAGTTACAAGTTTTAAGTTTAAGTTTGAGTTTTAGTAAAAATTAAAACACCTTACTAATTAACGATTTAAAATTGGACAATGAATAGATTTGGCTTATATGGAGAATTCTATAATTTATTTCCCTAATTGTAAAGTCCGCTTGAAACGTAAAAGCCATCATTTTAAATATCCGAAAGTAGTATCAGAAAAAAACGAAGCGAAAAGAGGACTGCTGCCGACAACCACAACACTCGTCCAATTATTTAATTAATCGAATAAAGACAATGAGGCAAATTGTCGTTCTACTTAACGAAGGTTTCTAATTAATGAAATGTAATAAGGACGCAAGAAGATCAAGTTCTTGACGAAATTTAGTGTTACGCGAAACAGGAGATGGAAATTTATTTTCAGTTAACATGAAATTAAATTAAATCTGCAAACTGCACTGCTGCTTCAGTTTCTTTCGCTTTGCCAAATTGGCCCTGTTATATCTCAACCATAAACATCAAAATACATATTTTATGGATTCCGCTACGTATCCACGTCAAATGTTGTCATAGCAACCTGTGAACTCCGTCAAACTATTGCTTGTGAAAACGGCTTTAGAATTCAAATAGTGTCTGAACAATATTTTATTTTGCTTCTGAAACATATTTTCATTCAGGCCATTCACGTCTGATAAATTGGATCAAAGCGATATAAAGGAGATTCGTAGAAAGCAGTTAATGTTGCCAGGTCCGGAGTAAACGATTTTTAAATACTCAGAAATGAGCAAGAATATTTTGTTTTATTTTTGTTATTTCCGCACGGCTATCAGGTCGCTTCAAATTACAATTTCGCCACGACCGTTTTACAAGTAAATTGTTTGTTTTGGAATTAACGAAATGACCGTTATTTCTCTCGTTCGGACAATTTAGCTCAATGTTCCGACCTTACATTCTCATTACGAGCGTTAAAGTAAAGAGACGAAACCGCAATTTTGGTGAAACAATCTTTGACGTGGACAGAGGACCGAAAATGACAAAAATGCAAGAGACAAAATTGCTTCTAATTTTTTTATTTGTAAATGTAAATTAAAGATTTGCTCAGTTTTGGATTTTTCATGAAATTCTGCGTAATATGAGCTCCAATAGTAATTATTATTATTAACCTTATTATGATTAGACCTTAAATACCTTTGAGTTATTTATCAATTAAAAGAGTAGCTCGAAATCTATCAACTGGCCAAATATCAAATTGGTGCCTTTATAAATGACGGGCAAAAAAATTCAAATTTGTTTAAAATTTTTTATCGATTAAATTTATTTTTGCTTTCTATTTTTGGTTTCAAAAAATTTTTCTATTAAATTTTAAATACTTGAGAGCAAATTTTAAATAACAAAAACGCAAGAAAAACGTTTGCAGATTCCTACACTTCAGTGCTGAAAATTTACTATACCAAAATTTTAATCGCTTCTTACTCAAATATTTGTGGACCTACGTTGATAAATACATATGTTTCGAATTCTGCGTAAAATTCTGCGTAAAAATGATCTTTAATAAATTTAAAGTTGGTTTGCAAATAAGCGATCAACCGAATTAGATTAAGAAACCTAATTTATTTCAAAAATTTAAAAATTTTAAATTTGGGATATGTGACATTTGATTCATATTTAAAAATTTTAATTTGAGTTTTTACACCCAATTCTTAAGTAAAAAAGCGCCGGAAAAACGACGGGAAAATCACATTTCTGTATCTGTCTTAGTTTCGGAGTTATCGAGGTTTGTACAAATAGACACTAAAATTTATTTTCCTTAATTTTAAACGTTTTTAATGCGGTTATTTATCGACGTACGTATGAAATTCGTACAGTTTTAGATTCTGCGTTAAATAAGCATTAATAATTTAAGTTTGCTCTGCAAATAAGTCAGATATCAACCGGACTAGATTTAAAAACATAGTTGCCTCTAAAAAATTAAAATTTTAAATTAGGGAATTGTTACAATGGGTATTTATTGGTCCGAAGGCAAAAAACGATGGTAAAAACCGCATTTTTTTATCTGTCATAGTTCCAGAGATGTTTAGCTCCAAATATTATAAAAAAGTTTTTTTAATCGTAAAAAACAACTTTTTAAGTAAAAAAAAATAAAATTTTAAACCTATGGATATGTAAGACCGAACTCTTAAGCAAAATAGCACGAAAAAAACCACGGTAAAAACCGTATCTTTCTATCCGTCTTAGTTTCGGAGATTCGAGGTTTGTACAAATAGGAACTAAAAATTAACTTTTCAAAATTTTAATCGCTTCTTATTTCTTTATTTGTGGGCGTACGTTAAAAATTCGTACAGTTTTAGATTGTGCGTGGAATTCTGCGTAAAATGAGTATCAATAATTTCAATTTGACCAGCAATTAAGCGAGATATCGACTGAAAGTAAGAATCATAATTTTTCGAAAAATTTTAAATTTTGATATCGGCGTAAGAGCGTGAAAAACAATGGAACCGCCTTGTTGAATACTTTGGTTTAAAAATACTGTAGACAACTTTGTCTCTATTAAACGCCGCCAAAACGAATTAAATTGGTTAAAAAATTACAAAATTTCATGATTTTTGTAAGTAGTTTTCATGAATTTTGAAAAAAAATAGTCTCAACCTTTGTGATTTAAGACGAGTTTGCTCATCTTCGTATATCTCAGACGAAAATCAAAAGTGCTCAAAAAACTTTTATAAGGTAAAAAAAGTTAAAAAGTTTTGAAAGTTCAAATTTGAAAACCTTTCAAACAGATATTGTAACCTTATGATTTATTTGTTTTATTTGTTAGAATTGAATTGAATTTTAATTTTTGAAAAAAAAATAAAATTAATTTTTTTTGAAAATTTTAAAGTTATTTTAGAAAATCATTAATAATTGGAAAACTTTATTCTTTTAAGAAAGACAAAATTTTAACTTTTCAAAATTCAAATATTTTTTTGATTAGCAATAAGCTTGAACAAAAGTTCAAAAATATGTAAAAAACCAAAATTTATTTTTGATAATTTTGTTTTCTATTTATTTACCAATAGCAACAAGTCTAAAATTTCGCCATAAAAGCGAATTTACGTTACATCTGGCAACACTGTTCGGTTATAAATCTGAAATAAGTATTTTTGGTAGACCATAAATTTGAAAGTAGCATCCATTTACAAAACAACCGAATGAGCGATGCAAATCGTAGAAGTTTTTATCATTTAAAAATATAAAAAATTTTGAAAGTTCGAAAATTTTTCGTACATCAATTCTTTTTTAAATGGGAACTTTTAAATTTTTGATTTTTTAGCTTTTTATCTACTTTTTTAATTTGCAAAAGTTTTAAAATAAAATGGGTTGAATTTATACATTTTAATTTTTAGTATACATTCATATTTACTACATATTTTGTTTTTAATTTTATGCCACCAAATTCTTTAAACTCCTTCAACAGTTCCAAAAATGTTTAATCTTAGGTAAAACAAAGGTTTAGATAGTTCAAAATTTGATAGATTGTCAAATTTTTACAATTTTTGATAACCAAAAATTTGAAATTTTATGTTATTTAGCAGACAAAAGGCTTAAAATTTTGAAAATTTAGTGCTCAAAAGGCTTTGTTGTGTCCAATTATAAAAATTAAATAGTAGTGGAATAAGCCTTTTCAGCATGATTTTTGGTGGCAGAATAAAAGTCTAGAAAAATCGTTTAACAATAAAGCTTGTTGTTATAAACGTCATTCTAATGCTGTAATATAGAAAACCTAACAATTATTTACATTCCGGCAACGTTTTTGCGACGTTTGCTAGAGAACCGATACAGTGCAAGATATTTGGCAGATAAACCTATTAAACTATATTTAACAATCTTCATCTGACAGTTTCTTGACAGTACCATCAATAATAAAACACTTTAGATGAGAAAGTTCCCTTAAGAGGGCCGGGATGAAATTTGCAAGGTTTTAAACTTTTGCTAAAACTTTCCCTCATAATTGTGAGATGGCGCTGCGGTCGCTGCAAATGCCACGTGAATGATTCTAATGATTCTGATTGGCCGAATTGGTTGCTAAGAGCATTGAGTTATTACAAACACACAAATTGGACACACAAATGTGTGATGTTTTTACACCATCATTCTTGACAACGTTGAAATCAGTGTAAATGCAAGCCTAAGAATTGATTTAACACAAATTGAAGCCAAAGGACATCAATTTTCTACATTACGTAGATTAGGTACCATCATCAGCTATAAAGAATGAACAAACTGAACTGCTTTTATCAGGAATAAAAAAGAAGAAGAAGAAGAAGAATGCCAGGAAAGAAAGGTATACTAAAATAATCCATAAACCGAGATAACAAATTCAATTATCTAAGAATAAACAAGAAATTTTCTTGTCCAGAAGAACAGGCACAATGGCAGAATAGAAACTCAAAATAAAGGACAATGTAAAGTTTTGATATGTAAACTTATACATAGATGGATGAATCGGAGTTTTAGCAAAAAATCGCCAAGAGAAATGAATTACGAAATCGATAATCAACAGGAAGAAACTGAAAAACGTTATCTGGAAATTGATCACACCGGGGGAAAACTAATCACTTGCAAGATTGGCTGTTCCCAACATACATAAAAACTATTCAGAAACATCAGTTAAAGTGTAGTGTACGTATTACTAAGAAATACAAATTACAACAGCGATTTTTAGTTATTTAATCTTATATGAAAAAATTACTACAATAAAAATAATAATAATACTAATCGTATTTCAATTTTAATTCTTGCCACAAACACTTTGACGCTAGTGTTTTTATTCCGGCTACTACACCGTACTTAGTCATCTAAAGTATTTGATTTATGAACATTATTTGCAATTCTCAATGTGACAGATGTGTCTGATCAACATTTTTAATTTAGTTTTAGGTGGTTTATTGGTCGAAAAACTTTTTACAAATCTCGCACTGGCCGCAAATGACTATCTAATATTGCGATGCTTTAAGAAACTCATTAAAGCATTATTTATCAATAGTTGTCATTACGAAAGTTTCGTCTTAAAACAGTGTTTCGAGAGTTGGTACGCCTGTCAATGTCTATTGATTTAATAATAAATCAAAATTATTTTTGTCAAAAGAGAGTTAAAGCACCCACAATTAAGAAAAAATCTTTTCACTACTTATTTTAGATGCAAAAACATATTCTCCGAAGAAAATCGTTTTTTAAATGTTTTTTAACAATGTTGAACTGAAAAAGTAGAATACAGGCGCAATTAATTTAAAATTAAAAAACTATGAATATACATTTTCCAAGAACTGTCTTTTACAATTTAATTAGTTTTGCTCGTAGGCTATAATGCAGTAGATCCGCAGAAACTGCTGTTTATTTGTATTTGCATGGACAACAAGTGAGCTCGACATTCTTGAAAACTATAACAGACTTTGTAGCTGCCATCCGAATGAAGAAAAATTTCCGATGTTTACAACATTTTACAAAGCATCGAACTAATTTTTTTAAATTATTATTTATCTATCAATAAGCTTAAAATTTTTGGAGCAACATTTCAGATTTCAATCGTTTTGTAGGTTTAGAGTCGATTTCATATATAAAAAAATATGTTTACTTTTTTTTCAATAATGCAGCTATCAATTTTTGCGAGAGCATTGTACATGATGTTTTATACCGCTTTTTCTATAATTATTATCTTATTATATAAAAAAAAAAACATATTTTAGTTATGCTATGAGATGCATGTTGGTAAACTTTTATCACTAAGCACTAAATGTAAAAACTATGTCAAAGCCGAAAAAAAAACCAACAATCAAAGATAAAATATTCATTGTTGGAAATAAACTTTACTACATTGCATCGATTTTTGGCAAATTATATTAAATAAAAGTCAAAACAGCACTAAACGTATCAGCACAAGAAACATAACCTCAAACTCACAGTACCGTAATCTGATGTTTGCTAGACTCCAGCAGTTCGGCAAAAATCAGATTACTCTAAATCTGGGAACATCGAGTAAAAAATCGATGTTGAACTCAATTCGGAGAAAACATCGATTTTGAAAAATAGTAAATAATATGCTCAATATAGCATAGTTTTTGGTGAAAATCAAAAATAAATAAAATCCTTAATAAAGCAACAAAATAGTAAGCAAATACGAGAAAGACAAAAATAAATTAAAACCTTAAGGAATAAATAATAAGTAAATAAATGATAAAAAAGATTAATAAGAATAAAAAAAATTCTAAAATATAACTCCCTTAAATTAAATTCCAGTCTTCTTTATAAATATCACCAAAAAATAAATAGTGTAAAATAAAATACATACATTGAAACCCCAATTATTGATTTTTAATGATACACCGAAAATAAAAATATACATGGTCCGGCAACACTTGTGTCCACCCCTAAAATAGTCTTTAATTTTAAAGATAAAATTTTAGAAATATGCATAACGCTCATAGTTGACAAAGCTCTAGAAGCTTACGCAAAAATTTGTTTTTTTTATCACGGTTTGGTTGGCGTCGCGACGCCTAAAAAGTATAATTTTTAGCGATTTTTGAGTTTTTGCGGAAATATTCGCGAATTCAATTTTTTTTCAACATAACTGTGATACAAATATCTGAGTTTTTATTTTAAATCTAATGCAAATTGTGTTTAAAATTTGCGAAAAAACGCTGTTTTATGAAGTTAGTTTTCAAAATTATGACTACGTTTACACCAAAATTTCACAAGTCACTTCATTCCCTCTAGGTTAATTTTGATTAACACGGGTTTGTTGCATTTTATAGATACCAGAATTTGTTAATTAACATCGACAAAGCGACAATTTCACTAAGTAAGACTTTTGTTACAATCTAAAGTGAGCCAAAAGATAGATGTCATTTGTGACACAAGATGTTGACAGATGGGTGTAAACATAGTTCTCAATTTTGACGTAATGAACTTGGAAACCAACTTGATAAAACAGCATTTTTTTCTCAAATTTTGAAACCAATTTGCATTGAATCTAATATAACAACTGAGATATTTTAACATATTTATATTAAAAAAAAATTAAATTAAGGATTGATGTCACAAACCCCCCCAATTAACTAAAAATTACATTTTTAAGGCGTCGCAACGCCAAAACTATCAGTGATAAAATACAAATTTTTGCGTTAGCTTGTAGAACTTTGTCAACTGTAAAAGTATGTAAATTTTCAAAATTTTATTTTTAAAATTTTAGACGATTTCTGGGGTGGACAAAAGTGTTGCCGGACCCTGTATGTATTAAAAATCGATGTTTTTTTTAATAAAATTGATATTAATAAAAAAATCGATGTAAAAGTCTCAGATTTATATTACACTGGTCGGTCAGGAACATTTAAAAAGAAAAACAACTTTCTTTAATTCGGTGCTTTAAGAGTTACATTAGAGTATTGTTTTCCAATTGTTTGCCGATGCTTTAACAAACTCCTTAAAACACGGTTTTGTGAGTTGGAACTTAATTGGTTGTCGAAAAGTCAAAAAGTTTTGGAGCGCCCACCATTGAGAAGAGAAATTGTCATTGCTTATTCTAGATGCGCAAATGAACATATTTCCAGAAGAAAATCTCTGTTTAATGAACATGTTGATTTGAAAAACTAGAATTTCAACATAATAACTTTAAAATTGAAACAGAGCATAGGTATATATTTTCCAAGAATTGTCTTTTACCATTTAATTAGTTTGACTCGTAGACTAAAATGTAGTAGATCACAAGAACTTATTATCTATTTGTATTTACATGTAAACAATAAGCGAGCTGGACATTCTTGGAAGTTCTAATAGACTTTGTAGTTTCCATCTGAAGCAAGAAAAATTCTCGATGTTTACAACGTTTTACAAAGCATTGAACTGAATCCGTTTGAACCCGGCGCATCCACCATTTTACAATCTTTTATTAGTCGTTTTGGTGTTGTGTTGCTTCTTTTGCTAAAAGTGCGATTTCTTAACAACTTAAGAAAATCTCAAGCATCGATTTTCTGGTATTTGTTCTTTTCCTTGACCGATACAAACTGCACTTTCCCCTTGTTAACAGTAAATCTTTCGCACCTTTCGCCTCAGCGGATTTACGATCCGAATAATGAAAACACACTGCTAATTCCAACATTCCCTCCTTCTAAAAGATCGATAATGGTAAATCCAGTCCGTAAAAACTTGATTTCATTGCCACCCAGAAATTGAGTTCGATCAATTCTCAATCCTTTGAGAATTACCGCGAGTTTCAGTTTTACGTTTTCGCATGGGAATTGCCTAGAGTGCTGTATTTAATACCAATGACACCAAAACAGTCTGTTTTATTTTTAGCGAGTTTTTTTAGATCGGATGAGTGAAAATCGGATTTGTGGAAATCTGGTGGGTGGGTGAATAAAGTTTGGTTTGGTATTAACAAGCAAATTTTAATTAGGGCTTTCAAAGTGCAGCGGAGAATCAACTAGTAAAATTCAATTTGCTTTGTTTGCATGCAGAACACAACAAAATAAATATTTCATAATGAACATAAGATCTTTGTGCGTTAATTGGATTGTTGCATAATAGGAAACAATTTATTAGAGTACAAGTACAGTTTGAAGCAAAAGTGCATTGTTCAATTTGTACTGTCAAGATCTATAAAATTCTAAGGAGAATTAAGAAATGTTTTGTAGGCAACACAGTTTACTACTTGGTCTAAATGCACTGTAAAATTGTTTACTGTTTCAAGTGGGGGCAAATTATGTCTTGTGTTTTAAGAAATTTTAAACAAAATACCAGTGGAAAGTTATTTCTTAAGTACAATCGTCTTCTGATTTCAACTCTAAAGCTTGTTTTGCTCTAAATCTGGGAACATCGAGTAAAAAAAATCGATGTTGAACTCAATTCCCACAAGACCACAAATACATCGATCTCCAATACATTGGAGAAAACATCGATTTTGAAAAATAGTAAATAAAAACTCAATATAGCATAGTTTATTGTAAAAAACTAAAATAAATAAAATTCTTAATAAAACAACAAAATAATAAACAAATACGAGCAAACGAAAATAAATAAAAACCTAGTAATAAACAAAATAAAAAGTAAATAAATTACAAAAAAATAACAAATTTAAGATTAATAAGAATAAACAAGCAGCAGGGAGCTGTTGGTTGAAAAATTTATTTAATCGTCTTTTTAGAACAGTTTTAGACAATTTACAGCCATTGTTAAGTACAGTAAGCCATCATTATTAATTTAAATTAATTAAATTGCTATTAATTATTAAGCTATAAAAATATATTTTTTTGTACATTAGGAGGAAACGCAGCGCTACAAACTGATGTCATCAGTTTTACTCTTGTGTCAACCATATGTGAAATAAACGCAAAAAACTACGGTTTTCAAAAATCAAAATGGAGAAAAGAGTGGAAAAGTCAACCTGTCTTGTCCCATTTTTCGTCAAAAGAATGAAAATGATACAGGCGGACCCTGTATGTACAAAAACTGTAGTCCTGGCACCTCAATTCCAGGTGAGCAGATTTAGCAAAACGGACTTATATTTTGACATATATTTTTGGAAATGTCAACTAAATTTTTCAAAACTAAAGCCCATCACTAAAAGTCATTTTTTATGAAAGAACTACGAATCTTGACCAGAATATTTTACAGTTTTGTATCACAATTGTCACAGTTTCTAAATATAAACTTGTGAAATTGTCTTGAAATTAGAAAGATACCATATTTATGAAAATGCTTTTGATTTCTAGAAATTTTTTAATTTGACTGATAACACTAGTCAATAAATTTTGGACAAAATTTGTACTAGAGCATCGAGAAGTTATTTCTAAGGTACAATTACCTCTTGATTTTAAATTCAAAACCCGTTTTGCTCCATCAGGTCAGAACTTAAAGATATTTGTAATAGTTGTTTGTGCATCAAAGCCAAAATTGGCCACTTTGTTAAATTTACAAATTTATTAATTTTGTTTATGATTTATTGATTTAATGATTGTTAAGTTTATATTTTTTGTATTTACATTTGTAATTTCGGCACGTGTACCTTTACAATTTGTATGAACTAGGTTTGATGTGCTTTTTGATGTTGTTGCAGCAGCACTTTCGTTACTGCTTGACATGTTCATTCGGAATAATTCAACACGTCTTTGTTACACTTTACAGCAGTTTGTCGATTTGATTTTACCCAAATTATTATAAAATTGGGAGTAATGTCTGTATTATGCTGTAAGATACAAAAATCATCAATAGATGGCGCCACCCTAGTACGGACTAAAATGAAAGCGGTCAGAAAACGGTCATTTTTCGTTCGCATTTGAGAACTAAAAATTTAATTTTTGTTAGGGTGGCCTAAGTAAGTATTTTCTTGGATCGATACTTGGTGTTCACAACATTAAAAATTCACTTCTGGTCAAAGAGGTAGTATGTAATTAACTATTGTTAATTTTAAATGGAACACCCATATATTAGGGTATTTATGGATTCTACATCCAAATTAAGAATTATTTTTTTAATAGTGTGCTGTAGTTAAATTGTGTCATTTCACAAATATCTTGATTTTTCAAAAAAAATTAAATTTGCACATTTTTTTAACAATTTTTAAATTGTCGTTAACATGTGAACCAAAAAATGAAATTTTGTTTCCAAGAGCAGTAAACTATGGTGTATTTTAAACCGCCACTTTAGTTGGATACTAATATACAGGGTGTGAATTATAGTGGGTTGTTTTTCGGTTACTTTATAGTAAAATAACTTTTATCGTCAAAGTGACAGTTTTTCGCCTGCCAGCGGCATTGAAATGCCAAAGAGTAGAATGGTCCATAGGCGGCACGACCGAATCAAAATATGAGGTTATGTGAGGTAATTCTCAAGCTGATATTTAGCTTTATGATCAATATATGCACGACTTATCTTCAAGTGAATGTGTGTCATAAAGGAAAAGTCTCAAAAAACCGGAATGACAAACTTATTGTCTTATGTTTGACAACGGTATAACACGAGTCGCCCATGTGTACGATAAATGTCGTTATCGCTGTCAGTTGTCAAAATCAAAAAATATAAAACACACGTCTAACGTTTGTAATCACCGGCTTTAATAAGTTTGAAACGATTTAAGACAATTTGGATGATTTTTATAACTTTTGTTTTTATAAATAAGTTCATGTTGAAATTTCTATTTTATTCTGATTCGTTTCAAGATAAAATAGTATATATCATTCAGAGTAGAAGGTCTTTTTGTGCTTCGCCCAGTTGCGAGTCTCGACTTCGTCTCGGCTCTCAATCTCTGGACTTACACAAAAAATCTTACTTCTACACTTAATGATATATTCTACTTTATTTCAAATTGAACATTTCATATTTTTTCTTATAAATCGAAGTTAAATTAAAAAAAAATAAAAAAAATTTCTAACTTTTGGTGGAAAATAGATTTCAATGCAAAATGTATTTTTTTAAGAATTTTATAGCAGGCATAGAAGTCAAAGATTCCAAAGTTTCCAAAAATTGTAATAAATCAAATGTAAAAGAATGCAAATGAACAAAAATTATTAAATTCCTGACAAACCTAAGCATGTCTAAAAACAAGAAAAAATTTAAAGAACCTTTTTGAATCAATTTTTTTTTATTTCTTTTTAATTTTCTTTGATTATTTTTGATTCACTTTGATTATCCTAAATTCTTCAAGATTCTTATACATTCTTAAGAGAATTGATTGTAATAGAGTTTCTTCAATAATTCTCTTAGATGAGTCGCTAAAATTTTCTTGACTTGCTCAAATTTTCTTTACTTCTCTTAGACTTTTTTAGATCCTTTCTTAGATTTTCTCAAATCTCTCTAACTTTGATAGATTTTTTATGCTCTTTGATCTTTACGATTTTCTTCGATCTTTGATAGTTTTCTTCGATTTTCTTCGATTAATTTTTTTGTTTCTCTCTACTTCTCTTCGATTCTCTTCAATTCCCTCTTAGATGCTTCTCGATGAAACTCTTAGATTTTCTTAAATTCACTTAGATAATACTTACAAATATTTAGTTTAGTTGCTTTTAGATTCTCTAAAATTTTCATAGATTTGTATAAATTTTCTTTGCTTCTTTTAGAATCATTTAAAGTCTGCTTTAGATTTGCTTATTTTCTCAAATTTTAATTGTTTCTCTTCAATTTCTTTAATTCTCTTCAGTTTTCTTCAATTCTCTTTGATTATTTTTTATTTTCTCTGATATATTAGATTGCCTAAAATTCATCAATTTGATGATTTTCTGAGATGATATCTTGAGATTTTCATAGATTCTCTTAGATTCTCTTAGGTTCTCTTAGATTCTTTATTATTCTCATAGATTTGCTGAGCTTCTCTTTACTCCTTTTAGACTGTTTTAGATCCATCCTTAGATTTTCTTAAATTTCTCAAATGTTGACTTTTATCGATTTTTTTCAATTTTTTTCAATTCTTTTCTATAATTTTTAAATCACTTTGAATCTCTTACCTTCTTAAAGATTTTTGAACATTCTGAAAAATTTTCTACAGTTAATTAAGTTTTCTTCTCTCAGACTCTTTTAGGTTTTTCTTAGATTTTCTTAAATCTCTCAAACTTTCATAGATATTCTTCGATTATCTCTGATTTTTTTATTTCATTTTTTGGGTTTTCTTTTAGAGTCACAGATTAATTCTCTTAGATGATAGTTAAATTTTCCAAAATTCTCTAAAATTATCCAAAATTAAAGATATTTGAGTTATTTAAAAAGTTTTGATCATTATGTCGCGCATCGGTGGAGCGAAAAATTTTAAGCAGCAGACTTATAATAAACTCAAAAAAACCTTAAAAAGGAACAATTTGGACAAAAAAACTTTGTTCTTATTATAAATTTAAAAACAATAATTAGATCTGAAGAATCTACAAAATATATAAAATCTAAAAATAACGCATTCAGTGGATTTAATGAGCCCGGGGATTGGAAGAGGATTATCCAAAGGTTTCAGACTTCTTATTGCCGCAACTTCTCAACGGTACGAAATGAAAATGAGCTTGATGGCTCGTCAGAAAGGTAAGATCTCAGTCTTTTCAACGAGCCATTTTAACAAGAAATCTATACATTAATGTACGAGTTACATAGAAAAATATAGGGGAGTGTTTAATATTAATACGATGAAACGAAGTTTTTATTTTAAAATTTTTAGTAATCTTTATTTTCTGCTGAATTTAATCATAGCTTTATAAAAATCCAAGCCAATCTAGAAGACCCTCGTTTAATCAAAATTAAATTACATATTTCCTTCACACTTCAATTATTATTTATTAAGTGAAATCAATATCAAAAAACCCGCATCTTTTTTCTATCACGGCCCGTATTTAAACATTTTTGCAACAAAAGTTAGTTTAGCCGAAGCATCCACTTTGCAATTAAAAAGTTTGCTATGAATGATGGCGACCCACTTCAGGGGTCAATCATTTCCTTCAATCAATCAAACGCTGACAAGATGACCTCCCACATGTTGCTACATCAAATGCCAGTTAAAATTGTGAACGCTTCAGTTCCGAAATGAGTTGTGTAATGAACTAAATTACATCACTAGTTGCGTAATAAGTACATTTTTATTACGCAATGACAGTGATGTAATAAAATTGTGCTGACTTATAAAGTTGCAACCCTCTGAGGTGACGGGAAAGGATTTTGCTGATGGCAAACTTTTTTTCTATTAGGAAAGTGCGGAAATGGAAGGAATTCCGACAAGTCCGTAAATCTGTCATTCTTAGACTAAAAGATTAGAACACATAATTTTGCGGGGAAGATTTTCTACTCACCGCTTTTTATTTCCGCGCACTTTTCTCTCACATCAAACGCCAATCAACTTAGCCCGACGACGCGAGAATGACGCCGAGCGTCGACGGCGTCGACTTGATATCACTGACGCATGTGCATCGTTTTTAAATATAAAAAGTAATTATTCGGAGAACTTGATTACTGGGGGTAAGTTTGGCAGTTTCTTTATTGGGATAGTTTGGATTTATTCGGCAGAAAAAGAGTATTGCGTTTTTGTTGGAATTGAGAGAATTATAAGGGAACGGAAGAACGGGCTATTAAGTTTTCGTTTCATTTGGCTCGTCAGACTAAGGCAGTTTGGAGGAAAATAAAGGGAAGTATTTATGGGATTGCTTTGAAGGGTTGTAGATCACGTGGGAAGTTTGACGCAGTTTTAATTAAATATGAAGGGAGGAAGAAGGAGTTGATGGTCAAAAATATTGGAAAAATGTAATTGAATTGTTTTATTTCTAGAAGCTCTCTAACATTTAACATTTAACAAGAAATCTAAAAAAAAATAGTAAAAAGCTACATTTAGTTAACATTAAAAAAGTAGAAAAATTCTCTATTTTTTTCCGATACCCTACAATTTCTTCATTTTTGATGCTACAGTAATGAAATTTGTAGAAGTTACTTCCCTTAAGAGACTTGTTAAAAATACCAAACTTTAAAATTTTTCATCAAGGGTACAATTTTTGTAAATTGTTATTTTAAAAGCTGTGAAAAATACATCAAATGTTATTGATTTGCCTGGAAATTATTGATTTTTGATGTTACGAAAACTTATTTTTTGGAAGTTGTTTTTAATGACCGACTTAATAGGACCACAAATTTGCAAAAATCAAAATCATACGGTACTAATATTAGAAATTTTTATTGTGAAAGCCATGAAAATTGTTACACTTGTTTTTCAACATTCTGTAATTCCTTCATTTGTGATGTTACAGTATTAAAATTTGTAGAAGTTACTTTTCTTAAGGAATTTAGTAAAAGTACCAAATTTCAAAAATTTACTTTAAGAAGTACAATTTTTGTAAATTTTTATTTCATGGGTTTCCGAAAAATGCTTCAACTTTTTGACGGGCCTGGAAATTATTGATTTTTGACACTACGGCAACTAAATTTTCGGAGGTTGCTAATAATGACTGTTAAAAATTAAGATCAAAGCGGACCATTTTCAGAAATTTTTACTTTAAAAGCTTTGAAATTTTTTTAATTTTTTCCAACACTCTGTAATTTCTTCATTTTTAAAGTAAAAGTGCTGAAATTTGTAGATGTTACTTTCCTTAAAACACTTTTTTAGGTACCTAATTTCAAAAATGTATGTTAAAAAGTACAATTTAAAAAAAAATAATTTTTAAAGTCGAAGAAATTACTGACATTTGCGACAAATTAAAATTTTGGAATATTTTTATTTATGACTGTCTTATTACAATTGCAAATTTTTAATAAAAAAAATCAACAGGTACAATTTAAAAAAAAAAATATATTTTAATAGCTCTGAAATTTTTTTCACTTTCCTTCCTTCATTTTTGATGTTACAGAAAAGAAATACATATGTAAAAGTTATTTTTCTTAATGAGCTTAGTAAAAGTATTAAATTTCAAAAATTTTTATTAAAGGGTAGAACTTTTGAAAAATTTGTCAATTTTTTTTTATCAATTAGGAAATTATTGACTTTTGGGACTACGGAAATTAAATTTTTGGAGATTGCTACTAATCATTGTCTCATTAAGATCACAAATTTTTAAAAATTAACATAAAAGGGTACTATTTTTAGAAATTTTTATTTTGAAAGTTTGTTTCTATTTTTATTCAATACATACATATTATGTAATTTTTTAACTTTGATGTTACAATAAGAAAATTTGCGAAGATTACTTTTCTTAAAGAAGTTATTAAATATTCTAAAATTCCAAAATTTACATTAAAAAGCACAATTTTAGGATTTTTTTATTTCAAGAACCGAGAAAAACAATAACTTTTTTGATCAGCGTGAAAATTACTGTTTTTTGGTACTATAGAAATTAAATATTTAGGGATTGCTACTAATGTCTGTCTTATCAAAATAACTTATTTTTAACAATTAAAATCAAAGGGTATCATTTTTAGCAGTTTTTATGTGAATGCAATGAAATTTTTTCCATTTTATTTTTTTAACACTCTGTAATGCTTTAATTTTTGATAATATAGGAATAAATTTTGTTGAGATTACTTGCTTTGAGTGACTTATTAAAAGTACTAATTTTAAAAGAGTCACATTAAAGGGTATCATTTTTAGAATTATTTATTATTATGAAAGCTATGGAAATGTTTCTTCTTTTTTCAACACTCTGTAATTTCTTAATTTTTGATCTTATATTATTGAAATTTTTGAAGCTAGTTTTTTTGAAGTATTTAGTAAAAATGCCAAATTTCAAAAATTTACATTAAAGGGTACAATTTTTGAAAGTTTGTATTTCAAGAATTTATCAATTTTTTTGAGCAGTTGGAAAATTATTGATGTTTGGATCTACAAAACTAAATTTTTGAAGATTGTTACTAATGACTGACTTATTAAGATCACTAATTTGCAAAAATTAAAATCATTTTTTTGAAATGTCTTTTTTTCAATTTTCTTTTGTTTTTGATGTTACAGTAATGGAATTTTTTGAGGTTGCTTTTCTTGAAGAATTTGCTGAACTTGAAAGACCAAATTTCAAAAATTTACAGTAGGGATTACAATTTTAGTAAATTTTTATTTTAAGAGCCATGAAAAATACATCAAATTGGTTTGATCAGTCTGGAAATTATTGATTCTCAAAACTACGAAAATTAAATTTTGGAATACTGCTACTAATGACTGACTTATTAAGATTACATATTTGTCTTTATTTGAAAGCTTTGAAAATGTTTCCATTTTTTTTCAACTCACTAATTAATTTCTGTATTTTAAATACAATAATGAAAAGATAAGTTTTTTTCTGTAATTTATTAAATGTACTAAATTTCAAAACGTTACATTAAAGGGTACAATTTTTTAAAAATTTTGTTTCAAGGGCCGTGAAAATCTCATTAAAATTATTATTATGGAAATTATTGATTTTTTAGACTATGTAAACTAAATTTCCGGAGATTGAAATAAACCATTGAGATTGAAAGGTACCATTTTTAGAAGATTTTAATTTGAACCCCTGAATTTTTTTTAGCATTTTGTAATTTTTGCATTTTTGATGTGCCAAGAATTAAGTTTGAAGAGGTTACTTTTCTTCAAACTTCTTTAAATTCTAAAAATTTATATTAAAAGGTAAAATTTTTTGAAATTTTTATTTCGAGGGCCGTGAAATGCATACAATTTTTAGTCTGAAAATTACTGTTTTTTTAATGGTACAGATACTAAATTTCCGTAGATTGCTATCAATGACTGTCTTAATACGACTACAAATTTGCAAAAATTAAGATTAACGAGTATCATTTTAGGAAATTTTTATTTTGAAAGCCCTGAAAATTCTTCCATATTTTTGTCAACATTATGTAATTAATACATTTTTTATGTTACAGCAATGAAATTTGCAAACGTTACTATTCTTGCAAAAATTATTAAAAGTTGCAAATTTCTAAAGTTTACATTAAAGGGTACAATTTTTAGAAATTAGTATTTCAAATAAGAGTCGTGAGAAATAGGTATATCAAATTTTTTTGCTCAATGTGAAAATTATAAATTTTTGAGATTACAGAAGCTAAGCTTCTGAAAATTGTTAATAATGAATGACTTATTAAGGTCACAAATTTTCAAAAATTAAGGTACCATTTTCGAAATTTTTATGTGAAAGCTATGAAAAATTTTCCAATTTTTTTAAACATTCTGTAATTTTTTTTCATTTTGATGTTACGGTAATGAAATTTATAAAGTTTATTTTTCTTGTGAAATTTATTAAAAGTACCAAAATATTCAAAATTGTTATTAGAGGGTACAATTTTTGTAAATTTTTATTTCAAGAGCTGTTTTTTGATCAGTCTGGAAATTAATGATTTTTGAGACTAAGAAAATTTAATTTTTGGAGATTGTTACCATTGACTTGAGTTTACATTAAAGGGTACCATTTTTAGAAATTTTTTATTTTAAAAGCTCCGAAATTTTTTCGAATTTTTTCAACACTCTGTAATTTTGTAATTTTTAAAATTACAATAATGAAATTTAGTACGCTAAATTTTATTGTAAGTACGAATAAAATGACATACTTCTGGTATTTATTTTTGCAATTTTCATTGCTTGGTAAATTATTATTACTCCTATTAGTCTTTGGCATTTGGAATTTTTTTCTACCATATAAAGATCAGTAAAACTTTTACTATTTTTGCAAAGTGAACGACAATTTAACCATATAAAATATAAAATGTAAGTTTTAGCATAAACTGCAACGTTTTAAAATAAAATTAAAAATAAAATTAAAAATAAAATTAATGCATAAAATACACGCTTGAAGTAAAACTACCTTGGAACTTTTATCATTTCCTACATTAAAATGAAATAGGAAATTTAACGAGCGACGTTTATTATCCACACTTTTACAGCATTGCGTTGCAAATAAATCAGAGTCTCCATTTAATTCTTCTATAAAAACTTCCACGATCAACCGAATTAAATTAAATTTTAATAGTAGTTATGAACGAAGTTCTTTGAGCAAAGATCTCAAACAGGTGTTCTTGAAACTTTTCAGCGCAACAGGTTTTCCTCTCAGTGGCGCCACCTTTTTTACTCTTTTTCTCTAATTACCGGGATCAATAACGCGTGTAGCGCCATCTTTTACCCAACTCGCGAAACAAAGAAGAAAACTTCACAATTTTAGTTGTGGAAACCCCCGTCAGCTACCTCAAGGACAACCAAAACAGAAGCGCAGAAACATTTCAAGGACACACTTAACTTTGATTCGGAAAGTTTTCCGCACTACGTTTTTGTTCTTTTATGTGATTTGGAAAATTTGTTCTGTGGTAAACAAGACAGCGAATCGAGTAAAACTCTTTCAATGTCTCTTTCACCGCAATTATCGCTTTTCTTTGATGATAAAATCGATTTGAGTGGGAAATGGAAACGGCGAACAACTCAAGGTCACTGGTTCACCTCCGTTAACCCCAATTTTCAAGTTTAAGGGAAAAGTTTGTGCTAAATTGGGCGCAAAATATGGAAGAAAACTCGACGTTTAATTGTTTGGAGAAGCCGGAGGGAGTTTGAGTAGAAATCATTTATTAATAAATCTAAATTTATACAGGCCGGACTGAAAGTTGGAGTACCGCAAGGTTTTCTTCTGGGACCAATGCTTCAGGTTTTTGGTATATAGTTTGATAATTTTTGCGCCGACGTTCGTTCGTTTCTAATTTCAAACTGTTATCATTACAGCCACTTTATTTAAAACTTTCAATGTTGAAAACCGGATTTATCTCTTCTATATGCCCCTAGAGACTCATAAAAACTTCAAAGCGTTTATTACGAATTACAATTCTTCAATAATGACGCTGGGAGCGAGCAGCTGCTATGAATTTTTTACTTCGAATTTTACAATAACGAAATTTTCCTCCAATTACATTTCCAATTCTTGACACTTTATCGATTTAAGACACGTTTTATTTCGAGCTTTGCTTTTAGAGCTTCTGTTGGGAAAGAAAGGAAAGCCAACAGGCCCATGTTGTTGATATGCGCATTTTAGAGAGGTTCGTAATATTTAGATTGAGAGTTTTATTTTATTCAAACGAGGAGTTTGTTGTGAAAGGAGCGATGAAACCTCAAAATTTAGATAAATGGCGGTGGGCTTCCGGGAAATATATAATTATATATTTACTTTACTTTGTATAAACGTGTGGGGGAAGAAAATAAACGGATCAAAGGTGAAATATGTATTATTTATGAGACGGTTTTAGGTAAATTTCAGCGGGGATTATACAGAATGGCGATAATGCAAAAATATAAAAATTTTAAAAATCATCAAAATTGTACTTCTTTGAAATCTAAAGATCTTAAAGAATTTATATTTATGGGATGTTTTAGATTTTTTTAGATACCTAAAGTTTCTTAAATTTTTTAGATTAAGTGTATACATTTTTTCATTAGGTTCTAGTTTTTTGCTCCATTTGTTTTTAGATCTTGATGATTTTTCAGACCCCCAGGCCCTAGAGACTTCTAACTTTTCAAACCCATCAGAATCTTTACATCTTTCAGATTCTTTAGATCCTTTTCACATTTGAGATCTTTCAAATCGTCTTTTTTAATTCTTCTTTCAAATTCTTCCTACAGATTCTGTCGTCAAGTCTTTTGTTAAGATTCTTGAGATCTTTCTTTCATATCTTTTCGTTCGATTCTTTCTTCAGATCCTTTCTTCAGATCTTTCAGATTTTTTAGATCTTTCTTTCACGTCCTTTTTACGTTTTTTCTTCACGTCCTTTCTTCAGATTTTTCAGATCCGTTTCATTCTTTCTTCAAATCTTTCTTCAAATCCTTTCTTCAGATCGTTCAGACATTTCAAGTTTTTTTAGATCTTACTGTTTTCTTCTCAAATCTTTTAAGTCATCTTTTCCGATCTATTAGATCCTACATACTCATTTTTTAGATTCTTTAAATCAATGTTTTTCAATCTGTGGGTCTCCGACGAAAGAAAGAATTCAACATTCAACATGGTTCGCTACAGTAAAACACAATTTTAGTGAGAAGGATGGGCTAGTATTTTAATTATGTTGCTAATTTTGTTTTTCTATGGCCCAACAAAGAGGTCGCCAGAATTTTTAGCCTGAAAAAGGGGGTCGTGTATTCAAAAAGTTGCTTTAAACCAGTTCTTTACAGTCTCCAGACTTTTTAGATCCTCATTTTAATTTTTTTTTTAAATCCTTTTGTCAGATTCTTCAGATCTTTCAGATCTCTTTTTCAGATTTTTTCGTCAGATGCTTTCTTCAAATTTTTACTTCAGACATCCTGTTTTCAGATCCTTTGTTCAGATCTTTTAGATTATTTCTTTCAATTCTTTAGATTCTTTCTACATATCTTTCATATTCTTTTTAGATCATTCCAATCCTTCAGATCCTTCTATCAGATTCTTTCTTCAGATCCCTTTTTCAGATTTTTTAGATTATTTCTTCCCATTCTTTAGATTCTTTCTACAGATCTTTTATATTTTTGCAGATCATTCTAATTCTTCAGATATTTATTTCAGATTTTTTTATCAGATTCTTTTTTAGATTATTTCGTCCGATTCTTTAGATTCTTTCTACAGATCTTTTATATATTTTTTAGATCATTCTAATCCTTCAGATCTTTATTTCAGATTCTTCTATCAGATTCTTTCTTCAGATCCTTTGTTCAGATCTTTTAGATTATTTCTTTCGATTCTTTAGATTCTTTCTACATATCTTTCATATTCTTTTTTAGATCATTCCAATCCTTCAGATCTTTATTTCAGATCCTTCTATCACATTCCCTTTTTCAGTTTTTTTAGATTATTTCTTCCGATTCTTTAGATTCTTTCTACAGATCTTTTATATTTTTTTAGATCATTTTAATCCTTTATATTTTTATTTCAGATTCTTCTATCAGATTCTTTGTTTAGATCCCTTTTTCAGATTTTTTCAGATCCTTTTTTCACATCTTTTTTCAGATTCTTGTTTTAGATTATTTAGTCCATCTATATTTTAGAATCTCCATATCTATTTTTTAGTTTTTTAATTCAGATTTTTTTTTAGATTTATTTTTCAGATTCTTCAATTTTTTCAGATCTTTCAGTTCTTTCAAATCCTTCAATTCTTCTTTTCAGATCCTTTAGATCTATGAGATTCTTTGAATGTCTTTAATCTCTCAGTCCAAATTCTTCAAATTCACTGATAGTTTAAGCAACATAAATGTCTGTTTACCTAAAAATTTTAAAGACAAACAAGCTTCACAGAAAAAAATTGAAGAATTTTAATATTTCCAAGGGATTGAAAAATAGGAGAAATTTTAATTCTTTAACAAAATCTTCAGCATTTAAACAATGTTTATTTGAGGACTTGTAAATTTTGTGGATAGAGAAGATATAAAAAATGAAAGAATTTCTAAAACTGGTTAAAATCTAGGAAAAATCTGAAAAAACAAAAAAAAAAACAAAAAATATACTCTTGAAGAAATGTTGAAAATATTCGAGAATTAGAAGATATGTACACAGTTGAAAGTTTTCTAAAAAAAACGAAAAATCCATAAAATAAAAAATCAAAAAAATTGAGACTAAAAAAAATGTGCAGAATATAATAAATCAGAAGAATAAGAAAATAAAACAAATGGAATCCAAAAAAAACGAAGAAATACGATTAAACCGAAGAAATTGCGGAATTAAAAAGCAACCGAAGAATCTGTTGAAAATTTGAAGAAAACTGATACATTTCAAGAATTTAAAGAAAAGCGGTATTATTCTTATACAAAATCAATAAAAATATAAAACATTGAAGAAATTAAAAAAAAAGTCGCATGTACTCACTGTTAACATAACATTACTTTTATTTAGACAGACTGTTTATACGCCGATTGTTATATTAATCTGAAAAAAATTTAGATAAGCGGGTTGTTCTACTTAGGAAAAAAACACTTTGCTGTGTCACTCTGTATATTAAAAATTAAAAAGTACTTACCCAACTTTTTAGTGATTTTTGCTAGATTTTCGAAAGTGTGATTCGTTGCAGCTGTAACCAAAAGAAGAATTAATGAAAAAAAAAGACAATTTCAAGAATACTATAGAATGTATGAAATAAAATAAAAATCTGTTAATATGTACTCTGAATGCTTTAATTGCAACAGGGGTTTTGGATAAAATTTTGTATTACATTCAAGTATGTATGTACAACGTCCGGCAACTCTTATTATGGTCGTCTCCAAAATTGCCTTTAATTTCAAAGATAAAAATCTGCAAATTTGTAAACGTTTATATGTAGTTGATCAAAGCTCAGAACCTAACGTAATAATTTGCGTTTATCACTTTTCGGTTGGCGTCGCGACGCCTAAGAAATGTAATTTTTAGTCAGCACTTCGAACTCATACTGAACCATTGCCGTTTCTCGACTTCGTATTATATTTCGATTCACCATGTTTAATAAATAGGACTATCTATTTAACTCCAGTGGACGGAATTAATGAGGATTAATTAATGGAAGGCCAAGAAACGAAAAAAATATCTCCAAGTCTAAACGCCAATTCGTATTGAAACAAGCACCAACATGAGGAAGACATCTTTTCTTTCTCGTAAATAATTAAACCACTTATTCATTCTGTGTATCTTTTATGAAACAGACTGTCAACCTTAAGCTCTTCTTACAACAATTTACGACTTTATAAATGAAAACGTAGGAGTTGAAAAGTAATCTAATTTCATACTCCGTTATCTTGGTCCATCAAATTTTGGCTTCTCTCTTGTCTCCTTTGTAATCTGGTCAACCTTCCCAGTTCAAACACTTTAATGAGACTTAAATAATCATCTTTGTCCTCAAACTACGGCGTCACATACATAAATCTGTTTTCCGAGTTTTCCTCGGAGTTTCATACTTTTTGATGATGATTCAAACGGTTGACGAAACGTTGTCTTAAAAACCGTACTTTGAGGAGTTGCTTAAAACATCGGAAACAATTGAAAAACATTGCAAGAAAATAACTTTTTTGGCCTCATGAATTGTAAACGTCAAATTAACAATCAAATGACATCTTCGGAAACATTACACACGCCGTGCGATAAAAATTGGACAAATCGTCTGATCTCAGATGCGTTTATAAATTAAAATCACTTTACCATTATGAAGATTGATCACCAAATTATTACCTAAATTATTATCTTAATTAAGACAATATTTTTATTTTTAAAGTTATATTAAAACATTTTTTATACAGCGCCATCTTGTGTACTTTTTGTGCACCAACTACAAAATTGACAGAATGGACCGATGATGAAATTTATAAATGTCAGATGTGACTGTTCTCATGAATTTTGAAAAAATCAATTATTTAAATTAAAAGTTTTTCGGTCAAAAAGTTTAATACATCTCTTGTGTGTTAACCATTTTACAGCGCTCAATGATTAAAGCACACTGATTTCGCGCTGTAAAATTTTAACGAAAATCTAAAAAATCCTAGAACAGATTAAAGAAAATATGACAGAATTTAAAGAGAATACAAAAAATAAAAATAAAAAAATTGAGAAGAATCATAAAATTTTAATAAAACTCAGATTTGGATGAGAAAATTTGACAAACACATTACCTACGAAACCGCAGAAAAATTAGAGAATTTGAGAAATTCTACAAAGAATCTAGAAAATATAGAGCAGGTTAAAGGAAATATGACAGAAACTAAAAAGAATATAGAGAAAATAAAAATAAAAAAACTTTGGAAAATCATAAAATTTTAATAAAACTAAGAGTTTGTTCAGAAAATTTGAGAAAAATGTATTTTGTAAAAGCGGTCAGGTTTATTTCCCAACAATAAACATTCATTCATTCATTTATGAGACTGCAAAAGAGGATATGATATGTATTCCAAAAACAAAACTAAAAAATCAACAACAGATGAAAAAAAATATGACAGAAACTAAAGAGAATACGGAGAAAATAAAAATAAAAATATGAGGAGAGTCGTAAAATTGTAATAAAACAGAATGTGTCTAGAAATTAAGAGAAACAGATTACGAAACTGTAAAAAAATGAAAAAAATTGAGAAATTTTAAAGCGAATCTAAAATATCTAGAACATATTAAAAAAAATATGACAGAAACTATAAAAAAAATATGGAGAAAATAAAAATAAAAAATCTGAGGAGAATAATAAAATTCTAATAAAATTGGGAGTTTGTCTCAAAAATCTGAGAAAAATACTACGAGACGCTGAAAAAGAATGAATTTAAAAAAAAGAGTATCAAAGAAATAGTATTATGAAAATATTATTATTATTGAAATCTTAGAAAAATATAGCAATTACGACATAATGAGAGAAAATTTAGACAAAATTACAGAACTCCAAGGAAAATCTAGAAAATTTATACAAAATTTGATAAAAATTTTAAAAAATTTAGAAGATGTCTTGAAATTATTTAAATTTGATCTAAAATAGAGAATAAAAAAAATCTAAAAATTTAAAGAAAGTCTAAAAAGTAATCTAAGGATAATCTTAATAAAGTTTGCAGAATCTTAGAGACGAGAATCAAATAGATCAAAAAAGAATTAAAAGACAGTTTATGCAGAATATAAAGAAATATAAAAAAAACAAAAAAAATTTTTTTTACAAAATTTAAAGAAAAAATAAAAAACTTTAGAGCATCTAATAAAAATTAGAGTAAATTATAGAAGTAAAATATAATTGCTTCAAAAAAATATAGAAAAGTTTAAGTCTAAGAACTTTAAAGAGGGACAAAAAGAATCTGAGAGAAATTAGAAAATCTAAAGGAAAAAAAATAAAAAAAAACAATAAAATCCAAAGCAAGTTCAGAAAAGTTAAACAAAACATTGAGAATTCTACGTAAAATCAAAACAAAATTTTGATCATTTTTAAGGCAATTTACACAATGTCTAAAAATTTCAGTAAACCTAAATTTAGAGAAAGCAAAAAACTTTAAAAAAATTATGTGTAATCAGGAAATAGTGAATTAAAATCTACTTTTTCTTAATTTGTATTTTAATAACTTTATAAATATTCCTACGTTGCTATGGAAACAAAGCTATTATAGCATTCCATATCGAAATGGGATATTATAGCACTGAAAACGAAGGCGGAAATAACGAAAATAGCTCTGAGCAAATTAGAAAAAATAGTATAAAAACCTCGATCATAAGGACATTATGGTACTCATCCATTATAAAACTCGCGGCTTTGCCGCTCGTTTCTAAACTTGGATTCGTGCTTTAAAATTTGCCTTATGAAACTCGATGTTTTAATATACTAATTTATAAAACTTGTGTTAAAACACAAGTGCTGTAAAGAGTGGGTGTATTTAAGTTTTATAAAACGAGATTTATGCTAGTTTTCCTAATTTGTATATTAAATACCATTACGTTGCTATGGTAACGCAGTTATTAATGCACCCAGTGTGGAAATGGTCTATTAGCGCACTTAAAATGAATGTAAAAGCTCTGTTGCTACAGCAAATTAGAAAAAATCTTACAAATCTAATGATAAACTAAAAAGAATTTGCGCAAATTTTCAAAATCCAAAGAAAATGTAGATAAAACTTTAAAACAAAAACTCCAAGAAAATCACTGAATATATTGAAAAAAGCTCACTTTTATTGATTTAATTATAATTGACAAATAGTCTTTCCTAATTGACAGCTCGTTTTCCTACGCCGCGCGACCTGTCATTTCATTGTTTGTCGCAGCACCCCTTGATCTATACCCACACATATTTTTTTGGGTCACATGGTAAAATGTCAAAACCCGAGCCGATCATTCAACTCGAAATAATTAATCGTGTGGTTGAGACCACGTAAACAAATAACCATAAAATTGCACCCTTTAAAGGAGCTTGCGCCTTGTCCGTCCTTAAAATCGCGTCTTGCCAGTATCCGCACGTTTCTAGTAAAGTTCAAAGCTCCGTCAAGTTTCCGAAAAAAGCGGTAAGTTGCAATTATTCGTTTCTGACAGAAAAATTAACTTTGTGAAAACGAGTGGAACAATGCTTATCGAACTCGAAAACCCGTTTTGATGGATAATCTAATTAAACGTTAAATTGTTTTCCGGTCAAGAAGTGGAAAGAAATTTAATTAGAAGGGTAGGTCATGTGTTGACGTGTTTCCAAAGTATTTTTTTCCGTCTTCATTTGTCGCTCATTTCATTAAGGCGGACAACGCGAATTTACTTAAGGCAATGAATTTTTGATGGTTAAGTCTGGAGATTCGAAAGTTAATTAAAAGTTCACGGTCAGCAATTTGCTGAATAAATTATTTATTTAGATGGAACTAAGCAAACGATTTAATCAGGGGATTAAAAATTGGATAATGGAATTTAAAATTAGCTATCAGTGAAGAGGCGGCTAAAAAATTTGATTAGGCAGATGTATCTAAATTAAAAAAAAAATGAAAGATTATATCAGTGTTGACCTAATTATATTAATTTGACATAACAAAGACAAATTAATATACAATGCAGGGTTGCATTAACGCATTGCTTTTTAATTGTTTCCGAGACTGCTTAATGGACTGTTTGGTGAGTTGGTACTACTGTCAACTGCTTGTCAAAACAGGATGATCCAAAAATTAACGTCATTTGTTGACCGTTGACACTTAAATTACGTTTAAAAAAGACTTAAAACAAACGAATTTTTGAATGATTTCAGATGACATTAAAAATACTTGAATTTTTTTATAGAAGCTAGTAAGAATTATATAATTTAATTTTTTTATTTTAAAATATCTTATTGCAGAGAATACCATTTTTTTGACTTTAATTATCGCTTTAAAAATAGATTTCTTAAAATTAAGTAAGTTTTCAGTTTTTAGATTTTTTATTTTTCTTTTCTTTTCGTCTTAACTCGATTATTTTTTTAGAAAAAAATTTTGTTTCGAAATTTAAAAAAAATGAATTTCAATGTTTTCTAGTCTTTTTTTGAGTTACTTATCATAATGTTGCTTTATTTATTTTCATTTAGTTCCTTTTACGTTCAGTTTTGTTCACCGTTTTGGTTGGTTTTCTTCAACTGTCCACGTTTTTTCTTTTATTTTTTTTGTGCATTGTTTTTTTTTTAGATTCTTCATATGTTTTATTATTTCTGTTTAAGTATAATTCTCCCCCTTTTCTTTTCAATCAAATTTATACTTAGGAATGTTCGTTTTTTTACATTTTTTTGTACCTAACTTTAGATATTTTGGATTTTTTTAAAGTTTTGAGTTTTGCCAGTATATATTTTCTGAATCCGCATTTTTTTTAATTTGGAACACAAAAGAAACTAAAGAAAATCAAAAACAGTAGTTTAAAAGAATTTGAAGGATCTGAAGATTTGAAGGATCTAAAGGATCTTAATAATTTAAAAAAAATCTAAAAGATTTGGACGATTTGAAGATTCTAAAGCAGTCCAAAACCTTATAATGTCGATACTTCTACAGTTGGTCTCAGTTCTAAATCTTTGGAATATTTATATTTAACAGAATTTTTAGATTTTTTCAGATTTTGTGAAATACAGAAACTGTAGATGCTATAAACCTTTTAATTTCTAAAATTATTTTAATTTTCAGAGTTTGGAAATTTCTTATTTTTTATAAATCTTTTATAAAATGTTTCAAGACCTTTTTAAAATTTAGAAAAGTAACCAAAACCACTGAAGAATAATTCTATCTAAGCTTTTTAAAGAAGTTTATGCTGAACAAAAAATTTTTGAAAAAATTAACAAAAACCAAAAATTCCTAGACTTAAAAAAGTTTTAGCCTGGGAATTTTAAAAATTCTGTGAATAAAGAGTATCTGGAAAACTAAAAGTTTTCAATACACCAGGGAAAACAGAAAATTACATATACAGGGTGATTTTTAAAAAACGGCAGGCGTTGTAGAATTTTTATTTATGAACTAATTCAAAAATTTTAAAAACAAGTTAAATGGTTTTTAATTTACTATAAACTAATGATTTTAAAATTTTTCTAAATGTCTTAGTATTTTTTGGGCGATACTCAACTTTCATATTTTAAATTGGCACCCATATTTTTCTTTCATAATTTCGAAGATATTAATTTTCTTGATTCAGAAATGTGTAACATGTTCTACATTTACAAAAAATATTTTAAAAAAAACATCAAAAATAAAAAAAATTAGGCAATAAATGTTAATAAAATGTAGGTGCGTGGTGTCAAATAACAAAATGCCGTTATTGTAATGTCAAAAAGCAGCAAATAACAGAAAAAACAATTTTTTTTTCAACACCTTATAATGCACAATGCATTTCTCGTAGGTGCAATGAAAAAAACGGGATGGCGTTTCATAAATAAATCGGTTCATAAATAAAACAACGCCTGCCGTTTTTTAAAAATCACTTTGTAGAAAGGTTGAAAAAAAATCTAGAAAATTTGAAAAAGCCAAATAAATAGCAAATCCGGAAATTTTTAACATTCAAAATTTTAGTACAATTTTTTGATGTTAGTTATGTTGCATAAATAATTTTTATTTTGTTTTTCTCGATTTCATCTAGGTTTTTTCTTTTGCATTTTTTTGTATCTGTGTTTTTTTATATTATTTTCACATATGTATTTTGAACTAATAGGTCTTTGCATGTCTGTGGTCAACCATTTTTTATGTTTGCATATTACTTACTGGAATTCAGTTTTATACATTTTTTATATCAAGTGTGAATATTTTGAATTTTTTTTAAAGTTTTAGTTGTATAGGTACTATGGATTCCGAAAAATTTATAGTTTTAAAAACAGTAGTTTATAAAGATCTAAAAGAAGTGAAAGTTCTAAAGGATCTGATGAATCTGAAAGATTTGAAGGATTTAAAGCATCTAAAGGATCTGACTGATTTGGATCCAAAGCATCTGAAAGATTTAAAATTGATAAATTTAACAAAACCGAAACTTTTAAAACGAAAATTATTTGATTAATTTATTATCAAACTTAAAGTCAACAATTTAAAAAAATAATAATAAAAAAGGATTAAAAAGAATACTGTTTGAGCACTTATTTTTTCAACTTTTAATTTTTGTCTAGAGTTTTTTATCTTTTTTTTATTTTTATTTTTAAGATTTTACATTTATAATAGATCTCTTTAGTTCCTTTAGAAAGATCACTTGAGGTAGTAAATATCAAAGTCTGTATTGTTGGTAGTCTAGCCACTGCAATTACATAATTTCAAAATTTTATACTTATCAGCATAATGAAAGTCAAAAAAAAGACCTGATAGTTTTAACGCTAAAATAATAAACTCTAAAAGTGTTACTACTTTTGATACGTTTATTAATTATGCGAATTACAAAATTTTGAAATAAAAAAACAAACTCAAAAAAAACAAAAATCCAAAAAACTTGTTTTTACTATGTAATGATATTATTTTCATTTTTTTTTATTAAGAGCGAATGCTTACTGTTTACTATTTTTGGTTTATGTTTTTGGTTTAAAATGTAGCCGTTTGCTGAATTTTGCTCATTTTTTTTACTTATTGTTAGATACGACAAATTAACTGTCATATTTTAATTTTTGTGACATTTGGAAACAGATGATGTCTAATTAACTTAAGCGTAGATAAAACGTTGTTAAACACACGTTTAAAAAGTTTTTTTATAGCAACTAAATTTCCTACTTAAATAATAATTACTTTGTGATTTTAATTGAATAAATTTGTGGCACAATGAAAACCTCTGAATAACATTTTACAGATTCCCACCTAAAATGCATTTCCTATTTTCCAAGAAGGTTTTTGTGCTACTGCTTTTAATTGCTTTTCTCTCTACGCTCAATGCACCTGACACTTTATTTTCGTAAAACGATTAAGCTCTGTTCCGGCGCATCCACCATATTTTGTAAGAAAAAAATTCCAATCAACTATGAAAATCTAAATCCATTGCGGTCACCTTTAAACAATCATTTAAAACCCTCTGGAATAAAAATCGATTTGTTGTTTAAATTTCCGATTCCCTTTAAGAGGAAACTTCACCCTTGTTTTAGTGAGGTGTTACACCGAATGTGGCTTTAATGTGCTGTCGTTAAAATAAAGATAAGCTGGGCTATAAACACAGATAAGAGTTTCCCCGAAATGCGAAGAATAATTTTATTGTACGCAAAATGGCTTTGTCTAATTCAGGATCAAGTTTCTCATAATTCTAAACCTGCTCACACGTACCTAATTGAAATTAATTCCGTCCACGTCTGTCCGCATTAGGATGGGCTTTACAAATAATTATGGAAATCCTCGCAGTCATTCCAAACATTTTGCATATTACCAGAATTATTCCAAGTGATATGTGGAATTAACTCAAACGTGCCACACGTTTCTTAATCAACATTAGCTCCATTCGCACGCCCCACCGAAATGGAGGAATTTTTCGTCTTACATTTGTTTTATAATTTCCAGATGGACTATAATTAGGTTTGGAGATAAGGAATGGGGGAAAATGGGCGCATTTTGGATTAAGTTCTCGATATCGTAATGTTCGGCATCCATTTAAAGAATTGTGGTGTGATGGCTGGAGAAGTGGTTATCTTTGACCCAGTTCAGAGAGTGACGCGGAGGAGTTAGGTCAATGAAAGTTTATTTTTGTTAAAAGAAAGAGTTTCATTAGCAGAGACGGAAATACGCGTCGATCAATTTAGGAAATTTTGTATATTTGCACTTAATATTCGCAGTATAACTTATCCAATTTATCACCTGTGCAAACTTGTTAAAGCGCGTCTGAAATTTGAGTATTAACTTACAGTAATTAATCATTTTATCTATTTCTAAACTAATTCTTCTTTCATCGAATTGTGTAAATTTTAGTTTGTCAGGGATAATTTATCAACCTATTTAGTCTCAGACTAAATCGTTTAATACAAGATTGTTTCTGCAATTCGTTTAGTCTTTGCAATAGTTCTGAACTAAATTTTAATCAGGCATTATAAGGTGAAGGGCAAGTTCGAACGTAATTTAGACTAGTTAAAAAGCCTTAGTTTTTACTGAATAGAATTATGATACAATTTTAACTAAATTTAAGCAGTGATAACTTTGATATGTACAAAGATTACTAAGTTACTTATACGGTGCATCCATTTATCTAAATTCAATTTGAATTGAATTTATTACGTACTTTTGAATCAAAGTTTATGAAATAAATTGAAAACTTTTATTATTGGAAAATCGTTAGAACATTAGACTTAACACTGCGACCTGGGGCAAGTTCAAATTTATTTTTACAACAGAAAACAGAATTCTGACGCAAAAAACTTTCCAGTAGAATAGCAGTAAGAGGATTTGACATATAATCGCAGATTAAAAGTTTAATCAATTAATTTCTTCCATCAAGGCTTAGTCTGGCAGAGCATATTTTAGATTTTTTTTCTTTTTACACTCTGTGGATTCGTTTTTTTTTCTTTTTTATAATGTCTTGATATTTTTTCATATTTTATTAATTTTTTTGCTCTTATATTTTCCCGTATTTTTATATTCTGATGTTTTAATACTGTATGCTGCTTTTACTTTCAATTTTTTTCTTCTCGCCTCTTCTCTGTTGTAAAAATTCTTCTCCTCATACTAATCTGATCTTCTTAGCACTTTCTTCTCCTTTCGTCTCTTCACACTTCACGTTATTTTCCTCACCTCTCCTTTTTTTTTCTGTTTTTTCTTCTCTTGCCGTTTTCATTTGATTTTTTGTGGGTTTTATATTTTTGCGTAGTTTGTAGGTATTTTTATTATTTTTTATATTCTATATAAATTTTATTGCTTTTTTCATTCAATTATTAGTCTGCTCTTCGTCTTTCTCCTTCTTCCCACTGCTGTCTCTTTTTCATTCTCTTTTCATTTTCACCAGTTTTTCCCTTCATTAGTCTGTTTGTCCTTATCGATTTTTTCTCTCGTCTCTATTGTACTCTCGTTTCTCTTTTCTTCTTCTCTCGACTGTCTTCCTCCCACGATTTTCCTCTCCTATTGTCCTTCTTGTCTTATTGTCTCCTCTTTGTACTCTTTTCTTTCTTCTTGCGTCTGTCTTTTTTCTTCCTAGCAAAGTATGGCTAGCTTCTCTTTTCCTCGCGTTTCTCTTCTCCTCTTATCTCTATTCTTTGCTTACTTTTTTTTTCTTTCTGCAAATGTTTTATGCCTTTTTCTCTATTTTTCTGGTCCATCTTTTACACGCTTTCTTTACTTCTCCTCTTCTCTCATTTCTACTAGCAATTACCCTCCTTTTGCTTCTCTTCTCTTATTGTCGCATGTACTTCTACTCTCGTATACTAACTCCTCTCTTTCTTTATTTTTTTCTCGTCTTTTTAGTAAAATAAGCCTTGCGTTTCCCCTCTTCTTACCGCTTTTTCTATTTTGAGAATATTGTTTCTTTCACCTCTTTTCTACTCTAAACCTCTTTTTTTTCCTCTGGTCAAACTTTTTCGCTTTTTTTTTCTTGCTTTTGCTTATTTTTTCTTGTCTCCTTTCTTTACACCTCTTCTTCTCTTTTTGCCTCTATTTTACTTCTAGTGAAGTGAAGCTATTCGCCGTCATCTCAATTCTCATTTTGCATTTACTTTTCTTTTTTCTTGCTTTTATTTGTCGCTTGTCTTTCTTATCTTCTAGGTGATTCTTTTCTGCATTTTTTTATTCTGTTTTGGCCTATTTTTTTCTTCCTTTACTCTTATCTTGGCTTTCCTTACTTTTTCGATCGTTTCATTTTTACTATTCTCGATTTTTTTCTCTTCTTCTCTCGACTTTTTTCTTCTCATGCCTGTCCTTTCCGGTTAGCTCTATTCTTCTCTTGTCTATTCTTCTTACAACTCTTCTTCTCTTTTTGCTTCTATCTTATTGCCTCTGTTTTTCGTCTCTTCCTTGTGAAGTAAAGCTAACTTCTTTTTTTTGCTTCTTTTATTCTATCGCATTTTTATTTGTTTTCTGGCTTTTATTCTTCTTGTTCTCTTGGCAAATCTCCTCTTTTTTCTGCTCAATCTTCTTCGCTTTTCTTTCTTTTTGCTTTTCCTCGCTTCAACTATAATTCCACTTTTACTATTCACTATCTTGTTATTCTTTTTTCACTTTTTTTTTCCTCTTCGTCATTAGAGAGAATATAGGATCTCTCTTCTTGTTTCTTGTTTCTTTCATATCTTCTCTCTCCTCTAGTTTTTTCTATTACCTTCTTCAGTAGTTCTTTTTTTGCTTCCGTTGTTTTACTTTTGACGTTTAGTGGTCTTCTATTGCCTCTCTTTGCTTTATGTTTTTCTTCGTTACACACGTTCCTTTCTTTTTGCGTCTTCCTTGTGAAGTGAGGCCTTTTCCCTTCTCTTGCCTCTCTTTTTCTTTTGAATTTCCCCTTTTCTTCTTCTGTCTTTATTGTTCTATTGCCTCTCTTCTCCTCTCGCTTTTTACTACTTTTCTTTGAACTCTTTTCTATTTGTAGTTCTCTTTTTCTATTACCTTTCAATTTTTCTCGTTACACGTCTTTCTTTTCCTGCTTCTTTTCTTTTTTTTTTCGAATTTCTTTGTTTTTGATAGTTTCGCCTTTTTTTCTTCTCCCCTCGGCTTTTCTCACTTTTTTCTCATCTTCACTATTCTCTACTCTTTTTTAATATTGCCTCGCTTTTCTTTTCCTATTATTTTTATTAGCGTCTTCTTTCCCTTTGCCTATCTTTTCCTCTGCTACTTGTGTTTTTGTTTGTATTTTGAACTCATTAGAAGCACCACAGCCTTTAATAACTTTTTGCACGATCAGTCGTTTTCAAATTCTCGGTGGTATGTCAAATTTACAGCTCGGACACTAAGTTGTCAAAATGGTAAATTTGTCTAGGGCTCTAGGGCAGTAAGCTGAACGTTTTTTTGACTTTGGGGACAAAAAAATTGTGCAAATTAACGTTTCAAATGTTTTAACATCATAATTTTTGCTTATATCATAAATTTTTTTTTTTGAGTTTTTTAATACATAATTTGCAATGTAAATAAAACGTTGTAGGCCTTTCTGGCCAAAACAACGATTCAGCGTCAGCGTAAATAAATATAAATGATTTGACTTCGTTGGATTCTATAATATTAGATTTATTTGTGTTTTAAACTTTTTACATCAGAATATTAATAAAAAATAGTAGATTTTGTTATACGGCAAAAAAGTGGTACTTTTTGTCAAGCAATTAAATTGCAGTAGCCTAGCGTATGCAAAATTGAGTAGCAGCAAAAGTCACTTTTCGGCCAAATAACAAATACTACTTTTCTTCTAAATGAAAGATTCAGTTCTACGACCGATAATGAGTAAATACAAATTGAACTATCAACATAGATGGCCATGCATGTAGTTGTCATTGATGACATTTACTGTGAAAAATATTGATTTCAAAGGATTTTGAAAGTTAAGGTAAGTTAAGTGTAAGTGACATAAAATGAAAGTCTCAAATAGTAACCGTCACAAAAAGTACTTTTTCTGTCTAGGCAGAAAAAGTGTTTCCATGTCAACGAACGCTTTTTATTACTTATAACAAAATTGCCTACTATACTGTCTAAAAACGACTAAAAAATAGTGACCTTTTGTGACGTTTGGAGAAAAATAAATGATTTTAAAAATTTTGTAACTAAAATTGAAAACTTGTAAATTAAAAGATTTCTGCGTCAATATCAATTTGTCATTTTATTACTTTCGATATATTTTTTTCTATTTTTATTGTATTTCTGAATACTCGTTAATTAAAACATTTTAAATCCGTTGAGTGTTTATTTTAATTAAAAAAAAGCTTATCAGTCCACATAAAATTCATTAAAAATTTTCATTACGCCGACAATGTATGAAGTTTCAAACTGCACCGAATAAACACAATTAGAAGCCGTCAAATTTTACGTTTTCAGGTCACGCTGCAATGACATCGACGTCTCGATAAGTATAAAAAAATTTACGAGATTGTAGGGAAGTTGCACACAGTGCTGAAATCGCCGCAAGAAAAATAGAAAAATAAAGAGAAGAGAACAGCTATTTATGAAGCTAGAGGACGAAGTAATTAATTTTATCGGTAGACGTGCAAACTACAAATACGGCTCTAATGGGTTTCTTAAAGCATCGAAAACAAAACGTAGTTAGCTACGAATAATATAAAGAGACTTTTAAAACGTGTATTCTACAATGTTTTATCTACGATTAAACAAAAATCTGTACTAAAAACCAACTTTTTGCACGATCGTACATAAAATAATATACAAAATTTACGTTGCAACTTTTCACTTTCCAGACGTTTTTTCCATAAAAATTTAATCAAAGTCTACACCTATGCGAGCACGCATATTAAATCCAACAATTCCCGATCCTGGACAACTCCATCCTTCGGGACCCGCCGTCCCGTAAATCTTGCTCTAGTTTCATGGAAACAAACACCTGACCTTGACACGGAGTGTTTTATCCCCGAATCGAATTTGACGAAAAATCGAAGTTATTTACATATGAAATTAAAATTAATTCGTTGGAGGAAATTCGATCAAGTTCAAGTTCAAAACGAAAAGAACTGAGTTTTCTGGTGTAATTGAATGGAAATCGAAATTTTCCGTGAGAATTAATTGCGCTTCACGCGAAGTTGTGAGAACTTTGTACATCTGGTTGTAATTTTTAGATGGGGATTTGAGGATAATAAATTTGACTTGAATTGAACGAGTTTGGGGTAATTAAATCGACATGAATCGGACAATTTGTATTAAAATGGGGTAATTAATGGAACATTTCAAATGTCAATGTTTTGGGGATATTAAAATCTAAAATCTATACAGTGAAATTAATATGTAATATTAATACTATTTTAGACAAACGTTAAAAAAAATGTATAGGCAACCCATTATGCACATTGCAGGCAACTTTGTTCAAAATATTATTCTTTTTAAATGAGCGATTACACAAAGAGATTCCACTAATGAGAAAAATGACAATGAAGACGTCAAACGCCGAATAATGAGTCTAACAAATTCACAAAACTCTGGCCTGGGATTAAAATCGTTTTCTTTTAAATTCTTTTAGCACATGATGATAAAGATCAAATTTTAACTAATCTCAATTTGTCTTGAAATCTGCCTTTGGCTCACGCAGTGATTATCTGCCTACAATTTTGGTTTAATCGAGGATAGATAAAGTGAACGTCGTGTATGGGTGTTTGCGCCACTTTTCATTAATAAACGGTGCGAACACCCACTCTAAACTGATTTGAAAGTTTGGAAATTTGTAATTACATTTTGAAATATATTTTAATGAGTTTACTTTTGAAACTTTAATGATATCTACATTTGTTTACTTTTCTGATTTTTAAATTAGATCGGTAGACTGCATATTATACAGGGTGTCACCATCAAGTTTGTTTCAAAATTAAGAAGACAAGAGTGGCAATTGAGGCCTGAACTGTCATCAACAGGTATTACTGCAGTTAAGTAACTTCCGGTGAGTGTTAGTTTTTTTTTAAATGCAACACCCTGTATATATTGTTTTGAATTACCTGTAAAGTATTGACGCGCTATAATCTTAATCAATTTTTTTGTCTATAATTTTACGTTTTGGCTTTTATAAATACAAAAAAAAATGCTTTTGGTGAAAAAGTATTGTAGGTAATTCCTAAGTAGTTGCGTCTGAACACCAATAGCTTTTCATTCGGACACAAATACAGTGATACACGGATAATTGAACATGGAAGTAAGAATGTTAACTGAAATTTTCAGTAGGTAAATTGAAATTTTAGAATTTTCAAAATATTTTTGAAAATTGTTGCCATCTTGTTCAAAACATTCGTAATATATCAAATTAAGCAAGCAAGTTTATGGTGGTAATTTCTACAAATTTCAAGCTTATAGTCTAATTTCTAATCGAAAAAGAAAAATATAATATTAATAAAATTTCAAAAATTTAATACCATTTAAAAACTGTTGAACATTGTTGCCATATTTAGACTAATTTCCATACTTTTTCTAAATTATTAGTAAAACCTATTAAAATGTTGAGAGACATTTGATTCAGACCACGAAGGTCATTATTCATCGAACCTTGATCTTGAACTCGAGACGATGACATTTTTTCATAATCATTTTGTTTCAAACGCAATGTTCGTGTTGTTTGAAGCCGAAATGTAAATCCCTGAAATTATTGGAATATTTGAATTTTACTGTCGCGTTGACACGCTTTGAACACGGCGCTGAAATTAAAACTTTTTGTAATTGAAGCAAGCAGATGCAACAAACGAAGCGAGCTGCATTCTACTAAAATGAATTTTTATTAAAATGCTGCGCAGAGTTCTTAAAATAATTTTTAACAGTTTTATTTTTTATAAAGTCTTTTTTTATTGCTTCATGCAAACTGCATGAATTTGATGTTGATGTTTAGAATTTTAGACGTGCCGAAAAATGCATTCTTACATTACGAGGTTTGTATAAAGCTTTTCGGCCTATAATAATACCAAAATTCTTTCGAATAGAAATTCGAATCTTTAAATAGATACAATAAAATGACTTTTATATTGAAATAGAGGGTTTTCTCAATTTTGTTGAAATTTTTCGCGATTTTAAATTTCCAGAGATAGGATTTAGACAGCAATTGTCATTTTACTTGTTTAAATTAAATTTCCCGAAATTTCAAATTTACGAAGCTAAAATTTTGGATCAAGTGCCATTTTACTTTACTAGATCGCATTTAAAACATCAAAAACCAAATATTTTAGAATTTTGACTTATTTTTTAGATTTGGGATTTGAAGATTCCAAAAAAAAACCTATAAATTTAACATGTCTTGGAAAAACGTCGTTTGTACCAAAGTGGAAAATTATTTCTGAAGTGGAATGGTCATTTAATTCGGAATCTGTTTTGCTCTAACAGATCCAGATTCAGAGAAATTCTTAAAAAAAATATTTTTTTAGGTCCTTTTTCAGTTTTTTTGTGAAGTTTATGGAATTACTCGACAGTGCTGCGGAAAACCAGCTTAATAAGCTTTTCAACAAGCTGTAAAATTGAACGCTAAAATTAGTACTTCTCATGATATCTTTGAAAAAACGCTGTTTTTAACGATTTTTATAATGCAATTTTGCATATAATTTAAGAATTTTGATCAATTTTTCTTGGTGATAAGTACATTAATAATTATACCAAAATTTTGCCTATTTGACGCGCTGACAAATAGATTGTTATCGGTTACTGCTTAGAAGTTACAGGAAGAAATAAATTAAAACTTTCTGTTTTTTTTTTGGGAAACTTATTGAAATATTTGTGCGATTACTGACAAAACCGTAATTTCTAGACACATGTTAAGTTTTAAAACGACTTTAATGCGAACGCTGACCAGAATAATACTTTTTAGAAAACTTGATGATTGATGAAAAGTTCTTAGTTTGCTTATGGACCAACAAAAATCGAGAGTGCAAATCTTTGAAAGGAATTGTTCAGAATTTTCTGGGAAACACAATAGAAAGTTATTAAACATAAATACTCGCCAAGCTGTTGGAAAGTTGTTAACTCTATACTAAAACGCGCTGGGTGAGCCTCTCTCTGAAGTTGAGATGTTCGATTTCGACAAGATGCCAATTTAAGGAAGTTTTCACGTCCGAACCGTACCTTTTTCGCTCCTTTTGCCGCGCTCCAAAAATCGACAAGTTTCCAAACTAACAAACTGGCTGGTTTTCGTCCTCTTCGGCCGTTTGGTTTTCGCAAAATAAATTTTTAAAACTCTGGGTACGAGTCCTGTGTTTTCTGGAACCTCGCCGTACGTCCGTTTCGTGGGGACAAAACCATAACCATTAAGTCGAGAGACACAGTCATAACCATCTCAAAAGGGTCTGATTTTTTGTACACACAACATGTACGGTAGCCGTTTTTTTTTGTCTCGGCACTTATTTAAATCGGTCCGAGCAACGAAGGAAACATTGGCGGAAATTGATTTGTTAATTTGATCTCTTTGACCATCAAGGTGTATTTTGGGTTTGTATACTCAACTTAAACTTGAAAATCTGGAAGCATGTTCTATGTTCTAAGCGCGAATTCATTGTTTAATCCCAGATCATCATTTGATGGACAAACATAAAATCACTATTTGGTACAATTGCGCCCAAAAATAATGCACCATCCCATTGCTTATTTCCAAATAGCATCGGAAAACATTTTGAGGGCCTCGCCAGGGCAGGTACGAGTCTGATCTTGACCCTCCCAGCACATCTGGGTAGTCATAAAATGGTAATTTTTCAATGTTTGCTAAAACCCTGTTCTAAAAGTATTTAGATTTTATTTTGCTGTATTGTGATGGTAAAAGAAACGTATAAATACTGTGGAGCGTTTATGACTTTAACTTTTTAAACAGTTTCCACCAAACTTACCGCAAGACCCTATAAACATAATCACCCTCAAGTGGTGGGTCTTGTCTGATGACCAGAATTGATCCCCAATAAATTACAGCCTTTTTGTTGATTCAAATTTACTGGAATTGAGGAAAAAATATTTGGAAATAAAGTTTCAGGACATGCAGACAAAATATAGTAAATTAAAATTTTTCAAATTTCGCTTAAATTAAATAAAAATATAATTGTCAATTTTGACATGTCAAATCACTTGCTCTCATTGTTTTGTAACTTTTTCACTTACTAGTTAGTAGAAACATAAGTTAATTACTAGTGAAACAAATGAAGAAAATTTGAGTTTCTTAGGTCCCAAACAATGTCAGAAAATATATTTTTATGGCAAAGTTAAAAAAACTATATTTTATAGCTGGAGACAAATAATTAAAAAAATTATAAAGTCCGTTTTTTTAAAAAAACACCACCAACACCACAATTTTCCCCGGCATTACACCCGACAACGTTGCCTAGGGAGATTTCTGGTGAGAAAATATTTGTCAATTTTTTGACATTTCTGAAAATTAGGCAGTGTTTCCGTTAAAAACGTGTTTCTTTTACAGCCTGTTGGATTGCAAATCAGGATTTAATAGACTCGGCACAGCCTGGAAGGCCGTTTTGCGTAATCAAATTGTCAATTAGGCAGCCAACCTATTTGATTTAATCACCAAAAAGTCACCATCGACTATGTTGCCGGTTGTAAAGTGCTGGGAGAGTGCGGTGTTGGTGGTTTTTTTAATAAAAAAACGGACTTTACACTCAGTTTACCGAAACAAAATTAAATCCTTAATTTTGATCAAAGATTTTTACGAAACCAAATAACTTTATTGGGGTTTTTACATCTGAAAAACTATGTTTGAAAAACTAAAACTCAAGAAAACGTATAAATTGACGCTTCAAAAATTATAAATGCTAGTTGGCCATAATCAGTAAAACATGTAAACAGTTTAACAAAATTACCAACACTAGTATAGTTGCCAAATTTTTAACAGCACTAGGATTGTTAAATGTGCCTTTATACAATTTCCTGCTAAAGTGATACTGTTACTCTAACAATTTAGAATGAAATTAAGTATTTAACATTATGTTAAAGTGACATAAGTAAGTTGCAAGTTTAATTTAATTTCAATTATTGCATTAAACCGGCCTATACTTAGTTACTATTGATCAGAATTAAAAATCAATTGTTCTAAAATTTACTTTTTTAGCAATGAAAGTGAATTATGTGAAAAAAAATTAATTTTAAGAAATAAATTAGAAATTAAAAATTACATCTTTAATTAAAAATAATATTTGATACCATCATCCATCCATGTCAGCAATCAAACTTAATGAAATCCGTGATTAATTTAATCGCAATCAACTTATAGTGGAAATGAGGTCATTGCTTAAAAATACAAACATTGATTCAAAATTTCTTTCAATGGTCTTCAAATCATGTTGTTTAGTCGACTCAATCTGCATGAGTTTTCAAGTGAGTTATAAATAAAATTTGGTTGTCTGACGCACCCTTGTACAAAAACTGACCGTTCAGATCTCAAGCAGACCAACCCAAAAGTTCTAGGGGTAAAATGTATTGTTGGGTGCATATTCTGTTCACACCATGGTGCATTATTTTCGGACGCAATTGTACCATTTACGACTCGGTCGACTTTTAATCGTTCTAAAGCAGTAACTAGATATTAGAGAGACTAAAAATGCAAGTATGTATGATTAATTGGGGTACTTATTACACAAAAGGAATAAACCATCACTTGAGTTAGTTTTGTTATTTATGACCGACATCCACTTTACACCCTTTCTCACCAGAAAAAAAACTGACCATCAGACAGGGATAGTGGTGGAACATTTTACGGATGTTTTTCATCAATAAAAAAATCTGCTATTCGGTAGTTTAGTACTATTGTGTAGTGAGTACTCCAATTAAGTCTTAAAATCATGTCGACAATTGTTCAAGCGGAGATAAGGATTGGATAAAATAATGTTCACTACGAATGAACCGATAAATAAATATGAATTCGAAGAGAACAATAAATCCATAAGGAATGAAGAATTCGAAATCTCCGAAAAATGGGATCGGACATTTTATTCGTTTTATAGTAGTTTAACAAAAAAAATCAGAACCCTTGAATACCCCAAAACGTACGTCTATAATTAATTAATTATAATTACACAATATTTAAATACATAAAATACAATATACGGTAGCGGCTTCTTTCCCTGGAGAGAACCGCCACTTAATAAAATCAATCCGAGCTCTGCAAAAAACATAATTTAACATTAATTAACTACGAAACCGTACTCTCAATTTACAAAAAAATACGATTTTTCATGCATGTTTGGGATATGATATAAGATAGGTATAAGTATTTGCTTTGAATGTGCTAATTGAGTTTTGTAGGTCCCTATTGAGGTAAAAAAAAATGTTTCGAAAGGTAACTGTGGAATTCCATGAATTGAACTGTAATAAAAAAAACTCACAAAAATTATCAACAGCAGTCTTTCTTCATAAACTGAGAATCTATTATTGTGTGATTGCATGAGTTCAAAAAAGAACGCAAATAAATCTTTTTTGCAAACAACGGATCTGCTTATTAAAAATCGAGAGGATAACCTACCGGGAAAATCGGTGTATTAGTCTTAAAAATTATGAGGAAATCAAGGAAATCAATAGGAAATCACTAGAAAATCTGTTGAAATCTTAAAAACATAAGGGGCAACCAATAGGAAATCAGAGGAAATAATTAGGAAATCAGGGAAAGTTAGACAAAATCACTAAAAAATCATGGAAAAATCAATAGAAAATGAGAGGACATTACTAGAAAATCAAAAAAAATTCGAACGAAATCACAAGGAAATCAGGGAAATTTAGACAAAATTACAAGAAAATCCGAGAAAGTTAGACAAGAACACAAGGAAAAAAATATTAACTTCTGGGGTTAACCTTCCCAGGAAATCAGTGTATCAGTCTTAGGAAATCACTATGAATCAGAAGAATTTGTTACGAAATCAGGGAAACTTGGACGAAATAAAAAAAAATCAAAGAAAGTAAGACGAAATCACTGGAAAATCATTTTAATATCAGGAGCAATCAATAGGAAGTTAGGGAAAAATCAGACGAAATTACAAAGAAATCAAAAAAAGTTAGACGAAATCAAAAGGAAATCAGGAGAAATAAGCGAGGAAATATGAAGAAGTTAAGTGTATACCATTTTTGAGAAGTATTAACCTCTGACAAATTATGTCATTAATAAGAAATCAATATAATATCAATAGGGGAAAATTATTAAGATATCTGAGGCAATCATTAGAAAATCAGCGAATATTACTTGAAAATGAGGAGTTAGACGACATCAATAAAATCAGTTAAAGTTAGACGAAATCCCAAAGAAATCAGGGAACGTTTGACAAAATTACAAGACAATCAACGAGGAAATCAGGTGAACTCAGATGAATGTCATTTTTGAGAAGCATTAACACCTGGTGAATACCAATTTATAAATGAATAAACTTAAACAAGCAGGTCGTTCTCAAACAATGGACCTCAAAATTTAAATTATTGTTGCTCATTTATAAATTATTGTTCAAATCTCAAAATGGTATAAAGTTTTTTGACTCCACCGTTTTTCGGTCTGCCTGTTTTAAATTTGGCAGCAAAAATCCCAAACAGCCTGTATGTATAATAATTCTAATTATCAAGGATATTGAAATGCAAAGTTTATTTGCGAATTAACGAAATTATTCCTAGAAACTCACCAATTTATATAAATTTGCGAGATTCTAATATATCTTTTTTTCTTGCTATGACGTGATGCCCAAAAGAGAGACTACACCGCGTGTCTTATATTTTTTCTTTTTTCATTGTAATAGAATTTGCAATGGACTTAGAAACCACGAAAGGCGCAGACAGTTATGAATTTTCTGCGTGGTACTGTTGAATTTTTAATAGTGAAGCCCGATGGTTCCTTAATTTTTTTATCTGTTAAACTTTTTATTCTTTTTTTCATTTTTAAATTATCAGGAAAATTTACATTTTGCCATGACTAATTCTTTCTAACAAAGTTTCATGAATCGAAAAACACAAAATATGAAGTTATTTTAAAATTTCCTTTTCTAAATGCTAAATGACTAAATACTATTAACTAGGGTGGTCCTCGGAATTCTGTGGATCTAATAAATAAGCAATTCCAAATTATCATCCAACGCTACGGAAAAGCGAGGTTCACAAAAGAAGCGAGATCTACAGAATTCCGAGGGCCACCTAGTTGAATACACTAAAAATTTATTTTTGCATCTTCAATTTTACGAAAACTTTATCTGTGGGAAAAAAAATTATCTAGGTAGATTGATATAGAAACGTCTTAAAATGCATCATTTTAAAAAATGATAGAAATTCAAAATTTAAAAAAAAACTGCAATTTTGTGGACATTCAAAATGAAATTCTAACAAAATTTTTAAAAGTTGAAATTTTTTGCTGAAAATCGCACGAGACTAAATATTAGCTAATAGAAAAACAAAATTCGATATGGTGGCAATATAGAAATTTTCCTGGAAATTATTTACATCTTGCAAACCCAACATGAAATTAATAAGCGGAAATTTTTTCAGCTAATCAGAAAAAAGTTGTGTATGTTGTCATGGAACATTCTGTTACACAATTTGATTTTCTGTTTGAAATTGAAAATTTTATTAAAAAGCATTAAAATGTATGTTCCACTCGGGTTAATTATGTAATACGTTTCTGAAATGCATTCGAAAAAAATTCCGGAAATAATCAATGCACTAGGGATATATAAGTGAAAATAATTTCAAATTCTTTTTCATATATCTTCTAAATGGCAAAAGATAATAACTTGTATAAAACCGCATTAGGGCAGAGATCTCATTGTTTATAATGAAATTAACAAATCAAAGTACAAATTTAAAAATTATAAGGAAAAGCTATAAAAAAAATTAAAAACCGTTCGTCTTTTAAAATTTTTTTCACATCTATTTTGACAAAAACAAAAAAACAAAACCAAAAACTAACGGCAATTTCTATTTAATTACCTTTTTAATGATGTACTTAATATAAAGTTTTATGATTTTTCAAGTTATTAACTGAAAAAACATAAGTAGGTAAACTGTTTTTGAGTTTCTAACTTTTTTTTAATGTGTACTATTTTAAATTTCCAGAGACAAACAGTTTAATTGTCATTTAACTTGCTTCAATTTTACGCAACCTCGAAATAACGCCTTTTTATCACAAATTTAGAACATATAAGATTTCGAATTTTTGATTTAATTTTTTAATTTTTCAAATTTTCTGTGATCAATTTTAGAACAAAAATGTATTTTTTAAATTTCCCGCAACTTGGAAGGTAAATTATTATTTTCTTTGTTTAAAGTTTTAGCAATTTGAAGATGACTCCATTTAGATCGGATTTACAGATCGAAAAACAAAAATTTCCAAATTTTGGCTTCTTTGTTACATTTTTTGTAATTTCAAGTTTACAATGACGGAATCCAGAAGGTTAATTTTTATTTGACTTGTTTAAATTTCCGGCAATTTCAAGACGCCATCAACATTAAAAATCAAATATTCGAAATTCAGTCTAGATTTTAAATTTTTTATTATTTCTAATTTTCTATGATAAAATTTAGAAGAATAGTTGTCATTGTACTTGTTCAAATTTCTAGAAATTTTAAAATGGCGCTTTTTACAGCAACGAATTTAGAATATCTAAAATTCAAAATTTCAGAATTTTAGTTTACATAGACGGCATATTAAAGCCGAATTTTAATTATCTTGTTTTAATTTCCGGTAATTTCAAGACGCCATTTTAAGATCGAATTTAAAACTTCAAAAATCAAAACTTCCGCAATTTTGTCTTAATTTTTTTAATTTTTTACTATTTCTAATTTTTGTGATTGAATTTAGAAGAAGAGTTGTCATTCTACTTGTTCAAATTTCCGGAAATCGCAAAATTTCGCTTTTTAAGAACAAATGTAAAAAATCAAAAATCATTTTTGGTAATTTCAATTTTACATTGACGGAATTTAAAAGGTCAATTTTTATTTTACCTGTTTAAAGTTTGCGGCAAGCTCAAGGCGCTATTTTTAAAATTTTTAAATTTTAGAATTTTAGATTATTTTTTAAATTTGCGGCAATTTCAAATTTACAGACACGGAATTTGGAAAATTATTTTCCAAATATCTCCGAGTCCGTTCCACATTTCAATTATGAGTATTATTATCAAAAATGTAGTCCTAATCCACTTGTTTCAAACTTCCGGTGAAGTAATTAGAACTTTTGTCCAAACTTCCCCAAGTTTAACATTTGTGCGTAGATTTATCAACTCTGTCGATAAAACAGGCCGTTTCTTGCGCTACATAATTTTACATAAACAGGCTATTAATTCCCCGTCGTCGTTAACACTGATTTACAACACACCCTAAATCAATTTTTGCAATTCCATAAAAACTCTTAAATAATTGTCATATAATAGCCCACTTACGTATATTCTTTCCATAAAATCCGCTCATTTCGCTCCGATTTCCATGCATATAAATAAGACACTAAACTTCCTCGGAGACTTTTTTTAATAGGTTTTTCTATAACGGATAAATTCGACATAATCGGTTTACGCAGAATCGATAGAAAATTATTGTTTAGCCACGCCTGGGAAATTGTTTATCCGGGAAGAAATATTGACCTGCATTACAGTGGTTTACATAAAATAGGGGAAGTTCGCTCGTAACAGTTGGTATAACTGTTATTGTAGCAATGACAAGATTTCCGGGGCATAAAATAGTTCGGGGAGCTTGTTGAAACGATGACAATGTAAATTTAAATTTAAGTTTGCAGAGTTCGGAGCGATTAAAATTGTTGGAAAGCGTTGATTTTGATCCGAGGCTTTAACTAGAGTTTCTAAGTTTTGAGGAGGAAAAAATGGGAGATAGGAGGGGCGCGTGCGGCGACACAAAAATGGGAAGTTTGAGATAAGGAAATTCAAACTTTTTTATGGCAAACTTTGGCTCGGAGAGAATATTTTCCATATATCCAATTAAAGCAGGAAGGAATATAAAATTTCGGAAATTTTGATTTTAAAATTAATTATTAAAATGAAGATTTTTAGAGATTTTAAAAAATGCAAACAAAAAAAACCAAAAAACTGATTAAAATATATTCAAAATAATGAGATTGCAGTTCAGAAAACAAAAAAAATATGGAAAGAATGTAAAACAATCCGGGGATTCAGATCAATCAAAAGGAAGTATTCAAACGAAAGATAAATATACAAAATAAATAGAAAATTTACTACAAAATAAGAAAAACAATAAAAAGAAAACAAAAGAAATTTATCCAAGGTGTATCTAAATAGAGATAAACCCAACAAATTAAATAAAGAAGCTGAAAATTCTGAAGGATAAAACACAAAAATAAAACCAAAGAAAAAATCAAAGTACAAAAGGCAAGAGTAACCCTAGAGAATAAATGTTAAGAAAGAACGCAAAAATTATTTCGCATATTGAAAGCAAAGTAAATAGAATAAAAGTAATAAAAATTAATGACAAGCATTTAATACATGTAAATAATTAAGAAAGAAAAGAAAGAATAATCTTGATAATCATTTTTCAAATCTATAAAATTTAAGAAATTGAATGAAAGAACAAAGGAATGTTAAAATTAGCAGTTTTACTTTATAGAGAAAGAACTTAAAAGGATACAGGTCATTAAACTTGTTTAGATTTTAGGCAAAATGACGCCATCTTTTGATTGGATTTAGAACATAAAAAATAAAAAAATCTCAAAAGATTGGTTTATTTTTTAAATTTCCCGCAAATTTACATTTTAGAGGTAGAATCTAAAAAGTCAATGGTCATTTTACATGTTTTTAGATCGAATTCAAAACTTCCAAAATCAAAAATTTTAGAATTTTGGCTTATTTTTTTTAATTTCTCGCAATTTAAAATTTTTAGTGGTGAAATTTGACAGGTCAATTGTCATTTTACTTATGTAAATTTTACGAAGTTTTAAAATCGCGCCATTTTTAAATTGGATTTAAAATATCGAAAATAAAAAATGTCAGAATTTTGGTTTATTTTTGAAAGTTCTCGCTTTTCTAAATTTTTTGAAATGGAATTTAAAAAGTGAATTGTTTTACTTATTTAATTAAATAAACTCCAGGCAATTTTAAAATAGCAAAATTTATTTAAAATTCCTGAATATTTGTTTATTTTTTAAATTTCTTGCAATTTCAATTTTTTTATGGTGGAATAGTCATTTTACATGTGTAAATTTCTGGCAGACTCAAAATAGCGCCATTTTTATATCGAATTTAGAACATCAAAAATCAAAAATTTCAGAATTTTTCTTTATTTTTTATTTCCCACATTTTGAAATTTGCAGGGGTTAAACACAGAAAGTCAATTGTCATTTTATTTATTTAAATTTTCGGCAATTTCAAATTAGCGTTTCTTTACAACTTTAGAAAATTTAAAAAAATTTTGAATTTTAACTTGAAAATTTTTTGCCATTTTATATGTTTTTATGTCAAATTTAGAAGAGCATTTGTTTTTTACTTGTTTAAATTTCCGCTAATTTCAAAGAGGCGCTATTTTTAGATCGGATTTAGGACATCAAAAGTCAAAAATCTTAGAAATTTTGTTTTCACTGATATAGAACTTGGGTTAATTGTCATTGTACTTGTTTAAATTTTCAGCAATCTAAAAAATGGCACAATTTTCAGATTAAAATTAGAACATCCAAAATCAAAATTTTTAGAGTTGTTGCTTATTTATTATTTATTTTCAGCAATTTTAATTTACAGAGATGGAATTTAAAAAGTCAGTTGTTATTTTTCTTTGTTAAATTTGCAGCAATTTTAAAACAGCTTCAATTTTAGATTTGATTTAGAACAATGAAAATAAAAAATCTCAAAATTAGCTAATTTTTCAAATTTCTCAATTTCAATTTTACAGAGGTAGAAATTAGGTTTATTGTTGTTTTACTTGGCTAAATAAATATCTAAAAATGGCATCTTTTAGATCGGATTTAGAACATCGAAAATCAAAATTTTTAGAATTTTAGGTATTTTTTTAATTCTGGCAATTTTTAATTTTTAAAAAATTTAAAAGGTTAGTTGTCACTTTACTTGTTCAAGTTTCCAGCAATCTTAAGTTAGCGCCACTTTTGGAATTCAAAAATTTTAGATTTATAGCTTGTTTTTCAAATTTTTCTCAATTTTAAATTTGTAGAAGTGGAATTTAAAAGGTCAATTAATATTTTACTTGTTTAAATTTTAGGCAATCGCAAAATGGCACAATTTTTAGATCGGATTTAGAACTTCGAAACCCAAAATTTTGATTTATTTTTTAAATTTCTCGCAATTTTTAATTCGCAAAGATTAAATTACAAAGATAAATTGTTGTTTTACTTGTGAACATTTCCGGTAATCGAAAGTTGACGTCAATTTTAAATCAGATGTAGCACATATAAAACCTTAACTTTTAGTGAATTTTGACTTATTTTTTTTAATTTTAAATCTTTCGCAATTTCATATTTGCAAATTTAAAAAGTTAATTGTCAATTTGCTTGTTTTAATTTCCAACAATCACAAGGTGCACTTTTTAGATTGGAATTAAAACATAAAAAATATATTTTTTTATACTTTTGGCTTATTTTGTAATTTTTTCGCAATTTCAAATTTATAGAGGTAGAAATGAAAAAGTCAATTGTTATTTTACTTGTTTAAATTTCAAGTAATGTCAAAAATTGCGTCGTTTTTAGATTGGATTGATAACATCAAAAATCAACATTTTTAGAATTTTGGCTTTTTGTCCAAATTTCTTGCAATTTTAAATAGACAGTGGTGGAATTTATAAGGTCAATTGTCAGTTTACTTGTTTAAATTTCCGGTTATTCTAAGAAGACGCTTTTTTAGAACAAATTTAGAACATAGAAATTTAAAAGTTTCAGAATTTTGACTTTTTCTCAGATCGAATTTAGATAGCTGTCATTTTACTTGTTTAGACTTCCGCCAATCTCAAAATTGCGCCATTTTTAGATCGAATTTAGAACATTAAAAATCGTAGCCGTAAAATAAAATTTAAAGTAATTAAAAAAAACTCGAAAAAAATATAAAACGGTAAACAAACATTTTAAAACAAACAAAAACTTAAAAAAAGCGACAATAATACCAAAATTAAACTTAAAATGCACTTTACAATAAAAAAAGATTTCGCGTATTCCTTTTCTATGGTCGTTGTGTTGTATGCACTTGTAATTTTATGGTGCAAAGTGCGCCATCGTAAATTATTCCTCAAGCTCAAGACAATAAAAACGAGACATCTGTAATTGAAGTTGCTAGAATTCTTAAAGAAGCAATTACTTCATTCTTGCACGAAACTGTGTTCCTCAAAATATTACATAGTTTTATTATTTACCTACTCGTATAAAATTAAATTAAGTCTTTGTGGTATAATTCTTATTCCAGTTACAACCCGCACAAAGTGCTCTTTATCAGCCTTTCCACTTTTCATGTCAACAACAGCTCAGACAGAAGACCGATGTTATTTTCGGCGCTACAAAACCTTAAAACGAAAATCCCAAAAATTTAACTTGCTGACAGACCGTGAAAGAGAATACATAAATAATAACCGCTAATTATAATCATCAATCTTTTTGTTTGTCTCGAATCTTTCTTTCCTGTCACTGTATTCCAATGAGCGCTTTTAATATTCGGCTTTGAAAATATAATAGCAATAGCTAATCAATTCTGTCAAAAAAATACGATGAAAATTTTAGTACGGTAAAATTGTAAATGAGTGAAAAAAATAAATTTGGGCGTGATCAACCGTTTTTATTATCCCAGGACGTTGACATTAATAAACTAATAAAAAACGTGTTTTTTTATCACTGTTCAACGTACCTTCAGTCAGAAAAAGTGTCGAATAAAGTCCGTTTTTACCTCCTCATGGCACTGCTGGACCACCACCTGTAACAATACAAAACGGACTGAATAAGCAAGCATACATTATCATATAATTCTTTTTTATTACTGACGTGTTTCACCTATAAGGTTATAAATGCTTCGTGAAGGAAATACGTTAGATGCAAATTATGGCCCACATGAAATTCCGGCGATTTTGGTTGTGTTTACTTTGTACAGGTTCAGGGTCAAAATTTTGTCATTTATCAGACGTGAATTGTGCAGTGACAGACAGGTCTGTGCGATATTGCAATGTAAACAAGTAAATAAAGTTGGCGGTATAAATATTCAAAACGGGGAGCGAAGAGAAATTTTCGGTGTTCTATTTCTACGCTTTAAACTAATTTATTTTATGATCGGTTGTATAATCTATGTTTTACCATATTATCTCGTTTTGAGTCCATAAAGTGACGTTCGTGATTATAAAGTAAAACAGCCGTTTGTTAGTGTCAAATAATTTTTAATAAACTAATGCTAAATTTCAATTTCACCTCCTGTATCTAAATCGCATTCTTTTAAAAGAAAATTGTTTTTACTACAATCGAAGATAAAACCTTGTATGTAATTTGTACATAATTAAGCTTAGTAGATTTTCTGATAGTATATTAGACTTTGTAAGAAATTATTGCTTGTTTTTTCTATAACTTATTAAGTTGTGGAATAATAAAGCAAGCGTGTGTACGTTTTGATCACTTTATGAGAGCGAGACGGACTGAACAGAAATGATACGAGGTGTTTATAAATGTTTCTAGCATCAAGGGTGGCTTTGAAATGTCGAAGAAATTTGCCGCTTATTACAAATGTGGTTTTAGAGTTTTCAACAGACATTTGCAGTTAACCTCATCATAGAGCAAAATTAATTTAAAAAAAAAAGCTTTACTTACGGTTTTAAACCTGAAAATCAAAGACTTATATTTCATACCAATTGATAGTGTGGCCCCTATTTTAGTGTTAATAGTATATTACGCAACGTGTGGGGTAAGAAGCCAATTACCCACGAGGGGAAAAATTGTGCGCGAGGCGAAGCCGAGCGCAATAATTCCACGAGAGGGTAATTGGCCTTACCCCCGAGTCGCGTACTATACTTTTTCTACGACTCCCTTTCTCGCAACCTTCCTTCTAATTTTTGTTTCGATAAATGACAACTAAAGTCGAATTTTACATGATTTTTATTAAATGTTGGCAATTGAAATATTTATAATAAGTATCAACTAAAAAAAAACAAAGAACAATTTTCATAAATTATGAACAACCTTGGAAATTTTTATTTGTTAAAATTAATAGTAAAGTTAGAACAATTTTTTATTATAAATGGTGCAAGAGATTTGGTTAGCTCAGTATTCAACGCGAAACAATTTGTGAAAGTTTCTGCTTCATCCGTGGCAGTTTCTAATTCGCTGAAATTCAGAGATGTAGTGCAAGTAGCCATGGATGTAGAAGGTAACCCGTCTTGAACTTGCGCCAGTCCTACGGATTCCAGTATTTTTTTGGAAGTTGCTGTCTTATTTGCCATTGAATCATCGACGTATCCTTCTGCAACCGCAGAGGATTTCCATCCTCCGTGTCTTTTCAATGCAAACAAGTCACCTCCAGCGTCAACCAAAATTGTAGCAGAAGTTCTTCTAAGGCAGTGGCCAGTATAGAGTTCAGGTGTTAGCAAACCTAAGTATTGGGCTATTTTCTTCGGGACATCAGCCAATTTATTTATTCCTACCACTTGCCTACTCATTTTTCCTTTTTGATAATTTAAGAATAATTGAGAAATATTATGATCCTGTATTTGTTTCCGAAGATTTATATACTTCTTGCAAATATGACAAAATTGTCCGGAAACCACAAACGATCGAGATATTTTAGTTTTGCTATTAGGTATTTTTACTATAAGGTTTGATTCTGAATCTTCCATATCTGCGAGTATCATTTTTTTCAGTTCTTGTGCCCTGCAAGCCCCAGTAATTCCAATAATCAGGACTGTTTTTGTAAACAGGTGTTCTAAATTAGGAGCATCCTTCAGAAAAGTATTAATTTTTTGAGCCGTTAGAATTTTTGATTTTTTACTCTTGAATCCATCCGATTGTCTCTTTAAGAAAGCCCGTAATTTCTGGTAGTTTGCAATATTTAGGTCGTGTTTGATGCTTAACATGGTTCTTAACATTGAATAAAAAGCCCACAGGGACGAAGGTTTGAAATCTTGTTTCAACTTGCCAAAATACGCCAGTAAAATATTCTCGGAGAAAGATGCCACTCCGTTGTCCGCACGCCAGGTCATGAACTTGCTGAACACCGACTTGTACCGCTCTTTTGACTTTTTCGGAATCAGATCATCAGTTGCACTAACTGCTTGTGCTGCAATTTCGGGGGCCGTAGCTTGCAATTCACACTCGAAGTCACTCATCATGATGAAATATACAAATACAAATTGCAAATGTCAATTTTGACAAATTTTTATGACATCCACAGCAACTGCTATTCCTCTGTACTATTATGTAATTATATATATTACCCACTGGTCATTACATTGCAGTGTGTGTAACCATGGATTTACTTCGAAGGACAATCGTTTGTAATTTATAGATTACTATAACAGGAGTAGAAAAAGAGTATGTACACATTGAGCAGTGTATTGTACTATGCTAGGAAATTTTGGAAAAGTTGGTATTACTTGGAAAGTAATGAAGTGGAGGGGGATGACGCAGTCAAAGTTTTAATTGTTGGCATTTTCTGGCTTTCAAAAAGTAAGCGGATGAAAATGCTTGCGCCAACGTTAAAAAAAGCAATTTCGGTCTTCATTACCAATGTGTAAGTTGACATTTACGGTTTCACATGAGGGTCATTATTTTGTTTAAAATTTTAGAGCATAAACTATAGACGAGAGTTCAATTGTTACAAAGGAATATTGTCTGGCCACCATAAACTTCACTGTTCTGTAAGTTTCACCATTCAAGAAAGGTAGACCTAATGTTTGGTGTATTTCAGGCCACATTCAATTTCTTTCTATTTGATAGTTTGGTTATTGCAAAGTTTGTTTGGTGTACACATACGATATCGTTAAAAAAAGTGATCACTCTTGTAAAGGAAAACACTTTTGGAACCGTCTAATTGCTACAAATCTTAAAAATGCACCATTAAAGGGACACAACTTTGTTAAACTTCTTTGCAATGGGAAGTTTTGTGCTGACAACCGATCTCAGAGTGAATCCCATGACAATTGGTCATAATTTGAAAAAAGACGACATTTTATTTCCTACACTAAATCAACATGAAATCTTTGATATGTGAGGTATAGACGTATTCAAATTCAGCAACTCAAAATCCTCGATGGTTGAGGTAATTAGAATTTACCTAAACGAATTGAACACTTTATAGTTGACTATGTAAACATTAAAAGCTTTGCTAAATTCTCCATGTGTTTCACTTCTAACCAGTTCTTCTAATAAGTTAACAACTTAAATATTTCAGTCATACGACTTTATAATTTCATTGTCAACAACTAGAAAAAGAATCCACTTCTTTGAAAACCATTCAAAAGCCATTCCAATTTTGAAATAACTTCAAATTTCCGTAAATACGGGAGCCAATTGTCAATGTTTACAAATGATGCCGTTTCTGTCAAAGTGCTGTCAGACAAGGTCGTCAACTTTTGGTGTATAAAAATGTCCCTATGAAGTACATTCCTCCACACAATTTTTTGGGATAGTCCCAAATTTCGGGCCAAGTTTGACATTTGGACCTCACTATCAATTGGTATGAAGTATAAGCCCGTTTGCACCGGTTACAGTTAAGTCTAAAGATTAAGTTAAACGCAGATTAACTTATAGATTGCGTTGCATCGGTTCCTAATCTTTCATAAATGACATCTATCTGTCAGTTAATTTAATCCCTGAAGAAGGTACGGTTTAAAACTTAAATATAAAGTAATTGTTAATATTTTGTAAAAATTGACTTCAAAAAGTGCCGAAATGGCTTTTATTTATAATAATTTCAATGTAATGGTGTTGGACGACGACGACCTTAAAGAAATAGATTTCATTTTAAATGGCTTACCGCGGCAAGTATATACAAGAAATAACAGTTTCGACCCGTACGACGACGCAAATTTTAGAAAAAGATTTCGTTTATCGATGGCTTGTTGCTTAAGGTTGTTAATGTTGAGAGAAGAACGTTTGGAGTGCCCTTACGATAGGTGCGAATTCATGTCGCTTTTTTAATCGACATCGTTAATTCAAACCTAGCACCTCTTTTCGTTTGATCTAACGACACTGAACCTCCGCCCGTTTTCATGATTTCTCTTTTCTCCGTCGCAGCAAAATTTCTAATCACTTTTTTCTTATTTTCGTAAAATCTTTTTAATACTTCTTTACTGCGCCGAACATTTAGGATATTTTGAGCAATAAATTCATCAGTGATTTGATTCCATACATTCCTTTTGTTTCCAAGAGCAAGAATCAGTTTTTTTTTTATTTTCTATTACATTATCATACTTTTTGACCAAGCTCAAACACAACACTTTTTCGTCTGGTGTAAAATTCATCCAGCAAATTCGTTTTGCTTGCAATTCCTATAACACGAGCAACGTAAACTTAGATGAAAAGTAGAGGAAATTGTACCATTATCATTTTAAATCACTTTAACTTCTGGCTTTTCTCTAATAATTTTTTTCAAAATGTACAACACTGTCCGTTACCTTACGTTACCTTCAGTTAGTTAACTGGCAGATCGAAAAGTGTGGTGCAACGCAATTTAACTTTAACGAAAGCTTAACTTTAACTAACGTTTAGTCAATCCAAACCTTTAACTGTAACCGGTGCAAACGGGCATGAGACACAAAATCATAACTAAAACGTCGTTGACGTTACATTTTAAGTGTAGTTAAACATAGTTATACAGGGTGTTATGGAAATGAGTACACAAAATTAAACTGGTAAGAGAACTCACCATTTGCAACAACTTTTCTTAATAATTTTTTTTCGAAATCGCATGTTTTTAAACTAATTTGTCCCCCCCATATTTTGACGAGTCGCCTACCTACCACTGAATTGCTATAAAATTAAAGAACATAAAAGCACAAAAAACTCTGCGTTATCAGTCCGCCCGTAAGAAACTTTATTAATGGCTATTCTAAACTAATTTGGGGAGCGGGGGGCGGTGGTTTTCGAACTATTTAGTTTAAGATAAACTAAAAAAAATTGGGAATTTACATAAATTTTATTCAAAAAATTCATAACACTGTTATGAAATTAAATACACAAAATTTAACTGGTTAGATCGCATCAAGATTTCCGACTTTTCTAGGTATTTTTTTTCCGTAAACGCATTTTGGTTTTCGTCTTTTCCCGCCCTTAATTTGGCAAGCCATTCGATGTCTCTAAATAAATGTACTTTCATTTTCAAAACGAGGTTTTTTGACTTAAACCTTATCACAACTTTTTGTCACAAAAACGACTGATCAGCTGTAGTTTAATTAAAAACGCTCAGTTTGTCGTGAATTTTCACAGTGTCAAAGCTATTAGATTGTTCTTAAAGTGCAAAAGGTGCTACAAAATGGTTTATACCCATGGAATACACGGATATGGTGCTTCTGTATGGGGAAGTTCGGGTCAATGCCCGGGAGGCAAAGCGTCTGACAGTGCCCGTTTCCCAGATCGACGAAGTCCAAACGAACGTACGTTTGTTGGAGCAGTCCAGCATTCGCGTGATTTTGGAAAATTTCAAACTCCTAATCATAATCGTGGCCGCCAACGGGCTGAGCAAGTGGTGGATCTGGAACCCGCAATTTTGGATGCTGTTGCCGAAGAACCCAACATCAGTGTTCGTCGATTGGCACTTCGTATGGGTATTTCGACCTTTATTGTATGGAGAAAGGTTTCCACCCATACCACGTCCAGCGTGTGCAAGCACTGGAGGCTGAAGATCCCCCGAGACGGTTCTAGTTTTGCCAGTGGTTTCAATGGAAATTGACTGAAGAGCCAGGTTTTCTGAGCTACATCATCTTCACAGATGAGGCAGGGTTTACACGCGATGATGTTTTTAATATCCCTAACACACACATATGGGCCGACGAAAATCCACACGAGATTATTCAAAGACGCTTCCAACGCCGGTTTTCTATTAATGTGTGGGCTGGTTTACTTGTAGACCAGTTAATTGGACCATACATTTTGCCCAATCGTTTAACGGGTGCAGCGTATTTAGATTTTCTGCAAAATGTATTTAATGATCTCCTGGAAACTGTGCCGCTAGCGAGACGTCGGGATATGTGGTTCCTGCACGATGGTGCCCCCCCACATTATGCTAGAGATGTGTTCCAATGGCTAAATGTGCACTTCGAAAACAAGTGGATCAGTAGAAATGGACCAGTGTTGTGGCCCCCTCGTTCGCCAGACTTAAATTCCTGTGATTTTTTCTTGTGGGGGCATATGAAACAGTTAGTGTACGCAAACCCCGTGGATTCAGTGGAAGAATTAAGTGAACGTGTAAGTGCTGTGGCTGAAACAATTCGCCAAAACCCCGCGATGATTGTGAGAACACAAACTTCAATGGCCCGGAGAATTCAGGCATGCATTGATAGTGAAGGACGGCATTTGGAGCATTTTTTATAAACAAATTTGGCACTCCTGTACAATTGTGCTTTTGTGAATTTAGTATTGTTTTTTTTCGTACAAACAAATGAACGGCGAAGTATCAACGGGATGTAAACACCCGTTTTTATGAAGCATTGGTTTTTGTCGCATAAATGAAGGTTAGTATCTTTAATGCATAGGCGGGTAACGCTTTTCACAGCAAATTTTCATGGATTTTTAATTCGAAAACGAAAGCATTTTAGATTTTTTTTTATTAAGAAAAGTTGTTGCATATGGTGAGTTCTCTTACCAGTTTAATTTTGTATACTCATTTCCATAACACCCTGTATTCATTTTAAAAACAAAGCGTTTTGTCAATTATTTTCAAAATGACCCTGTACTTTAGATATCAGTCAAAGTGAGAAATACTTTTTTGCAAAAGTCATTTTTAACAATTTACTCAATGTGTTTTTCGGGCGGTATGTCAGACTTACTTGGTTGTCAAGTCGGTAAATCTCTTTGGAAACCATGGGCGGTAAAGTAAAAGTTCAACAAACTCACGCAACTACAAAGTTTTTTTGAGATTGGAGGCAGTAGAATTGTGGAAATATCAAATCCTTCGGCATCAGAATTTTCGCCCATATCCCTCAAGATTAGCAGTTTTATTACACAAAAACAAAATACTAAATTTGCTGACAATAGGTTGACAGCGGTTGACAGCATTGCAACCAAATCAAGGAGGAGATTGTCAAGGAATATATTCAACTCACAGACCTTTGCATGAAGCAAAACATTTTTCAATTTTCCGGGAATTTCTTTTTCCAGCATGAAGGCACGGCAATGGGTTATTTATTGTCTCCGTTCATTGCTGACCTTTTCATGAGCCGCTTTGAAAAGGAACTTGAATCTGAGCTTGAATATTTTTCAAAAATCTGGGTTAGGTATGTGGACGATATTTTTGTCATTTTTGATACAAACAAGTCAAATATTGATGACTTTTTAATCAAAATAAATAACCGTTATCCAACGATAAAATTTACTTGCGAAATAGAGAAAGACGGAAAACTCCATTTTTAGACACAATTGTAATTAAAAATAAGAACATATTAGAGTTTGATGTTTATAGGATGGAAACCAGTACTCTTCGCTACATCACTGCAGACTCCCTTCATTATCCTCAACATAAGATGGCAAGTCTAAATTTTCTTGTTTACCGGCTTTTGAATTTTTCATTAAACAAATTCAGATTCACAAAGGAATTAAAATTAATTAAAGATGCTGCCAGGTGTAACGGTTTCGATCTCAATATTGTTGATAAAATAGTTAGAAAATTTAGATTTAAGAAATTGGTCAATGAATGTTCTACTTTTCAGAAAACATCTAAAGAGACTTCTTTTGTAACAATTCCTTACTCACCTTCAGTGACAAAGGGACTGGAAAGAATTTTCCAGGGTTTGGATCTGAAAGTAGTTTTTACTTCGGGTGCAAGCCTCCAAAGTCTTCTAGGTAATCCTAAAGACCGAGTAGAAACAACAGAAAAGTCGGGGATTTATGAAATTAAATGTAAAGATTGTGATCAGAAATATATTGGGCAAACAAGAAGGTCAACATGTTGCGTTGCCCAACATGTTTTTGACAATGACCACCACATTGATGAAAGTTGTCTTCGTTTAATTAAAAATGTAAATAATTGTAAATTTCTAGACATTTATGAAAGTCTAGAAATATTTAGGAACAAAAAAGTAATAATGAACTCAGACAACGGCCCCATCCCCTCCTCCTCCCTCTACTCGCTTCTACCTACGCCAAAGGGTGCGCGTCGACAAGCTTTTAGTATACAGGGTGTCCCAGAACTCGCGCAGGACCCTTTATCAATGGATGCAAATGTTAAATTTGAAACGAACTGCACAAGAAAAAGTGTAAAATAATGTTTAGTATTCAAATAAAAACGGTTTTACTTCAACCAATCAAATCTTTTTCTCGAAAGGTATTTTCAAAAAGTTAGTGCGTTTCCTTAGAAACATTTATGCGAATTGTTGAAAAAAAAATATCCATAAATTGTTTGATCAACTTTGGTGTGTTCTGTCACAATGACATTTAACCTAAAAGTAACTAAACTTAACTAAACCAAAAGAAACGAATCGAAATTAAATTAAACTAACTAAACTAACTAAATGAAGTGTTCGAAGTGACCACCACCAATTTTAATACAAAGCCTTGTCTTCCTAATAAATTGTTTCTGGCATTTGCCAACATTTGTTGTGTTACTTCAGCCATCGCCTGTGTCGCAAAATATCAACATTTTTTACTGGCGCACGGTAAACACAGTTTTTAACGTAAACCCACAAAAAAAATCTAAAGGTCTGAGATCTGGGGATCTGGCGGGCCAAGATATTGGACCTCCGCGCCCTACCCAGCGATTTGGATATTGTTTATTTAAATTTTTTTTAACACTAAGTGCACAATGGATTGGTGCTCCATTATGCTGATACCAGTGATAATTAATAATTCCTCCTATGTATTTTTCCGGCAGTTTTGATATTGCTAAGCAACAAGTAAAGTGTAGTTCAGGTATAATTAGTTGAAAGTTTGTGATTGGTCAACTTTAAATTGATCTAGTTCAAAATCTAATAACCTAAAACATTTTTTTTTGCAAATTCATATACAAGTAACTATACAGAACCTGTGGTTAACGGGTCCTGCGCGAGTTCTGGGACACTCTGTATAAGGACGAATTATTTGTTAGTTTTTAGTTTAATCATCGCTCTGATGATGATAGCATTGCTATCGAAACGCGCGTCAGCATTTTTTGTAAAAATTTGGTGTTTGGGAAAAAATTGTAATTTTAATAACCAAATCAAGGACAACTATTTTTATACAGGGTCCGGCAACACTTGTGTCCACTCCTAAAATCGTCTTTAATTTTAAAGATAAAATTTTGAAAATTTGCATACGCTTATAGTTGACAAGGTTCTAGAAGCTGACACAAAAATTTGTTTTGATATCACGGTTTCTTTGGCGTCGCGACGCCTAAAAAGTTTAATTTTTAGCGATTTTTGGGTTTTTTGAGGTAATATTAGCGAATTCAATTTTTTTTCAACATAACTGTAATACAAATCTTTGAGTTTTTATTTTAAATCTACTTCAAATGGTGTTTAAAATTTGCGAAAAAAACGCTGTTTTATCAAGTTAGTTTTCAACATTTTGACGGTGCAGTGACAAACTACGTTTACACCAAAATTTCACAAGTCACTTCATTCACTCATATGAAGGTGAATTTTGATTAGCTCGGGTATGTTGCACGTTCTGGACACTAGAAATCGTCAATTAACATCGACAAAGCGACAATTTCGCCAAGTAAGACTTTTGTTACCTTCTAAAACGAACCAAAGAATAGATGTCATTTGTGACACAAGATGTTGACAGATGGGTGTAAACGTAGTTCCCAATTTTGACGTAATAAAATTGGAAACTAACTTGATAAAACAGCATTTTTTCCTCAAATTTTGAATACAATTTACATTAAATCTAAAATGTCAACTGAGATATTTTGAACACATTTATATTGAAAAAAAATTAAATTAAAGGTTCATTTCATAAAACTTCACAATTAGCTAAAAAATACACTTTTAAGGCGTTCTGACGCCAAAACTATCAGTGATTAAAAACAATTCTTTACGTCAGCTTCTAGAACTTAGTCAACTATGAACGTATGCAAATTTTCAAAATTTTATCTTTAAAATTAAAGGCGATTTTGGGGGTGGACACAAGTGTTGCCGGACCCTGTATAATTTTGGTTTTTAATTACAGTTTATTATCATGATTTAATGTTTTTCACGGGCGGTATCGTTTAGCAAGTAACTATTAAATAACATTTTAAGGCTATAGACCACACTGTGCTAATGTTCTTCAAAAATAGTACCATCACACATTTTCGAAAAAAAGTCATTCTTTACATTTGTTGTTTGAACTTTTGTTAGATCCTTTAGATCTTTACGATCCATACTTTAGATCAATTCTTTAAATCTCTTTTTGTACTTTGCAAACGCGTTTCACAATAAAAACAATTGTTTGGCTATGTTCTTATACCGACACTTAAACGTTGAATCAAAACCTCAATGATGATAGTCATCATGATCACGAAAATGTGAATTTAGGAATAATGAATCAGAAGAAAAGCAAACAGTCAGTAATTATTTGAATTGAAATTTTGTTAGACAAATGTCATTACCTCTTTTGTCACCAACCTAACTTGCCAAAATCCCTAATCGAAAATAATTTCTTTCAAACGCAATTTTTAAATTTATTTACAATGCAAAGTAGAAAAAATAGTATATTACACTCATTTCATAAGACGACTTGTAGCACTCATTCTATTTGACCACTTCTCGCTGCTCTTTATGAAATACGTGTAATAATGTACTATTATTTTCTATTTTTTTTATAGGGGAGAGGGGGGCATAGTGGGGTACCGGGGCATAGCGGGGCAACACTCCTACTGCTCAAATCAAACACCAGAAAAAAAGTCGAATAGCGTGTTTTGATTGGTTGTCAGTTGACAGTTAACCATGTGTGTTTTATAAAACAAAATGTGAAATTCAGTGTTTTCGTTAAAAAAATTCGCGAAGTTAGGGAGCAAGTTTTTTTCAAATCTAGTCATACAAATGTAGTGGCTAAATATGATGAACCTGCTCATTTATGTGCAATATGCATTGATGCCTGAGTAATTTTAAAATGTTACTTTTTCTAAGTAGGTACACAGTTATTCAAAAATTTGATTCACCATAGGGTACCCCACTTTACCCCTATGTGCGGGGCAAATCCCATTTTTCAAAATAATGCTCACATGTCGTAAGTTTTTTATTGTAACCAAAAAAAGTACAAGAAAAATCATCCGCAATACATTAGTCTATGATATTTAGTAAAACAAAATGTTAATTTCTATTATTTTAAGATGCGTGGCTAATTGATTGTTAAGTTCCCCACTATGCCCCCCTCTCCCCTACATCCTTTAGATTCACCTTTTAAATCTATCCTTTAGATGATCCATCATTTAGATGCATTTTTAGTCCATTCTTTAGACGCATTTTTTAAATCTGTCTTTTAAATCCATACTTAAGATTCGTTTTTTAGATTCATCCTTTAGATCCTTTAGATTTTTTAAGAACCTGTTTTAGATCCTTCGTTAAATTCTACTTTATAAGCTTCTTTAAATCTTTTTTTAGATTTTTTTGTAATTCGCTTTTTACGCTGAAACGCTGAATTTACGAAACCAACCTTCATTACAGGGTCGTACTCAGTTTTTTTTCTTGAAAGAGTACTTCTAACTACTAACACAATGCTACTTGACTCACCCCTTTCGGAACACCCTTATCTAGTCAGGTCCGGGTTTAGCACCACTGGTAAATAACTTACCGGGTGAGCTTCGCCCCTCTGCTCTATCGCTGCTCTCAACATCTTTTTCTTTCTTCGAGTACGGCGAAATCAGCCATCACCGTACCCACCCGCGTACTGGAAATTAACCATCCAACACAACATCTGGAAATCTCCCATCTAGGTCTTCTGGAAGTAAACCATGCGGGCCCTATGGAAGTAAACCATCCAGCTTTCTAGAAGTAAACCATCCAGCACGACATGTAGCCACTTGCCTTGCAAACTACATTTATTCCAAATTTCACAAATCACTTCATTTATTCGTCGAGGTCATTTGCATTTGAGATAGTACGGCTTTTGTTACAATCTAAAGCGAACTAAAGGATCGTTTGGTGTATGCGTTTTCAATTTTGACTAATTTAATAAAAAAGCATTTTTCCTTATATTTTAAAAACAATTTGAATCAAATCTGAAATGACAAAAGATATGTTTAACACATTTATATGTAGGGGTGGGGGGGGGACATAGTGGAAAACTAAACATTCAATTAGTCACGCATTCTAAAATAATGGGAATTAACAAAAAAATTTTACTAAATATCATAGACTAATGTATTGCGAATGATTTTTAAGGTACCTTTTTTGATTACAATAAAAAACTTACGCCATGTGAGCATTATTTTGAAAAATGGGATTGGGTGTTTGGTTCTACTATGCCTCAAAAATCGCTAAAACGTACAAACTACATTTTTAAAGCGTCGCGACGACAAAATTATTGGTGATAAAAAACAAATTTTGGCTTCCGGTTCTGTATAACAAATGCATAGGAACGTGAAATAGGCTGTTGATCCTGGTTGTAAATTACAAAATTTCAGCTTCGATTTAGAATCTAAAATTTTACGCTACGAATACTCGCGTAATTATTGGAATATTTTTTAAAACTTAGGACCGTTGTATTCAGAACGACTTGCTTTACAATCCGATTGGATTCATTTTTGATACAACAACGCAAACCGAAGTTACAGTCTTCAGCCAAAATTGATGCAGTTTAATTACCGTTCCAGGGGCGATATCAATAAAAAAAAGCATGCAGTTTGTAGATAACTACAATGACAGTATATATTCTAAATTTCAGTTTTCTAGTACAAACCGTTTTTGAGTTATGATGGCTCTAGTTTACATTGCATTGCCCATAAGGATTTTAGGTAGCGACAGGTCTTAAGTGGTAAAGGTTTTTTTTATTGTTAGAAATAAATTAAAAAATAGTCAGTTCGATTACTTAAGGCTACCAAAGTCGGTGTTTAATTTTTGGCAGTATGTTTCATAAACATCTATATAATAGATATTTACATAACAAGTGTGTAAAAGGCCAACGTCCAACATGCTCATCTTGGCCACCCTGTATATTCTTTAAGAGCGGTCGCTACCCAGCCCGCTCTTCAGATTTCGGTTTCGGCAGTGAGATGTCACAAAAATGACCAGGCCAGAGCTTGGGTCTAATAACCGCCATAAAACAATCAGCTTAACATAAATAATTTTTCAAAGCAAATTGTAGAACCTAGAGATGCACTTTCTTATTTGTTTTTTTACCATTTAAAAATACCGGATTTTTTTATAAAGTAAGGTGCGATATATATTTGAGGTATATTATATATTTAATAATAAAAAAGTGATCAAAACCGCGACTAACTGATTGAAGTAACATGAGAGCACAAAATTGCCTAATTTATGTTTATATTTAAAAATTTCAGAATTAGTTGGAAAACAAATATGCGCCTTTTGTTCAAATGCTTACGGCTTATGGTTGATTAAGTTCCAGAATATAACGCTTTTTTATCACTGTCAGTGCATCGGTTTCCTGATCAATTCTAAAACGTTCTAAAAACGAAACCGTCATTTTTCTCGATGCGTTTCCCCCTTCCATCTAATTTCCTCTTTAAAAAGTTCATCACCGCCCACGCCGCCCCCACCCCATAAATCCCTTATTCCCGCCACCTTTTTTCCTCTAATTACCCACATTCCCATAATCGCTCTCCATCTTTACGACAATCATATAAAAGCTTTCACGTTAAAACTGCAACACCGTCTGACTTGCGCTTTGAAAATCATGGAAAAGCGCTCGTTTAGTATCTGTCCGTTTCCCCGGTGAAAAGCACGCACTTTTCGCGACTTCAGAATCGACGGTGAGTTCGATTTTCCATAACATTTGTAATTACCAATAAATTTCGATTTGCGATCACATAAAAACGCCAAAGACTTGTTTTCGGTTCATTAATATCGCGTTTTCTCATAAATTATTTATTCGAAAAAATTGTTTTCGGTTCGGGGGGTGGCTCGTAAATTGGGCCGCACGGGGGAGGAAAAGTTTCTTTAATAACGTTTTTTTGCAAAGCAGTCGGCTTCGGCTGAAATAGAAAAGTGGAGAAAATTTTCGTTTGGTTGATCATTTTAGTGGTGATTTGGGGTGGATTAGGATGAAATGTGTGGGATTAAGAGATGAAGGAGGAATTAAAGTCGCGAACATTTTTGATAAAACACAACAGCGTTTTAGCGACGCTTTGAAGAGCACTGAAGCGTTTTGAGATAAGTTCGATTTTATATTTGATGGAAATGATAGATTTTCAAACTACCCTTACAAGCGTCAAGGATAAGTTTCTAATTTAATTTTAGTTTAAAGCGGTAATTGTGTTAATAGATGTAACTATGATTTATTTTGTGACATTATAATTAGATTTCCTTCAATACAATTATAAATTAAACCCTAAAATTTAAGGGTGATAAATTTATTTTTGTGCTGATTTATTAAACCACAGTAAAAACGGGTATGAGTTATAAGTCGTTAATATTTTAAATAATTGCTTAATCACAGAAGCTGTTAATTAATTAATTAGCTTAACAGGCGTTTTGAGATGCGCTTGTGTGAAATTAACCTAATTTATACAAACTAGAAAATTAAGTAATTAAAAAATAAGTTTAGTTACTTCGAAAATTATCAACTAACTACATAAAATTCGATTGAATTAAATAATTAATTGTTAGTTAGCAATTGAACAATGTTGTTTTGTGTTGGCGTTTTATTTCAGAAATTTTTTGTTTACAGATGTTTTCAAATGTAAAAATAATATTCATTTTCTAAAATTAATTTTAACTCTTAATTAAGTGATGTTACAACTTTATAAAAATGCAATATAAAAATTGCTTTATCAAAAATAATAAAAATAATAAAATCAATACAGCATATAAATCCGTATATTTTCCAATGTTAATTGTTTTTTTTTATTATACGTAATTTGTTTAATTATTTCTGCTTTAAATTAAAATGTCTCTTTTTAGAAGTTATTTGGATTTCTCAATAATAATTATAAATTAACGACCTGTTTTAATATATGTCTTCTGTTCTAAAGTTTTTCTTCGATTTTCAATTCTTTAGATCTGTCTTTAGATCTTCCGTAATATCATTTTTTTAAGTCCTTCTTTGAATCCATTTTTATATTTTTTTTAGATCATTTTTACATTTTTTTTTAGATTCTTTAAAACCATTTTTCAATTTTTTATTCCTTTGTTAGAGTCTTTTTTAGATCATTCTTTAGATTTTTGGATCCTTAAAATACCTTTTTAGATTCTTTGTAGTTCTTTATTGTATTCTTCATGATATCCTTAAAGCTTAAATTCTTTTTCTTAAATTTTTTTAGATACTCGTACTTAAAAATTAGATCTTTTCACTTTGATGCTTTTTACATTCTTATTAAAGTTACAATTTAAATCCATTTGAAGATCGTTCTTTGGATCCTTATTTGGATTCTTTCTTAGATCAATTTTTCATTCTTGTTTAATTTTTTTTTAGATCTTTGTTTACATCTTTTTTTATATTCTTTCTAAGATCTTATGTTAGAATCTTTTTTGAATTTTTTTTTAAATCCTTGTTTAGATTATTCTGTAGATCCTTAGATCTTTTTTTAGATTTTTTTTTTCGTATTTTTTAGATGCTTTATATCTTTCTCGATATTCTTTTTTACATCCATTTTTAGATCCTTCTTTTTATTCATTGTTTTTTGTATTCAAATGTATTTTTTTATCTTTCTTTACATTCTTTTTTAGATTCTTCTTTAGAGCTATCTTTACATTCATTTTAAGATCTTTCATTATATCATTTTTTGAATTCTTTTTTAGACCGTTTTTTAGAATATTTTGTAGGTCTTTCTTTTGATTTTTTTCGCAGTTTTCTTAGACGCTTTTTTTTCTACACATTTCTTTTTAGATTTTCAAGATCTTTAACATTGTTTTTTATATACTGTATTAGATTCTTTCTCTTAAATGCCTTTCTAGATTATTCATAATGTTTTTCTCTAGATCCTTCTTAAGATCTGTCTTTGAATCTTTATTTGAATTCTTTCCTAGAGAATTTTTTGGATTCTCGGCTAAATTTTTTTTAGATCCTTGTTTAGATCTTTCTTTATATTCTTTTTAAGATTTTTTTAGATTTTTTATTCATTTTTCGACTATTTTTTAAATGTTTTTTAAATTTTCTTGATAATCCATTACATCCTTCTTTGGATGGTGTTTTATATCCTTCTTTTTCAAATTTTTCTTTTAAATTTTTTGCTTGTATCTTAGTTTAGATTCTTCTTTAGATCCTTTCTTAGATGATTTTTTTTGAAATTCTTCTTAAGATCGTTCTATAGATCTTTTGCGGATTTTTTCTGAATTTTTTTTTAAGCATTTTTAGATTTTTTTTTATATCCTTCTTATAATCTTTCTTTATATTTTTTATTTTTTATTTTCTTTCTTAGATCTTTTCTTTTCTTTAGATGCTTTAGATATTTTAAATTTTTCTTTAAATTCTTCTTAAAATTTGTTTTTAGAGATTATTCTTCTATTCTATTTTAGAGATAATTCATGTGTTTTTTAACATTGTAACAGGTCGATTTCAAGTCATTGCGTTAACGCAAATTTGCAACCGCTGTCAAGGTATGAGCAATATGATTGGCGTTGCTATATGTTGCAAATTGGATTTGCGGTAACGCAAATCACACTTGAAATTGACCCCTAAGAAATTAAATCAAATTAGTCTCTCAATTGTAACTTGTAACTACACCTAAATATGAACTTAACTTTATGAACTTAAAACCTTAATTACTTTTAACCCTAATTAAGTTATTACTTCTGCACTTGCAACGTTTAAACCAATTCAAATGTTATTTAAAAAAATCTCCAATTGACACACTTCGTGATGAGAACTTCGAATTTCTAATTCCAAAAGCTCGCACTAAGTTTTCCAAGTAACTAATTTAATCGACCTACATGAAGTAGTTTAAGATTACACTCAAAGGAAATACGCTGGATTTACCGGTTATCCTTTCCACGAACAAACAGACACGAATGGAAACTTTTCTGTTAAAAAATATCTGTTTGTGATACAAAATATTGTCTGATCTAAAGAATTTACGTTCGCAGTTGGCTTTGAGAAAAAACATGTCGTACGTCACAGCAGTTTTGAGAAATAAAATTTAAATGTTTGAGAGATTTGGCGTATTTTAAGTAAAAAGGCGACATACGTTCAAAATACATGGTCTGTCTAAATTACACGCCATAAATTGAATGTCGAATATACAGGATGATTTACGACGATGGATCATTTGTTCTTTCTAAAAAACGGCAGAAACTCATCATGAACCACTCTGTATATACATTAAATTAAAGTTCAAATGATTTAATTTCCATATTTATTGATGCATTGACAAGCTTTGTGTTACCTAATTATTAATACAAAATGTGCGCTAGAATTTTTTTAAAAGGGCGCTAAATAAATTACAAAACTAGTTTTAAAAAACTCGTATAAAACACGACTGCACATTGGAACGACTAAAAAAGATAAGTGTTTTGAGTCTATAAAAACGATTTTTTATGCTGTTTTTTTTTTATAAATTTATTTATAAATTAAATACAGTTTAAAATGACCTACGTTGCAACGGTAATGAAGCTATTAACGCATCCGATGTGGAAACGGTCTATTAACGCATTTAAAACGAATAAGGAAATAGATCTGTAACAACTGCAAATTAGGAAAGTTTTTTTTTCATTGGTGTTTATTAATGGAGATCATATATGTATGTACGAGTTTAGGTCGAAAATCGTTAATTAATAACATCTATTAACTAACGTTTTTTATTCAGCACTGATGGCAACATAAAGCAATTTATGGGTTATTTGTGTAAATGGACGATTAATAATCTCGATTCATTAACCAACTTGTTTGTTAAATAACTAATTCTATCATTAAATCTTAACAAACCTTCATTTTTATGTGTTTCTCTTACTCAATTCGAAACAATTTTGTATAAAACACGAAGCAAAAGTGTGTGTTTGATTACACATCTCTTCTTTGACTCGATTGCAATAGTACGTCTGGTAATAAAATGAATCACTTCTCCTTCTACTTTCATAAATAGCTATTTGTAGCCATTGTTTCTGACACTTGATAAAAATCTCGAATTTTGTGTTGGCAAAAGTTTCGAATTCCATTTACATTTCGGATTGTTTTCACGCTCTCGGCGATTCGAACTCTCGACACGTGCATGAGAAAATGGGAAATACATATTTTCCGAAGTTGAATAGTCGGTCATCGACTTCGAGTTTGGTGGAAAATTGCGTTGAATTTTTATAAATATTTAGCAGTTTTTATAAAGTTATAAAATTATATAAAATAGAAAAATTATGCATTGATAGCCACTATTAATCAAGGATTCTAATACTATTTAACTATGAGAAAATGTTAGATTCTTATTGTTTCTTAATTTTCTTAAATTTTCGGTTTTTATTTGTTTTTTAGAATCTTTATCTTTTTAAAACTTCAAATTCTTAGATTTTCTAATTCTCCTATGAATAAGCCACTCTAATTCCTAGATTTTTTTAGATTCTAGTAATTTGTGGCATTCTCATAAATTTTTAGCGTTTCTTAGAATATTTTTGAATCTCAGATTTTTTCATTTTTTTTTCTTCAATTTGTTCCTTTAGAGTTTTCGTAGATTTATTCATAATTTTCTAATAGGTTTTTTAATTCCCGTAGATTTTTTTAGATAGTTTTATATTTTCTAGAATTCTTTTAGATTTTCTTGGATTTTACAAGATTTATTTAGATTGTCTTAATTTACTTAGATTTGTTCAAATTCTTTTTGGTCGAAGATTTTTCTGAATTTTCCTAAATTTTCTTGACTTTTTTGTATGTACCTACTATGATTTGATTTTCTAGACCTTTCTCAAATTCTTTTGAAATCCCTTAAATTCTCACAGATTTTTTTAATTTTTTAAACTTAGCAAGAGGTTTAACTTTAAGCAAGAGGTTTAACTCTTTTTTCTAGACTTTCTAAAATTCTCTTACAATTAGATTATTAATCTTTAAGTTTTAAGATTTTTACATTTCTTATGGTTTTTTTAGTTTTTTTTAAATATTTTTTAGTTTCCTCCAAAATTCTCTTAGCGTTTCTTGGACACTCTTATATCTCTTAAATTTTGATTAATTTTGTTTGATTGTGATTTTTTTGGAATAACAAGGATTCACTAATTTCTTCAATTTTCTTAGATTATCTTTTTTGGATTTTCTTTATTCTCTTAGATTCACTAGATTCGTAAATAATTTAGGATTTTCTTGCATTATCTAATATTCTATTCTAATTGAAATTCTTACAAATAATTCTTTAGATTCTCTTAGATTCTTTTTTATTCTTTCAGATGCTCTTAGATTCTTCAATTTTTTCTTAGTATCTCTTAAATTTTCTTAGATTCTTTTAGATTTGCTTTGATTTTCTTATATTTTAGATTATCTTAGTTTTTTTAGATTATTTAATGTTTGTTTTAGTTTCCTTCAGATTCTTTTAGATTATCTTAGATTAACTTAAATAATTCTCCTATATTTTTTCAATTCTCTTAGATTCGCTTAAACTCTTGGATTCTTTTAGATGCTCTTAGGTTTTTTCAGATTTTTTAATTTGTTCTTGGATTTGCTTAGGTTTTCTTGAATTATCTTACATTCTACTAAATACAGTTGGATTTTCTTAAATTCTGTTGGGTTAGCTTGAATTCTGTTGGATTTGTTTTAAATTCTCTTAGATTTTCTCAGATTTTATAGATTCTCTTAGATTCTTTAAGATTCTCTTAGTTTAATTTAGATCCTATTAGATTCTCTTCAATTTTTTTTAAATTTCGTATTCGTTTATAAGTTATCAAATTTTGTATTCGTTTATAGGTTATCAAATTTTCTTAGATTTTTTTAAATTCTCTGCCAGTCTCTTTAGATTCCCATTGGTTTAGTTAGCTACTCTTAGAGTTTTTGACTCTTTGTTTGATTCTTTTGATTTTGTATTTTTTATAAATTTTTGAATTTTTTTAGTTTTTTAGATTACCTTAAAATTCCCGACTTTCTAAAATGTTCTTCTCAAAAATAAGGATTTTCTTAATTTCCTAGAGTTTCAAATGCTAAATCTAAAAAATTCTCTTTTTAACAATTTACAAATTTTCTAACTCTTTTTAATTCGACGATTTTTCATAATATAAAATTATATAATTGAATTTTTCTAAATTCCTACTTTTCTAGTTTTTACAAATTCTCCAATTCTTGTTTATATCTTTGATGTCGCTTCTCGTAAAAATGAGGTGAACGTTTGATAATTTTATTAGAGAAATCATGCATTAATAGTCCCCATTAATCAAAGGTTCTAATAATACCCAATTTACTCAAAAAGTTACAATTATATGAGAAGCTCAAAAACCTTTAATTTCCCACCAAGACTGTGAAGTTTGCTATTAAACAAACGGTTGTTTGGTACGGACCTGTATTGTTAATTATAACGAAAGCGCTGACGTGGAAATGCCTTTTCCTGTTCCTCAAGATATAAATAGTTGCCCAATAATACGTTTTTATTCCCGAGGAAATCCTCGTTTTGAGGTAAAAGTACAGAGACAGGTTCACTGGCTACGTTCATATTAATGGGAATTTATTTCCGGACGCGTCTCTAAAAGACTTTTTTTCGTAAAGAATTCACACTATAAATATGAAGTTAGACTCGATTAAAGACTAATTGTAATTCAGAGCGATTATTGATTAGAATTAAGTCAGTTTCTCCCAACATGATGTTATGAATGAAGTTTGTAGTTGGAATGACACTATTCAACATCAAAGTTAAAGCAAAACTAATTACGGCGCGCTGCGTTTTGTCTTCGGAAAGGTGAAAGTTTGTGGGGATTTTATTTTGTTGAGAGAAATTTTTGGTGTTTTTGGTACAAGTGTGATGTCCTTCACTTTAAATTTATAATTTCGCTTTTAATTAAATTTATTTCGAGAACAGATTCGCTTTTGTTACGCGATTATGATTTAATTAAGAGGTTGAAAAACTTGTATTTTGGGTTAAATTTTGACAAAAGCCTACAAGCAAATTAAAATACAGATTTTAAGTTAGAATGTAGAGAATTTATAAAAATATACTAAAATTTGAGAAATTTGGCAAGAATTTAAGAAAATATTAGTAATAGCGGTGGGAATCAAAGGAGAATGTAAAGAAAGACAATTCAAGAGAATCGAAGGGAATTCCAAAAAAATTAAGAAAAACTAAGATAATCCAAAATCAATCATTGAAGAGAATCTAAAAAAGCTTAACAAAATTGTTTAAAATATGTTTAAAATATTTAAATAAATTTAAAATAGTCCAAGAGAGTTCAAAAAAATCCAAACGACGCCAAGAAAACCTAAGAGAATCTAAAAGAATATAAGAAAATTATCTTGAAAAATTCAAACAAACATCAAACATCTAAAAGAATTAAAGAGAATCAAAGAAAATCCAAGCGAATCAAGTGTTACGCAACCTTCGAAAAGCATTCAAAAGAATCTAAAAAAATTGTAAGAGAACCTAAGAGATTTACGAGAATCCAAGAGAAACTATGAAAATCTAAGCAAATTCAAAAGATTTTAGGAAAACCTCATAAATTCCAAAAAATTCAAGAGAATCTAAGAGATTAATTTCAGAAAGTCTACGTAACTATCAAAGTGAATCTAAGAAAATCTAAAAATGGCTAACAATCTAAAAGAATGAAAGAGAATTTAAGACAATCTAAGAGAATCTAAGAGAAAGCAAGAGAACCTATGCGAATCCAAAAACAACATTTAAGAAAGTTTTAGGCAACAATCGAGGAGCATCTAATAGAATTTAAAAAACAAAATTTTAGGAACGAATTAAAGAGAAGTCAAGAGTATTCAAGAGAATCTTAGAATGTTTAAGAGAATTTAAGAGAATCATCTAGGAAAGTCTTAGACAACTATCAAAGAGAATCTAAAGAAATCTAAAAATGACTGTAAAAAAGACAGAATCTAAGAGAATCTAAAAGAATTAAAAAAGTTTATAAAAATCTAAGAAAATTCAAGAGATTTCAGAAGAATCTAATAGGATCTAAAAAATTAAAAAAGTCCATTAAAATCTAAGAAAATCCAAGAGAATTCAGAAGAATCTAAGAGAATTTAAGCGAATTATCTGAAAAAGTCTTAGACAACTACTGATGAAAATTTAAAGAATTATAAAAAATATTAACAGAATCTTAAAGGATCTAAAAAAATCAAACAAAGTCTAAGATAATCTAAAAGAATTCTTTTAGAAAACCTCAACTATGGAGGCAATTTTTAGAGACTTTAAAAAAACTAACAGAATCTGAAAGTATCTAGTAAAAATCAAAAAGAATCTAAGAGAATCAGCTAAGAAGGTTACAGAAAACCATCAAAAAGAAAAAAAATCTAAAAGATCCTAAAACAATCAAAGAAAATTTACTAAAAAAATATAAGCAAATGCAAGCAAATCTAATAGAAGCGAATGAACAGCCTCAACGAACTAAAGACTTTAAGAAAATTAAGATGAATTCGAAAATTAAAGAAAATAAGAAAATCTAAAGGAAAATGTTAACAAAACTACAAAGTGCTTAGATAATTTAACACAATTATCAAAGATCTAAGCAAATATCAAATACTAAAATATAAAGAATTAGAAAGCCTGAGACTATAAAAATTTTAAAGAAACCCAGATATTAAAAAGTCGCAGAGAGTTAACGACCCTAAGAAAATTTGGCACTTTGTTTATCGAAAAAACTGAGAATAAATGGAAATCCGAGAAGTACTGTGACACCCTGTATTTATTTTACATCACGGACGCCACCGCCTACCCTTAAGCAAACAGTGATTGAAAAAAACGACCCCAAATTTCATACATAAAATTTCGTTTTCTTCCTCCACATTGTTCAACGAACTTTTTTCTCGAACCATAAAACACCTTTTGTTACAAAAGCGACTCGAACTTTCCATGTCGGTCGGTTTTAGTTTCAATAGCCTACTAATTTCTTTGTAAACTTATCTGGAATTTAGACACATTATCGGAATTAATTTCAGAACACGGATGAAGGAAATACAATGAAGTTCAAATGATGTTTACAAGCACGTGAAATGAAAACAATTTCATTTGATGTAAACATGTTGCTATTGAGTTTTAATGAAATTTTGCCGTTCATTCATTGTATAACATTGTAAAAACTGAGTTTGTTTTAACGAATTAAAGAGTTTTTTTCTTTAAAAAATTGGATACAAAAATGAACAAAAATTAAAAATAAGAATTCAAAAATTAACTAGTAATAACTGTCGTAGTTCCTTTTCAAAACTTTTAACATTTGGCACACTTAATAAGCTAAAGTTGGTTATTACGTAAGCAACATTGCAAAATTATTAACTCAAAATTACAGTTTTTACAAACAGTCGCACTTTTGAAGAACCCAAGATCTCTATTAAGTTTTAAGTGCGATAACTTCGCTATTTTGGGGTCCACAGTTATAAAATTTGGCATATTTAATAAGCTCGACCTGCTTATAAAAAGCGCAAAAATTCGAGATTATAAATCAAAATTTGCAGGATTTACAACAATATTCTTTTTAAATAATCGTGAAAATGTCATAACTCATGTCATAACAAGTCAAATCAAGTTTTGAGCCTCAAGTTTAAAAATTTGGTGCATTATTAATAAACTGGTGTTGCTTATACAGTGGGCAAAAATTAAAGTTATAGATTCAAAATTACAGATTTTACAAAAATTTTTATTTTTTTATAGTCTCAATATCTCCATTAATTTATTACCATAATTCTGGAACTTTGGGATCTATGGTTTGGACATTTACTACGTTTTTTAAAATTGGGGCGTTTATAAAGTGAACAAGAATTTAAGATTTCACACAAAAAAATGCAGATTTTGCAAAAATTTGTCATTTAAAATAACAAAAAAAATTCCAAAATTTCTTCTAACTGTTTTAGTTCCGGTACTTCTAAGTTTCAAGTTTTGAAATTTGCCACACTTTTTAAGTTTGGAGCGCTAATAAAGCAAAAATTTAAGATTTTATACTCAAAATTACATTACATTAGTACATTACATTACATTTTACAAAACATTTTCTTTAACAAGAACAAATAATCCCCAAAATTTGTGTCAAGTTTCATAACTGTGGTAGTTTAGATATGTGGTTTTGAAGTTTGGCACACTTTATAAACTTGATTGGTTTTCAAAGTGAGTGCAAATAGAAGAATGCAGAACAAAAACTTTAGATTTTCCAAAAGTTGCAATTTCAAATAATGGAAAATCTCTATTAATTTTTCTGAAATCCGGATCTAATATTTTGAAATTTACTACACTTTTTAAGTTCACGGTGTATTTAAAGTGAGCAAAAGTTGAAGCTTTAACATCAAAATTTGCAGATTTGGCAAAAATTTTTTTTTCAAAACTTTTTTAAAGTTACATAACTTCAGTACTTTTAGGTCTCTGGGTTAAAAACTTTCTTTTTTTATAACTTCAGGGCGTTTAGAAAAAAAGCAATTATATAGGAAAATTTTACACTAAAAATTGCAGATTTTGCAAAAAACAAATTTTATGATTTCGAAACATGGCTTAAAGTGGCATAAGTACGATATTTTTGGATTCCTGGTTTGAAATTTTGGCACATTTTATAAGTTTGGTTTGTTTTTAAAATGATCAAAAATATAAAAGTGCAGATTCAAAATTTCAAATTTTACAAAAATTGTGATTTCAAATATGTAAGGCAAAATCTTTATTAATTATTCTGACTGTTGTAGCTCTGGTATTTCTGGGACTATCGTTTTAAAACTGACCAAATTTTTCAAGTTTCGGGCATTTCTAAATTGAGCAAAAATTCATGATTTTACATTCAAAATTTGCAAATTATGTAAATTTTTTTTTTCAAAATAACAAATATGTATTAATCTTAAGCATTGTTCAAAGTGTCATAACTTCGGTACTTTTGGGTCAATGGTTCTAAAATTCGGCAAACCCAAAATTGCTGATTTTATAAAAATTTTGTTTCAAAAAAACAGTCAACGGTTTTAAACTTGATCCGTTTCTAAAGTGAACAAAAATTTAAGTGTGCAGACGTAAAATTGCTGATTTGCAATTTTAAAACAACAAATAATCTCCAAAAAATCTTTTAAGTGCCATAACTCCAGCACTTTTGGATCTATGGGTTTAAAATTTGGTACATTCTATAACCTCAATTTGTTTTTAAAGTGAGCAAAAAAATAAAAGAGTTGAGCCAAAGCTGTAAATTTTACAAAAATTTCAATTTCAAAGAAGGCAAAATCAGCATGATTTTTTTTAGTATTATAACTCCGGCAATTTATATCTGTATTTATAAAATTTGGCACATTTGATAAACTCAACCTGCTTATAATGAAAGAAAAAATTCGAATTTATAAACCAAAATAGACAGATTTTACAAAAATTTGTATGCCTTCAGGACGAAAAATCTCCATCTATCATTCTGTGTGCTAAAATTATGGAATTTTCGGGTTATTTTTAAAACTTGACACACTTGATAGGCTTAACCTGTTTATAAACTAAGCAAACTTTAAAATTGTGGAAACGAAATTAATATTTTTCTTTCAGCTATTCAAATATTTTTGTAACCACACTCTATGAACCCGATTTTCACTGTCAAAAGTATTTAGGTATTTCTTGAAATGTTTAACCAGAAAACACGCGTGCTTTGCATATGTAAATCCATTTTAAAATATACTTACTCGGGAAGAATTTAGATTAAAACGTGCCGACATATTTTGAAGGTTTTATGTAAAAATATTTTGTACATCACAGCCGCTCAATTCCTCGGATTTAGTCTAGTTATATTGTTGGTGAAAATAAAACGTATTATATAAATTAACTGATTCGTGAATTCTCACAATTAGCGATTTTAGTGTTGCTAATCCAAAGTGTACAGAGGCACGAGTTTGCGTGCAAATTACTTAGAATGTGCTAAATTAAACACATTGCTGCTTCCGACAGATCATACATTATGCGGTTGGTCACGCTCTAAGTGCTCTGTTTTGCTTAACAGGAAAAATATTGAAGCTGTCAGAAAACACGGAATGTGCAGTTTAATCTCATGCATATGCAACACTTGCATTTTGAACGTTTGGCGGCTTTTTGCGCGATAAAATCTGCGAAAGTTGCATGTGGGCGAGCTTTCGCTGTTAGCTTTTCGCGGGAGTACTGTACATAATATTCTATTGTCTATAATTATTTACTTTTACTATAAATATTTTAGTAATGTTAATAAATTCATGTTGGTATTAATATTGTTAGTTTAGACGTGACATTGTAACGATGTCATTCATAGAACGAAAAAACGCGAATATTTAGATTTTGAAATATTGTTCAAATTTCAATCTTTCTGGATGGTCGGAGCTGGATTTCTTGAGAAATTTCTCTATAGTTTTTGCATTCTCGTGTCTGAATTGAGAGTATTATTGCTGTCTGGCAATCGTCTGGTGCTGCGTCTAATATTAAGTTTGTTTACTACTAAAGAACAGAAACCCTAGAAAAACTATATGCAAATAAGTATGATATTATTGAGTTCACATAAAAGAGGGCAAATCAGGTCACTATTTATTAAATTTTATTCTATCACAATTATTGTAACGTGCGTCGTAGAGCTCATCTTGAAGTGTCACTTTGATATTAGTTCTAATATCACTTTAGTTACGGAGTTAAAAAGCAATCCTCTTAAATTTGTCGCGTTTTTTTCAGTCTAAGTGTCAACTTTTCGTTTTTCTCGCCATCCACGTGAACAAAAAAATTGCTATCTGTTAACGTTAGTTGTAAACGATGTGATAACTGTCATTTGAAATTTGTAAATTATGTAGAGCAATTATTTAATTAACACTAAATGACAAGTTTAAAAGAATCGATTTTTTTTGTAAAATTTGCAAGTTTGGAGATAAACTTTTAAATTGTTGCTCAATTTATAACGAATTGGAGCTCAATATGTGTACCAAATTTCAAAACTATACAGACAGAACTACCAAAATTATGACACTCAAAAAAATTAATTAAATTTGGGAATTCCTAAAGATGCAAATTCTTGTAAAATATGTAATTTCAAGTTCGGAAATTTAAATTTTTGCGCTCGTTATACGCAGCTTGAGCTTATCAAGTGTGTTAAAGTTTAAAAATATAGGCTCAAAAGTGCCGAAATTATGGCACTCTAACAAATTAAAGAAAATTTTGAATTCTGTTAATATGCAAATTATTGTAAAATTTGTAATTTGATTTTTGCCCGCTTTATAAAAATTTAAACTTGGTGAGTTAAAGTTAAGGTAGTCAAAATAATTAATGGCGAGTTTGTCTTATTTGATATAGTTTAAATCTGCAGTTTTACATTTTCGCTTTTATGTTTTACTCACTTTAAAAACGAATCTAGGATATAAAATGTGTTAAATTTAAAAATAGTTTTGGGTATAAAATCTTAAATTTTTCCATACTTCAAAAACAAATCAAAGTTTTAAAGTGTGTCAAGTTTCCAAATTATAGTCTCAAAATTACCAGAGTTATAGCACTTTGAATAATTATTAGAGATTTTTAGTTCTTTTGAAATGGAAATTTTTACCAAATTTGCAATTTTGGGTATAAAATTTTGCATTCTTGGTAATTAAAAAAATCTATTTAAATTATAATGTGTGTTCAATTTTAAAATCATAGACTCGAAAGTGCCGGATTAATAACACTTTTAATAGATTTAATAGAACTACTGGAATTATGGCACACAAAGTAGTTAATGGAAATTTATTGTCTTTTGAAAATACAAATTTTATTTTGGGTCTACATTTTGCACAATGTTTGTGTACTGTAGATATAAGCAACTCCAGCTATTTAAGTGCGTATTTTTTTTTTAAATATAGACTCGGAAGTACCACAGTTGTGTGGCACATAAGAGAATTAATGGAAATTTTAGATTTTTTGAAATAAACATTTTTTGAAAGTTTGCAATTTTGTGTCTACAATTTTGAATTATTGCTTATTTTGGAAGCATCTTGAACTTATACTGCTCTAGATACAGGCAAAAGAATAAAAATGTCCAATTTTTTTTATTCCTTTAAAATAATTCAAGTTTTTTTATTTTAGACTAAAATTATGAAATTTGGCGCAGTCCATAAGCAGGTCAAAAATGAGTACCTTTCCTTAATGTCATTCCAATACCGCAAAAACTGCCAGAATTACAGGCGAAATGAAATTTCTATGAATTTTTCTGTTCTCTAAAAAAATTTCCTAAAATTTGTTACTTTTAGGCTAAAATTATGAGATTTTGCGCAGTCCATAAATAGAGTGAAATAAATGTCTTCCCTAAATTTCATTGCAGTAGCACGAATTACAGGCGAAAGGACAAAAATTTAGAAATTATTCATTTGTTTTCTAAAATAAAATTTCTAAAACGTTTTATTTTTGGTCTAAAATTATGAGATTTTGCGCAATCTATAAACATAGCAAAAAAAATGTCTTCCCTAAATTTCATGCCAATAGCATGAAAACTACCCGAATTACAGGCGGAAGGGCAAAAATTTCAATTTTTCTATTCATCTAAAAAAAAAATCTAAAATTTGTTACTTTCGGTCTAAAATTATTAGATTTTGCACAGTTCATAAATAGACCAAAAAGAGTGTCTTCCCCAAATTCCATTGCAATAGCACGAAAACTACCCGAATTACAAGCGAAAGAATAAAAATTTAGAAATTTATTATTTGTTGTCTAAAAAAAAATCTAAAATTTGTTACTTTTGGTCTAAAATTATGAGATTGTGGACAGTCCATAATCAGAACCAAAAGAGTATCTTCTCTAAATTTCGTTACAATACAAGAAAAACTGCCAGAATTACAGGCGAAAGGACAAAAATTTCGAATTTTGTATTCGTCCTCTAAATAAAATTTCTAAAAATTTTTACTTTTATTCTAAAATTATGAGATTCGACGCAGTCCATCAACAGACCAATAAGAGTGTTTTCCTCAAATTTCATTGCAATAGTACGAAAACTGCCAGAATTACAGGCGAAAGGACAAATATTACTAAAATTTTTATTTGTTCTCTAAAAAAAATTCTAAAATTAATTTTTACTTTTAGTGTAAAATTATGAGATTTGGCGCAGTCCATAAATAGATCAAAAAGAATGTTTTCCATAAATTCTATTGCAATAGCACTAAAACTGCTAGAGACACAGGCGAAAGAACAAAATTTTTCAAATTTTTTTATTCCTTTAAAATAATTCTAGTTCCTTTATTTTAGACTAAAATTATGAAATTTGCCGCAGTCCATAAGCAGGTCAAAAATGAGTGTCTTTCCTTAATGTCATTCCAATACCACAAACACTGCCAGAATTACAGGCGAAATGACAAAAATTTCTATAAATTTTTCTGTTCTCTGAAAAAAAAATTCTAAAATTTGTTAATTTTGGGCTAAAATTATGAAATTTTTAGTACAGTAAATTTTAAAACTATGTTATCCACAAGTACCAAAATTACTGCACTTCAAAAATTAAAGGAGATTTTGTAAAATCTTTAATTTTTGGTCAACAATTTTGTTTTTTTTGTTACTTATTATTACGCTGCTCGTGTTTGAAACGTTTAAAAATATAAACATAGAAGTACCGGAGCTAATGCACTCAAAATTTTTCAATGTTGACTTTACCTTCCCTGAAGTTCAAATTATTGTAAAATCTGCAATTTTAGATCTACAATTTTGAATTTCTGCAGATTTTGTAAAAGATTTGAGCTTATTAAGCGCATTTTTTTTAAACTATACGTTTAGAAGTGCCGGAATTATGGAATTACTGGACATTTAAAGAACTTAAAATACAATTTTCTGTAAAAGTTTAAAGTTTATTTTTTTAAATTTTTGTGTAAGGTATAAACAACTCGAGCTTTTCAAGTGCGCAAACATTTTAAAATATAGACCTAGAAGTACCAGAGTAATAACATTTATTAATTATTAGATTTACATCATGTTCTTTTGAAAAGGAAATTTTTAGAACATGTGCAATTGTGTTTCGGTAATTTTGAATTATTGCTCATTTTGAAAATGGTTTTTTGGCCTCATGAATTGTAAACGTCAAATTAACATTCAATTGACATCTTCGGAAACACTAGATTTACAAGCGCCCTGGACGTTTACACACGGCGTGCGGTAAAAATTGCCCAAATCGTCTGCTCTTCAGATGCGTTTATAAATTAAAATTACTTTATCATAATGAAGATTGATCACAAAAGTGGAATCTACCTAAATTATTATCTCAATTAAGACAATAGTTCTATTTTTAAAGTCATATTAAAACTTTTTTTATACAGCGCCATCTTGTGTACTTTTGGGCACCAACTACAAAATTGACATAACTATTAACTTATAGAGTGTACTAACTTTAAAAATTGTAGATCCAAAAGTAACAAAATTATGGCACTCTTAAAGGAGAATTTGAGTTCTATGACAACACAAATTTTTGTAAAATCAGTAATTTTAGATTTAAAATTTTTGAATTTTTGCTTGCGTTATAAACAGCTCGAATTTATTAAATGTGGCACATTTTACAAATATTATCCCAAAAGTACCGGAGTTATCGCATTCAAAATTATAATGTTGATTTTGCTTTACTTGAAATCGCAATTCTAGTAAAACTTACAACTTTGACTCTGCACTCTTATACAGGTGTCCCAGAACGCTCGAACTTCCTGTTAATGGGAAATTCTCTATCAAAATCTGCATTGATTGCCGAATCGTAAAATGTTCAGGCATTTATAGTATTTAAGTTACAAGCATTTAAAACTGAACATTCAGAGCGCATTTTGTGCAATTTAAGGAAAAATTTTCGCAAGTAACGTAGCAACGAAGGCTATCTAGCGATTTATGAGCTGTGATTGGCCAACTTAAAGTGCTGGTAACTCAAAAACTGTATGGGCTTGAACATTGTGCGATAAAATAATCAACTCAGATTTTGATAGATAATTTCCCCTTAAAAGGAAGAGCGAGCGTTCTGAGACTGCTCACTTTAAAAATAGATCAAGGTAATAAAGTGTTCACAATTTTCAAATCAAACTTAAAAGGCAGTTAGAACAAGTTTTAGAGATTATTTGTTCTCTTGAAAGAAAAATGGAAAATCTGCAATTTTAGGTATAAAATCTTGAATTTCTGTTCACTTTACTACGGATTGTGGCTAAAAAGTGTGCTAAATTTTAAAACCAAAGACCTAAAACGTTATGGCACTTTGAAAAATTAATAGACATTTTCTGCTCTTTTGCAGTTTGTGCCATTTTGGGTGAAAAGTTTTGAATTTTTGTTTACTTTGCAACCAACTTGACTTTGATAAGCGTATCAAATTTCAAAATTATACGCTCAGAAGTACCAGAATTATGGCATTCAGCATAATTAATGGGATTTTGAATTCTGACAACATGCAAATTTTTGTAAAATCTGTAATTTTGGGTTTGTTTTACTTAATTTTTGTTTGGGTTATTAAGCCTGCCAAATTTAAAAAATATAGACTCGGAAATACCAAAGTTGTGGCAATTTTGTCTCTATAATTTTAAATTATTGCTCACTTTGGAAACGCTTTGAGCTTATAAAGCATATCAAATTTTACAACTATGTATAAGTGTACAAGTACCAAAATCCGTCGCTCAAAAGATTTGATTTTGAGTCTTATAAACATGCAAATTTTTGTAAAATCTGTAATTTTTGGTCTATTTTGAATTTATTAAGCACTATCAGTTTTTAACGTGAGTCAAATTTTAAAAATCTTAACACGGAAGCATCGGATTTAAGGCACAAAAAACGTTCCAACGTTGATTTCATCTTATTTGAATTTCAATTAGTGTAAAATTTGTAATTTTTGGTTTGTAATCTAGAATTTTTGTTATTGTTATAAACAGATCGAGTCTATCAAACGTGCCATTTTTTATAATAGACCCGGAACTGCCGGAGTTATGTTACTCAGAAAAATTAACAGAATTTGAGTCTTTAATAATGCAAATTGTAATAAAGTCTATAAGTTTGGATATACAATAGTGACTCGATAGTCCGGACCTGCGGTAATCCGGATGATCCCATAATCCGGATCAAATATTTGTTTGCACTGTGTATGTTGTAATCCGGATATTTCACAATTTGGTAATCCGGATATAATAAAACTATGGAGTAAACTGTACTTTTAAGAAATCTCTACTAGTTTCGTCCAGTTTTTATATGCAATAATGCACAAGGTTAATACCAGTTGCTAACTCATACGAAATGGCACCCCAAAAGCGTTTGCACAAAACTCTAACCATTAAAGAGAAGTCCGTAATAATTGGTGAATTGAGACGTGGTGTGAGTGGCAAAAGTCGGAAAAAGAAGAACTTTAAGAAAGGCAGAATATCCAAAAATAAAGACCAAGTTGTATTCTTGATTTGTAAATTTGAGAAATAGGCATGTTCCAATTCATGGGAAGTTTTGTCCGCAAAAGCTAAACAACTATACGTACAATATTATGGCAATGACAATTTTGTTGCTAGCAGAGGTTGAATAGTGAATTTTACAATGCTGATGAGTCGGCTTTGTTTTGGAAATTGTTGCCCGATAAAACGCTTGTTGCTTCAACAGAAAAGACTGCGCCAGGGAGAAAAACAACGAAAGAAAGAATTACTTTTTTAACATGTTGTAATTCTGATGGTAGTCACAGACTAAAACTTCTTGTCATTGGAAAAGCCAAAAATCCAAGATGTTTTAAAAATGCTACTCTACCCGTTCATTATAAGGCAACTGCTAATGCATGGATGACTCGGGTCGTTTTTAAGGAATGGTTTGAGGAATGCTTTATTCCCCCCGTCAAAAAGTTTTTGAAACAAGAAAATTTACCACAGAAGGCAGTCCTTCTTATTGATAATGCAACTTGTCATAGTGATGAAATGGTTGGTGATGATGGACATTTTCTAATAAAATTTCTCCCTCCAAATACAACTGCGTTGATTCAGATAATAGATCAAAATGCCATTCTATTGACAAAATTGTTCTACAGGAAAAGTTTTTTTTCTGAAATTTTAACGAACAATGCTGAAAATTTTGATTTGTTTGAAGTATTTAAAAGCTATGAATTTGAAAACAGCAGTATCTTTGCTCCAAAATGCTTGGGCGAAAATTCCTTCGGTTACTTTACAAAAATGTTGGAAAAATATTAGAAAATTTGACAACAATGTAGCAGAAGATGACGATGATGATGATACAATCCCTTTAAGAGATAGACTGACTTCAGCAGCTCAAGAAGTTGATGAACTTTCAGCAATGTTTGGTGATCTGGCGGACATTGCCTTAGATGCTGGTGAAGTAATAGACTGGATTGATGGTGATGGAAGGCTAATCGGGACTCAAGAGGAAGAAGGAGAAAAAGAAGGAGAAGGTAATGAAAACGATGACAATGAGAACACGGAAGAAATTGTGGAACAGGTCAAAAATGAGGAAGCTTTTAAATGCCTTAATACTGTGCTAACATGGGCATCTCAAAACAACGTTCAATTAACTGATGTTATGACACTTCAAAGGTTAAGGGAAATGGCCTTTGAAAATTTCCAGCACAATAAGCGTCAGTCTAAAATTACAAATTTTTTCAAACTTGTAGAATAAACAATTTGTCTTTCTACAAAAACTAATATGTATATGCTCTTTTTTAAATAAAGTATTGAAAATTATTAGTACTTGGAAATTCGGATTATTTGATAGTTTGGACCGGGTCGGTTTTAATTGATCCGGATTATTGAGTCACTACTGTATGTATAATTTTTAATTTTTGCTCATTGTATGCCTAACTTTATCTGTATGAACGTGCTAATGGCAATCAAACAAATGAATGGAAAGTTCTGTCTTCCTTTACACACACATTTTCGAAAAATCAGTAATTTGTGCAAAATTAAAGAAATAAAAACAATTATTTATAGAATTTTATCGTTGATCTCTTATTAATGTCGATATTAATGAATCAGTTTGTCTGAAAAAGGATGCGTTAATGGGTGTCATTAACGCTCTCTTTTTCATTATGCAGCTCTTTTTGTAATTTTGACATTTTGACATATGCAACCAAAAATACACACAGAAATAAAACAAAAACTACGGCATTATCTTCAACTATGTTTCTATTTCTGAATATTTACTTTTACTCGGTAATAAACTTGAACATGCATCGTTTGCGCTTTGGACCACTGCAGCCGGTAGGGTATTATCACAATTTTCCAGGTCCATAATTACGACTTCAGCAACAACTTTTTCAAAATGGTGACACTTGTTGATAAAATTCGCATGTCATTTTTTTCAATGGTAACTATGTTTTTTTATCATAATGATTTTTCCGTGAAACTCTTGCCCATTTTGTCACTCAAATAAAGGTATTGTGTGGTCAACGATAAAACGTTGTAATAAACTCGTTTGTTAATGAGCGATTAATGATCTCCACTATTAAAGACACTCACTCGCTTCGCTCGTTCGTGCTTTAAACAGTGTCGATCATTAATCGCCTTCATTAACAAACTAGTTTATTAAATAACCCTATCGATACAATATTTCAAATAGAAAAATCTGGTTTATAGGTAATAGATAAAGTAAAAGTATTCTCGTTTCAGTAAAAGCTTTTCCTGAAATATGCAAACTTTTTCGGCTTCCTGATTTATTCCATCCATTTTCCATATCATTTAAAGAAAGTGCGGTCGCAGAACACATTTATTAGACACATCTTGAATGAAGAAAACTTAAATTTACGACAATCAAAAGCGAACGAGAAGCCACGCGTAACTTTACATTTCTATTTATAATTTCATTCAAACTCAAGTTTACAGCAAAACGAACGAAACCTAAAATTCTTAACGATTGCGGTATTTCCCAACCTCGTCAATATTTCAAGCAACGACAGCTGCTGAAACCATTTTTCCAAGAACACTCGTAATATTCACCAATATCTTGTCTTACTTTCGCCCAGTTGAAGCAAACCCGTCATAAACTTTTATTCGTTTCTTTGCGGCGTTGTCTCTCATTAACTCGTTTCTATTTAAAATTTAATTTGTAAACTCCCAAGTTTTTCTCCAGTTGTTTGGGAACTGAAGACACTGTTTAGACTTCCTGTTCTAGTGTTGACTTTTTCCCGTTTCCTTTCCTGCGTCGCCGCCGGTTTTGCGTCTGGATTTATTGTAATCCCTGCCAAAACTCCCCAATCTCTGCAATTACAAAAAGATATCTGGCTCCATTACATTTGAATTTTAAAAGGGGAAACATGTGGAAAAACCCGTTTTGTCTTATCCAGACGATTTCTCCCAGGGCTCTCCCGTTTTTATTCAATTTTCTGTGCGGGATTGTGATAACGCACTGTGCGTTATGCGAGTTCTAGGAATTAGAATAAAACTCCGGGAACTAGTTCATTTGACCCTTGTCAAAGTTGAGGGAATAACGGAAGAAATTTATGGGCGCTCGCGGTTTGGGTGGCGTGGTTTAACGATTAGCGTTACAAGAACGGAAATGGAATAATTGGGGAGATAAATGTGGGAGTAGTCGTCAAATTAGACGGGTTTTTGACCTAATTCCGGGAGCTCTACAGGTAATTTTCGTTAATAATAAAGGAAGACCTTTAAAAATAGGAGATTTGTTTTAGAATGCTCGGGTCTTAATTTAGAAGAGGAATAAATTTGGTGGATGCGCCGGGAAAATTTTTAAAATTTATTTTTCTTGTAAAATTTCTGCGTTATTTTGCACAGTAAATAACTTAAAACATTGTAACTTTTTTGAATTAACAATATTAGAAAGATTTGATTTACTTTACAACATTTTTTTTTAATTTTTAAGTTAAATAAATTTACTGCAATGCTAAAATTATTACAATTGTCAGTATAAACTAAAGTGCTACAAGTTGTTTATAATTTTAAGTTTATACTTATTTTGGAATTTGGCACTAAATAAGTACATTAAATGTTTATAAATACCAAATTTACACTCAAAATAATAAATTGACAATTTTCGTGCTTTATAAAAGTTTTGTAAAATTTGTAATTTTGGATTTATAATTTTGAATTGTTGCACATTTTATGAACATTTTTAACTTATTAAGTGCGTCAAATTTTATAAATTTAAACCTGGAAATACGGGAGTACTTGAAATTTTCCAATTTAAAAAATCCTTTTTTCAATTTGCACTTTTTGGTTTATAATTTTAAATTTTAGCTCAGTTTATAAACATTTTTAACTTATTATTACTATTATTATTGTTTTTATTAATTTTAATCCATAATAAATAATTGAAATTTTGCGTTTTTTAAAAAAGCAAATTTTTGTAAAATCTGTAATTTTAGGTTTATAATTTTCAATTTTGGTTTCTTATATTAAAAAACTACAGCTAAGCGTGCTAAAATCTATAAACCTGATAAGTCCTAGAGTTATGTAACTAACTCGTAATAAATAATTGAAATTTTGCGTTCTTTAAAAATTTTTAAATTTTTGTGACAGCTGTAATTTTAGGTTTACATTTTTTTTTGGTTCTCTAATTTTTAAACTTTGCGCAACATATCAAAAAATCTTATTTACAATGCTATAACGTTACAATCAACTAAATTAGTTTTGTAATGGAAAAAATCTAAATTAAGTAGTATACAAAATGAAGAATTCAAAATTTTGGTTTTTGAAACAGCTCAGGATATAACGTTTTTATAATTGTAATTAAAAGAAAATGTTTCTTTTTTCTGTTTTATAAGTGCGTTTCTATTTAACCAAAATTATGTCATTTATTAGAACACTAAAAGTTTTTGGCCTTTTAAAGATTTTTTTTAAATAGCTTTGTACATCAGTTTTTATTAAATGATAATATCAAGCCTTTAATTATCTTATTAAATTTGCAAAATTGTGGCATAAATAACGATATTTTGTATTGAAAAGTAACTAACTAATTAAAGTAACTAAGTAACTAAAAAATAGTTATTTGTGTACCAAGAGCTTTACTTTAATGGCCGAGCCAATAGCCGAGACCAGAAAGAAACCGAGGGCAAAATAGCACTTTTAGGTCGTGATACACACAACATTTTTTAGGCAACATCATTAAATTTACAAGTTAATTAATTTTTATTTCTGGTTTATTCATCTAATCATTTATATCGAGAGATCAAATAAAAACTCTTTCTCGGTTGGCTTTGAAATTTTAAGTCATATCTTTAATTCAAGAAACTCTTTTTTTTCTGTCCAGTAATGTGACTTTGTCAAACTGGAAATTTTCGAAAAATTTTAATGAACGATTTAGACAACGCTGTTATGTTTAATTCATGTTGCAAAAGTTTTCTTATAAAAAATTAACCACAACACGTATTCTTGCTTTCCATGTTTTGCATTTCCAGACAGTTTTTTCATTTTATAACCTCAAAATTAGCAATTAAGGACAAGCTGTGGAATTCCAAAGGAAAATGCTTAAAAAATTCAAAATTGAAAATTACAAATTCTACAAAAATTTGCATGTTTACAAGACTCAAAATTTTCTTTTTTTTGGAGTGTCGGATTTTGGTACTTGGTATACTTATAGTTTTAAAATTTGATATGCTTTATAAACTCAAAGCGTTTCCAAAGTGAGCAAGTAATTTAAAATTATATAGACGAAATTGTAGCTTTTCCAAAATTTTCCTTTCAAAAAAACCCTAAACTTCCAAGTGCCACAACTTTGGTACCTCCGAGTCTATATTTTTAAAATTTGGCACGCTTCATAAGCCCAAACTAAAACAAAAATTAAGTAAAACAAACCCAAAATTACAGATTTTACAAAAATTTTACAAAATCCCATTATTTATGTTATATGCCATAATTCTCGTACTTTTGAGTGTATAATTTTGAAATTTGATACTCTTATCAAAGTCAAGTTGGTTGTAAAGTAAACAAAAATTTAAAAATTTTTACCCAAAATGGCACAAATTGCAAAAGAGCAGAAAATGTCTATTAATCAAAGTGCTATAATGTTTGAGGTCTTTGGTTTAAAATTTAGCACACTTTTTAGCCACATTGAAAATGAGATTTTATTTGATCTCTTGATAATTATAACAACTGAATAATTGTAAATATTTATGGATCTTTCTTTCTTTATTTACATTAACAATTTCGGCATGTGTAGCTTCACAATTTGTAGGAACGAATTTTGATGTTCTTTTTGATGTTGTTGCAGCAGCACTTTCATCACTGCTAGACATGTTCATATGCAATAATTCAACACGTCTTTGTTGCACTTTGCAGTAATTTGTGGATTTGATTTTACCTAAGTAATTATAAAATTGGGGCTAATGTCGGTATCATTACGTAATTCAAAAATTTAACGATAGATGGCGCTACCCTAGTACGGACAAAAGTGAAAGCGGCCATAAAACGTTATTTTCCGTCCGCATTTGAGATCTGAAAATTTTCGAAAATTTTCAAAACAATTATTTGAAATCTTTTTAATTCCTACGATATAGTTTCCACTAAGGTTGCCAAATTGCAAAGTTAATTAAAAATTATTAAATTAATTTTTAAATTATGTGTCGTAACTTTTTTATTTCTTTACGGTTTTTGGTAAATCAACTTATCGAACCAAAAATCTTGTTTTCCGAATTTAAAATTTATTCCAAAAACAAATGACAAGATTTTGAAACATTTATATTTTGAAAGTATTGGATTTTACAAAATCTCACAAAAATTACTTCAAAACTTTGTAATCACTTTTATAATTTTATTATTCTTAGAAAGCTACAATGTTTTAAAAGAATTTGCTGTAGCTGGCTTTATGAAATTAATAATAGAAAGGACGGATTTTACGAATTTTGACTAGGCATGTAACCAAAAATTAAAAAAAATTAAATACAAATAATTTCGTAAATAAGTATTTATGGAAACCAAAACTTTAACAATAAACTAGATATAAAAATTTGTCACAGCAAAAAATTTAAATTTTGAATTTACTCGGCTCATAACACAAACTGGTCCATAATTAATTAGTTTCCATACAAAAGTGCACTCGCTTCACACAATTAATTAAATTAAACTCCGTTTAAGCATAAAGTCGAGAGTTTATTTTATTTGAATCTGAAACGTGCTCTGAATTAGGTTTCATTATTTAAAAGCTTCTCCGTGGATTCATTAGTTGATTTTCGTTTTCTGCAACTTCCTTCCGGTGCTAAAATTGAAATTTTTTTCAGCCATGGACTCCTCCCCAACCCCCTGTTAACCGCCATGCAAACTATGCTAATCCTCGACAAGCCTCCCGACAACTCCACCTTCAACGAATTCAACCCGAAGCCGTCCCTGGACGACTGGGGCCCTAAACGCGACCCTCTCGTCATCGTCATCCCCATCACCATCATCTACACTCTTACGTTCGTCAGCGGCGTCGTCGGCAACGTGAGCACCTGCATAGTCATCGCCAGGAACAAGTCCATGCATACCGCCACCAACTACTATCTCTTCAGCCTCGCTATTTCTGATCTTCTTCTGTTGGTCGCTGGGCTACCTCCAGAGATTTACTCCATCTGGTCAAAGTACCCCTACATCTTCGGGGAGGCCTTCTGCGTCATGCAAGGCTTCGCCGCCGAGACCTCCGCCAACGCCACTGTGTTGACCATCACCACCTTCACCATCGAGAGGTACCTTGCCATCTGCCACCCGTTTCTCTCCCACACGCTGTCAAAACTTAATCGCGCCATTAAGTTTATCATCGCGATTTGGATGGTGGCGATGTGTCTCGCCGTACCGCAAGCCATGGCGATGGGGCTCATCTACAAAGAGCTGGAGGATGGTCAAGAAGATGAGGACCACTGCATCTGTTCGGTGAAACGAGTCATCATTCCGCACGCTTTTGAAATCTCGACGTTTGTGTTTTTCGTGGCGCCGATGTCGCTGATTACGGTCCTGTACGTGTTGATTGGGTTGCAGTTGCATAAGTCGACAGTGAGGCCCTCTAGGGGGAACAGTGTGAAGTTGAAGCATAGAGTGTATAAGCAGATTAATCCGTCCATTGTGAATGGGGAGGTGAAGGAGAAGAACGAGGAGGAGGAAGGGAGGAAGAATTTTGCGAAGAACGCGCAGGCCACCAAACATGTGGTGAAAATGTTAAGTAAGTGAGTTTTTGCGGTTTTGTTTTGTTTCTAGTTTTAAGTAAGTTTCCGAACTACATATAAAAAATATTACATTGCAGTTGGCGAATTGTGGCTTTTTAAGCTACATTCTTTTATAGCAACCCCGTATGTTTGTAGAGTGCACTGATCATGGCTCACTACGTTTGTTTCTGCAAAATCCCAGAGAGTGCTAATAAAGCTTACGTTCAATAATTACTACTAAGCTATTTATTCGTGATAAGCCAATGAACTTTATTGATTTAATGGTTTAATTCATTACTGAACCATTTTATTTAACAATAAGATAGACGAATCTAATTTGTTTATAATGTGTATTTTAACAATGAGAGAAAGATTTATAGACTCGTGCTTTCGTGCAGTTGTGAAATTATCAGTTTGTCACGCACTTCGGTAATTAACGATTTTTTTTAATATGTTACAATTTTAATCGAGTTTTTTAGACGGCACGAATCTGTTTGAACGTTTTCTCAAAAATTTAAGGCAGATATGTTTGACTATTGTATGAAATTCCGATTGTTTTATTACGCAGATAGAAACTTTATTTTTTCTAAATTTAAATTTTTTTTACTACATTGTAATTTACTACATTTTAATGAAGAAAAACCAAATTAAACAAGATATTGAGTTCAAACTTGAGTTCAACTATTAAATAAAGAAAATTTCATGGTAAATTTTGAAAATATTATTTTAGTTTTAGTTTTAGCAAATTTCAATTTTTTTTTAATTTTGGAGTTCAGCCCCGGAAACGGAATAACAGGTAACAATTTTATGACTGAAAATTATCAATGTTGTGAAATAAAAAAATGGAATTTAGAGTTTTTCATAAAAATTAAAATTTTCAAAAACATTTTTTTTTAAAATAAAATTATAAAAAATTGTTCAAGTTTCTTTTTCAAATTTAAAAATTTTTAGTCTATTTTAAAAATAAATAATATAAATACAGTAAATTTTCGATTAACCGAGCTAATGTGGACCAGCCCCTGCTCGGATAAGAAAAAACTCGGATAATGCGAAAACTTTTTGAAATAAAAAATGTCACACAAAAAATAATTATTGTTTTATGTGTTCAATTGACAAACATTCCAAAACTTCTGAAATTATGTCGATTTCATTGTCTTTGTTGCCTGGGCTATCAGTTTTATCGCAGTTATATTAGATTTGCATAGATACACAGAATTGCAATTCCAAGAACAATCAAAACGCCAGATCAAATTTGGCGTTTTTTGTGTAAATTATACATTTTCTGTACATACAATAATAATATTTTGCTTATTTTTTATAATATTGTACAGATTCTTGGAAGCATCTAGTTACTATTTTAACATTGTAGTATATATTTAAAATTGATTGAATTCAGTGGTAAATTTAAAATAAATAAATAAAAATACCAAAAAAATAAAAAAAAATTATGGTTACAGTGGCGAAATTGCAAATATGCCAATAAATTTTTTTTTTAATTTTGATATTAACCACCCGAAACAGATTAACAGATAAAAACTTTATAATATCAAAATTATGTAATTAGAAAATATTAAATTTTGAGTTTTTCAAAAAATTAAAATTTTTGAAATAATTTTTTTGTATGCTTTACAAGTTTATAGTTAATTTTAATTTTAATTTAATTCATTAAACAATAAAATTATATGCAACATTTTTAAATCTTAAATTCAAATTAGAAATTTTTTGGTGCATTTTGAAAATAAAAACTTCAATATTTTTTGGTTATTTTATTTAAATATTATAATATTGTACAGTTTTAAGGTAGATTTAATGGGCGGTTCGGATGGAAGCACTGAGTTATAATAAATTTTAGAAAGTCTTGGTTTGCCCGAAAAAATTAAATTTTTTTTCATGGTTAAATTTTGTAATTTTGTAATAAATGACTTTTATTTATTTAATTTATTTTTTAACTTTATCGATGTTGATACTCTGTGTTAACGTAAAAATATAAAGAAAATTGTTGGAAAACTGTCAAATTTAGTCTGTCTGTCAAAAATGTCAAAAGTGATAAAAAGTGACCTCTTTTTCTTTTTTAATAAATGCCGTTGTTTATCAAACGAAAGATAAAAGACGCCTTTAGAAGTATTAAGATACTTTTTTGTCGGGCCTCAACTTTTTTCTGTGGGAGATTACGGCCTTTCGGTTCTCTGTACGTAAATAACTAGTTTTCTTCGTACAAATCAAAATTTATAAATATTAATTTTTTAATATATCTGCATCCTAAATTAAAACGCAAAAGCTTGGGTCTTTAAAACACTAAAGCTTTAAAGTTGTCTAGGTAACAAGAAATAGTGAAATATCAAGACCAATTTTTATTTATAATACAAGGTGTTTATAAATGTTTCTAGCATCAAGGGTGGCATTGGAATTCCAGTGGGGCACCACTTTGCCGCTTTGTTTTCATAGTGAATATAACTATTTTGAAAATTATTTATAATATTACTTATGTCAACGACGTTTTTGTTACGGTTTTGTGTCAAAATTTTTGATTTTCGGGTTTCAAACCACAACTAGAACAGTTTTCTTCTCAAAACTAACTTTGCTCTATGATTGAGGTTAACTACAAATGTCAGTTTAAAAATCTAAACCCACATTTATAAGGAACGGCAAATTTCTTTGACATTTCATAGCCACCTTTGATGCTAGAAACATATATAAACACTTTGTATAAACGTGAAAATTACAATTACTATTGTTTGAAATTTCAAAGCCCTCCGCTTTAAGCTGGTTACTGTTGTTGGTTGCTTCTAATTCATAACTAGTAGAAGCTCTTTCATTTTCATTCTTCTGTTGGACGTCCATAGCTCTTGATGAAGTTGATTTAGCAACCGATGTGTCCAGAACACCAGCAATGCGTTTGGAAACAACTATTTTGTTTAAAGTGGATTTTTCAATATAGCCACTAGCCACACTCAAAGATTTCCATCCCACCTGACGTTTCAACTCATCGATGCTCATACCACTGTTTGCCATAATTGTATGAAGTTCAGAAGATTCAGAATTAATCGCAGTTCTGCGGCTCATTTTCTGAACGGATTTTTACAAACGTGAAAAGATGTGCTTTTTTGTTTCAACGTTCCAATTAATATCATTACGGAATTTAAAAGAAAAAAAAATTTTGGTTCAAGCTAATAAAGTGTGATCTCAAATTTAGCACATTTGAAATTTCTATTCGGTTATAATCATGTCAAAAGTGTCAAAGTTAAAGCTTAAAGTTTAAAAATCTGATTAAATAATTAAGTAATCGAAAAAAGACGTACGTTTTACTAGTTGTTAGTTCAAAAAAAGCACTTTTTTTATCTGATCATGTTTTGCACTTATGTAATTACGAATTTTATGTGTTTTCAATTGCTAGTTTAATTATAATAATAAGTACATAATCGCTAAAATTAATATTAAACTTTGTTTGAAAATTGCTTTCCATGAAACTATTGACAAGCGTTTATAACAGAGCTTAATAAAATAACTTAAAATTATTTTATTGACTCTTTATTTTATAAATGTAACATAATTAAATTCACGCTTATACTGTGTACATTGTCCATTTTATCAGTTTACACCCAAAAATGTTTGCGCAGACAACACATCATATGGTCATTTTATCAATTTTTTTTGAACAGTATGTCAAACTGACAGTCCTGACACTTGGTTATGATATATTTCTTTAAGCCCTAAAGCGGTAAGCAAAAGTTCAACAAATTTATGAAACTACGTTTCTTTGACTTTGGAGACGGAAGAATTGTACAAATTACAGTTTCAAATCCTTCGGTAACTGAATTTTTGTTCATATTTTTAGGATTTATCGTTTTATTACCCAAAAACACAACTAGGAAATGCTGACAGCACGTTGACAGTGATTGACAGAAACTAATGAGCATAGCAACTTAATCAAGGGCAACTATTTTTACATAATCTTAATTTTTAATGTTTGTTTATTAACATGATTTATGGTTTTGATTGTGAAAAAACCATAATAAGAACCACGGGCGTTATCGTTTGACACTTTTCGGCTATTTTAATTACCTCGGGACAAGCTCTCGATCCCCAAATTATACCCTCGACTTGTAAAACATCCATATCGCCCTAGATGCTTAAATAACTATTTATTGCAAGGTATGGATAAAATGGTTAGTCTTTAGGTTAGATATTAGGGACAAAACTCAGACTAATCTCAACTTGTCTTGCAATCTCGCTTTGACTCACGCTTTAGTTGAAACAAGTTTAGTCTTTGTCATTGTTACAGTTTGACTTTGAACTTGATTTTGCTTAAATTGCTCAAATTATCAAATGACTGTAATTTTTTGTTCAAGTTTGGATATTGCCTGCTCAACATACGAACAGTAATATCGAGGTTTCTCTCAATTCAAATTTAGTTCAGCCTCTAAATCCGTCTGTGTAAAGCAGAAATCGTCTTTTAGTAGCTTTAATTATAAGTGATTTCTCAATAATTAACCGTTGGATCTTGATAATTTGGATTTTTTTGAAAATTTGATTGCCAGAAGTGAATTGTCATTAAAAAAGTCAGGCGTTAGTAGTTAAAATGAACATTCTGTATGTAAATCCGTACTAAAGACTATTTGAGGATTTTTTACTTGAAGAATTTTTGTTTTATATTCTCTGTTTTTAAGAATCTGAAATTGTCTCTTAAATTATTTTTACGCTTACTCTATCCAAATTTTGTCAAATTCTAAAATTTTCAAATTAGATCTTTAAATTCTAAAATTTTGAATGTTTAGTTGGTTCATATTTTCTCAAATCAAAATCTCGTTTTGTTTTTTTTTGAAAACGTCACTTGATTTTTTCAAACTTTAAATGAATAGATAAAAAATTTATTTACTTGAGATTTTCAAATAAGTTTGTTTTTTGCTAGTTTTTTAGTTTCTTCTGTTTGTCGTTGTAATTTGGATTACTTTGTTTTTTAATTTTATTTTATATGTTTTCTTTGATTTTTTCTTTCATCTTTAGATTGTGCGCAACTTCCCATCTTTTTTCTCCAGTTAAAGCTTACCACTTTTTATTTTTTGACATTCTGTGTAAAATCTTTAAAATATTTTTATAATTTTAAAGTTCTTGCCAACTTCTTGAGCTTTCTTGTTTTTTAACTACACTAGTTAATTAATTTTGGAAGAAATTATTACTAGTCAATGAAAGCCTTTCTTTAAGGTGAAATTGTTTCTTGATTCTTAAGCCGTTGCCTGTTTTGCTCTATCAGGTCAAAACTCAGAGATATTTAAAAAATATTTTTTTTTTGGGTAGACCGTGTTTACTTTCAAGTTTTTTCAGTTTTGCTTAACAACTTCAAAAATTATAAAAGCGTATAATACACCATTGATAAGGTAATTAAATAAGTTTTCCAACGAACTATAGAAGTCGCCAAGAAAGTCAGTTTTTGTTAAAGCGGTTTTTAAAAGCTTTTTGATACGCTTTTGCATTTAACTTCTAAATTTGAATTTTTATTGTAACACGTCATTATAAAAGTTGAGATCTCTGCTTTCTAAGGCGGTGTTAAACAAATTTACATAACCAAGAGTAAGGAGAGATTTTTTGAAAAAACATTACATTTGCTAACATTCAAAAATTAATAGTATATTATGTCATTTAGAGTAAAAATGAAGCTTTGTGTGCTAAGCCTGTTTGTGTGTCTGCCAAACGTAGTGACAATCGACTTTGATAATGTGTCACTTTTATGACGTTTGAAAATTTTTTGTATAAATGTGCACAAATTTATAATATTTCGATAAATGTTGAGTCTCTAAATGATCTCATTAGATAGAATCGAATATCGTATACGCCAACTGTTAAAAAAAGAATTTTTACAATTTTAATTTTTTAGACTTTTTGACTTTTTGTATGCATTAAAGTCATTTTAAAACTTAAGTTGTGCGTAAAAGTTACTATTTTCTAAGCTATGGCATTGATTTTTTAATGTAGTCGTTAAAAAACTACGAAAAGTTTAAACTTTATGAGAAACTTTTCAATGTTTTTTGTCCTGTAACTTCTAAACCATAAGATATAGCACTGCAATTGTTACCGCGTCAAGAAAACGAGATCTCAGTTTTTTCAACAAAAAAAATCGATGTTATAATTCTTGAGTTATACGTATATGAAAATCACTAAAAACAACGTTTTTTTTTTAAAACCAGTTTTTCAAAAATATTGGCAGAATTATTAACCCTCGCAATAAGTTTTATAGGTTGTTAAAAAGCTTATAAAATTGGTTTTCCGAAACATTGTCAAGCAATTCTGAATCTTTGCAAGTTTTCGAAAAAAACCGTAGAAAATAAATTTTGAACGATAGAACCTACAAATGTAATCAAACCGGACTTCTGATTCAAACTTAGGAGACCATTTTACTATAAAATTGACTATCCACATCTCAATATTCAAAGTTTTTGAAACTCTAAAATTTGAGAACCAACAGTTCTTAATCTAAAACGCACACATTTTAATTTCATGATAAGCAGATTATCCACTTCTATTAAAAATATTAATCAGCTTGACAGAATATTAATTAGCCAATTTTATTTACACAACTAACAAGACCGCATTTGAATAAACAAATAGTTTTTTTCAAATTCCAAGAAAAAATTTGATTGAAATAACTGAAATGACATTTTTTGTAAAAAGTAGAATGTTAAAACAGACGAAAATTAATTTGCTTCCTCTAATGAGCTGTGGACAATAATAAGTTATTAATGCCGCGGCCAGTTTTATAAAAACGCGAAGGTCATTTTTAAGTAAGGCGTAAAAAGCATATAATTTAACCAATTTGATGTAAACACATTTTCGGGTGTTCCCAAAATAAATCATCTTTTAGGTCCAATTAAAAATCGATTTCTTCTTTTATAGCAGCGCCAGCATTTCTCAAGCTTTACCTGTTGATTCCGACTGTCGTAATTTTTTTTTTCAATTTAGTCAAAAATTTTATAATTATGACATTACATTACTCATGTATAAAGTCAATGTTGTTTTTTATTAGAATTAAGAATTTTTTAATTTTGAGTTCTTTCAAAAACTTGTTGGTTGGACTAAAACCTTGAAATTTCTACAGGTTACTCCCCTAAACTTGGTTATCAAATATAGAGAATTACACATTTATTGAACAAGCGAAACAAAATTTAAATTTAATTTTAAATTATTTTTATTTGAAGAAAGCAAAAATTCGAAATTTTGACAACAATTTTTAGAAATTTATAATTGAGTCAAAAGCTTGAAATCTGTAGAAAATTCCACCTTTAATGTGCTTCTTACATTTGCCAAATTACAAAGTAGTCGCATCAAATTTTACAAATTTTGATAGTCTAATGCTATTTTGCAAAATTCAATGCAAATTTGGAAAATTAAAAAAAAACTTTTGGAAATTATTAATTTTTGATTTAACTAAAAATTTGCATTTTTTTAGAGATTACTATTATTATTTTAAATCAAAATGTGGAGAATTACAATGTTGAAAAAGTGAAACAAATTTTAGATTTTTTTGAAATCAAGCACAATTTGAAATTTTAAAAAGGTTTTTGTAATACACTTTTTAATAACAATGTAATGTTATAATTTATAAATAATTTGTTTTTTAATAATGTTTTCTTATAGAAGTAAAATTACAAAATTATCGATTGGGCGTAACTGATTCTAAAAAAATGTTTACTGTTTAAAATAAGCAAAATATCAAATTTTGAAAATAATTTTTAGTATTATTTTTTAATTGATTTATAAGCTTAAAATTTATGGAAAATGCTACACCTTAATTGTGGTTTTTATATTAGTCTAATTACAAAAATAATCAAGACAAATTTTGGAAATTTTAATTATTAATTTATTAAATTTAAGCAAAATTTTGAAATTTTTAATTAATGACTTTTGTAAATCAGTTATTATTACCCTATACTTTTAGACAAAATTTGGAGAATTTTTAAGATATTAGAAAAGAGAAACAAATTGTAGCAAGCAAATTTTGAAATTTCAAAAACATTTTTGTGCACCCCAATTCTTACTTAAACTGTAATTTGTTAGAACTGTAAAATTCTAAAATTATCGATTTGGTAATATTGATTCTAGAAATCTGTGATATTATGTTAGAAAATCAGTTTTTAATTGAATTATGTTTGAAAAGTTGTGAAATTACACAATTATTGATTAAACGGTAGTGATTCAAGAGATTTTTGATTTTTAGTGAAATCGAAATTTTAAAAATAATTTCAGGAAATTAATTGAATTAATTTCTAAAAAATATAACCATAACTTGCTTTCTACATTTGTCAAATTACAAAACAGTCGCGACAAATTTTAGAAGTTTTGATGTCTTAATGTAAGTTAAATTTCGAAATTTTGAAAAAACTTTTGTAAATTAGTTGTCGATTAAACCAAAATCTTAAAATTTTTAGAGGCTACTACTTCAAACTTGTTAAAATTAGAAAGTCATGGAAACAGCAAAACCAATTTTAGATTTTTTTATTTCAAGCAAGCATAATTTAAAATTTAAAAAAAAATGTAGTTCTGTTCTTAAATAAAAATGTTAAAATTTGTAGATATAATGTTGCTGTAAAATTCCAAAAATTGTCGATCCGGTGATTTAATTCCAAAAACTTTTACTATTTAGAGAAAGCAAAATTACTTACTTTTCTAAACTTGTTAACAAAGTTTGGAGAATTACAAAGTCGTTTTTTTAATTTTTATAAAACGGTTTACATAGACTTGTGGTGGACCACCCTATATGTTTTTATATTAATTAGTGACAACAAAGCACTGCCTCATTCTGTTTGAAGTATATTTGCAGCTAATGAAACGTCCATGAAAAGAAAATTTGATCCGTGCATGTGCATTAAAACTCTGTCAAAGCTCCCAAACATACACGCAAATATTTAGCATCCAAATAAAATCAAGCAAAATCATATCATCCCTATTTTCAACTCATCTCAAAGAAAGAAAAAGCAAGTAAATAACCCCCAGCTTCTTATTTCCCATTTTCATGAAAACCACACATCCAATTCGGTTAGTGGAAACTTTCATCGAAATGGAAACGTTAGTATTCAGCCAAGTTTTGAAATAAATAAGACAGAGATTTTGTCATCGCAATACTTAGGCATACAAAGAAAGCTGAAAACAAGATTTTTCACTTTTTTTATAAATATTTAAAATTTCATTTTCTTACTTTTTTTTATGTTGTTTTTTTTCAATTAATAATTTATTTTCCTTGTTTGTGCTTTTTACTGACTAAACGGAAAATTCAGCGTGAAAAACTTGAAATAGGAGAATTTGGGTTGTAATTATTGTAAATTAACTTTGTTCGGTTGCTTGAACAAATATTGGAGTTTTGGCGGGTAAGTAATGAACTGGATCGATTGGGTCAATAGTGAAAGGTTGGGTTAATGGGGCGTCATGTTACACTGTTAGTACAATGTAAAATAACAACAAATCAATTTCAGAATCTTTAGTAAGTACATATGTTTTAACAAGCAAAATCTTTATTTTTAAAAGTTTTTCTTTTTCATATTTTTTTGTTATCCAAAGACAGCATTTGAGAAGTTGGTTCTCATTCCATCCAAATGAAGAGACGAAGGTGACATAAAATGCTAATGTATTTTTTAGTGAATTTCTGAATTTGCTGTTTTTTTTAGTTGTAAATGTAACATCTTGAAATTTTATGTAATTAACCTGAACTATTTAACGCCATGTTAAAGTAACATGTGACTACTTTTTTGTCAATTTATTTCTATAAAATTTTGCAATAATTTGATGCTAATTTAGCACAATCGTTTTTGCTGGTATTTTGGTATTTTTACTACATCTGATGTGCTAAATTACAAAATTTTGGGGGAAAAAAAAAAACTTAGAAATCTATAATTTTGACTTGTACCAAAATTCTCCAAAATTTATAACTAAATTTCACCACTAGGAAAATTCTATTCAACAAAATTTGAATCTCGTATTATTTTTGAAGTGCTCATAAAATTTTGTTCATGTTGAAGCAAAATAGACAAATTTTGAAAATTTACATTTTTACGTAAAATTAGGAAATTTGATTTTTTCTATTAAATTCTGGAATAATTTTAATGTCAGAACAATGAAAACAGAAACTAGCACAATCTATTTAACAATGTTTAATTGCAAAATTTTAAAAATAACTAACAAATCATGAAATTTTTAATGATTTGGAACAAACCAAAAATTTTGTAAAATTTATTAATAAATTCCACCGATTTGGGATTTTTTAGTTTAAAGTAATAAAGTTAGAATTTTTATTACATCTAAGGCCGATTTACACAATAATAATTAAAATTAAGTTAACCTCGCAACTGATTTGACGATTTATTGGAGAAAAACGGTCACATGATGATGTTACGTATTTAATCAAAATTAAAATTTTAACATAGGTTCTGTAAATCGGCGGTGTTAATTTACTAAATTTTGGACCAAAAAAAAACTTTTTGAAATTTGCAATTTTGGAACAAATCAGAATTCTTTAAAATTTAAGATTAAATTCCATCAAGAAAAATTTTATGCAATGAAAACAGAATTTGGTACTACTTTTGCTTTGCTTAATACGAAGTTTTAAAAATTATTAAAAAACTTATTTTTCTTTATTTAGAACAAACTAAAATTTTGTAAAATTTATAGGTAAATTCCATCAATTTTAATATTTTAACATTTAAGGAATGAAATTTAATGCTTTTAGCCACTGTGAACTGCTAAATTACAAAATTTTTAAACAAGAAAAAATTATTAGAATTTTTTCACCAGTTTTAAGGTGCTAAATTACTACATTTTGGAGCAAGAATGAAATGTTTTTGAAATTTGCAATTTTGGGGCAATCAAAAATTTTTTAAAATTGAGTACTAAATTTCACCATCAGAAAAATTCTATTACATTGTTGAAGTGCTCAAAAACTGTTTTATCCATTTTAGAACGAATCAAATTATTCTATTTTTTTTATAAAATTTTCTGTATGTGATAATTGTACTAAAAAAACATCGAAATTTTAATCTGTTAATCTGTTAATTTTAATCTGTTAATCTGTTGTTTCTAATTTTAATAAATGTGGTGCTTAGTTACTATTTTAGATAAAATAAAAAATTAAAAAAAAAGAAAAAAAATTGAAATTAGAAATTTCAAGAGGAACTAATATTTTTCTAAATTTAATTTTTAATTAGACGAATTTTTTAAAAAAGATAATACAGTTTGATTCTTGCACCACTTCTGAAATTGGTATTTCTGTCAAATTAAAAAAACAAGCGTATTGTTTTTCTGCTTAACAACTGCAGAACATTATATTATAAGTTATAAGTAATAAAATTGTATATGGGGCACAAAAATAGTAGATTTTTATGTACACACGGAACTAGAAATTTATATTTATTTTTGTTAAATTTTTTTGCAGTAGAAATATTAATGTCTGAACGATAAAATTTAGTTTTTTTACTATTCTTAAGATGGGATATTAACTGTACCAAATTACAATTTATTTTAATAAGAGAAACATGTTTAAAATTTTTGATTTTGTTAGATGACAAAATTTTTCAAAACTTTATGTCAAATCTTGTAAAAATGGTCATTTTAACGTTAGAATGTCCACATTTTTTTCTCGTTTTTTTTTAAGCAGCTTATAAATTATAACTTTATAGTGAAAATTAGAATGCAATTGACAAAAAACTCAAAATTTTCATTTAAACAAGAAATTAAAATTTTACAATTTCTCTTTTAACTTCTGCAACAGTCGAAACTTTAATAATAACTAAAGTTTAAATGCTGTACGATCTCTAAGACGGGTGTTTTACATACAGAGCTAAATTACTTTTTTTGAATAAGAAACAAAATTAAGAAAATTTTTGATTTTGCAAAAAACATAATTTTTCAAAATTTAATATAAAGTTCCGCCGAAATAGTAATTTTAACGCTAGAACGTTGACACTTCGTTTGCTTTTGGAGGAGAATATTAACTGAAAAATTAGGAAATCGCAAAGCAAACAAACATTTCGATACAAACACGAATTTTTTTTTTAAATTTTGGCAACAGTAGGTATTTTAATGATAAATAAAGTTGAACACTGCACTACCTCTAAAATGGTTGTTAACTGTGCTAAATTACAAATTTTTTGAATAAAAAAAAAGTTGAACTTTTTTTTTATTTTCAAAAGAAACCAAACTTTTTCAATATTTAATTGCAAATTTTGCTAAAATGGTAATTTTAATGCGAGGTTAACCTCGTATGTATTTTGTGGAGTACGGAATTATATTATAGTAAAGCACAAAAACAATAAAAATAATTTACAGCTTCTAACCATTTTTTTTCAAAATTTTGTCTATTAAATTTCCTTAAGTTGTTAATTTTATTAGTTGAACGATGAAACTTTGACATAACATCTTTACAGTTAAGCACAATAAATCTAAATTAACGATCTCTATACGCATAAATTGTATAAAATAAATTTAACATGTAGATAACTGAGCAGCGTTAATAAAAATTTGAATTTCAAACTATATTATTCAACTTTATTTTTATTATTACTACCTATTTGCAATTAAAATGGAATTAGTTTCGAAATATAAATTATAATTCTAATATAAAGTCGGGGGGCCACTAATTATTATTTACAAAAGTGAACAGATTGTGATTAAATTTTTTACCAATATCAAAAACGACAATAGCAACAGGAAACAAATAAACGATACTTTAATATAAATATTAATAACTAATTTTCTTCAATTTGTGGTCAGATGAAACTGACATGGAATTAAATATTTTTTCTTTATTTCAGTTGTGTCGTTGCCTCTTTGTTTTGATACCTGCCTTATAACCTTGAAGATTTTTAAAAACCTGATATTCGCTTCAAATACGATAATTTGGCGTTTTAGTGCCCCTAAAGTAACACTCACCTTTTGTCATGAAAAATCGCAGCCAACGTGATAACTTTAACGGGAACAGTAAACACAAAGAAAATAAAATAACGAAACGTTTGTAATAAAACTGATAACCGCCGAAAATTCACTCGATCACTCCTCCGAACCCAAACTGCTTCTGACGTTCCACAATTTCATAATTTTTCAAACTAGAACCGGTACCCGGTGACGTAGAGTTCAAGCTCTTCCTTAAGGTCAGAACTACCAGAAAAAAATCTTTAATAACTAGTTGATGTATTATTTGACAAAAAATGATCGGAATTAAATCAATTATGATAATAGGAGTGAAATAAGTCCGTGGAGCGGCACGACGGGCGATTTTGATACTAAACTGGAACTGGTATTTTGCAACTTTGCTGGTGGTGTTAAAATGTCTTTCTCAAGGATGCCACAAATGTAAAAATTAGAATAAATTACATGTTACGAGCTGATGAAGCAAGGTGGAAGGTCGAGTCGAATTTGGTGTTCAGTTCCGTGATTTTGAAGAGGTTTACTTCGGTTTTCCGGTTGAAAAAAGTTTTTTTATACGCGCGCAAAAAGAAATATTTTAAGAAATCGTATAAGTTCCTAAAGTTAGTCTTTTTCAGACACAATCGTAAAAATTGCCGTGATAACTAATAAAGCAGTGCTGCAAATAGCAACGATGAGTTCGCAAAAACTGTGTTTTAAATATTTGTAACAAAAATAACTAGTCTCAATGTCAATGGTTTTAAGAGTTTTATTAAACCGGTCTGCTGAAAGTTGGTACTCCTGTCAATTACTTGTCAAAATTATAAGATTTTGTACACAAATAATCGTCAATCGTATATCGTTTTTTTTTTAATTGTATTTTTCTTTTGGTTCTGTTTTAATTTTTTATTACTTTATTTGGATTATCTACATTTTTTCCAAATAGTGAATGACTTATTTCTTTATGTTTCTATTTCTTATGGATTTTGATTAAAACCATTGCGTTTCTTAAATGTATCTTAAATACTTTATATTCTATTCTCTGGATACTGTCTCAAGTTTTTTTGATTTTTCTTAATCTTTTTTTATTACGATTCTATTGATTCTATAGAATTCTTTTTCGTTTTTTTTTTTATATTTTCTCCATATAGTTTTTTGATTCAGTATAAATTTCCCATATTTTTATTAGATTCTTCTTCATACAGGTGCTCCTTAAAAGGTTACCTTTCTCAAAAACTACAAATGATGAAAATTAAAATTTTGGGAACAGTAACCCGAATGAAAATGTTCACATTTTCCTGACACTTTCGGTTTTACAGGAAGTCAACCAACTTGCTTTTTTTAAACAAAACTTTTAAAGCAAAAGATGTTTTCCAAAATGTTCAATTAATTTTGCAATTCCGTCGGTTTTAATTCTAGAAGAATGAAATTTAAGGACGTTACTAAAATTAAATTCCTTATTATATTTACAAAAATGAATAATTTTAGAGCATCCTTGAAAGCATCAAATAAAAATTTTAGACATTTTCATTTTTAGATTGAATTCAAAATCTACAGATTACTCCCAAATTTCATAACTCTGATATTCTTAATGCAAAAACTCTAAAAATTAAGGGTGCTGTTATTTAGGCCATTCATATAAATTCTGCTAAATTAAAAACTTTTAGAACTAATTAGACAAATTTTAGAAAATTTTAAACATATTCATTTTTTGAACAACCTTAGAATACACAATAGGTCTTAAAGCTTGTAACTCTGACATTTTTAATTCAAAAATTCTAAAATTTGAGAGCATTGCTATTTAAAACATTCGAATTAACTATGCTTAACTAGAAAATTTTAAATCAAATAACACAAATTTTAAAAAATTACTGGAGCGAACCTTTTTTTCCAAAATTTTTATTAAATCTTGTAAGTTTGACAGCTTTAATGCCAAACCAATCAAATTTCCGGACCTCAATAAAATTGAATTGCTTATTATCCACACAAAATTACATAATTTTAGAAAAAAGAAAAATAATTTGAGACATTTTCATTTTTAGAACGACGTCAAAATGCACAGATTGGTCCTAAATTCCACAAATCCAATATTTTTAATGAAAAAAACTCTAAAATTTATAGGTATTGCTAATTAAGACATTTGCGTTAACTGTGCTAAATTAGAAAATATTAGATCAAATTTTTTTAATGGAACAAACCTTTTTATTTTCAAATTTTTGTTAAATCCTGTAGCTTTGACGGTTTTAATCTTAAAAGAATGAAATTTTAGACGTTAGTAAATTTGTATTGCATATTATTTACACAAAATTACATCATACACTTTTATTTTCTGATCGACTTCAAAATGCACAAATTTAAAGCAAGAATGCTAAAATCCAAAAATGTTATTAATATGTATCTGTAACTTTGTCGGTTTAAATGCTAAAGATATAAACTTTTAAAACCTTATTACCATTGAATTGCTTATTACCCACACAGCATTACATAATTTTAAAACATAAAATAAAATTTTTAGACATTTTCATTTTTTGAACGACTTCAAAATACACAGATCGTTTTTAAATTCTATTACTCAGATTTGCTTAAAGCAAAAATTCTACAATTTGCAGGCATTACTATTTAAGACACTCGAATTAGTTGTGCTAAATTCGAAAATTTTAAAACAAATGAAACAAATTGTACAAAGTTCGATTTTTAGTGCGTTTTTTTATAAAAATAAAATATATATAAATAAATGTAATAATACATAATGTTATTAAACTTAAAATAAGCAAATTGAGTATTACTTCAAATATAACCGGAGCCGGAAGTGTCACAAAAATGTGAATATTGCCGTTCAATTTGTCTTAACCGCTTACTTTTGTTCCTAAATTTCAAAATCCTATCATTTGTCGTTTTTTAGAAAAAAAAATGAAATATTAAGTTTCTACATAACTTTACGGTACTTAAAATGGCAGAAATATTTGAAAATGTCGGATTCAAGTAGGAAAACAGCTGATTATTATTTTCATGTACAGTACTCTCGCGAAAAGCTCATAGCGAAAGCTCGCTTACATTAAACTGACTTGACTATTACGTCTTTTTGACGCTTGTACTGTAACTAACGATTGAAATATTTCTATATTTTAAACATTTTCTACGACCGTATTTAAAATACCGTTTTAAGTCGCCATCTTAGTGACGTAAGGTGACATTTTCAACACATCGGGTCACTCGTGACCAAAGTGGCGCTCAAGTTGGCGCCGTCATTATAGTCACAAGTTAAAGTTAGCCACGGATTAAATTGACAGTTAGTTGAATATTGAATTGTGATTTCGGTGGTTTCAAATAAGTTCTTGGTAATCAAAATTTGGTAATTTCAATAAAGGTTTCATATTTTAGTTTTAATAATTTGAGGTCGTAGAAAAAATATAGTATGTAACACGTTTATACTATTGTAGACACTCGCTTCGCTCGTGTCTAAATGTATTTGTGACTTTTAAGTAAAGCGACGTTTATAAAACTTGTTACATAATATACCTACTATGATTAATGCAACTATAACTTCAATAGCCTTTATCGCCCGTTTTTTCTATTACTCGTGTATTTTTTTTAATCTTTGCTACTTTCAGACTTTATACAAATCTGTAATTTTTTGTCTGAGATGTCCGTATCCATATTTCATCCTTAAAGACCTTTTTTTTTCATAAATGCCGCGAGATATACACAACCAAGTTATATTTTTAAAAACTTTGTTGTTGAGCCAATCGATTGGCTGCTTGAGCACTTATAAAGACGATTTTAATTCTATTTCGCCCTACTTTAGCACCCTCATTGCTCAAGCATGCAAATTCAAGCAACTGTTTTAAAATGCCGCCCACTTTTAAGGGGTGAACATTACCAATATTTAATTCTTTTTGTTCGACGTATAAACAAAAGGTCAAAAGGTCAAAAAATTAGAACTAACAGGTCGATTTTAACGCAAATTTGCAACCGTTGTCGAGGTTGAGCAATGCGATTGGCGTTGCTATGTTGCAAATTGGATTTGCAGTAACGCAAGTCACACTTGAAATCGACCCTTTAGGGTCCAGGAGGTTGCGTTTACAATACGAGGGAGTACAGTAAATCAATCGAGTAAATAAGGGCCATGACATGCGAGTGTAAAACTATGCTTTATCTACGACCACAAAAAGTAGACATGATCCTTTGATTTTTTTTGGAAAGAGATTTAGGGTTACGGCTCCGCAATGTCTAGCAATGTCTAAAACTGTGTTTTCGAAATTTCGAAATTCACAAAAATTTTACTGACTTTAGTAAATTTTTATTTGTCAAAGTAAAATCTGACAGTTGTCAGACATTGAAACATTGAATTATGGCGAAATAGCTATTTAACGAACAAGTTGGTTAATGAAAGCGATTAATAATTATTTAATCAAATGAATTTAATGAAATTCGATTATAATTGAATAAGGTTTCTCGTCCGAGTAGTCACTTATAATAACTTGTAGTAACGCTCTAGCTGGGCCCAAATCCGCGGATATTTCTAAGGAAAAAAAATCAAAAAAATATATCATTTCAAATATACCGCCACATTCTTGCCAACCCTGGCACAATTATATCTCTAAAGGCGGCAGCCATACTTCATTATGTTTAAAGCATAAAGCCCTATTTAGCTAAAATTGCAACGTCTCCAATTGGGGCAGATATGTTGGGATGGGAGGAAAGTGATCTGATTTGACCTGACCTGACCTGACCTGACCTGACCTGACCTGACCTGACCTGACCTGACCTGACCTGACCTGACCTGACCTGACCTGACCTGACCTGACCAAGGATATTTGTGAGGTTTTAATTTACACAGTCGTAAATTCATGAACGACGAATTTCGCAATTTCGACCGGCATGTTTTAATTGCTAAAATCTCACAATTTGGTTTTGTTTTTCTAAGATAGATTAAAGATTGAATGTAATGATTGATGAATCAATGTAAATAAAAAAGTCACAAGTTAAAGAAAACAAACAAAAAAAATTAACTTTATTGTAAACAAAAAATTAATAAAACAAATTAAAATAAGGCTTCGAGGTTATTTTGCCCCCTGGCACCTCTTCACCTCTTCAACGTCGTTTCCAAGAAATAAAAAAAATGAATATTGAAATGGAAAAAGTGAAAAATTAAAATATGTTTATTATTATTAATCTTGCCGATAGATTGAACCTTTCCGATATTTTACCCGCCCGCTCGGCAACCGAGAATAAAACCCTTGGTTTCCAACGTCGAGTTCTTTAGCTCTGGCAAACGTGGTATCTTGGAGAAAGTTGGCAAATTGATTTTCCCCAATATTTACCGCATAGTTATAAGGGTAGAAGATTATCCGACAGGTATGTGGTCAGTTGAAGTGAAAATACGTGGTATTTGCCCTCAAAAACGCAAATTTTTAAACAATTTTTTCAATTTTCATAAATTATGATTTCAAAATCTCAAGAAAATATAACCAAAATACTCTCAAATATAGTTTGCTATGTAAAAATTAAGATATAAAGATATCACAACTTCGTGGCAGTTTCAGCACTTTTTTTTTCATTTCATTGCTGAGTTAAATTGGCAGAGAATGCATTTAACACGTCAAAAAAGACAATAATAAAACTATAAAAATAAAAAAAGTGTTACTTCACTTGTATTAATTGTTAAGTAGAGGAATTTTATAGTAAGTTAATAATTTACCGTAAATTTGATAACAAGATAACTGCATGAACTGCAGGAACTGCATGAGATTAATATGATTGAATATGTTGAGAAATGTATAAAAACTTTTACTACAAAAAATTTACTGCACCGACATAATTTTGAAAACTACCTTCATAAAACAGCGTTTTTTTTTCTCAAATTTTAAACATGATTTGCAGGTTTAGAATAAAACAGAAATTTTTATTCAGTTATGTCATAAAGAATTTAAATTACCGAGTGTTTTCTCAAAAACTCCAAAATTGATAAATATTTTAATTCTTAGGTGTCACGACGCCAAAGTAACACTGATAAAAAACTAATTTTTGCATCCGATTTTGGAATATGATCAACCGTTAAGCGTATGTAAATTTGCAAATTTTTATTTTTAATTAAACACGATTTTGGGGGTGTTTATCAGTGTTGCAGAACCCAGTATAAAAATTTGCCAAACAGCGGCAGTCGGTAACAGTCAAAGTAAAGTCATTAGGTTAGGTTAAACACAGGTAATCCAATTTCCACTAAACGGATCAACTGCAATCCTTTCTAAGAATTTCAGAATAATTTGCAGCTATTTGGAATTTTTGAAAGGCGTTTGACAAAAAATTTTAAATATACTTATTCGATCTTGACTTTTTAAAAATTTCTTATTAACACTTAGAAGCTAAAAATTTGCAAATTTGCATACGTTACGGTTCATCAAGCTCCAGAATCGGATGCAAAAATTTGCTTTTTACTAGTGTTAGTTTGGCGACACCTAAGAATTGGAATATTTATCGATTTTTGAGTTTTTGAGAAAACACTCGCTAATTAAAAATTTTTATGACATTTCTATTTTTATTTTAAACCTTAAATGCAAATCATGTTTAAAATTTGAGAAGAAAAAACGCTATTTTATCAAAGTAGTTGTCAAAATCATGTCGGTACAGTAAATTTTTTATACATTTCTGAACATTCTCAAACACCAAATTTTGTCAAAAAATGCTGACGCGCATTTCGATAGCAATGCTATCATCATCAGAGCGATGGTTAAACTGAGTTAATCGCTTTAATGATGGTAGCATTGCTATCGAAACGCGCGTCAGCATTTGTGACGACATTTGGTATTTGGGAATAAATTGTATTTTTGATAACAATGTTGTTCTCAACATATTCAATCGTATTGAACTTATGCAGTTCCAAGCGTTTTCAAATTTACCGTAAATTATTTACTTATCATAAAATTCTGATGAAGGCTTTCTACGGTCTTCCCTGATTGTAACGCAAATGGGAGAAGCACATCATGAGTCGGGCTTGACCGCTATTTAAGTTCAACTTCTTCTGCTCTTTCACTTAGAACTAAAAGAAGAACAAACCACCATCACATTCGCGCTAAAGAGACATCGAGCCTAAAGCGGCGTTTTAAAAATGGCCTTGTAACATCAAGACTGGAATGTTTTAACACCACATATTCCATACACTATTGAATAAATTACTTTAAACCTAAAATCTGTAGACGCTGCACTTCTTTAACAATTCTGAACCTGCTGAGTTACAAAAAATGAAATTGTTACAAATGTCGCACAATTATTTTGTTTAACACAATTAAACAATAAGTCCTTAAAGCAGACAACATCAATCTCTTTTTTGTTCTAATCTTGTAAATATGCTGTTTACAAGGGATGTTGAAAATGTTCACCATTTTCTTGTAAACACAATTGTACTCGTCTTCGCTTATTTTCGAAAATATTCTGTAACATTTCTTCATGAATAGTCTCATAACCACGAATAAATTCTTGTTGAAGATCTTCCAAATTATTAATTGCGGTCGGAACACTTTGTCTTTTAAATACCCAAATACTGAAAAATATAATGGTGTCAAGTCCGGAAAGCGTGGTGGAAATTCGGGATACCGTCTTTTCGATATTATGCGATTAGGGTAAAATTCATCCAACCAATTCAAAGTAGCACCTGCAATATGGGCTGTAGCGCCATCTTGCTGAAAATAACCATGCTGGAGTTCTTTATCGTTTAATTGATTGATAAAGATTTCCAAAATTTCTTCTCTATCCCTTGTCGCAGTGAGAGTACCATTAAAAAAAATGGGGCCAACCACACGCCTGCGTGATACCGCTAACCAAACTCCAATTTTTTGAGGGTGTAACGGTGTTTCAACAAATTCATGTGGATTTTCAGTGGACCAAATTCTGAAATTTTGGAAATTAACGTAACCGGACAAATGAAACCACGCTTCGTCCGTGAAAAATGTTAAATTTAATTAATTTTATCATCTTGCAGATTATTTTGGAACAAGTTGCAGTATTCTACTGCAGGGGGGTCAATAGGTAACAATTCATGCATAATGTTAATCTTGTTGGGATGTAAGTGCAAGTTCTTTTTAAGAATCTTTTGGCATGTGCTAAGTGGTACATCTGACTGCCGAGATAAATTTCTTAAGGAAATTCGTGGATTTTCTTCAACGCGTTGACGCAAATCCTCAACTACTTCATACGCCACTGGAGATCTACCAGTTGCCTTTCCTTTGTTTACATTGCCAGTTAGATTAAACCGGTGAACCACACCCCGAGTATGAGCTATCAGACATCTTTCCTGAACTTGAATGTCAGGGAATTTAGCCAAAAACTGATCTTTGCATGCCACAACCGAGTATTGCCATTCGCCATTTACCAAAATGCCAGATCGATAGTAGGACATTATGATGAAAGTGTTCTGCTCCAAAGAGTAGACCATCTTATCCAATTATTTCACAATTAATACTGAAAAAATTACGAATAGTGTTGTGATACCCTTAATAATTCAATAATTTATCTTCAAAAGATGAAATTAGAGCAAAGTGAGTTTTGAAAAAAACTGTTTTAGTTAAGGTTTAGAGCCTAAAAACTTGGACAAAAAGCCGATACTGAAACGACGTTAACATAAGTGACGTTTTCAATAATATAGTTATATTCACTATAAGAATGAAACGGCAAAATAGTGAATGATAGGAATTCCAGAGCCACCCTTGATGCCAGAAACATTTATAAACACCTTGTATTTTGTTGAGAGGTATGGCTAAGTGCCCCGTCTGGTTGGAACCATGATTTAATTATCTTCGTTCATGCCGATGGCTGGAAACACGTTTGTCGTCAGCAATTGGTAGTATCGCGCCCCTGTCAACGAGCCATTTATAAAGAATGGTCCAATAATGCGATGACCCAGAAGACCAATCCAGACGTTTTCGGACTGACGCCCTCCTCTGTCGATTTCGATGTGGATTTTTTAAAGCCCAAATTCGATTGTTTTGACTATTGGGTTTCGCACTTCATGTGAGCGTGCATTCAACCGTAAAACACACATTTCTCAAAAGTCCTTTATTGTCATTAATTTTAGTAACCATTGTTTCACAAAAGTCCATAGGTGGAAAATAGTCTGCAGGGCGTAATCTCTGGTGTTTTTGCATCTTGAAGCTTTTAAATTTGTGTACTTTTGTTATTCGGTAGGCTGATGCGGATGGAATCTCTATTTTACTTTGGATTTGGCAAACGCTATTGGTTGGTTCGTTTTCAAGCATTGTGAACGGATTATTTGCTTCACCAAGAGTCCAAATGCATGTTTGAAACGACAAAAAATATATGGCAGAGACTGTCGAACAGAAGAACACAGTCAAAGGGCCGGTTCAGAGTTTTTTTTATTTCATAATTTGAAAGTGCTTTGCGTAAATAACCGATTCCCACAAAATTAAATTTTTTCGGCAATTCTTTCACCCTTAAAAAAAATCCCGGGGCGTGGCTAGCCGTGACGTCACTCCACGGTACTCGGCGCACTCCATACTGATGCCCGATTTGAGACATTTCAGCATTACTCCAAATTCCTGTTGTTTTAAATATCTGAGAGCCTAGCGGATTTTGCATTATAATATGAATTTTAAAAATGCTATACAAAAGAGATGTAGTTTCCAATGTAACTAGAAACACATCGGTAATAGCACTTGATACACAATTTATCAGTCTTCTTCAAAATGAAAAAACAAGAATAACTTGTTAAAGAGCTATGCAGCAAAGTGATTTTGTTTCAAATAAAGGCAGTAGACTGTTGTCACATTTTATTAATAGAAGAAGATATTGAAAATTATGTTCTTAAAGACGAAAAGTGGTAAAATCATAATGAAACCCGGCGTTTTACCACATAAATATTTGGCTGTCAAACATGCAGATATGCAACACATAGGTCAAAGCTTCGAAAAGCTTTTGAAAAAAGACGTAGTCTGGTCGCAATTGAAAAAACTTTAGTCATTCTTAACGGCACAGGTGAAGTCGTAAATAAGTACATACATTACATTATACTCCTATCATTTTTGTTTCGAACTTGCCCAAGTATCTGTGATAGTGCAATTACAAAAATTGCACTTTTTTTGGGCAATATAATTTTCTTGTAGCTGGGAAATATCGGGCATCCAACATTTTTAGCACCGTTTTGGATGACTTCATACCGGTATTTGATCAAACGAGCTTGTATAAAAAGTGATAACTGATAATGTCATATCAGCACGCTGCCGAATTTATGAAAGTTGAGGAAATGGACTTGCAGGCTCCAAACTTTGCTCCTCTGAAGGCGCGATTCCACTTGCTTGGTTTAGCCCAGACCAGACCAGAAATCCAAGATTTGAGAGACGTTTTTATAATTCTTCAGCCCCTTTCTGTGTTTAAAACATAAAATAAAACATTAACATGCAATTGCACCTCTGACTACGCAGAAAGGGACTGAAAAGTTATAAAAACGTCTCTCAAAATCTTGGATGTCTGGTCTGGAAATAACCTGGAAATAACCAAGATCCAAATAATTACAGGCCCATCTCGCTGCTTCCTATTATATCTAAAATTTTTGAAAGAATACTGGCGACACAGTTACATGACTACTTTGAAAGCTCGAACTTACTAAGCCCTAGTCAGTTTGGTTTTAGATCACATAAAAGCACTTCTGATGCCCTGACTGAATTATGTAATATAATTGTTGAAATTTTCGATGATGGAAAGTATGGAACAGCGGCATTTTTGGATCTCTCAAAGGCGTTCGACTGCGTGTCTCATACAATATTATTACGTAAGTTATATTGCTACAATTTACACCCAACAGCCTGCGGACTCATATCATCCTATCTGAGCAATGGGACACAACAAATTCGAAGCAATGACCAATTATCGCGACTATTAACAATAAAACACGGTGTGCCTCAAGGATCCATTTTAGGACCTCTGCTGTTTATTATTTACGTAAACGATCTACCATCACACCTAAGTAGCTCAAAGGTGATACTTTATGCCGATGATACTACGATACTAAACTGTGGAACTGATGCAAGACAACTGCATATATTGAGTGAGCAGACCCAGTCGAACGCCTTTGATTGGTTCTGTAGCAATGGTTTATCTTTGAATGATAAGAAAACTTCCAAACTGTTATACACTCTTAATAAAAATACACATGAAATTAGCAAAAATTATGAAGAAAGCACTAGATTTCTCGGGTTAAAGTTAGATACTAAGTTGCTGTGGAACTATCATGGAGAAGAATTATGTAGGAAACTAAGTTCAAATATATTTTTATTACGGCAACTAGCAACAAGCATGTCTAAAACAACCCTTCTGACTGCCTATTACGCGTTAATTCATTCTGCACTTTCATATGGTGTCTTGGTCTGGGGAAACTCTTCATGTACTCAAAGAATCTTTGCTCTTCAAAGACGAGCTATACGTATTGTTTTTCACCTAGATTACCGTGCTGACTGTAAAGAGATTTTTATCAAAAACAATATACTAACGTTTCCGGCTATATTTGTGTACCAATGCATTCTGTACGCCAAACAGAATATAAACAATTTTGAGAGGTTTACAGATGTACATGGACACTATACTAGACACAGAGAAAATCTAGTCCCGATATATAATCGGTTACGCAGGACACAAACTGGCTTCCAATATTCGTGTATAAAATTTTACAATGTGCTGCCGACAAATTTTAGGTGAGCACACCTATTCAGTTTGGATTTAAAAACTTTTTCAGTAGCAACTGAAAAAGTTTTTAAATGCAAACTGAATTTTTTTTTATGTAAACATGCTCTATTTTCAATAGACGATTATTTTAATTGTAATTTTAACATGTTAGTGTAGTGAACAACTTTTGATTGACTCATTTTAATCTTTTTAATTTCTAAAACTGTGTGTGTATACTTTTAAATATGTTCAATTGTTATATTTTGTATTTTTTTTTTTTCTTGCGTATCTTGACCTGTGTATGCTGTTGTTTCGGCTTTTAACATTAATAAATTACTACTACTACTACTACTACTGGTCTGGGCTAGACCAAGCAAGTGGAATCGCGCCTTGATACTGTTTTTCCCATAATCTTCATCCTAGATTCGACGATTTGTACATAGTATTATTTAGAACAGGAATTGATTAGTCCAAAAACGAAGGAAACCGGAGCTTTTTTGTAGGTCAAAAAAATACGATAATCATGAAAGAATGAGGATTTATAGCGACAATGTTGAGTGACAGATTTACGGTTTCTCAACTTTAGACATAGAAAATCCAAAAATCGTTATTTATTATACCAATTTTATAACTCATAACTCATAAAGTGTTAAATACATAGAGCATCCTATCAAAAATATCACTTTCGGAAAAATTGATTGGTTTTATAGGCTTATTTTTATACCCAAAATTTCAAATTCCGATCATTTGTAGTTTTTGAGAAAATGACGTTGGACCATTCCGTAAACAGATTAACTATTTTTTAATGTTTTTTTAAGAATTTTTGATAACAAATTAAGAAACTCCAAAAGTTGTATTTGTATTTTTATTTATTTTTGTTCTTATACTTTAAGATAAAAATATTTTTTTGCATTATTAAATAAAGCAAGTTAAAAAACATTAACTCTAAAAATTTCAACCAATTATCTTAAGCCGTTTAGGTGCTATGATTTTCGTTCACCCGAATTGCTCACTGTCCACCCTGAATTAACCGTGGTGTGACGTCACACGACATATTCAGAACTTTCAAAATTCACAGCCGTATAACTCCGGAGCTAATTGATGAATGGTTTTCAAAATTTCAGAAGGTCTTTAGATCACCTTTTGCTATCGAAACATACAGTTTTTTCTATTAATTTGAAATATGCTAAACGGGCCCAATATCGGTGTTTTTGTTTTTAATAAGAATTCAAAGTTCTCGCAACATTTTGTTAAATTTTAACCATATTTTCGCACATATTGAAGTTACCTACGTCGGAAATCAACAATTTGAGCTGAGAACAAGAGTTTTGAAACGTTAGACATCGTTGTTAGTCATTTTCCCATGTTATTTCCCTATGTTCAGCAGTCGCTGGAACACCCGGTACATTTTACTACTACTGTTACAACCTGTCGTACAGATGTTGAAGGGTAAGTAAGTACCTAAACTTTGCCGCCGTTCGACGGATAATTTTGATAGAGGTCAGTTAGTAAACGACATGAGTCTACATAGTTCATGGTACTCATGGTTTCCTTCCTTATACTGTAATTGTTGTCATCGTTTTTCCTGAAAAACGGTTACCTTTTTCAACTGCTTTTGGAAACCTGCAAAAGTCAAACCCTGGCGTAGTTTGTTAGCGGATGACAGCAGTAAGTAGTTGGCAGATGACAGCAGGACGTTCTGAACCATTTTCCGGGGCTTTGAGGACTGAGCAATTTATTGAAGTGGCTATTTTGGACATAATGTCTCCCTAGGACCATAGGACCAGCGTTTTTCTGAAGATTGATGCAGTTGGAATTCTTAAAGCTGGGGACGTGATGGGTCCTGTCCAAGAGTGTTCAGGATTTACGGCCCCAGCAACTCGACAGTTTTATTTCCAATCTTGAGAAACTGGAGTTAATTGATGCCACTTTAACACTATCCACGAATTTGGGGTGAAAGAGGTTTGCCACGTGGATAGTGCGGGGTTCTGGGGTTTCTACTCTGCAAGAGCTTTACCCGTATGTGACTGCGATCGCCACGCGAACCCCCTAAATTCCACGAGGTAAAGGTTCTGGATAGCCCCGTTCTTCTAACCTCAATTCCCGGGTTTTCAAGCACTTTGCAAAATTCCTGCGAGAAACATGCTCCTCCTCTGAGTCAGAGGTGACTCTATGCTGTTTATGTTTGTCCATTTTTGCTTCTAAAGTACAAAAAAAAAACGAATTAATACCTAAATATGGTGACAAACACACTTGCGGTTTGGGCGCGCAAAACGTAATGAAGTATGGCTGCCGCCTAGAGATATAGTTGTGCGAGGGTTGGCAAGAATGTGGCGGTATATTTGAAATGCTATATTTTTTTTGATTTTTTTTTCCTTAGAAATATGCGCGGACTTATGCCACGCTAGAGCGTTAATACAAGTTGTTATAAGTGATTAGAGGACGAGAAACATACAATGTAGCGATTTTAATCGGCACAAACGTACTCCTCATTTATTTTGAATACCGCATTTCAAGGTCATAATTTGTGACAGTTGTGGTGCTCTACGACAAATTTAAGAGGATTTATGTATTGCAAACAATCACGAACAGGTCTTTGGGTGTTCCAGTACTCGTTTATGTTCAATTCAATGGATAAATCTTCTCAAATTGGCCGTAGAGCTCCACAATTTTCACAAATTTTGACCTTGAAATGCGGTATTCAAAATAAATGAGGAGTAGTGAATGCTGTTAATAAGCGAGATTATTAATCGCCCACCAACCATAGAGTTAGTTTTAAAACTTTTCCGGTGATCGAATATTGCAAAATACACCAAAGAAAGAAAATTGGTACGAAGGTGATTGAACCAAATATACAAAAACTAAAGTGAGGTTATGTGTATGATGGATGTGCCCGATGTGTCAAATTTGAGTGTAATTCGAAACGATGTCTATCAAGCTAGAAGTCTCTATAATTTATTGAATTGCGTGTGTAATTGGTTGTCTATAATAAACACATTAAATCATTCATTAATAGCCCACTTTAATGCATGCTTTCAGCTGACAAATCATGCATGCTTTCAGCTGACAAATCATGCATTAATAGTACCTAAAAACAAACGATTTTCAGCTAATCACAGCCCTAAACGATTTTCAGCTAATCACAGCAATAAATTTCATAACTACACGAGTTCCAGTTATTGCTATCATAACCTGTTTAAAGCAAACTATGTTATAAACAAATAACTAAATGATCGTAGATAAAACATGTTACGACTTTAAACATAAAATGTTACCTACAGTGCACCGGTTTTAAATAAATTCAATCTGAAACTTTTAACACACTCTCTAATTGAAGAAAAGTGTTAGAAACTGCGCTTTGATTCTTAGATTTTGCTGCACAAGGTAAAAGGTTTCAATCAAATTTCTGACGATACAGTCCACTTTTGTAACAAGTGTTTTTATATTGTTAAATATTCATAATACAATAGATTGTACATACAATTACTTATACATTAGGTACAACGATTTCCACTCATTATTTTCCTGGTTTGGAAGGTCAGTGAACAATTGAAGTGAGTTCGATATACTTACATTGAATTGCGATGAAAAAAATGTGTAGGCAAACATTTCCTTGTTTTGTCTGAAGAATGATCGATCCTTCATATACTATTGGCGACATTACAGGTTACATTCGAGTCACTGCAACTAGGATTTTACAGCTCGATAGCATTATTATTACATTTTGCTACAAAACTGTGAAATCGTTAAGAGTGCGAGATTTGTATTATTTTTGACCGTTTTTCTAAATCCATGAGAAGTGTCAAATCTGACACTTACGATTTTTGTTATATTTTAATAGATGGCGCCGGTGTCAAAAATGTTTTTTAATTTTATTTTAAAGGGTGAAATGTTATTTTAATTAGTAAAATAACTTGTGTAAATAGTACAGTGATAATCAATCTTCATTATGGTAAAGGTTGCTTTCATCTCAATTACTCCTGAATGGCCAGTGTAACCTAACTTTTTACCGCACTTAATAGTGTAACTGAAAGGTTACCGTTGCTCTGGACACGACTAAAATGTCAACTTTGCAGTTCAAAACACCAAAAAATTGATTTATAGAAAAAATTAGGAATCGTTTGACAAAACTTAAAAGCAATTGTCGTTTTCAGCTTTTAGTTTTCGCGCGTTTCATAAAACTTTTTGGTGTTGTAACACAGCTATTTTTGCTTTCTTTTTTAATGCGTTAATAGGTTCGTTATTATAGCAAGATGTCGAAATTCAAAATTTTGTTTTTAATTCTGTAGGTTTGACAATGTTGTCCATTGAGCTGTGAAATTTAGAAGTCTTAAAATAATAAGTATATTAAATTACAGAATTTTTGAACTAAAAACAAAAATTTTAGAATTATTCATTTGCAGGATAAATTAATTTTCAAAATTTTTTGTATCAAGTAAAACTCAGTGGACGTTACCTAAAGGGTACTTTATTGAATGAATCTAATTACACAATTTTAGATCCATTTTTTTTTCAATTTTTTGATGAGAGGACAAACTCGAAATTTAATTTTTTTTTGTTCAACTTTGTCAGTTTGACAGTTTTGACACTAGTGCAGTGAAATTTAGTAGACTTTAGCACTAAGGAGACATTTATTGAGTGGACCAAATCAAATAATATTAAAATATTTTATAGGTAGAACAATTTTAAAATAAAAAAAAATCTGTTCAATTCTGTAACTTACAGTTTTAACGATAAAGAACTGAATTTTAGTCAACTTAACACTTATTTATTTACTTAACACTCTAAGGGCATTTATTGAGTAAACCAAATCACATAATTTCAGAGTCAAAAAGAAAATATGTATTTACAAAAATTTATTTAAACTAGAAATTCAAATTTTCTGTTAAATTCTACAATTTTGACAGTTTTGACAATAAGGCGGTGGAATTCGGTAAACTTTACAATAAAAATGTATTAATTAAAAAAAACAAATAACACAATTTTTGAGTCAAAAACAAAAATTCTAGAATTTTTCATTGGAAGAACAAACTCGAAATTTAAATTTTTCTGTATGTTTGACAGTTTTAACCATAGAGCAGTGAAATATAGTATTCTTAAAAATGAAGGCATATTTAATGAGTATATTAAGTTACAAAATTTTTGAATCAAAAACAAAAATTTTAAAATTATTTATTTGCAGGATAAATTCAAAATTTTCAGAACTTTTTATTTAATTTTGTTAGTTTGACAACTTTAAGGATCAAATAATGAAATTTGGCGGTTTCAACACTAAAAAGTAATTTATTGAATGGATTAAATCTCAGTTTTAGATCCAAAAACAAAAATTCCAGAGTTTTTTATGGGTAGCAGAAACTCAAAATCCAAAATTAACTGTTCATTTTTGTAAGTTTGACAATTTTAACAATGAAGCATTGGAATTGGATGAACTTAACATTCGCTCAAGAGGCTCAAGATTGAGAGAACCAAATCAAATAATTTTAAATTTTAAAACAAATATTCTACAAAATTTTATAGAACAAACTTGAAATTCAAAATTTTTTGTTTAATTTTGTAAGTTTGACAGTTTTAACGATAAATTAATTAAATTTGCTTGACTTAACACTTAGGAAGCATTTAATAAGTACACCAAATTACATAAACGTAGAGCCTAACACAAAAAATCTAGTCTTTTTATTGGTAGGACAAACTTAAAAATCAAAAGTTTCAACGATTGGAACTAGAAAACTAAAAATTAGAACTAGAAGTTGTTTTTAATCGAGTAAATGTAAGATTGTAGAAAAAATAATGTGTCTCTTAAAGTCGCGCGACAACTGTTTCTCTCAATTGACAATGTGCGTTTTTGCGCTTTTAATAGACAGATAGCAATTATTGGTAGGACAAACAAAATTTAATTTGTCTGTTGACGTCTGGAATTTTGACAGATTAGACGATAAAACAGTGTAATTTGATGCACTTAACACTCTAAGGCCATTTATTGAGTAGACCAAATCACATAATTTTAGAGTCAAAAAGAATTTAGAAAAATTTATTTAAACTAGAAATTCAAAATTTTCTGTGGAATTCTAGAATTTTGACAGTTTTGACAATAAGACAGTGGAATTCGGTGAATTTTACATTGAAGGGGTATTAATAAAATAAACCAAATCACTATATTCAAATCAGAATAATTTTAAAGCCAAAAACAAAAATTGTAGAATATTTTATGGGTAGGACAAAATCGAAATTCAAAATTTATTGTTCAATTTTTCATGATAATAATTTATGTTTGAAGCGTTGCTTTTATCAAGTTGCATTTACTGAAATATTTCAGTTTGAAAACTACAGGTAAAATGTTTACAAAAAAAAAGTGTACCTAGAGAATACTTAAATTTTTTATTCATTTAAGAAAGGAAAAAATGTAAAAAATCCACATTATAAAATGCATTTATTTAATGTCAAATTTTTAAACAAACTGAGCACACTGGCATAAAAACAAAAATTCGATTACCAACCAAACAAATCGCTTTCAGTTTGTGCACTGCAGCGATAAAAGCTTTAGAGCGCTTTAACATTTTGCTTAGATTTTCAATCACACTCACAAATAGAGCGTAAATATCATCCCTGATTTGTGTACTTTTTACCCAAAGCAGCGTCGAAAATCCTTTTTTATCCAGAACCGGACTTAACTTTACTCACCTTTTTCTCTTTGTCCACAGTTGCCGTAGTGGTCGGCTTCTTCATCTGCTGGGCTCCTTTCCACGCCCAGCGCCTCCTCGCCATCTATGGCAATCATACTTCGGATAACATGATTCGCGCCTTCCAGGTCTTAACTTACGTCAGCGGCGTTTTCTATTATCTCTCAACAACCGTCAACCCACTTCTGTATCACATAATGTCTCACAAATTTCGAGAGGCTTTTAAGGTGAGTACGTGATTATTTTTACAAGAGAAACAAAACACAACAAAGTAAACAACCCTAAATTTTACACCACATCGCGCTTGGAAAGAAGGGAAAGTCACGACGACGGCGGTGACCCATGAACGAGGCTTAAAGGGATTAATTGCGTCGGTTGATAAAATTCAAGGGTGTCAACGTTAGTTTGAAAATTTTATGAGTTGGGGAAATGTGAGAAAAATAACAATTTGGCAAATTTTGGAAGCAAAAAAAAAGTGAATTTTTAAAAATTTCTGAAAAAATAAAGTTGTGTTGTAGGTTCAATAAATTTCGTTGTGTGGCAAACCAAAAAGATTGAAAATGACGACTAACATTAAACTCACAGTCTGATATACCGCAAGGACTAATTTATGTTTTTATTTATTTTGGTTTTTTTAAATATACGGGGTCCCAAAACTAGCGTTTGCGTTTCCAAGCTTTTGCAATGTTGCAAAATTTTTAATAAAGCTGTATAAACAAGTCATTTAAAAAAATCAATTTGGGAAAACTCCAATAATTTGACCAAAATCACGACCTTAAAAAATATATACTAGCCTTAAGGCTGCACCGGAGCCAAGCTTAATATCTGTTTTTGTAAATATGCAACCAGTTCAACTGGGTCTTTGACAGCTGTCCATCAAGCTAAGGGGGGTGTATACACCGTTTTACAATCTTCTAGGTCGAAATCCCTTCTTTCATAAAATGCACCACAACGAAATGTTTTGAAACATTGAAGAAAATCGAAGTTTGCTAATTATTATTGAAATTAGCACTAGTCTGATCTACATAGTTTATGCAATAATTTGATTACGATTAAGTTAATCGTATTTAAACGGAAGATTGTATCCACCATGATACTATATCATCGAACAATGCCATAAAGCACCGGAAAAATGTTAAAAAAAATATCCATGTCTTCAATTTTTCGAAATATGATAGACTGAAGAGTATAAGTTAAATGTCAAAATCAACAATTTTATGTGCAATAATTTTACTTTCAAATGAATTAGTCACCTAAATGACATTTTGCAGAGGCATGGTGCAAAAAAATCGCAAAAATCTTGCGAAAAGTGCCTGAAAACTGTTAACAAGATTTTTGAATCAACAATCTCGATCAGTGTGGCATCGTTCGCCTAAAACCATAGTAACATTACTCGTTCATGACCCGATCTGACTAACACCAAAAATTAAATAAAAAATTAAATACTGGAAATTTAAATTATTGTGGGAACAGCTCAGCAATGTTGCTATTTTCCTAATTTTATTTTTAATCCAAGCACCCACAACATAAAAACCTGGGTCATTGGCTTATTCGATTAAACAAACTTTTTTGAAGATTTTATGATGAGTAGATAGTGTGCCTAATCGCAGCTTGACCGAATTAGTTCTTTGTGTTTTTTTTTATTACTTTTTTATACTTGATAAAAGTTTTGTTGGACATTGCTGGAAAGGGGGAAATAGACTTGCGAGAAGCTTGCGTGAGTTCTCGCGCGAGTTCTTGCTTCCGTGTTTACACTGTTTATGTTTGTTAGAAATACTCTGAGTTTCTCGCGCGAGAATCTAGTGAGTTCTGGCTTTTGTAATTTCTCACAGACCTCTAATTTGTAAAAGTTGAGAGAACTCGCGCGAGATCAAAATGCTTCTATACACTGGAGAGAGAATTTCGCGCGAAAACTTCTGCGAGTTTCTGAGAGTCAACTCGCAGCGGTAGTTACACTGGGCACAGTACTGTCCGACAGAAACTCACGCGAGATTTCTCACTAATCTATTTCCGCCTGAATGCCTAAAGCAGCGCAAATTTTTGAGACATACGCAACTATACCACAAACAGCAGCTTCATTAATAGCATTATTGTCAAATTCGTTGGTGGAAATCGACCCTTCAATATTACAGAAGTTGCATTTATAAAACAATCTGCTGTTAAACCCTATTTTTGTTTTTTTTATGATTTCAATATTTAAAAAGTCACAATCGAAACCATAATTATGCTTAATATTTTTTAAAAATTTAAAAAGTGTTGAATGTCTACTATTCTGCGCCCACTAATGACAAATGTGTCGTTACTTGATGCCAATTCAACTTCAATGAAAGTTTAAAGAATTTGAATGAGATAAGTGCATCACAGAATTTAGATTTCTTCGCAAGTTTTAATAATTGTTTTCTACTTTCTCGTTTTACCATGAAAAAAAAAACTACTTACTACTGCTATAAAACTAGACTATTTCTACCTACTAGGGCCGGTTTACAGAAGCTAATTTAAATCTTAAATTTTAATTAAATACTCAACATTATTTTAAAGTGGCATGTGATCGTTTTTCCGCCAATCAAATGTCAGCAATTGTCAAATTAGTTGCGAGATTAACTTGATTAAAATCTTGTATGATAAACATAAAGAAATTTTAACCACTCAAAAACATTATAACACTCGGCTTCACCTCGTGTGCTAACTGTTTTTTTTTATTCACTTATACAATAAATACCATTTATTCTCGCTACTTTCCAAGTTCAAGTGATTGAATTTTGTCATTCTTTCACTAAATTCTTACAACACAGGTCTGCTGTTCAGAATTTTGCCTGGATCGATGGGTCGTTTATGACCATTGCTGTCATTAGCGTTTGGCTAGGCAATTTAGGATATCGTAAATCATGATAGATTCGAAGCCAAAGTGCAACAAGATGTATAACAAGTTGCATAGATATGACTTTTTTAAATTAATTTTATGAGAAAACAAACTATTATAACCGAAAAAGGGCTTCATACCTCAATACACTTTTTAATTATCTATGTTTTGAGCTAAATTTCAAACAAATTGGTTGAAAACAGGCGAAGAAAAACGAAAAGTTAGTTTTGACGTTTTTTTGCTATAAAACAAAAAATAAAACATTTTCTGAAAAAACGGCTTCATACCGCAATACAATACGTGATTCTAAACATTTCAAAACTTTGAGCCAGTCTTCAAATGTAAAATTGAGCTCTTAAAACGAAATTCCGTTTTACATTGTACTGGCCGCTACTCCGTACTAGCCAAGGCTGTTCTACCCCTCAACTAAAATTCGTGTTTTAAAAAACATGCAACCCAACATACTAACCATTTGACTCATGCCAATCATCTATAAGGGTGAAAATCGTCTGTAAAATTAGCATATTTTCTACCACAGTTCAGCAATAAACCAAGCAGATGAATTTGCCTTGCTTTGGAGTTTGTTGAGAACGTTTTCCCGATTTCGAAATATTATGTCTCTCGAAAATAATAACTGAAAAATAAAGAGAAATAATAAATGATGGCATCATCTAATAAACTTTAAATTTCAAGTAAAAAATGTTTCGTTAAAAATGTGTATAAAAAAAAAATGGTTCGTTAAAAATGTGTACCATCACAATTTTATTTTCAAAATTACACTGTGCGACAAATTCAAATTAATTTTGAATGTGTTATGTAATCCAAACAAAGTACATACCCAAAGAACATCCTTACCTCAAAACCTTCACAATTTTTAACATAAGTAGTTGAAAAAATCATAGAAAAGAGATTCTTTTTCTATTTTACTTATGATTTTAATGTATGTATGGTTATCAATATTTAAAATACACATAAAAAAACTAAAATTAAAAAAAATTATATGCAAATCATAACTTGTTTAGCCGCCAACTTTGATACAATTTTTTTACTCTTTATTACAAAATTCGATTTTTTCACAATAATTTTAAATTTATTGTATTTGGCAACGTACAGACTTTTATTTTGGAAACAAAAACTTACAAAGTCATAAAATTTTACTTTTAAAATTAAATATAAAATTTGGTGGTGACTTGCGGTTACCGGCATATGTTTTATCAAAAGGTGGGCTACCTATAGAACATAACAGTTTTTTGGCTACTAAAACTTTGTCACGCAGTGTTTTAATTGATAATAAATTTAAATAAATTAGATTTAGATATTAGTTCATCTTGTCATTTCTTGTGTTTCAACGAATCCGCGGGTATTTAATAAAATCAATTCTACCAAATTTTAAAATGGATATTTGGGTACTTCCGAATAACACAAAATATTACAGCTGGGTAAAGAATATGTTCTAGAGCTACAATTTTTTTTATAAAATTGAAAAAACACTCGATCACGATTTTTTTTTTCGATAAATCGCTTATGCCAAATTGCAGAAATAATCGCAAATAATCGCGGAAAATGCAAGATTGTAGAAAAAATATTGTGTGTATTTCGAGCGCAAATTTAAATTGCCGTTTTCGAGAGGTTGTCGCGCAACATTAAACTTTTTGTCTCTTTCAATTGGCCATGTAAATTTTTACGCTCTTAATACACAAATAGCTATTAAAATTTGTGTTGTTGTACTTTTGCCATCAGCTACTTATGTTAACGTGAGTTTCAAAATTATGAAAGATATCCATCGATCTAGAAGAATTCTAAGTAATACTGGTGTATTAAACTATAACACTAATTTGTTTTTACTTTTTATACGTGGACATCAAAAAACTATACATTTTTACGCATCACGAAAAAATAAAAAATAACATATCTTGGCACAACTAAATATTTCAAAAATTGAGAACAAATGTCCACCTCCATGAATGTTTTCATCATTTTGGAAAAGTTTAAAAAGTTGCTACAGTAACACAATTTGAGATATGTATAAAGAAATCATTGAAAATGTAAAATCATGTTTTGGGTAATTATTTTAACAAAGTTGGAGAAATTGCCAAAACAAAGAAGTAACAATATAGAGCTATGCTGGTATCTAAAAATCAAATAGTTAGGGGAGCGCTAAAAAGCTTTCAATCGTCTAATCTTTTTATTTTAACCTGACGGTCATTTATGGGAGACAACTCGGTGCTGACCTTTTTGGTCTTATGGCTACTTGAGAAAACATTCCACCCTGCCTGCGGCAAAGGACCAAATGGCCAAATATGCAATAAAATGCATAACAATCAATGTATGAAATGCAATTAATCCGTTGCCCTATATAGAATAGACTGTTTAAATGCAATGTAGTAATGCAAGTTATTAATTGAGGTCTTCTTCAAGAGTCAAAAGCGAATTTTTTGTCAACAAAGATGAGTTTGATTGCACTAAATCTAAACTCAAAATACTACACTCAACTGAGAAAAAAAAGGTTCTGAAACTGTTCAGAAGTCACTGCTTTTTAATTATATTATCGATTGAAAATCATTTGCAATCGTTAATCAAATTATTAAAATGTCGACAAAATGTCTTAAAATTTATTTTTAGAAATCTTGCATGAGGGTTAAAATGTTATTATATTCAGATGTCTTCAATTCTTGGTAAGAAGTAGGTATAAAGTTGGGGTCCCAATGGTCAATCGCCGGTCGGCCGAGTTGTAGTCGTCGAACCGTGATTAGGATTAGAGACCCCCTGTTGTGAGGGGCTGTAAATCATGGCAACATTGAAGTGTTGGTTGCCGACTATTTGTAAATTGGGAATCATTTGTACATGAAATTTTATTTTTTTCTAAAGAAACTGTTCATGTGGGGAAAAAACCAAGGAGTTTCCCGGATGTAGAATAAAATCCCTCATCTATCGAGTCGTAGTTCAAGCAAAAATTCCTAAAACTGTGCCCGTAAAACGACATGGCGTTTTTTCAGTTTTTATTTTTTTTAAATAAATTTATAAGAAATATTAAGAAAATCAAAGAGTTTCCCGTGTACATTTTGATATTATCTACACGTACAAAAAAAATCAAAACTCCAACTCTTAATTTGTGGCCGTAAAAAGTAATGGCGTTTTGCGCTATTTCCTATGTACTTCGGCCGGGGTAGGACAGAGCCTTAAGGGTCTACGCTACGCATATACCGGTATATGGCTTACGATTTTTCGTTTTTGAAGCGCATTTTGGACTTTGAAAAATCGCTCGACCTCTGTATGTATGCGTCTCAGGTAGAGCTATGGAGGTGACATCTTCGAATTTTGAAAAAGTGAAAAATTTGACTTTAATTAATTAAAAACTGAAATTCCCATTTTTCGTTTTTAAGGAATATGAAGCAACCTACGAAGTTAAAAAAAATACCAACATGTGGAGAATTAAAACCTCTATGGAGGTGACATTTTTGTTTTTGTCATTATGCTATAATTTTGAAGTTATTAATAAAAAAACAAATCAAAAATAGGCAACCAACAGTACAACTAACGCAAATCATCTTATGCAAATCTCATGATTTACGACCGCTCACTAGGGGGTCACTGACGTTCCGCCCAATTGTAATAAACTGCCGTCGGGTAAAAGTAGGTAAAGACCCAACTGGTTGCTCTCGGCAACAAAGATCGAAGGTACTTGTAGCAAGTGAATTGAGAAATAATATTTTTAAACTGTAATATAATTCACTGTTTTCCACACCACCCTTGGGGTACAGAGAGACGGCGCGTTTTTTTTTAAGTGCTCTCCCCAATAGGCATACTGCACTCTTTTGACTCTAACTATAAAACTACTTTATTTTAGAAATGACAATCCGGACATTTGAACGAACATAATTTATAAGTCTTTCTTTAAAATTCTTCTAATCGTTTGTTCTCGGCTAACTCTAGAATCTATTATTTCAGGAAGTAAGGCATTCATATAAAATTTTTCCAAATGGGAAACCAGAAATGTATTCCAAAAATCATTGTCTCTCTCTACAATTGTATATTTCAAATCTAGTTTTGTATAAACTACAAAAAAACATCTATCCCGTTTAGTAATATGCAGCTGACCTTGAATTTGATACATATAATTATGGGACCGTTTTAATTCTATTGTACCTTCGTTATTAGGATTAATTTGACAGAAATCTATAAGTTTCTCGTTTACCGCTCTTTCAATGGTGCTGTTTCTTGCTGAATAAGGACATTTAATTTCAATTATCGCATCAGTTCCAATTAACCCATCAGGGGTGGCGCCTAAAAAATTTTTATCATCGTCTATAAACAAACCGCAATTTTGAACTTTTAAACCCGTGATTTCCATAAATTTATTTGTGGCTTTTTCTTCATTATCAACTCCGTATTGTAATGCATTCGGTAGTTTTTTTGACCTCAAACCAGAACCATATAACAATGACTTTACCGTGTTTGACGTGTCTGTTCCGTCTCTCATTTTACAAATTTTTCCGAAATTACTCGCTGTCAATCTAATTTGCCGTTCTTTGTTCCATTCATCGCTATGCCGCTGCTGAACTGTTTTTCTTTCAATATCTAAACCATTGGCCAATGACAGCTCATTTAAAAATATATTTTTTCTTGTTTCGTACTCCTCCAATAATATGTCCGGAACTACTTCGTTGGATTCTGAGTTTTTGTTACACGCACCATAATGCGAATCTGCATTTTGTAATCTAACATAAATTTTTCTACCATGCTTTTTCTTCTTTTGTTTTAATTTATGTTCGCGAAATTTATTAACGTATATTCCCGGAGTATCAAATCCCGCATTGTTTTTTAAAAATTTATATACAAAAGTATGATCACTATTAAAATTCAATGCTGCCGCATAACATCTCCCTTGGTAAGACCCGGCAAGAGAAAAGTTAATTCATTTCCCACCTACAAATTTATTAACGACAGAATTTATTTTCTTGAAATGGAAATTATGGTGTTAATCTCGGGATTTTTTAAAGCAAAACATTTTTGAAAGCAAATTGTCTTATTGGTTAAGTGTAAAATCCACCGGTAGCAGGTAGCTTATTAGAGAAGAGGATTTTTATGTAAAATTCGTACAATTAAAGACACAAGTGGATACAGGTTTTTAAAAAATAGTTTTTTGCATAATAACATTAAACGACAATTTTGCTTTTCCTGTGTGGTTCTGACTTAAAAAATATTAACCAATATAGAAACTATGATAATTTAAAATGTTAAAATTGTTAAAAATGAATTAGGGAACTATTTTTATTGATTATCGGGATGTATTATTATGAAGAGTTAATTTTTAAATCACAGAAAACAACAAAGTAAAAAAGGCCCAAAAACTCATGTGTCAGGTAAAAGGTTTGGTTAAAAAAAATTAAATGCGTTTTTCTCAAATAAAAAAAGTTAATTCGTTTCCCACCTACAAATTTATTAACGACAGAATTGAAACATTCCACTATGTTATTATCCACGTCGTAAAGTAAACTAACTGACAAATTCGCGACTCTATTTAATGCAGGTAAAAATATATCGTAGAGAGAACTATTTTTAAAATTATTATACTCAATCAAATTTGGGGTATTTCCAACTTTATTACAAAAATAAGTTGCGCATCTACTGTGATCACCGAATATATGAGCAGGTCCATTATGAATGTAAATTTTCATTTTTTTCTGTATCTAATCGCACTTACTACAGTTGTTCTAAATTTAAGTATATTTGTTCGCAAAAATTTTCTAACTCGAAGGTCTGTTCTGGGAATTTTTGAAATTTCGCGCAATTTTGTACAATAATTTCTTAAAACATGATTTCTACACTCAATTTTTTGAATAAAATATGTTGGTCCATATGGTCTTGCTGCTTGAATTTTCTTATACACACTACTGTCTCCATCACCGATAATAAATTTAAATCTTAAATTATGCATCTGAACAGACTTTTTAAAAGCCTCTAAAATAACACCTGCCTCCATTGAAGTGGATGATTTTTTCCAATTTGCAAAACATTTATGGCGGGGCACTGATTTCTTATCAGTCTTGAATCGTTTACAAAACTTGCATAATTTATTTTTAACAGCCACAAATAAAATTTTTTTGGTTCTCGCACCGATTACACATCCAACTCCCGATAAAGCATTATAATTAGACTTATAAGAACGCTTGGACCATGCTCCATCAACAATTACAGTAATAAAAGGTACCCCATCAGCATCAATATCACCTAATTCCACCGCTAATTTACTTTCTTCTTGTCCAGCAGATAGCATTTCATCAATAGCCAATGTTTGCGTTTTTTCAAAAACTTTTCTTTCCGTGTTAACGTATTTTTTAGAACTCATTTGTGGAATATCTAAAGCGGCACAAAATTTAGTTAATTGCGCATGACCCCCACCTACAGCAACATTTCCGCAAACAATAGATTCATTCATTTCACATCTAGCATTTTCTGGTTCTGAACTGAAAGTATCTACAATTTTACACACGTTACACTTATACGTAAATATACTTTTTAAACCTATTCGTTTTTCCGCAATTATATCAAAGTTCTGAAAATTGCAATTAAATTGATCGTGTTTTAAATTTTTTATAGTATTAAACAAAAGATTTATATCTACAATTCTACGACCACTGAGAGAAAAATTTGTATTATTGGAAACATTTTCTATTTCAAAGACATCGTCCGATAACTCTGACTCAAAACCGCTATTTACATTTTCACTTTTGGAACTCTTTCTAACATTTTTCCATAACCGCTTCGCAATTTGCTTTCTACTTTTTCGTTTAACTGATGTGCTTACATGATTTATTGAACCGTTCGCCATTGTAAAATAAAATAATTAAAAGCAAATAATAATCTAATCTAAAAAACAAAAATTTGCCAACAATTCTGATACAAGCAACTCACCCACTTTGAACAACAAAACTCACTAAAGAGATTTAGAAAAGTAAATTGATTCAGAAGTCGAGCACAGTCAAAAACACAAGTGTTCACAGACAGAAAGAATTTAAATATTTTTTTTCAAGATATTTATACATAGGGCTTTCATCCCTTTATTTGTTGTTGTAGTGGGATAAAGAAGTGGGGCTATCACCCATTTCTCAAATAAAAATAATAAAATAATAAGTAATTTTAAACTTTCCCCGGCGACCAGAGAGGAAAAATTTCCTACTACATTTACGAAAATTACATTTTTCAATTAAAAACATTCTGCCATTACGTACTATGGAAACTGGAAATTTGCGGATTTTATACATACATTTTCCATTAATTGAAAAAAAAATTACGCCCGTAAAATTTTTACCTACTAGAACCAGAAATTTCACGGCCTCAAAACGCAGAGAAACTCAAATCCTGATATTTAAACTCATCTTTGGTCCAACACGAATTTATTGTTCCAACCGCTGGGTTTCTTAGGAAATGTGCAGGTCAAGCGACCGTTTCCATAAAGTTTGATTCCCTCATTACCAAATCCTCGGTAATCCCTTTTGGCAGCTGTCAATCAAAGGTGTTGTTAAAGTTGCATACTTTTCAAACAGAAATTTTCGGGCAGGCTCGTAGACCCTTAAGGTTGCACCGGAGCCAACCTAAATATCTGTTTTCGTAAATATGCAACCAGTTCAACTTGGTCTTTGATAGCTGTCCATCAAGCTAATGGGGGTGTAATAAACCGTTTTACAATCTTCCACCTCAACATCCCTTTTTTCATAAAATGCACCGAAACGAAATGTTTTGGAACATCGAAGATGATCGAAGTTTACTGATTATGATTCAAATTAGCACTAGTCTAATCTAGTTCATGCAATAATTTGATTGCGATTAAGTCAATCGTATTTAAGCGGGAGGTTGTATCTGTAATAATGAGCAAACTGGTCAATAATTGTATTATATTAAATATTATATTAAAACGTCAAAATTAGTATGTTTTTAGGAAAAAACATTTTTAACTTCTTTGCCTTTATAACTGCGGTAGAAAACTACGCAGCTAGCTGTATGCCCAGACAGTAGAAGCTTGAATATTTTTCTATATTACAAAATACCTGTAATATTTAAGTCTTTTTTTAAAATGGTCCTAATTTGCAAATTTCTTTTGACGCGTGAATCCACGATTTCAGGCAATAACGCTTTGAAATAAAAATTTTCAAGCGAATCAACCATTTTTGCTGCCCAAAATTCATCGTCTCTTTTTATTAGAGTAGTGTATAAATTTTTATTTGTATAAATTACAAAATAACACAGTTCGTTTTTTGTAACTGACCCTGTATTTGGTACATATAATTATGACCAGTTTTTAATCGAATAGTACCGTCTTCCGCTAGCCAACAATAATTTATTATTTTATTTCGGACGGCTTCTTCCACTGTCATATCTCTAGCGGAATACGGACCTCAATTATTGCATTACTGCCTACTAGGCCGCTTTGGCTAGGCAATTTGGGATATCGTAAATCATGGTAGATTCGAAGCCAAAGTGCAACAAGATGTATAACAAGTTGCATAGATATGACTTTTTTAAATTAATTTTATGAGAAAACAAACTATTATAACCGAAAAAGGGCTTCATACCGCAATACACTTTTTAATTATCTATGTTTTGAGCTAAATTTCAAACGAATTGGTTGAAAACAGGCGAAGAAAAACGAAAAGTTAATTTTGACGTTTTTTTGCTATAAAACAAAAAATAAAACAGTTTTTGAAAAAGCGGCTTCATACCCCAATACAATACGTGATTCTAAACATTTCAAAACTTCAAATGAAAAAATAAGCTCTTAAAACGAAATTCCGTTTTACATTGTACTGGCCGCTACTCCGTACTAGCCTTAAGGCGAGTGCCAAGACATTTTTCTTATGGAGAATCCCATGTAAAGTATCGTCTAAATATTTCGCTTATTTTTTAATGTATCAGTTTCGTTCTTATTCTCAACTGCTTGTATTCACATTTTCTTCTAAAACTAAGAATCAAACATTCGATGTTTGAAAATTCGATATTTAGAGGTAGTTTTACGAATAGAAGTTTATGTCCGATTTTTGTGAATTTTTAAACTTAGAATTAGTAAAGAACACTTTCAAAATCACTTTCCCGCTAAGTTTAAATCGATATCATTAAAATTGGTCTAGTTATGAGAGAGATAAACTAAAAATTTTTCAATCGAAGCTCTGAACTTTGCAGATAATTTACGACTAGGCTGATTTATAAGCGAACCCTCATTTGCGGTTTCTTGACCAGCTTTAGAAGTTGTAAATCAAGGGATTTCTTCTAAAATTTTTACCTATAGCAGCCGTCAAGATAACGTGGCGCTGACCTGCTCAGATGACTTGACTTTTAAGGGTTTTGACGACGGTGCGGTTGGGGGCCCATAAATTTAGGTATTTATTTCTACTGGTTTAAGCTGTCAAAAATACATTAAATTGTTAGGATCGCATTTGCTAAATTCAAAATTAAGAGGATTCATATCAGATTAATTTTATTTTTTGTACCAATAAAAAAATATGTAAAAATCAACAACAAATTACGAGATAATTTATTAACTAATTAAATATATACAATTTATTAACTAACAAATAGACAAATTAATTAAATTCCATTTCACTGGAATCGTCGTCGTCATTTAAACTAATTATTAATTCTTGATGATGATTTTTTCTATAATTATCTTCAATCTTTATTACATGCGCAACACTGTTTTTCCAGCTAGAAACGCTGATTTTGTGTACTTCTCGATAAATTAAATCAATCGCTTCTTTGCTAAATTTGGGCGCTGTATTATTTCGCCGGATGTGTGCCTTCAACTCCGACCAAATCAGTTCAATAGGATTGAACTCACAATGATATGGAGGCAGCCTTAAAACGGTGTGTCCATGTCTCTTTGCAAGCTCGTCAATATGGTATGATTTGCTATATGTTTTGGTGCGAAGAACTTCGATTAATTCTGACTTTCTGTAATTTTCTTCGAAGTAGACGTCGTTTTCATGCAAAAAATCCTGGATTTCATCTTTTCGGCTAGAATTATTCGTGATTTTTCGTAATTGTAGCGAATGATAGCTAGCATTATCCATCACAATAATACTGTTTGGTGGAAGGTGAGGAATCAGTTTTGTTTCAAACCACTCATTAAAAATATTTGCAGACATATTTTCGTGGTAATCAATTTTTGCGTCTTTAATGTTGGTCGCAGCTAACATTTAAGGGGGGGGGTTCTCCAAAATTAGTCAGCACTAATTGTAAAGTAAGTACCATCGTTACTATTGTTATTATTTCCTTCTGAGTAAAAAAACAGTCCCAAATTGTGGGATTAAGATTAAGTTTATGTGTATTATACAAAAGACGGTATTAGCTATAATAATTCCGACGTCGAACGTATTTTTTCCAGTAATTTTTGTAATACAACGGAACAAAATACTTAATATAATACTTATAATAACTTAAAACGTAACCGAAAATTATTACTCTAACGATTCAAAATAACAAGACGACGAAAACGCGTTTTCTTATTAGAAAATTAATAGTATTTATAAAAATAACACTACTCCTAATTGCGAACCCCTAAGCAGTGTTTGAGTGACAACCCAGGCCTCAGAGCCGAAATTTATGGCCCCCCAACCGCACCGTTGTAAAAACCCTTAAAAGATTATCTTGACGGCTGCTATACCAGCACTGGACAAGACTAGTACTGGATAAGCTTTTTTGAAACAGAACGAAATTTAGAAAAGTACAAAAATTTAAAAATAATATTTTTAGCTGCATGTTGCCTAAGTCACGGAAACGCCTCTGTGGAAAGGGGGTTTAGTCGATCAAAGCTAATTTTGACTGAAGATAAAACTAATATGTCTGTTAGAACTTTGAATGCCAGACTGACTGTAGCAGATGCTTTGAAGCAGTACAACAATCAACCAGAGAAGATACCGATTACTGATGATTTATTACGTTTAGCGGGCCAAGCCAGAAAGCACTACCAAGATTACTTAGAGAGAGAGAAACTCAAAGAAAAGGAACAATTAGAAAATAGAGAAACAGCAGATTTTAACATAAAGAAAGCTGACCAAGACCGGTTGCTAGCAAAGCAGTCTCAATTAACCTTAAAAGACATAAACAAAACTCTTACAAAAGAACAAGAAATAAAGTCTCAGAAAGAACAATCTGCTGACAAATTGTTAGAAGAAGGACGTCAGATTAAAAGCTGCATTAGGAGTGAACGATACTACTGATGCAAGAATTGCTCGGGGATTAATTGATGGAGCATTATCTTTGCGGGAAGAAGAGCAGAGTGGCAAAAAACTCACCGCTTTAGAAAAACGCAAAGACAAAGTTGTTTCCAACTATTTCAATAAAAAAATGAAATTTGATAAGCCTAATTTTTTATTTATTGTTACTTGCTATTTATCGGAGAATTTATGTTTTGTTTCACGTTTTTAATGCAATAATAAAATTCACTTTTTCTCACTATTTTTTCATTGAAGCTCACTTTTTTCACTTTTTTGCAATTAAAATTGTGTGGAAGCCCTGTATTGGCCATTTTTTTTAATTTATTAAAAAAAATTTATATTACCCATTAGTTTCAGTAAAAGAGATTAGTGTCCGATTGGGTAGTAGACAAGGAAATTAATAATTTAAATGTGTCTTTAAATTTGAATGTCTATTTAGAACAAAGCACTAATGAATTAAAGGAAGAAATGCTAAAGAATATTTATGAGTGGTACAATGGGTATTCAGTTATAAAAAGCGAGAAGAAGATTTTTAGCTCTTTTTCTATTCTCAATTACTTAAGAACTTCTATTCTACGCTCTTACTGGAAGGATAAGATGGGTTCGAGTCGTCTAGATAGTCTACTTGCAGAGAGCCCATTTCATATGAAGGTTTTTTTTTTATTAGATGGCCCTGAAAGAACCGCGTCAGTCAAAATTGTTGAGAATATAGAGCCTGAATATATTTTAAAATTGAATGATCTAATTAAAAGATCTGGAAATGTGAGTGAAGAATTAGTTGATTTGTACTTTCAATTTTTAACAGATTGTGGTTTCTTTAATGTAATCAAAAGAGACGATGCATGTCTTGACATAAAAATCCCTAACTTCGAAATTCATTGTCGTCTTAGACAAAAAGTGCTTTCTGGTCTTCTCAAAAAGGAGACCGAGAAGTTTGACAGTTCCAAAATCTCTGCATTAATTGCAAGTTTCAAATCTCTGGCAGACATCAGTGCGTCACTGAGAGATAACATATCTTTGTGCATTGAAGTTGCAAAGTGCTTCGCAAACTTGTATACTGACACAAATATCACCAGCAACCATTTCGAAATACAAGCTGATTTATATTTTCTTATAAAGGAATGGATTGACAAAAGCTGCCATGCTGAGCTCAAAATTGACAGCGGTAATTCACCCAAAATTGATATATTTTTCAAGATAAATGATAACACATCAGTGGTAGTGGAAATTAAACACTTCAACAGTGCAAATAAAAAATATTACAAAGACTGCGCAAAGTGTTTTCTCAAGACGGAAAATAAAATTCTTCTGGGTGTATTTTTGGCTCGTGATGGAAAGATCTCTGTCGGTTGTATGGTAAACATTAATGAAGAAAACAGCCCGGATGTTATCATGGAGGGAAGAGTATGCGTGGACAGCGAAGGAAACCCTGTTCCCACTAAATGAAGAAATACAAGTTAATATAAACAGTGATTTATGATTTTGTTTTTGTAGGACTATGATTGAATGTTTTCTTACGGTCTCAGTTACTTATGTATAATTTTTTATATGACCATCGAATTTACTTGATTTTTATTAAATTTTGTAAATTCCGAATTATATTTTGTTTTTTTATTGTCCCAACTAAGCCCCAGCAATGAAATCGCAGTTTGAGGTATCTAAGAAAAGATTTTTGACGAGCTTTTCCCGATGGCTTTTTAACTCTTCAATGTAGTTCGAACGAAAACAGGGTATGTTTCTCTTTTTACGGTCTGTTTTTTTAATTTTACCAATTATTATCCTGGTCCATCAATAAAAAGCAATTTTGGGGTATTTAAAATAATAATAAAGTTTGTCTAATATTTTGCGCTAATATATTGGTCTAGAAGTAAATACATTTTGGGGTGACTCAAAACAAGGAATTCTGTAAGGTTTTTTGGGTGCTTTTAACGTAATTAGGTTTGATTGGATGATTTACAACAGTTTTCTCATATGTCCAATTTCTGATGGGCTATTGATTTACAAGAAAAGAAACTTTAGAGTATTTTTTGCTCGCATTAAAAATTATTATTTTTGAAGGATTTTATGTCTTTTTCGGTTGTTAACTTTGGGAAAACATAAATTTTTAGGACCCTGCCTTGTTTTGTAAGGCGCCAATTATACCTCTTTGATTTGGTGTTGTTTTTACTTTTTTTTGCATGCGCCAATTGGTCTGGTCCAGAAATACAAAGCCATTTGGAATGTCTAAAAACAACGGATTTGGAAAGTTTTTCAGAGTGCTCTTGAGATAATTTTGCATGATTTTGGGAGATTTTAACGGTTTTTTCGTGTGCCCAATTTTTGGTGGTCTACAGATATTTGGGTACTTTTGGGGTGGATAAAAATTAATGCTTTTTGAGAGTTTTTTTTGCCTTTTTATGGTTGTTGACTTTTGAGAAAACAGCTAAATTTGTAGGATTCTGTCCTGTTTTGTAACACGTCAAATGCCCTGGTCCAGAAATAGAAAGCCATTTTGGGGTCTTTAAAAACAAGGCATTTTCTAAGTTTTTTGGAACTTTTTTGGTTGTTTACTTTTGGAAAAACACTAAATTTGTAGAATTCTACCCCGTTTTTTCGTGTGCCCAATGTTTGGTGGTCTACAGATATTTGGGTACTTTTGGGATGCATAAAAATTAATCCTTTTTAAAGGGTTTTAGCCCTTTTTTGGTTGTTTGCTTTTGGAAAAACAGCTAAATTTGTAGGATTCTGCCCTGTTTTTTAACACGCCAAATGTCCTGGTCATAGAAAGCCATTTTGGGGTGTTTAAAATCAAGGCATTTTCTAAGTTTTTTGGAACTTTTTTGGTTGTTTACTTTTGGAAAAACACTAAATTTGTAGAATTCTACCCCGTTTTTTTGTGTGCCCAATGTTTGGTGGTCTACAGATATTTGGGTACTTTTGGAATGCATAAAAATTAATCCTTTTTAAAGGGTTTTAGCCTTTTTTTGGTTGTTTGCTTTTGGAAAAACAGCTAAATTTGTAGAATTCTGCTTTGTTTTTTAAGACGCCAAATGTCCTGGTCCAGAAATAGAAAGCCATTTTGCGGTGTTTAAAAACAAGGCATTTTCTAAGTTTTTTGGTACTTTTTTGGTTGTTTACTTTAGGAAAAACACTAAATTTGTAGAATTCTACCCCGTTTTTTCGTGTGCCCAATTTTTGGTGGTCTACAGATATTTGGGCACTTTTGGGATGCATAAAAATTAATGCTTTTTGAGAGTTTTTTTTGCCTTTTTATGGTTGTTGACTTTTGAGAAAACAGCTGGATTTGTAAGATTCTGTCCTGTTTTTTAACACGCCAAATGTCCTGGTCATAGAAAGCCATTTTGGGGAGTTTAAAAACAAGGCATTTTCTAAGTTTTTTGGAACTATTTTGGTTGTTTACTTTTGGAAAAACACTAAATTTGTAGAATTCTACCCCGTTTTTTCGTGTGCCCAATGTTTGGTGGTCTACAGATATTTGGGTACTTTTGGGATGCATAAAAATTAATCCTTTTTAAAGGGTTTGTCACGCAAAAAAAACTGCAAAAAGCAAAACAAACTGACCGACTAAAGTCGCTCGGGCCGGCTGGTGACAAATTTACGCCGGTAGCTCAGTCTGGGTGGGTTCGTTAAAACGCACCGACCCGACAATCTTGAGGGCGCCAGGATCCTCAAAAATACAGGAAAAACAAGTACTTAAATTGGACGTCGTCTTTACACCGGCAATCGTTGCTGTTAGATTTACGACGATTCGCTGTAAACCGAACGCTTGCGCAAGCTGACGGCACACCGAGAATTCGCGCAACAATTCAATCGTTCAAAACTCGCAATTACGGGGTCCCGACTTACAAGAACGTCTGTACTAGAAAAACAAAAAAATAAATGACTAAATAATGTAAACGGTTGATTACAGTGAAGCTGTAATCTCCCAACTATTATATCCCAATTAACAATTAACAAGGACGGTTACGGTGAAGCCGGACACGATGGCGTTGAAACGAAGACTCGAACAAAACGTAGATAAAACGATCTGACCTTGACTCCTACAGGCGCCCCAACAGCTCCTCCTACCAACTCTCCTTTAGATGCTCCCGAGTGGTGAGCCTTCCAGAATCCAAAAGGGAAGAGGTTGTACGGCTCGGTCAAAACGGTCAGCAGCAATCCAGTTCGCACTCCCAACCAAAAGGGGAGGAAAAAAAAAAACGAGCGCAGAGAATAGAACAGACTAGAAGGCCCTAGGGTGGAAAATACCCTTAGGAAGATGAACACACTGGAATACTTTAGTTACTACGATGGAAAGCGGCCTTATAGTTCTCCACGTGGTTCACCTCGCGGTGGATTTATTCGATCTCGAGCCCCGACAAATCCCGGTTTCCTCCAGGAATCTTAGTGACCCATCCAGATACCAATGCACGAATCAAATCAAAAAGGCCACTAAGTCACACTCAAAATTCCAAAATATCGAAACACTGTGAAGCACCGTACGCCTCGAAATCTAAACCGCAAGAGAGCTACGAACCAGAATGGCTGCTATCGCTTCTTCGGCTCTACGTCACATTTCGTCATCGAGAAGGTGACCCCTTGACAGGTGAAAATTTGGGGTTATCCGAATCAAAACAAGAAATGAAAGCGAACGTAAAGACTAGCAAAACGAAGCCAACGGTAAGTAAACAGCTGGAAAATTATTCAACAATCAATCGTATACCTCAACGCACCCTATGAACAAAATAAACGATCGCAAGAAGGGAAAAATAGCAATAGTAGCACCGTTGATGTTGCGGTCAAAAAGAAGAACGAACCACGACACGATCAACACCAAGCAGGCTAACGTGGTTGTGAAAAGGAAGAAAATAGAAGTTAAAAAAGTTGAAGCAAAGATGAAAACTAAAGAGTTGCAACCTAGACAACCCCGAGGAACTTGTAGCAGTCCTCCAGCTAAAATTCTGAGGCTCAAACGTATTCCTCCAGTCACCTCCGAACTGGTACCTAACAAACTGGTTAACTACTAACATAATTAAGCAGAATTCGTAACGGACAATGAAACTCGCCATGCTGATACACTAAAATAGGCAACCAATAAATTACAGGCGTCAAAAGGACACGAAAATCAACCCTTTCTGACATCTTCCCGTTTAACTCGAAATTGTCACGTTACAGGTTTTAGCCCTTTTTTGGTTGTTTGCTTTTGGAAAAACAGCTAAATTTGTAAGATTCAACCCTGATTTTTAACACGCCAAATGTCCTGGTCATAGAAATAGAAAGCCATTTTGGGGTGTTTTAAAACAAGGCGTTTTCTAAGTTTTTTGGAACTTTTTTGGTTGTTTACTTTTGGAAAAACACTAAATTTGTAGACTTCTACTCCGTTTTTTCGTGTGCCCAATTTTTGGTGGTTACAGATATTTGGGTACTTTTGGGGTGCATAAAAATTAATGCTTTTTAAAGGGTTTTAGCCTTTTTTTGGTTGTTTGCTTTTGGAAAAACAGCTAAATTTGTAGAATTATATCCCGTTTTTCCGTGTGCTCAATTTTTGGTGGCCTTCAGATATTTGGGTACTTTTGGGATGCATAAAAATTAATGCTTTTTAAAGGGTTTTAGCCCTTTTTTGGTTGTTGGCTTTTGGAAAAACAGCTAAATTTGTAGGATTCTGTCTTGTTTTTTAACACGCTAAATGTCCTGGTCCAGAAATAGAAAGCCATTTTGGAGTGTTTAAAAACAAGGCATTTTCTAAGTTTTTTGGAACTTTTTTGGTTGTTTACTTTTGGAAAAACACTAAATTTGTAGAATTCTACCCCGTTTTTTCGTGTGCCCAATTTTTGAAGGTCTACAGATATTTGGGTACTTTTGGGATGCATAAAAATTAATGCTTTTTAAAGGGTTTTAGCCTTTTTTGGTTGTTTGCTTTTGGAAAAACAGCTAAATTTGTAGAATTATATCCCGTTTTTCCGTGTGCTCAATTTTTGATGGCCTTCAGATATTTGGGTACTTTTGGGATGCATAAAAATTAATGCTTTTTAAAAGGTTTTAGCCCTTTTTTGGTTGTTGGCTTTTGGAAAAACAGCTAAATTTGTAGGATTCTGTCTTGTTTTTTAACACGCCAAATGTCCTGGTCCAGAAATAGAAAGCCATTTTGGGGTGTTTTAAAACAAGGCGTTTTCTAAGTTTTTTGGAACTTTTTTGGTTGTTTACTTTTGGAAAAACACTAAATTTGTAGACTTCTACTCCGTTTTTTCGTGTGCCCAATTTTTGGTGGTTACAGATATTTGGGTACTTTTGGGGTGCATAAAAATTAATGCTTTTTAAAGGGTTTTAGCCTTTTTTTTGTTGTTTGCTTTTGGAAAAACAGTTAAATTTGTAGAATTATATCCCGTTTTACCGTGTGCTCAATTTTTGGTGGCCTTCAGATATTTGGGTACTTTTGGGATGCATAAAAATTAATGCTTTTTAAAGGCTTTTAGCCCTTTTTTGGTTGTTGGCTTTTGGAAAAACAGCTAAATTTGTAGGATTCTGTCTTGTTTTTTAACACGCTAAATGTCCTGGTCCAGAAATAGAAATCAATTTTGGGGTGTTTAAAAGAAGGCATTTTCTAAGTTTTTTGGAACTTTTTTGGTTGTTTACTTTTGGAAAAACACTAAATTTGTAGAATTCTACCCCGTTTTTTCGTGTGCCCAATTTTTGGTGGTTACAAATATTTGGGTACTTTTGGGATGCATAAAAATTAATGCTTTTTAAACGGTTTTAGCCCTTTTTTGGTTGTTTGCTTTTAGAAAAACAGCTAAATTTGTAGGATTCTGTCCTGTTTTTTAACACGCCAAATGTCCTGGTCATAGAAAGCCATTTTGGGGTGTTTAAAAACAAGGCATTTTCTAAGTTTTTTGGAACTAACTAACTTTAACTAACTAACTTTTTTGGTTGTTTACTTTTGGAAAAACACTAAATTTGTAGAATTCTACCCCTTTTTTTGTGCCCAATTTTTATGGTCTACAGATATTTGGGTACTTTTGGGATGCATAAAAATTAATGCTTTTTAAAGGGTCTTTGCCTTTTTTTGTTTTTTTGCTTTTGGAAAAACAGCTAAATTTGTAGGATTCTGTCTTGTTTTTTAACACGCTAAATGTCCTGGTCCAGAAGTAACATTTTATAGTCTACTGTTGGCTAACATTAATATAAACAAAAATTTAATAACAATTTATAGCTTTATAGCAGTGTTTTTCCCTATCTTTCATAACATCAAAGCCAATGGTTTGAGAGCACTGAATTGCCCAGAAATTCCTGGAATCTCCCAACAAATTTGAACTATTATGACGGACGTATTAAATGAACTCTGCGCTATGAAGCAAATTGTAGATATCGGCATAATTACGCCATTTGGTTGAACAGCAGTAACGTGTATGTTAATTACTGCATTTTAGATAAACTAATTGCACGATCTAATTTTCAGTTCTCTAATTAACAGTCTGACACATGTACTATACAATGTAATGGGGAAAGATACACGTGGTGGAAATATACAGAGCGTTCCAATAGTATTTTTATTTATGAAACACACTGTATGTATTTAAATTATTTATGTCACGTCAATGAAAAGAGGTTTTGGCGTACATTTTATAAGAAGGCACAAACTTCCAACTCTCGCATGAAATCCCAAAGGACCTCAACTTTAAAAAAAAAAAACAAACTCTTTACACCCTTAAGACAAAGCCACACAAACTCTCCAACTTTTCTTTTAACTTTTTTCATCTACGACTTACGTAAACCACAAGTTAGAATTACGTACGTCGTAGATTTTTCCCCACGCCGATGTTAGCTCTTTACTGAAGTCCTCCGTTTCAGGCCACTTACAAGCAGTTCTTTCGTCGCAGCCACGGCACTCCCGGAGGTAGGTGTTACTCGACATTATCAGGTCGCTCTTCGCAAGTAAACAGTCATAGCAACACAGATTCTTACAGCCGCCAGAGCTCACTTCGATACCTCGATGCTGAAATGGCACGTCTACACGACTCTCGAAGGCCACTGGTTGTTTCCTTCCGAAGGAAAAAACCACAGACCGCGCGCAAACCAAAACAAGTCACGATTTTTGACAGCGACTTACAAGAAGCGCTCACCTCTTTGAATTCTAGTGGGCAAGAAGAAAATATTTCCGTGGTTGAAGTTCATAGTCTGCAGCCGACGCATATTTGTCCGCTTAGTGTTAACAGATTGGAGGAGGTGGAGTTGAGGAGGATCTACGCGTTGAGAGTGAAGACGAGGTCGGAGTCGATGAATTGGGAGGAGGAGATGGGAGGAGATAGGTTGATCAAGTCGTGTACGATGCCTGAGATTGGTCGGTATGAGATGGAAGGGGGCGTTGGGAGGAGTCAGAAGATTGAGAACTTGAGCAAGCTTGGGAAAGGGGCGTTTTTGTGTGGTGGAGGCGTGGCGGTTTCTGTCACGTAAAGGAAGGATTCAGTCAATTTTATTGGACAAATTGTAATAAGTAGGGGTTATGGAAGGATTGCTTTGAGGAAGTTTGTCAAAAAAATCTCTAAAACTTTTTAAAATATTAGATTTATCCAAAATAAGAAAAAAAAAATAGTTTCGAGAATATTTTTCTACGACTTTATTAATTTCCTACCAAAATTCAGTAGAATGAAAGCTCATAATCTACTCAAACGACTTCACAATAAAACTAATTCTTTCCAAATCCAAAAAAAAAATACGTACGAAAATTAGAAAATGGCTGTGGGAAAAAACGATTTTTTTATAAATGTTACAGTTAAAATTAAAATTTCCATGTTAGCTGTTACTCAGTTTTTAGTGTCTCCTCATTTTTAGTTAAATTTTATTGTTACGCAACTAACTAATTTTGAAACGACACGTTGTGACATGTTGACGAATTTTGTAATGTTTGTACCTGAAATTTTAAATCATGTGATTGTTATTAAATAAGTGTTGTGAATTGTAATTATTTCAATAATAAAAATAAGAGAAAAGTGGTTGTTGTATTGTTGCTGTCTGTCATGTGCTGCCATCTACGGGCGGAGGGCAGCACTTATTATAGGAAACTGTAAAATTGTAGGCACAACTGGCATGGCCCACTGAATCTTAATATTTGGCCATCTCAAAGGATAACTTTTCATTGTTGTAAAATGACTGATTCGCGATGAAAATGTTCCGATACGACCTCTGGTGGCGCATTTTAACAGTACTGAGAAGCATAATTGTTGTGAAGGTGCATAAGAAACAATGCATTTGTCGCCCAAAAAATCATCATCAGGTGAATTCACATTTTCGAAGTAATAGTTTAATTCCTTCTAATGTATTTTAATAGATTCTTGTGTTGGTAACGCATGGTTTAAGGTTATTACGTGAAATGGCTCGCATTACAAACCAAACCAGCAAATCAGCTAAACAATAATAACAGTGCTATCAGAAGGTTTTTATTGAAAAATCTACTTTTAGATAAGTGAACCAAGGAATAGCGAACGGATACATACGTCTTGTTGTCAAAATTATGACTTTGGGGTGGTGAAAAGACTGAAAAATTTCTCGTAATTTAAAGGTTTTAAAAGATAGATCAATCACTAAAAAAACAGAATATAATTATTATTTATAATTTAATTATTTATAATTATGTTCACTATTTTTTGTTACATTTACAAATCTTGGACAAAATTCGAAAATCTCAGTGCATCTATTAATTCTTCAATTTTTGCAATTACACAAATCTCACCTTTTCGGGAAAAATTTAATTTATTTATGAAAATAAACATTAAATAATAATAATGAGATATTGTAATTATTAAGAGTTCATGGGTGTAATTTGTAAAGTATCGGACTCAACTATCAAAGTATTTAAGATTTACTGGCCATGGGCAATAATAATTTGGCCATCAGTGCAGTCAAAACTATTAGCTATTGTCCTGACCACAAGATGATGGTAATAATAATCTAAACCACTTGGGCTGGGGTTTTATAAGAAGAAGTTTTTATTTATGGTTTTATTACCGTAGTAAGCAGACTGACCATGGGTAACTCACTAAAAGAGTGCCGTCTACAAATAATGAGGGTTGAAGGGAGATGCTGCATTTAACGTTTGGATGTTTAAAATGTTTCATATAATTTTTCTTTTACGAAGAATTTTGAAGCAGAATTTACCGTTACAGTTTGTTAGATATCCCTTTAAACCAATTTCCACTATTTGATTGACTCATTACCTGTTTTAGCACATAGTTCAATCCTAACTTGGAATTCTTTAAGATTGTTTCGAATTTTCTCTATTATTGTTAAGGATGCAATTGCATTTTTTTTCCAATTTTTTAATACTTACACATTATTGGGTAATTTTTTTTAATCATTAACGCACTATTTGATATTGTGAATCCATAGCCTGCTATTATTTAAATACAATTACAAAATTTAATAAATAAAAATAATGAAAAAATTAATTTTAAGAGTACAAACTAATAATTTTGAAATTTTAAATGCAGATTTGTCTGTTTTGAAATAAGCAAAAAATGTTATTCCTTTGTCATTTTTTTGTAAAATCGAAAATAAACTTTATTTCCCTCTTGTGAACTCAATCCAGGGACATACTGTATAAATTAATTAATTAAAAGTTTATTAATTTTGAAGTAATTATTTAGGAAATACACATGATATGTTATTTTCCATTAAACGTCTAAAGCTGGGAGAAATGTTAATTTGTGGGAAATGCATGCACATACTATTATTAATTTGTTGATTACAGAATGTTCAAATAGAAATTTGGGCCTCAAGGGTATTAGTTGTTTACATTCGAGCAACTACAAGTAGAATTCTATTTTTACGATAGTAATGGTTTTCGTCTGAGCCGTATATGAATAATGAAATAAACTGAGTACAACTCTGTGTCCTATCCTATAAGCGATTTGTTTTTCTACTAAATGTTATACTTTTTTATAGCACCGGTGTATTGTTGATTGCCTAGTTATGCATTGCCATCTATGTACGAGCGGCGGAACTAACTACAGAAAACTGTAATTGTGCTAGATACTATTAGTTATTTCTGTTTATTGTCGCTTGGCGCTGTGTTCGGGGATGGTAAAATACGAAATTTCCGGTAATAAACACTTTAATCATGCTTAGTAATAGATACAAATATAAACTTTATTATCACATAAAAATATTGTGAAATACTTGACATTATACAATGCGTAATTGCGTAATACTATACAATAAAAAATACCTCAACAGGCTTGGTCAAGTTCCACGTCTCTTCCCACTCATTCTAAACCTAACTCGTATGTACAAAACCAACTTTTCTCCTAAGCTGACAAATAACAATATTGACTAGAACAACATGAGCACCGAGAGAACGGCAAGAAACGATTTCCAACAGACAATCACAGCATCAAACGTTCACAACACAGAACTACATCAAGTAAACGTCACAGCTCCTCCTCCACGTCTCCTCGAACTTCTGCTAGCTGCAACACTCCCTCCTCCGCACCTCCTTCATGTAACTCGTGAGCTCATCTTCGATGGCCCCGTTTTCGATGTCTTTCAAGCTGCTGTTGCTGATGTCACACGGACTGTTGGGCATCCTGGGGGTCGTTTCCAATTCCACCAGAATCGTCGGCTCTCTTAATGGCGACGAGTAGTAAGCGGAAAGTCTTTTACTGTCGTCGAAGGTCCGGCGGGCGATACACTCGAAGTACTGCCAAAATTTGTTAAGTCTACGTGGCGGAGTGGTGGGGTTGATGTGGATGGATATGAGTTTGCCACTGGGGGTGGTTTCCGTCGACTTCGATAAGTACGAAGCGGGCTTGGGGAAGTCAAGAGCGAACACTTCCTCCTGGATGTCGGCGCCGCGGAAGGTGGAGAAAGTCTTGTTCCTGGAAAATTAAAATGAATGGATTCATCAAAAGTTTATTAATTTTGAAGTGTTTATTTAGGAAGTAAACATGATATACTATGATTAAGTCGACAAGCTAAACCAAGCAATTAATGAATTTCATTACTCCACTTTGTCTCATTTTCCATCAAACATCTAAAGCTGGGAGAAATGTAAAGCTAGGGAAATTCATATATTATGCTTTAATCTCTTGATTACAGAATATTCAAATAGAGATTCAAGTTTGAAATTATTATCCCGGCGCATCCACCATTTTAAAGTTGCCAAAACTGGACGTTTCAGAGATCTGAAAAGACAATAAATGCACGAAGAACCAATATTAGCTAGAAGAACCAATGTTAGATTTGATCTTTCTCAAAAGGTCAATGTTAAATCTGATTTGGATCGAAGGTTCAGTAGAGGGAAGACAACCCCATTAGCAACCCTCAACAATATCCATTTTATGTATTGACTAAATGCGTTCTATAATTTACAGTATGATCCAATCAATTTCTGATTAGCTTATCCGTGGAAAACAAAAAAAATTGAAAATGTATATCGTAGCGAACTTCGCATAATAAATTAAGTTGTCATTTGACTATCATTAGTGTCATTACTGTCATTATTGAAACAGTTTTCTCCGTTGCAAAAAACTTTTGCTATCAATTTTAGAAATAGTGCCAAAATGGGAATAAAAAAATAAATGGACACAATGAATCGTCCTATTAAGTTGTGTTTTTGAGACGATGAAAACTTATGTGCCTGGAAGCCAACAGCAACCACTTTTTAGATTTTTTTTTAAATAGTTTTTTTTATTATACCTGCATCATAATCCTAAATTAAAACACGCAAAAGCGTGCAAAAAGGGGTCTTTAAAACACTAAAGCTTTAAAGTTGTCTAGGTAACAAGAAATACTGAAATGTCAAGACCAACTTTTATTTATAATATAAATAAAAATGAAAATTACAATTGTTTGAAATTTCAAAGCCCGCCGCTTTAAGCTGGTTACTGTTGTTTGTTGCTTGTAATTCATAACTAGTAAAAGCTTTTTCATTTTCATTCTTCTGTTGGACGACCATAGCTCTTGATGAAGTTGATTTAGCAACCAATGTGTTCAGAACACCAGCAACGCGTTTGGAAGCAACTATTTTGTTTGAAATGGATTCTTCAATATGCCACTAGTCACACTTAAAAATTTTTGTTCCATCTGACGTTTCAACTCATTGATGCTCATACCACTGTTTGCCATAATCGTATGAAGTTTGTTGAAAAGATGACCAGTATATTTCTCAGCGTGGGGTAGATTCAGAATTAATTGCAGTTCTGCATGTTCTGCTAGCCTTTTAATATCTTCACTCATTTTCTGAACGGATTTTTAAAAACGTGAAAAAAATGTGCTTAACAACGTAAACAAACACTTGCTAACCTTCTCTACGAAAACAATTCACAAACCACCTTTGATAATTATATTGTGAAAATTCACATTTTTTCAATGCTCCTAAACGATTGTAAATGGATATGTATAATAAAAAATAGCGTACAACACTCGTTTATAAGCGCCTTTAAAACACTTACGACGGTAAAACGCTGACGCGTCGTGCTCCTAAACTTGTGCGTGTTTTAAAGGCTTGCTTATAAACTTGTATTATACTATATTTACTGTTTGTTCATTTATCATTTATTTCTATAGAACAGCAAGTGCACGTTGCACTACTGCTGTTTTTAGTAACACAGCCTTAAACTTTGGCTTCAACATATCAACGGTTTTCAGAAGAGTGCAGACGTCCACCAAAAACTTAAATCGCTTCAATATCATTTCAATTCTTATCTTATAACTTACAACCAGTATTCATGTTGTCACCAGCAGCTTGTTTTAACTAGTACCGACGTTTCCATGTTTTTTGTTTTTCTGAAAAAGGCTGATTTAAAATGTTTTGGATCATACGGTCCTTATTTGTACAACAAGTGATGTAATGGCGCTATATTTTTGATTATACAACTCATTTTCGTGACATTTGACTTGTCAAACGTATCAAACTGTAACAAAATATTACATTTTTTAGTCGTCAGGTGTCGTAGATAAAACGTTGTATATCATACGTGAGCGAAATGCCATTTTAAGCTCTTGAAATTTGTATCACTTGCGCTGATGCAATCTTGATCTTACATAGTTATCCTCGTTTATACATAATTTAACATTTTTTTTACTTATAATATAATTATCTATTATCGAACAAGTTGGTTAATGAAGGCAATTCTGTGGCTTAGTGCAAGAAAGGCCAATCTCGAAAAACATGGTATTGAGGTAATAATTATGGATTCAACAACTGTCGTCGAATAGTGCTGTGTAGCGCATTTGCCGTTGAGAAAAATTCTTTTTCTGAAAGTAGAGTGAAAGTACTATTTTGATGCCGAAAATGAGGAGCGAAGGTTGATTTTCCCTGCCTAGGAGCGAAAGTGAAACAATTGGTTTCTTTACGTTCTCGACTTTTTGGCAATACATCCAAAAGCGCCTCAGTTGCGCTGTCTTGAATCGCAACATGGACCTTCTCACAGCTATTATTGTCCGCCAGACATTGCAAATTAGAGACACAGGACCCAATTTTAAGTCAGTGGCGCAAAATTGCGTTGACGCAAAGGTAGCATCAATTTGATTGCAAGTCAACATGAAATCGAGCCCTAAGATACCAAAAATGCAAAAGTTGCTGTAAATAGCGTTCGTTCGTGGATTAATTTTTTATCGGTCAGTTTGGCAGCGCCCAACTAAGTTAGTCTTTAACCTCATTAAATTGAAAATTATTAATGTTTTTATTTTAATAATTGAGGCTTTCAGAAAAAATATAATACAAGTCTCGTCACTAAAATGTCAACTCCAAAAAAAAATTTGTTTGGTCCTTTTTGTTTAAAAAATATTAGCTAAAAAGGTCAGATTGGCCCTTTCAAAACTGCATATCTGATGCAATACTGCAACCTAAAAACGATAGTTTTAGAACTATTTTCATTTCGTTTAAAATAAAAAACTTATTAAATTCTAATTAATTTTGACAATGAAATATATGCACATTGGGGGTTAATTTAAATAATTTTAATAAACTACAAAACTTAATCTAAAACATCTTATGCAGAGGAAAGATTACAATAAACCATCTATAAATTCCTTTTATAGAGTTGACCCGCTGAGGTAAAAAACGGCAACACTCTTCAAATCATTTTCTTTTTCGGAATTTAGTAGCAACAATGTGATATGTAAAGTTTTTATTGAAATGATTTGGGACAAGTTTTTTTGATGTAATCTTTGTAGATCTAGAATTTTAAAAGTTTCTTGCTTGTAAATGGATACTTTATAATTTATTTTGCCTAGACTTGCAGTATGAAATTGAAGCCATTTAATAAAAAGTCAATAAACAGAAATTTTTTAAATTTAAAAAACATTTTTTTGTGCATGCTCAATGACATTATCTGTGGGATATTTCCTGTTGATGCTCCTAATTAAGCAAAAGTAGTTAAAGCTAATTAGTTTTTAGGCAATTCAATTAACGGCAAGTCGCAATTACATTGTAACATGCATGAGATAAGCCCTTCTTGCATACAAGAAATTATAATATCATATTATGAGATTGGTCCCTCAACTAATCTGTAACTTTCAAAATATGGAATTTTTTTAGTTTTGCCCTTAAAGCAATAAAACACAATTTTAATGACAGTTTATTTCCGCTATAAAACAAAAAATCTCAAAATTTTGAAATTGGTCTTTCTTGTCTCAGAATTAATAATCGAGATGTTTTTAATTCACGAACGTAGGAAGAAAGTTATTGTACAATTAACTAGAAAAATTAGTTTCCGCTTCTTAAGATGGATTGAAGAAAATGAAAAAGTGTGTAGACACAATACATCATTAGTTTTTTATTAAACAACTCATTTTGATAGTATTTGTTTTTTCGAAAAAATATAGTGTACTTGTCAAATCTGTTAAGTTGTAACAAAATTTTTTCAGCCGTGAGTCTTAAAACGAGCAATGTAATAAAAAATAAGCGATCTAATGTAAGCCTATTACACTACTAGTAGTTTATTACACAACGCATTTTATTACACAGTTGTCATGTAATAGAGTCATTACATAGTAAAAATGTGTGATATACTTGCAGTTTTACAACGTTTTCCGAGTCTTCACCTGAATATACTCATTATACAACATTATACAAGTGATATAACGTGTGGCTACATTACATCACTCATTTTATTTGATTTGTCTAATTTGTCAAATATTTACAATTTTTTTTATTTTTTAGTCGTAAGCTGTCTTAGATAAAACGTTGTATGTCATACGTGAACAAAATGCCTTTATAAGCTTGTGAGATTTAGATCACTCGCGCTAATGCGCTTATGATCTTAAATATTCTCCCTCGTTTATAATTTAGCACTTTTCTCACTTATATGTAATTTATATATTTATTAACAAACTAGTTGGTTAATGAAGAAAATTAATAATGGAGTTGTTTAATGTACGTGCGTAGTCGCTCAAAAATTAACCTCTGCTTCTTAGACGGATTGAAGAAATTAGAAAATGTGTTGAATGAAACAAGACAAAATGCAAATGCGAAACTAAAAATAAGAAAACAAAAATGCGAAAACAAAAATACAAAAATAAAAATTTGAACACAAAAATACAAGAACGGAAATACGAAAACAGAAATGCGAAAACAAAAATTTGAAAACGAAAATACGAAAACAAAATTACGTAAAAGTACGAAAATAGAGAAACGAAAATACGAAAACAGAAATGCAAAAACAAAAACACGAGAATAGCAATAATCCGAAGAAAAGTAAAAATTCGAAAATGCAAGAATAAATACACAAAAACGAAAACATAAAGTCGGAAATACCAAAAAGACAATATAAAAACAAAAATACGAAAATAAAAATACAAAAACGAAAAGACGAAAATAAAAATACGAGAACGAAAATTCTAAAATAAAAATACGAAAACGAAAACACGACAAAACAAAAATACGAAAGTCAATATACGAAAATACACTAAACAAAAATCCAAAATCGAAAATATGAAAACAAATACGAAAACTAAAATAAAAATTCGAAAACAAAAATACGAAAAGAAAATACGAAAACGAAATTACAAAAACGAAAATACGAGTACGAAAATACGAGAACAAAAATACGAAAACGAAAATAGAAAAACCAAAATACGAAAACGAAAATCTAAAATTTAAAATATAAAAGCAAAACCACGAAAACAAATAACCAAAAAAAACACGTAAATTAATATAAAAAATAAAAATACGAAAACAAAAATATAAAAACAAAAATATAAAATTTAAAATAGGAAAACAAAAATACCTAAACGAAAATACGAAAAGGTAAAAAGTAAATACTTGTCAAACTTATAAAGTTGTATCAAAAATTTAAATTTGACGGGTAAAATTTTGTATCACATAAATGCCTCTATATTAACAAGTCAAACGACTTCAAGTTGACCAATCACAGCCTATAAAACGCTGATTTGCATTCTGTTGTTACGTTACCAGCGAAAATTTTTCCTTGCAAGAAGATTGCAAGAAGATGCGCTGGTAATAATCAACTTTAAATGCTTGTATTGTATTTTGAAAGAAAATCTGCCATTAAAAGAAAGTGCGAGCGTTTTGGGACAACCTGTATAATTAATAAACAAACATTTTAGAATTCTTGCATACTTGTGCAGTGTAAATTATAGTGGAAAATGTGTGTTATGCCTGCATGGTCGGTTTCTAGAATGCCTGGATTGTTGACTGAAATGCTCTGGGTGGTTTGTTTCTAGAATGAATGCATGAGGCTAGTTTTTGAGAGGCCTGGATGGCTGATTCCCTAAAAAGAATTTCCAGCAAAAAACGTACTTGCAGTATGCATATTGATGCGGTAATAGCTGATTTTGACGTACATATAGAAAGAAGCTGATGCCTAGAAACAATCAGGGCAGGGATTTATATCAACCATTCAAGTGAATCTTTAGGGTCGGAATAAGAGGTGAATCGCGTTCTGGTACAAAAAAAAGTCAACGCCAAAAGTCCATTAAAAGTTATCTTATTGTAGTTGTTTGGGATTGATAGGGCGGTTGAGCTAAACCCAGATCTGACTAGGTAGGTGTAAGTAGCATTGAATTAGTGCTTAGAAATACCCTTTTGGAAAAAAAATAGTACGCCCCTGTCGTGCGGAATGATTACGAAAATTCAGATATTTGAGTTTCATTCTAAAATCGAATTACACTGGATATTAATTAATTTAGAAATTCAGTAAGCAAACAAATGAGAACTCTGAAATATTAAAAAAAAATTGAATTTGATAGAAGTAAACTGATTAATGAAAAATTTGCTAGATCTAAATAATTAGGTAAACGCGACAATGTAGAACTAATTAAAAAACTAAAAAAAAGTTAATTACCTACAGACAAGAATCGTCAAGAATATTTTACCCGGCGCCTCCACCATAAATAATAGAATAAAAATTGGCTCCGACCCTCTCCCTCGAAAGGAAATTCGAAACACGACTCTATAGAATATTAAATTAAAAAAATTAAATGTGTTCTTTTTACCGGATATTGCTGAAACGTGAACTTAATAAAATCGGCTGTTTCCAAGAATGTGGCAGTAAACTGGATAAACGATCTATCAAGCACAACTAAATAAAAATGCAAAATGTGCAATGATATTCCAGGAAACACAAAGCGGGAAATAATCGGAAAATCCCTTTATAACGATGGACAATATAGAATTAATAGGTAGTTACTACAATAGATCCGTTTTAATGATTGCCTTCCTCCGAGAAGTAAAGTATTCAATAATTGAATTTTTCTTTGTGTTCGAGCTCAAATATGCTGTTCCAGATCTATTCCTGACAATGGACGTAATTATCTCCATTTCCAGAGAGATAAAAAAGGAGCGGCTATCGATTTCATAAATTTGTGAGATAATTAATCTGATTTTGGGGCTGGTTAATTATTATGAGGGAAAAAAAATGGGTTTTCGTGTAACACGAGAAATCTGCTTGTTCATCAATATTATGAAAAAGAATATAAGGATCCTGTTTGTTTCATTTCATATTTCCCACGTGTTTAACGTCGAAGAGTCACATACAAAGGCGTCTTTAATGTAAAACTAATCCTTTCGAAAAGTTATACAACAAGCCTTCTAAGTTAAAATTTAGTTAGTGGTCCGTATTATTGCACCCTCTGAAAGTTTCAATCAAATTGTTTCAAAAGGAGCAATTTTCTGTTTGGAATTTCCGAGCTTCTAATTACGTTGCAAACGTTATAAAGTTTGTGATTATCCCTAGAAGGTGAAATTAACTTACTTATTCAATTCGAGTGACACAAAGATGTCCAACCGAGTGAGGAAATGCGTATTGAAGTCAAGGTCTAACTTTGTAATGTTTGCGATTTCAAACTTATTTGTTGACTTATTGAACTGTAAAGCACACTTGTCTATTGGAACAAAATAAAAAAAAAAACAGGCAATTTAAACTGGCTATATCTCTCATCCGATTGCCAAAAGTCCGAAGATGCCAAAACTCTCAAACGTTTTTTAATCCAAATTGTATTTTGAAACTATGACATATAGAAACATGCGGTTTGTTTAAAATCCGCCCTCAGATATCTAAAATTCAATAAAGTTTTTTTTTGAAAAAAAAAAATGACTCAACCGTTGAAAAATCTTGAAGTTTTGTGTTTTTAATCGCCACTCGTAAACTATTTGACCTACCAATCTAAGATTTGGTCAGTCGATAGATCTTTACCTACTCTTTCGATTGATAGATGTATAACTCAAAAATATAAAACATCATTGTTGCGCCAAAAGACGTTATTCAAAAAACTTTCTGTCAACCTAATTCGATCAATAGCTCGTTTATTTGTAAAGAAAACTCAAGTTGTGTGGGCTCATTTTACGCAGAATTTTATGCAAAATCTAAAACAGTACGAATTTTTAACGTGCGTGAACAAATAACCGAATAAGAAGTTTTGTATTGTAGCCGAGAGCAAAATTTCGGCTACGGAATATTTATTTCTTGATATCTTTGGAACTTTGGAGAGATGGAAACATGCGATTCTTGCCATCGTTATAATTCTTGCGTTTTTCTTCTTAAGAATTTGCCCTCAGATTTCCAAAAATCGAAGGTCGCTTTATTTAAAATAAAAAATGGCACTCAAACGATAAAAAAATTTGAAATTTTGGTTTTTTGACCGCCACTTGTATACTATTTGACCAACCAATCTGAGATTTGGTCAGTTGTTAGACCTTTAGCCACTGTTTCGATTGATGTATAACAAATGTTTAAAATATTATTTTCGCAAAAACGTTATTAAAAAAAATACCTCGAAAAAACCTAATTCAGTCAATATGTCGTTTATTGGTAAACCAAATTTAAATTATTTGTGCTCATTCTCAGCAAAATCCAAAACTATGCAAATTGTTATCGTACGTCAACAAACAACCGAATTAGAAGTGTTTGAAGTTTCCGGTTGACGCCGAAGAGCAAAATATTCGAAGCTCTGGAATATTTAGTGTTCGATATTTTTATAACTACAACAGATAGACCTGCGATTTTTGCCATTGTTCTTATTGCGAATCCATTTTTAGATAGCCAAAATTCAACGGCTGTTTTTTTTGAGAAAAACTAAATCTGAAAAAATTTTCGAATTTTTGTTTTTTTTAACCGCTACTTGTAAACTATTTGATCCACCGATCTGGGATTTGGTCAATTAATAGATTTAAAGATAATTTTTATTAAAGTAAACTCAGAGTAAAAAATCCGAAGATAAAAAAATTTGGCACGTTTTGCTCACTTCAACAGAGCGAGACAGATTGGTCCAAATGTATTATAAATAATGATAAATCAGACTTTATTAGGATTTATGATGCTAACTTTTAATGTACAAGTTACCCTTCAAGCAGGATAAAGGATGAAAACTTTTCTTTTAACGCACTGTGTCTGACTATAATTTATTACCAATAAGGGTGAAATCGATGTGATAATAAGACTTCAAAGTTTAACGATTTTATGACGGTGGAAAGCTATCTTTTGTAAAACAAGTTGCGCCAACTCTAGACAAAATAAGTAAACTAGGATCTATTCAAACCGTCACGAGTCAAGCAATTTCAAGCTTTATATGTCAGTTTTATTTGAAATATGAAATATAAGTCCCTTTGAACACATTAATGAAGAGTAAGTAATGAATCACAAAAAGAGCAAAATTAGGAACAATAACAAATAAAAAAACAACCCTCGTAATGCTGGGATTTGAACAAAATTCCTACTTCCTTTAAAATTACGCAAATTGAAAATATGATATTTACAACGGTATAATTTTTTTAATGCGTAATAAAATGAAACTCCAAATATGGCAACTGTACCTCATTAAATAAGAAATATAAGCATGTATTTTTTCAGTTAAGTCAGCGTTTTTTTCCATCCAGGTGAAAGCGACAGGGAGGAAAAAATGTTGATTAAATTAACTCAAAAAATTAGTATATTTCTCTAAATTTGTTTTAATTACGTTTGAGGATATTATTTCTACCTCAGCGTCGTTTTCAGCTGGAAGTAAGAAAAAAATCAGAAATACGAAAAACTCTCTATAATTTGTAGCAGAATTAGTAGAGCATCACATGGACGTCAAACAAACTACATTGACCTACTATCGATTTGTATAGTTACCAAATGTTAGGGAAGGGAAAATGTTTTTTAAGTGTCAATTTATTTGTGGTCATAGAAAAAGTAGAGCCATCTAACTCGTTAGGATGGCGATTGTGCACTGGTGAGATATGTTTTCGTGCTGAATATGTCGTTACTGAATGTATGTACATACTATTCTATGTTACAGTATTAGTGCTTTTCATTCATTGTGACACCCAAAATCGTGCTGGAATGACAGTTACTAAAAATCGTTTAGGAATGGCTTATTACAACACGTTTTTTGGTAAAAAGTCAACAAAGATTGTTTAAAAATGGAGCTTATGTGTCAACTTTGATGCTAACTTGATTTTTGAAAAAAAAAACAAAAATATAGAAAAGAATACCGAAAACTGGTTGCAGAGATTAATTCTAGCACTCGTGCTGGCTGACATGTGCGACATGCAAAAATCTATTAAAAAAATTCTATTCATTTAGTAATGTAAAATATTATGGCATTCTAGTTTAAAAATTGTCACTTTACCACGCTAGTACGGTAAAGAACTATTGAGAATTTATTTTCTGAAGTTCAGATTGGTGTAACATAGTGTCAGTTTTGGTGGTCAAAACATAGACAGGTATAAAGATGCGATTTTGGTCATTGTTTTTTTCGCGTTTTTCTTGTTTAGAATCCGCTCCCAGATATTTAAAATTTGATAATTGATTTAACAAAAAAATTAATTGAAGACTTAAATAATTTTGAAGTTTAGGTTTATTGACTGCCACTTTAAACCATTTGACCAACCGATCTAAGATTTGACAGTTGATAGATCTCGAGCTGTTCTTTCAATTGATGTATAATTTAATGGTGTTAAACGTCATTTTTGCACTAAAATAGCCGATCAAAAATTATTGCAAAAATAGATTTTCGATAAACAAAATTCGGTCAATGTCAATATTTCGTTTATTTGTACAGCAAACTTAAGGTTTTTGTGCTCATTTAACGCAAAATTCAAAACAGTTGCGCTAAACCCGGACCTGACTAGATGTGTTCCGGAAGAGGTCAAGTAGCATTTTGTTGGTAGTTAGAAGTACCCTTTCAAGGAAAAAAATTAGTACGACCCTGTAATGAGGGTTGGTTTCGTAAATTCTGCTTTTCAGCATAAAAATCGAATTACAGTACGTCAAAAATTTATCAAATTAGAAACTTTAGAATTTTTAAGTTGTCTGGTATATTCAGTAGTCGATATCTCTGGAACTCCGACAGATAGCAAGGTGCGGTTTTCGCCATAGTTTTTTCTCTCTATCTGCTCTTAGATATCTAATATTCGATAGTCGATTCTTTTTGGTCAAAAAAAATACGCTTCAAACAATAAAACTTTTAGAATTCATGTTTTTTTGACCGGCACTCGTCAGTTGTTTGACTTACAAATCTGAGATTTGGCCAGTTGGTAGAGTTCGAGCTGCTCTTTCGATTGATGTATAACTCATAGATATAACATATTATTTTTGCATCAAAATCTTTATTAAAAAAATGCCTTAAAAAGACCTTCAGAGAACCAAATTCTCAATATCTTGTTTATTTGTAAACTAAAGTTATTTCAGCTCATTTCAGGCAGAATTGCACACAAAATCCAAAACTGTGCGAATTTTTACCGTCAACAAATAACCGAATTAGTAGCTTTTGAAATTTCAAATTGTCGTTAGAAAGCAAAAATTTTAAAGCTTCAGAATGTTGAGTGATTAATATCTCTAGAACTACGACAGATAGAAAGATCGGGTCTTTGTCATAGTTCTTTTCGCGTTTTTCTTGTTTGGAATCCGTTTTTTACATTCAAAATTCAATAAAAGATATTTTTAAATTAATTTTTTTTAATTTAAGCAATAATTTTTTTTTTAATTATTCTTTACTCGATCACCACTCAGAAAGTCACTCAGACTTACCAATCTGAGATTTAAGCTCGATAGATCTTTTTACTGATGTAAACTCAAAGATATCAAAGATATTAAACGGCATTTTTGCACCAAAAAAATCGGTTAAAAATCCTTCAAAAAATTGATCCTCTGAAAATCTAATTCGGTCAATATTTTGTTTATTATATATTTGTTAGTGCTCATTCAACGCAAAACTTCATCCAGAATCCAAAACTGAGCAAAGAGTCGAATAAAAACGAAAAAAATCAAAATAGAAGACAAACTTTTGAAGCTCCAGAATATTTAGTGATCGATATCTCTGGAACTATGACAGATAGAAAGATAAAGTTTTTACTATCGTATTTCTTAATCTTTTATTGCTTAGAATCAGTTTTCAAATTTTTAAAATTTAATAGTCAATTTTTTGAAATTTTTGACGCAAATAATATAAAATTTGAATTTTTGTTTTTAAGCACTATTGGCAAACTATTTTATCTACCGATGTAAAATTGGGTCAGTTAGTAGATCAAAAGCTGCTCTTTTGATTGATGTATAATTCAGAAATATCTAACTTAATTTTGACACTAAAAAGTCGGTTAGAAGTTACCCTAAAAATCTCTCTCTAAAAACCTAATTCGGTCAATATTTTGTTTATTGGTGGAGCAAACTCCAGTTGTTTGTGCTCATTTAACGCAGAACTTCATGTAAAATTCAAAATTATGCAAATTTTTAAAGTACGTCAACAAATAACTGAATTAGAAATATTTGAAGTTTCGGGTTGTCCCAGAAAAAAAAAATTGAAGCTCCAATAATTTAAAGCTCCATAACACCTGTGACAGACAGAAAGATGCAGTTTTTCTATATTCTTCTTGCCTTTAGGCCGATATAAATAAAATTTAAAATTTCACTTTTTCAAAAAAAAATATACCTACTACTTACGTAAATCTAATTCGGTCGATATTTCGCTTATTTGCAGAGAAAACTGAAGTTATTGTTGCTCTACGCAGAATTTTACGCAAAATCCAAAACTGTGCAAAATTTAATCGTCCTTTTGCAAATAAAAAATTAACAGCGATTGAAAATTCGGATAGTGAATTTTTAGTTCTGAAATGTTTAAGGCTCAAGATCTTCGAAACTAAGACAGATGGAAAGATGCGGTCTTGGTCATTCTCTTTTTCGGGCTATTCTTGCTAAGAATTCGCTTTCAAACATATAAAATTTAAAAAATGTGAAAAAAAATTGGTTTAAAATTTTTGAATTTTCGTGTTTTTGACCACCATTCGCAAACGATTTGACCCACCAATCTAAAATTTGTTCAGATGATAGATCTCAAGCTTCTCTTTGAATTGAAGTATAACTTGAAAGTATTAAACGTCATTTTAGCTCTAAAAAAGTCGGTTAAATATGATAGTTTACCTAATTCGGCCAATATCTCGTTTATTTGTGAAGCAAACTGAAGTTGTTTCTGTTCATTTAGAAACGTTTGGAGTTTTTAGTTGTCTCTAGAAAGCAGAATTTTTAAATCTCCGAAATCGTATGGTACTCATTTTAAAGTCCACGGAAATGCAAATGTAGATATTTAAATTAACTCAAAAATTAGCAAAATTTAGCAGCGTCGGTTTTAATTACGACTGACGATGTAATTTCCGCCTCACCGACTTTACCAGCTAATTAAAAGATACAAATGATAAAATCAAAACAAACTAAAGGGAACTTTGATGTTGATATGTGATCAATTTGTTGTATTGAAAATTTTTAAATTACGAGTCGGGAAATTTAGAGAATGACTAAAAAGCACGATTGATGTGGAATTTTTACGATTAAAATAGTTTCGACGAATCAATGAAGTCTAAATTTAGAGAGACATTATAAAACATTTTGATGTGGAAACAGCACTAAAAAGTAATTGTAAAAAATTGTTGCGTTAGATTTCGCTCAGCAGACGGACAAACAAAAAATGAGGTGTCCCAAAAAAAAGTCGAACACACACCTGTCATTAGCCCTGAATCCGATATTTGTGCACCACCCTGTATATCGCTTTAGGTCCGGACCGCCACCAAACTTCCATAACATCCTTCACCACATTGGGCGCCACAACTAACATTGTTAAAAGTTCCCAAAAGTTTACCCACCTTCTCACGCCATTATTGAGCCCATTGATTGAGTCGATCGAAGTTTTTTGCGTGACTGAGGTGTGCGAGTGTGAAGTAGGATCGTCCCTCCCGGAGTCTGTAGAATCTGGGCCGCGTTGAACAGAACGAGAGAGAGCTGAGTAAGATCTTTGCGGTCTGTTGGCTTTGAAGTGGTAGAAGCAGCAGCAGCGCGAGAACGTTTCCTGAAAAAGATTGACTAGAAACGCTGTAAGCCACACCTGAAGCTGCGGTGGTTTGGTTACAGAAAGTTAGAGATACTTATCTTCTTCGTGGGCTCTGGAGACGTATTTTGTGGAGCGAGTGCGAGAAATGGAGTCTTAGCGGACGAATGAATGTTTGCGGACGAGGCGTAGCGAAAAATGTTTTGAGTCTTACCTTGAAAGCGTCGCGGAACTTCACCGACATTATGTTGTATAAAATCGGATTTATGGTGGCTGACATGTAGTAAAGTATGCCGCTTATGTAGGTGACTATGTCGTAGATTTTCGAGAAATTGACGTCGGCTTCGTAGTGGTATTTGCTTGCGTAGGCGTAGAAGAGGCGTTGGGCGTGGAAGGGCGCCCAGCAGATAAAGAATGCGACGACCACGGCAACTGAAACAAAGAATATTTTAATCTTCAGATCTCCATTTTTGAGGCATTTTAATGTGCAACATTTAAATTTTTTTGATATATTGAGTTTTGGCATTCCAAGATTTTTGCAATTTTTTAGTCTCTAGAGCCTTCAAATATCTTAAATCTTCATTTAAATTAGCTTTTTGATTTTGTGTAATTTTATTTTGTTTTAGACTGTCCTATTAATCTCAAAACTACAATAAAAGAAAGCAACATTAAAAATCATTTTTAAAAGTGAGAAAAAATAGTCAATTCGATTCGTTAAGGCTGCCAAAGACCGGTATCAGTTTTTGGTAGTGTATTTCAAAAACATCCTGTATATGAAACCCAACCTCGTTTTTACCATGATTACGTTTTGCCCATCGCGTTTTTTGCGGTTCGCGGATTTCTTGTGGAATCTAACCTCCGCAAACGGCGAGGTCTGACTGTAATTTAAATTATTTTAAAGCTTTTTAAAGAAGTTTAGTCATTCGAATTTTTGTTTAAAAGTTAAAAACAAATTAACGACAATATTTTCAAATTTGCAAAAGTTTTGGATATTGCTAAAGTATATTTTTTTTAATTTGCAGTTAGGCATAATTATTGGCAAACTAAAACAACATATTGACTAATAATAGGATTATAAACACAACTATTTAATAAAGAAAAATATTTTCAAAATTTTCAATGTTTTGGTTTTAGGCAAAATACTTTTTTTTAATAATTTTGAAACTAAGTATTTTTATTGGCAAACTAAAACTATATCTTAGCTCATAACAGAATTAGAATCACACAATTATCTGACTAACAAAAATATTTTCAAAATTTAAAATTTTTTATAAAAGTATATTTTTTACTAACTTTACAATTTGGCATTCTTATTGGTCAACAAAAACTACATCTTAGTCTCGTAATTACAAAATTATATACGCACAATTATCTAATATACAAAAATTGTTTTAAAATTTAAAAAAAATGGATTTTGTTTTTTTTTTATTGGCTAACTTAAACTACATCGTGACTAATAATAGGATTATAAACACAACTATTTAATCAACAAAATTATTTTCAAAATTTTCAATATTTTGGGTTTAGGCAAAGTACTTTTTTTTAATAATTTTTTAAACAAGCATTTTTATTGGCAAACTAAAACTTTATCTTAGCTAATAACAGAATTAGAGACACACTATTATCTGACTAACAAAATTATTTTCAAAATTTCAAAATTTTTATAAAAGTATATTTTCTAATAACTTTACAATTTGGCATTCTTATTAGTCAACAAAAACTACATCTTGGCTAATTACAAAATTATGTACGCACAATTAAATAATCTACAAAAGTAGTTTTAAAATTAAAAAAAAATGGATTTTGATTTTTTTTTTGCAAATAAACATGCTTATTGGCCAACTTAAACTACATCTTGGCTAATAACAGGGTTTTTAAACACAATTATCTAATTTACGAAAATATTCTTTAAATTTAAAAAAATTTGGTTTTTGAAAATGTATTTTTTTTTAATTATGCAATTAAACATGCTTATTGGCAAACTTAAACTACATCTTGACTAATAATAGGATTATAAACACAATTATTTAATTAACAAAAACATTTTCAAAATTTTCAATATTTTGGTTTAGGCAAAGTACTTTTTTTTAATAATTTTTTAACCAAGCATTTTTATTGGTAAACTAAAACTTTATCTTAGCTAATAACAAAATTAGAGACACAATATTATCTGACTAACAAAAATATTTTCAAAATTTCAAAATTTTTATAAAAGTATATTTTTTAATAACTCTACAATTTGGCATTCTTATTGGTCAACAAAAACTACATTTTGGCTAATTACAAAAAATATACGCACAATTATCTAATCTACAAAAATAGTTTTAAAAAAATAGATTTTGATTTTTTTTTTATTTTACACATAGACATGCTCATTGGCTAACTTAAACTACATCTTGACTAATAACAAGATTTTTAAACACAATTATCTAATTTACAAAAATATTTTTAAAATTTCAAAAATTTTGGTTTTTGAAAATGTGTTTTTTTAATAATTTTGCAATTAAACATGCTTTTACTAAAAATTTTACTAAAATTTTACTAAAAACTAAAATTACATCGTAACTAATAAAAAAAATTTTATTCTCTAATCTTTAAAAAATTTTACAAAAATCCAAAATTTTTGGTTTTTGCCAAAATAGTTTTAAATAATTTTGCAATTAAACAAAACTTATTTGCAAATTAAACTACATCTTGTCAAATAAACAAGATAATAACAGGCAACTATGTGATTAACAAAAATATTTTCATTAAAAAAAATGTTTTTTATCAAAATAATTTATTTAATAATTTGACATACTAATTGACAAACTTTGGGGTTATGGCAAGATTATAAGATTAGAAGCGTAAGCATTATCCGACTTACGAAAGTAATTTTAAAATTTCCAAAATTTTGGTTTTTGTTAAAATATTTTTTAAAATGATTTTGCAATTAATATACAATATACTTTTTAGCAAACTAAGGCTAATAATAAGATTGTAAACACATAATTATCCGATTTACAAAAAAAAATCTAAAAAATTTGTTTTTTTTGCGAAAGTATTTTTTAATAAATTTAGAATTTTTGTAAACTTATTAGCAAATTAAAACTGGACCCTGGGCTGCTCGATGACAGGATTAATGATAGACAACTATCAAATTTACCAAAATAATTTCAAAAATTTTTAATATTTTTTGACAAAGTAAAGTTTTAAAAAATTTTGTAAAATTGAGTATTTAAAATAATGTAAAATTGCCAAACTAAAACTAAATCTTGACTAATGACAGAATTATAAACAAACAACTACAAGATTTCCAAAAAATTTTTCAAACATTTTGATTTTTTTGGCGAAAGTATGTTTGAAATAATTTTTTAATTTTTGTAAACTTATTAACCAATTAAAACCCCGCTTTAGCTAATAGTCAACTATCAAAATTACAAAGAAATTTTAAAAAATTAATAATTTTTCGACTAAATTAATTTTAAAATTTTTTTGAAAAATTGAGTTCCTTTCAACTATTACATCAATAAAAACGAGACTCAATTACCAAAATACTGAAATTTCTAGCGACTTGCTTTAGGTATACGTATAAAGGTTGAAGGTCTTACAAACATACCTAGACGCTTTACCAGTAAATAATCGGTAAACTTACATGGAATAGTTGAATAACAAGATCAACATGAATACCTTTTTTCCAAGTGAAAAGAAGGAAACAAAATGTTTAATTATTTAAATTAACATCAAAAATTGAAAATTTGTCTTACTAGTAATCCAATAGGATCTGGAAAGAAAAATATTCATACAAGAGTTTCAAGTATGATTATCAAAAAGTTTTCAGCTTAGTCTCTTTCTGCAATACAACTTGTATTGTTTCAAGAATACAGTGGTCTTACATAAAAACGAACTAGACCTCAAATGCAAAAGGGAAACGTTTCAATAAAAAGAAAAATTTGGAGAATCATTCTCAGACAAAATTTTTTTCTTCGTCTAAATGTTCTATCAATGCGACATTACACATTATTTTATATACCAATTGGAAGGGACAATCCAAATTCTAGTGGTTATTTGGTTCTTTTGAAATTAAAATACTTTTGTATATTTTTTATTGAATACTCGATAAAATTTGTTGCACTTTTCTTTAAACATCTACATGTTATTATTTTTCAAACGAGGTTAAAATATAATTAATAAATTAAACGAACTTACCTGTGAAGTTCAATTTTAATTATACAGGGTGTCAGTACTCACGACCCAGAGAACAAGGGGAGGTGCCAACAGCAACATACAGTATGTCCCCGGATTGAGTTCACAAGAGGAAAAAAAAACGTTATTTTTCATTTTACAAAAAAATGACAAAGGAATAATATTTTTTGCTTAATTTAAAATAAATAAATCTTTAATTAAAACTTTAATATTATGAAGATGTGCTCTTAAAATCGATAAAAACAAAAAGTAGCGAAGAACTTTTTTATTTTTAATTTTGCAAAAAATGTCAAAGGAATGAAATTTGATCCTTAACTCAAACCAATTTCCACTATTTGATTGACCCATTACCTGTTTTAACACATAGTTCGTAATTCCTTAAGACTGTTTCGAATTTTCTCAATTATTGTTAAGGATGCAATTGCATTTTTTTCCAATTTTTTAATACTTACACATTATTGGGTAAATTTTTCTTTAATCTTTAACGCACTATTTGATATTGTGAATCCACAGCGTGCTATTATTTAAATACAATTACAAAATTTAATAAATAAAAATAATGAAAAAATTAATTTTAAGAGTACAAACTAATAATTTTGAAATTTTAATCGCAGATTTATCTGTTTTGAAATGAGCAAAAAATGTTATTCCTTTGTCATTTTTTTGTAAAATAAAAAATAAACTTTTTTTCCCTCTTGTGAACTCAATCTGGGGACATACTGTAGATTGTAAATTTTATAACAAACATTGCTTAAGTTTAATAGTACTCGAGAAAGAATAAAAAATTAACAACCAATCCCGAAAGCTTATTCTAGAGGTGGAGAAGAAGGCCATGCCAATTTCCTAGGGAACAAGAGTGTAATGTTCATGTGACCAATGAATGATAGTTTGTGTCCGTAGTTACCGATTTTCATATTCTGAAGTTAAATCGACCGGTAGCAAAACATCAAAAAGCAACAAACACAATCAAATTTCAATCAGTCGCTCGAAAACTACACCCCAAAACTGAAACGCTGGACAAATGCTAAACTGTACATAAAATTCGAAATCAAACGCTGCTTTTTATTAAAACCTACATTCCTCCTGTGTTAATACAAAATTTTGGAATTTTATTAAAAGAGTATTTTAATTGGATATGAAGGTAACAAAGCCGAACATGAAACCTTTTTATTATTCGTAGTCAAATAATGAAGCTTTTGAACTCAATTTTAGCAGAAAAACTCCAAACTTGGAAACATTTTCCCTCGAATGGAGCTAAAATCACGCAATTTCCGCATGTGTGCGCTGATGTAGATAAAAGCACAAATCGCATTTGACTCCGGAATCTTGCTTTGCACTTTTTTATTTAGACTTCTGAATAAAATTGAAAATGTTACGGAAGCTAAGAGGGGTGGCGGAATAATATGTGGCGATACAAAGCGCTCATTTTGTCTGTTCACGCCTCACTTTTTTTGTAGAGAAAACAGATTTTGCGTCCTCCAACCACTTCGTCTTAGAATGTAAATACATAATTACTTCTGGTGATCAAATTTTCGAAAAAATTTAATACCTACACAACTTGTCAGTTAAATGTTTTACTTCAGTCAGAAGTTTAACTTTAATTATCTTTTTGTCAAAAATATCATTTTTCTGATATTTCATTACTATTATACTAAATTTTGATCACTGTGTCTCGCTATAATAAAGTGAGCAAAACGCGCCCTTCGGACTTTTGGCTTTCGCGTAAGAGACGTAGTTTTCTCGCGCCTGTACCACAAATATTTGGGATAGAAACGGGCAATTGAAAGTCTGAAGTAATGTAAACAAATCTTGATTTTTAAACTAAAAACAATCAGAATGTATACCTACTGCATTGCCTATTTAATTTCCGATCGTAAACAGATAAAATGTATAAATTGTATCTTAAATTTTTCCGCACAATGAGATTGAGTTTCCGTGAAAATACGATAAAATTTCCACAGTTAAATCTCATTCTACTTGCGTCACAACAAAATGATTTGCTGCGTTATTTAGACACATTATGCACTTGGGAAAATGAAAAATCCAACATTTTTCCGATTAGATATTTATACTTTCCGCATATTTGTAAGCGACGTGGATCCACAAAATAGAATTTTTCCGGAATATGAAATTAATTTCAATATGTTATTTCCACGAGAAGGGAGTTTTTTAATATATTTCCGTCCGACATTCTGAAAATTTCTAAAATATTGTAATAAAACGTATCAACACTGGGAGGAAATAGAAAAATTGGCAAGGAAATATAGACGGCGGATAACTCACGACGCGATTATACGAAAATGTGTGAGAGATAAGTCCGAATTGTCGATAAAGCTCCGGGAAGAGCGATAACCTCCATGTGGGGTGACCGTTTTTGCCCTTCCGGAAATGACAGGTCAATGGTGTCCGGAGGTCATGACAGTTATGACGAATTAATTGGATAAAAAATCAAGGATTTGTAGGTCGAAAATGTTTAGACGGCTGACAAGACATTTTTAGCCACATCTGGACATCCATTTTACACGATACGTGACATCTATTTCGCACGGGTAGCAAACAAGAATTTTTCTACTATCACAGCAAAATGCAAATTTGACAATATACCTATATTTTGAGAGACAGTTCTAATTGTGCTAGCTGCAAAATGCAACAAGCTGCGCACCCGGTGGGTAAAACACTCATGTTGTAATAGGCGTTTTATAAAACTGATTTTCTCCAAACGTCACGAAAAATCACTATTTTTTAGTCGTTTTTAGACAGTAAAGTATGCAGTTTTGTTATACAGGGTGATTTTTTAAAGACGGCAGGCGTTGTAGAATTTTTATTGAAGCGATTTGAAAAATTTAAAAAACAAATTAAATGGTTTTTAATTTATTATAAACTGATAATTTTAGAATTTTTTTAATCGTCTTAGTGTCTTTTGGGCGATATTCAACTTTCTTATTTTAAATTGGCACCCATATTTTTTTTTTTCATAATTTGAAAGATATTATTTTTCTTGATTCAGAAATATGTATATGTTTATGTTATTTTTAAAAAAAATATCAAAAATGAAAAAAAATAGGCAATAAAAGTTAATAAAATCTAGGTGCGTGTTGTCAAATAACACATTACCATTATTGTAATGTCAAAAAGCAGCAAATAACAAAAGATTGGCAATCTTTTTTGAAAATTATTGATAACAAAAGACAATAATAATTACAAATCAAAAAAAACATCTACTTAATTTAATTAAAATACTGTTGAAACGGCATCCCGTTTTTTTCATTGCACAATTGACACTATGCACTTTAATTGCCTATTTTTTTCAAATTTTATATTTCTTTTAACAATATTTTTTTTGTAAAAGTAGAACATATTACACGTTTCTGAATCAAGAAAATTAATATATTAATAAATTGTGCAAAAAAATATGGGTGCTAATTTAAAATAAGAAAGTTGAATATTGCCCAACAGATACTAAGACATTTAGAAAAATTCTAAATTCATCAGTTTATAGTAAATTAAAAACCATATTATTTGTTTTTTTTAATTTTTAAAATCAATTCATAAATAAAAATTCTACGCCTGCCGTTTTTCAAAAATCACCCTGTAAGTAATAAAAAGCGCTCGTTTGCGTTTACTCATTGTCGGTCGTGAAACTAAATCTAACGTTTGAAGAAAAAATAGTATTTGTTATTTGGCCGAAAAGTGGCTTTGCTGTCTTGCAATTTTGCATACGCTCGGCTACGCCACGCTTCGCTTTGCTACTGCAATTTAATTGCTCGACAAAAAGTACCACTTTTCTGCCGTATAACAAAATCTACTATTTTTCAATATACTATTTTGAAATGTCAAATTACTTTAAAATATAATCTGTTTAAGTATTTTAAAGTTTGTGAATTTTTTAGCAAAACTAGAACTATGTCTAAGCTAACAGAAAGGTGACTGATTTTGTAAAATATTTTTTTAAATTTCAAACATTTTTTATTTTTGCAAAAACAAGGTTTTCTTGAGTAGATACAAGGTGTTTATAAATGTTTCTAGCATCAAGGGTGGCTAAAATGTCAAAAAAATTTGCCGCTTATTACAAATGTGAGTTTCGATTTTTCAACTGACATTTTCAGTTAACCTTAAACATGAAGCAAAGTTAATTTTGAGAAATAAACTGTTTTAGTTGTGGTTTAAAACCTGAAATTCAAAAACTTGGACACAAAACTGTAACTGAAACGTCATAGACGTAAGTAACATTATAAATAATTTTCAAGATAGTTATATTCACTATGAAAACAAAGCGGCAAAATAGTGTACGGCAGGAATTCCAGAGCCATACTTAATGCTACAAACATTTTTAAACACCTTGTATAATTTTAAATGTTTTCCGTTATTTCAATATTTTTGAACTTGCTAGGTTGAAGACAGAAATTGAATACTTTTAGAAATTTCTACAAACCTCAATAGGTAATTATCAAAATTGCGAAAATATTTTTTTGTTTAAGCACTAACTTTAGCATAAGTCAAAATTCTTAAAACTAAAAATGTCGATAATTGTGAGACTTAGCTTGAAACTTAAAATCGTTCGAGTAGCATCTGCCGAAAATTTTTGAATTAAGATTTTAGATAGATTTTTATTTTTTTGCGACAGTTTTAGATAAAAACGAATGAAATTTGGTAAGTTATAGCTTTTGAAGTGTTTATTGAGTGCATCAAATTATAGAATTGTGGAACAAAAAAGAAAAATTTTTGTGTTTTTCCTTTAATGCAAACTCAAAATTAAATTTTTTTTATTCAGTTTTGTAAATTTGACAATTTTGAATGAAATAATTACAGGGTGTAATTTTAAATTTTTTACTATTGAACCAAAGTCAAAGTAACAAATTATCTATTCAATTCAATAAATTTTAACAGCTTTAAAGTAAAGTAATAAAATTTGATGCCATTATTCATTCGTAGACAATTAATAAGTGTAATAAAAAAATTTAAGTTTTTCATTTTTGGAACAAATTCGAAATACAAAATTTTATATTTAATTCTGTAAATGACAATTTTGTAGTTAATTTTTAATAATAATTTTTCATTGACTTAAACCTTTGGATCTGCTTTCTAAATATTCTAAATAACAGAATTTTTATGCAAAAAATAAATTTTAAAAAAGATAAATTAAAAAAAAAAATTTTGAAGCAATCCATTTTTTTAATTTTTTTTATAAATCTGACTGCTTTTAAGTAAGAATAATAAAATTTGGTGGCTCTATTATTTTATAGACGCTTACTGAAAAAACCAAATAACAAAGTTTGACAACAAAAAGTTTTAGAATTTTTCATTTTCTTTTTCGGACAAACCTAGAATTTAAAATTGTCTATTAAATTATGTAAATCTGACAGTTTTAAACTTAAGATAATAAAATTTCGTCCTTCTATTTTTTTAAAGACTTTTTACTGAGCGTACTAAATAATTTTAAAACAAAAATTAAGAATTTAAAAATTTATTTCTAGAAGAAATTCAAAATACAAACTTTTTTATTCAATTTTATAAATATGACAATGTTTTATTTGTAGTACATTTTGAGATAACTAAATTAATTTAATTTTATATATGTATTTACTAAACAGAATTTCACAACAAAAAGAGAGAATTAAAAAAAATATATTTTGAAAAAAACGATTTTTTTTAAACAGACTAGAATTATGCACGAATAATAAAAACTATCTAGAATAAGTAAAAATATTTTATTATCTTCGATTTTCCGTCATTATTTTTCACCTCCCGCAAAATTTCTCGCAAAGAGCTGCTCTTTTCCATACGTCAACAATTTTAACGACGACAGATATGGGTAAGCATCTTACAATATTAGATATTTTCCATTCTAGTGCATCTGATACTTTGTTGAAAAATAAATCTTTGCAACTCTAATATACCAGGAAACATGCGAACTCTTAGTTTACTTGTTAGCGTGCATCATTAATACAATCAAGAGAGAGCTAAATGAAAGCTACAGACAGAAATAATAATAACTAGAAGTTAAAAAAATATATATCTTGGAAGATCTAAATGACAGAGCAGGAAACCGCACTGAATTCACAATTCTATTACCAGGAAGAACATGCATAATATATAATTGTTGTTTGAGAGAAAAGCGTGGAACTTAAGTTAAAGTAATCTCAGTTTTTTTTTATCTATTTTCCATCTAAAATGACGTTTAAATTTCCCTGTACAAAAGTTATATTCCTTGTAACATAATCTATTTTCCCAACAGTGAAACGGAAAATATTTACTGATTTTCCACTCGAAAGCTTTCTCTGTGCCGAGAGCACAAAAAAGATTTACGTGTCTAATACGCCAACAAAACCGAAATTTGTTTATACACCTTGGGCCATTTCAAGTCAGTGACGCAAAATTGCGTTGACGCAGTTGCTAAATTAGCATCAGTTTGATTTGAGTTGCTAAGGCGCAACTATGATTTGCAATCCCACAAGTTAACATGAAATTGCCCCCCCTGTATATCAATTAAGTTGTTGTATTAATAACAATAATAATTAATTTAAGACGGAAGCGGATATCTAATATTAGACTTGTTCTAGTATTGATCTTACCAAGAAACTGATTAAAATGGGAGACACGAAAAACCGATTCTTTGGCTGACTGTCCTTAAGACGTCTGGAACAGCTTCCAATTAGCTTCTGCAGTTTGGGTTTAACGAGTGGATATTTTCTTATGATGGGTTCTAATTGATCGGTTCAGTAACACGAGTGTTTATTTGTTCTTATTTATCGGATCAAATGAAGGAAATTGAAAGAGTTTCTGTAATTTTACCACCACCTTTGGCTGTTTTTCAATATATTTTTTATAAGAGAACCTAGAAGACTCAAAGGATTCTAGAGAAGCAAAAAAATCTAAATTGTTTAAAAGATCAAAAAAAAATAGAAAAAATAAAGAAAGGATCCAAAGAAAATGTTGATTTTAAATAGAATCTAGTAGAGAACTAGTAATCTAAGTAATCTTAAAAAGGCAAACATTTCTAAAAAAATCCCAAAACTTTCGAAGAATCTGAGAAGCAATCTCTAAGAAAACTTCTTAAAGTTTTTAAGTTTTACAAAATATTTCAAAAAATATTATAACAGTATAAAAAATAAGCATAAACTCATTTAGAAGAAAACACGAAAAAATCTAACTTATCCTTCTCTTAGTGCCAATGCTAAATTTTTGATATCTAAAGGATCTAAAGGGTAAAAACTGTCTAAATTATTTAAAAACCGAAGAAAATCTAAAAGAGAGAGTCTAGAGTTTAGAATCTAAAAGATCAAAAATATTTAAGAGATTATAAGAAACAAAAAGCTTGAAGAATCTGAAAAACAGCAGAATTTGGAGAATCTAGAAACCGCAAAAAATTTAGGTGACCTAGAAGGTTAAAAGGAGCTAGAGGACGTAGGTGACGTTTAAAGCGTGAATCTGAAAGATCCTGGGGATTTAGAGAGTGTTGAAGATCTAGAGGATGTAGAAGATAGATCTAAAAGGTCCAAAAGATGTCAATAATCTAAAAAATCTAAAAATCAAAAGATCTCAAAGATCTAAAGAATCTAAATAGAAACGTTTTAGGAGAACGAAAGGAGGTAAAGAAAATAAAAAAAAGGGAGAGAGATAACTTAAAGGATCTAGAGATTGTAATGGACCAAGAGAACGTAAAAGACGTAAAGCATCTAGAAAATCTCAAAGATTTTTAGGATTTAGTAGGTGTGTTTAGTAGAGAATGTAGATGCTGTCGCGGATTTAAAAATCTAAAATATTTAAAAACTCGAAAAATCTAAACGACCTATAAAATCTAAAAATCTGCACAATCTAGAGAATTTTAAAACGCAAAAGATTTAGATGAATAAGAGGATCTAGAAAACCTAAAAGACGTAAAGGACTTCAATCTAAAAAAATTTAGGAATGTAGGAATCGTAGAGAATCTAGGAGATTTAAAAGATCTTGACATCTAGATAATGTGAAAGATAAGAAAGATTTAAGAAATGTTGTAACACTTTTCCAATCTCGCTGTTCCACGTTCTTCTCGGTCTCCCTTTTTGTCGTTTCTTATCTGTTGCCATTGTCCAAACATGTTTTGCCATTCTTTCCTTTTGCATCCGCGCCATATGTCCAAACCACATTAGCTGTTTCTTTTCCACTTTGCACAAAATTGGATCGACACCGCACATTTCCCAGATTATATTATTTTTGACTCGAAGCTCTTCTTGTCAGGTCAACTGCTACTCTAAGCATTCTCATCTTACACGCCTGGATTTTACAGCGTTTCTTATGGTTCAAAGACCACGTCTCACACCCAAATGTTAATACCAATGTATACACACTATTAAACACTTTTATTTTAGTAGTAAAACTCACTTCTTTTTTACGGATAAATGTTTTATTTAGTGCTTGGTACACTTTAGTAGCGCTATTGACCCTGTTGTTAATCTCTGGTTCTATGTCCCCAAAACTATTCAAAATCGCTCCCAGATATTTGAAATTATTCGCTTGTTTTATAGTGGTGCCTTCTAGCGTGACGTCCATCGGGTTTTGTTTTCTTGAAACCATTATAACTTCAGTTTTATCCGTGTTGATTTTCATTTTGTATTTCATGAAGCCTTCGTTCCAGGCATTTAAATTATTTTGCAGATCCGCTCTAGACCTTGCAATGATTACTAAATCATTCGCATATAGTAACTCTAATATGGTGACATCTACTCTACTATACTAAATAGTATTGATAGAGTTTTTATACCTCTTGCTCCCAGATTTTTTAACGTTTCTGTAGTTATTTGATCATAGCCGGTTGTTTTACCCCTCTTTAGTAAATTTTATTGCTGCTGTAATTTCTTCTGGAGATATATCTTCTATTAGTTTTTCCTCTTGCATATTTTTTTGAGGATTTTCGGTTAATTCTACTTGCTCAGGTATGTCGTTTACATTCAGAATTTCTTCGTAATGTTCCCTCCATCTCTTCATTATGTGAGCTTCTTCAGTAAGTAGTCTACCTTCTTTGTCCTTTATTTGTTTCGGTCTCTTTTGCTTGCCTTTTCGTAAAGTCTTCAGTACTCTGTAGAACAGTTTGTGGTTTCCATGACTATGTTCTTCCATTTTTTGCCTAAATTCTATCCAAGATCTCTTTTTTCCTTCTCGTACCGTCGCTTTTGCCTTGTTTGTTTGTTGTTTGTATCTGTTGTAGTTGTCTGTCATTCTGTTTTTTAGGTAAATTTTCCAAGCTTGTTTCTTTAGATTAACTTCTCTCTTTATTTCTTTATTTCACCATCTAGTTTGTTTCTTGCCGTTGATGGTTTTTATAGTTCCACACGTAGCTTTCGCTACGTTAATAATGCTGTTTTTTCCTAAATCCCACAGGTCGTCTATTGTTCTCACTTCTTCTTTGCGACCTGTTACTAATTCTAGTTCTTTTTCTACTTTTTCGCGGTACAAAGTTGCTATATCTTCGTCTTGTAGTCAATATATCTTTATTTTTTCCATTCCTTGTTTGGTAGTTTATTGCTATTTTGGTTTGTTTCTGTTTTAATTCTGACTTTCATCAATGTCACTAGCGTAATAGTCTGAATATATTTCCGAACCTCTCATGATTCTTGTATCTTGGACTTCATTTTTTTATTCCCTGCTTACAATTGTATAATCTATTATTAATTTTTCTTGTCTGCTCTCCACTTCTCTCGTATATGTATGTATGTCTTTATGTTCAAATAATGAGTTTGTTATGATATCAAGTTGTTCATCATACAGAAATCGATTAATTGTCTTTCGTTTGAATTTCGATGATTCTCTCTAAACCTTCCGAGTACTCTTTTTGTTGAACTCCTACTCTTGCATTCAGGTCTCCGATAATGATTAACCTTTCACTTACATCTTCGATAACTTCGTTGATTTTATCCCAAAATTCATCTTTCTTCTGTACAGATTCGTCTTCGTTAGGTCCATAAACAATAATTATTGTTATCTGTGTCGTTTCGTTAGTTTCGATTTCTATCTTCAGAATTCTTTCAGTAATGGGTGTCCATTCCTGAATGTATTTGGCTATGGTAACCTTTTTCTTGGTTTCCGTGATTCCTAATATATTCAGCGCTGACTGAATTCTTTTACTAATTCGTTTTCTTTTCCATGTATCCCAGTAACGTTCCATGTTCCAATGCGCCATATTAGTTTTTTATTGTTTGTACTTGTTGCTTTTTTTGCGCTGTTGCTTTAATCTTTTTCGTTTTTCTTTCTACTATTTGTCGTCGTCGTCGTTTGGTTTAGTATCTTTCTTATCTATTACTTCGAGTTTTTTGTTTTCCAGTCGGTCTTGAAGACCTGTCACTGACGCTTTTCTTGATTTTTTTCAGTGGTTTCCATTGAATATACGCTACTCGGTCCCTGCTCACTTTCGTCTCTGTTTTCTCCACTGTAAACTTTGTTATTTACAATGCGTTTGTTGTATTTTAATTGTGCTTTGTGTCTTTTCACTCTTTCTTCTTTGATGATTGGTACTAATTTCCTTCTTTCTTCTTGGATCTCTTTAGAGTAGTCTTCGTCGATCCAGCTTTTTGGAAGATTTCTGTTCTTTTGCTGCATTGATTAAGTTATATTAATATAAGTCTACATTTTTCTACTATGTATTTTCCTATTCTGAATAAATCTTCTATTTCCTCTTTGTCAAACTGGACTCCAATCTTTTAGAGAATTTGTTTTATCATTTGTTTTGTGTCTTCTCTTGGGTTTTCTTGTTCCGAATCTTGTACACTCTTTATCACTAAGATCTTTTTCCTAATTTGTTGTTGGTTCTTCACTTCTCTCCTCCCATTTCTTAACCAGTTCCATTTTCTTGCTGATTTCCTGGACTTTTGCTTAATTTCTTAAGCATTTCCGAAATTCCTTCTATTGTTGTTATTATTTAACTGGTTTACACCCCGTCACTCGACTTTGCTGTTTTTTGAGTTGCCTATTTGATTTGACGTTTAATCTGATTTGCGAAAATATGTTATGTATTTCAAAAACCTAAAAAGTTATTGTAAAAAATTGTGCGATTAAAAGCACTTCTGCTTTGTATTATAATTTTTTTTTTCTAATTTTGATAAGTAAATTTGTAAAAAAATCAATTAATAGTAAAAATTTAAAAAAAAAACTATAATATGCACAATTTCGAGGCAACGGTTTAACAAAAAAAAAAACATAATTAAAATAATTCAAAAAATGTCACTATATAAGGAAGAAAATATAAATAATAATTATTATTTTAAGGGAATAAATATAGCATTAAAAGACTTTAAGATCAAAGAAAAAAAATTATTTTATTTTGGCGAAGTCTGTACAGAAAGCAATGGACTCATTTTAAGAATCTCAGACTTATACTTTAAAAAATCTTAATTTTCCAGAAGCACAAGAGGAAAATTACCTAAAGGATTTAGAGACCATTTTGTATTTCGGGATTTTAGTAAATATATTTTATTTCTTTTTTACGAAACATAAATACTGATTTACTCCACCATTACCCAGTTAAAGATAAATCATGAAATTTAACCTTTAATCTAAAAATTTCCACCCTACAGCGTTGATAGCCCTGCAAATGGGATTTTCGCAGCTCCAATCTACAATTCTCACCCTTCGGCACGCAACGACATAAACTCTTTAAGATGACATAAAATTTTCCACTTTGTTTCTCATTTCTTGTCATAACAAATGAACACAGAAAACACATTAATCTCCAATTATCTATGATTGTTTCAAGGAAAATTATCGCGATGAACATTGCTCGAAACATTTTATTTTTGCACGGATCTATAAAATATCGCGCTCTGGATAATGAAATCGCGAGTATAAATCATTGGTTCGGTTGTAAAGTTTTATTTTCTTTCGAAATGAAAATTAAATTTGTGTCTGACACGATAAAAAGATGCTAATTTACAGTGAACTCGGTGGGATGCGAGCCAATACCTTGAAGTGTCATTTTAGGGAGATTAATGAGCGAGGATCAAGTTCCGTGGATGTCAGGGTGAACCCTTTGCGTCGTAAATTTCGATTTAGACGGCGACAGGATAGGTGCCACCTGCTGAATTTGTTGCACAAACTAGTATACGATTATTAAGATAAATAGTTGTTTGTGTAGCAAGTACGCGAAAATGGGGTAAAGCTGACGCGAACTGCGGTTTACAGCGAGGTGCATTCGTATTTAAACCTGATTATTTGAGTCTCACTATACTTTTTGTGAAATTTTTTCATTTTTTTGTACTTTTTTCAGCTTGGTATTACTTTTTGTATTGCCAATCAAAAATTTTCGAACTTTCAGCTCTAAATTTAAATACATCTTTTGAAATCCATATTTTTTAGCAAATTTAAGAATTCCTCTGTGTATTACTTAATCAACAAAATAGTTTTTAAGTTTTTGTAGTTCATAACCGCATTTTTTGAATTATTTTGATCTCACAAGTGTATCGTTGTTATGGAAAACTATATTAAAAAATAAAATTTTGTTTAAATTTCTGTGAGATTCTCTTCATAGTGATACCGAGAATACATTAAACGCCCCTCGTAGATTCGATAATCTTTCGGATTTTTTTCAATCTTTGTAACTTCTAAAACTTTTAAAACTTCAGTCCTGGACATTCTCTATATCTATTGCGTTATCTGAATCCATTGGATCTACTTGATTCTCCTGATACTTTAGATCAGATACTTTAAATCTTTTAGATCTTTAGATTTTTTAGATCCTGTAAACTCTATTCGTCTTATTTTCTACGTATTCTAGGTTTTCTAGATACTCTAGATCATTTAGGTTCTCTGCGTTTTTCAGATTTTTCCAATTTTTTTATCTAAATAGTCTAAAGGATCTAAACAACTTATATAGTATAAACTATATAAGTTGTTTAGATCCTTTAGACTATTTAGATACTTAATTTACTTAAACTTTAGCTTTAAAGTTTTTTACGTCTTCTAAGTCTTTTAGGTCATCAAAGCCCTTTGCTTCATTTAAATTTACCATAGGTATTTAAATTTACCATAGGTATATCCTTTAGGTCTTTTTGATCTTCTACACCCTCTAAACCTCTAGTTTCTTTAGACCATAAGAACCTTTTGATTCTCTTAATCCGTTTTGACTTTTACGTTTTCTGCATCTTCTAGTTTTTCTTGGTCCTCCAAGCTCTCTAGGTCATCTAGGTCTTCTGCACTCTCCAAAATCTTTAGATTCTGTGCAGCAATTCATATTATCTAAGATATTTAGATCTATTAGGTCTTCTAGATCTCATAAATTTTTCAAATTAACTACGTCTTTTACGTAATTTATGTCTTCTTCATGTTCGACGTCGTCTATGTTTTCTTCGTTTACTACGTTTTCTAGATCCACTCTGTTGTCTAACTCCTTTGCGTTCTCCAAATTCTAAACATTTTGTAAATTTTTATATCATTTAGGTTCCATATTAGATCTTTTAATACTTTTGATCTTCTGCGTTTTCTACGTCCAGACGCGCGTCCTCTTGATCCTCTACGTTATCTAAGTCTTCTGCATTCTTCAAATTCTTTAGATACTCGGTATCTTCTGGATTCTTTAGTTTTTTTAAGTTTTTAAATTCTTTAGATCCGTATCGTCTCCTTCGAGAAATCTTTGAAATTCCTTAAATTTTTAGAGATTTGCTGAACTGTCTAGGTTCCCGAGATTCCCTAAATTTCTTAGATTTCATAGATTGCTAGATTTCCTAGATAGCCTAGATTCCTTAGAATACTTAGTTTTTTTGGAGATTTGCTGGATTGCCTATAATATCTACATCCTATAAATTTTTCAGATTTCTCAGTTTCTTTAGAGTTTTTAGATTCTCTAAATTCTTCATATTTCTCAGATTCCTCTATTAATTCTTAGACTCCTTAGATTCCCAAGATTCGCAAGATTTCTTAGATGTCTCAGATTCCTTAAATTCTATAGATTCCTTAGATCCTCTAGGTTTTCCAGGATGTTTCAAATCACTTTTCTTTTTTTTTTAATTTTCTAGATTCCCTAAATTCCTCAAATTCCCTAGATAGCAGATAACCTACGTTTCCTAGATTCTCTAAATTCTTTAGATTTTCTACATTTTTTTGAAGCTCGCTGGACTGCCTAAATTTACAATACTTAAATTTCTCAGATTCTCATATTTCCTAGAAATTTTTTCAAAATTACTTTCATTTCATAGCTTGTTTAGATTTTCTAGATTATCTAGATTTCTTATATTGCTTAGACTCCTTACATTTCTTATTCTGTTTGATTCTATATCTTCTAGACATTCCCTGAATATTTCCTACACATTTCGTAGACATTCTTTGGACATCCCCTAGACATTTTCTAGACATGTTCTAGACATCGCTCGGATATCCCATAGATATCTCTCACATATTTAGTTTTTTTTTAGTTTTATTAGATTCTTAAATAGATATTTATTATATAAGAGTGTAAGGACGCAAATTATTCACGACAAAAATCAGTTATTCTCGAGATCGTAGCCTCTGTTGGTTGCAATTAAGGCCTTAAAAGAATTGACAGAAGTGACAGCAGTGACAAATTTTTAGCGTTTAGAAAGCCATGCTTGCATTGTTGTCATGGAAATGTGGCATAATTTGTTTAGAGAGTAAAAGAGTACTTTATTTGTCTAAAATAAGTGAATAAAGTACTACTTTATTAGTGCATTTTGGATAAAGTCTTTAAATTCTTTAGATTTTTTGGATACTTTAAATCTTTTAGATCCTTTAGATCTTTTAGATCCATTAGATCCTTTAGATCTTTTAGATCCATTAGATCCTTTAGATCCTTTAGATCCTTTAGTTCTTTTAGATCCTTTAGATCATTTAGATTCTTTATATCTTTTGAACCTTTTAGATTTTTTTGATCTTATGGACACCTTTGAAAAATGTTTGAAGATTCCTTAAAGTTTGATATTTAACGAACAAGTTTGTTAATAAAGGTGAGGAAAGATTTTCAAATATTTACAAATCTGACTGTACAAGCGCAGAAAAGACCTCATAACAAATGCATATTTTTGTTGAGTCTGTCACTAACCACTAAATGTCAAAAAAGAATTAGTTAAACCACGCCAGATAATTATGATTGCATTTTACACTAGTTGTAGATCCTTAACAAATCAAGCTTCTTCTTGGTCAAACGCCAATTTTAATTTTTGAAAACAGCGATTTAAAAAATCGTTCATTAATTAATTATACCGATAAATGAATAAGTTTATGCTTTAATGGTTTTTATTAATAGCCGGTCGACGCAAAAAGCCATTTAACAAAAGCTTCAAAGCGGTTTGGTTTCGAGTATAAAAAAGATTCGATTTAATACCAGGATTAATACTAATAACTCGTGCTGAGTAATTTGCAGCTTTCCGGGAGTTTTCAAGCGCTGATTCGGGGATAAAATGTTGATTCCTGCTAATGAACTGAAAAATCCGTAGTGATCAATCGAATTTTTTATCTAGCTGGTCGTTTCTTTGGTAACAAATGTCACTCTCTTACATCTGTTAATTATAGTGTTAGTCAAGTTCCGACACATGTTCGTAAGTTGTCAGTTGACTTGATAAATAATTCAATTGATCATCCTAAATTTTGTTGCTCACAGGTAAGGACAGGTGAAATAATTTAATAAAAAGGACGCGTTGACTTGATTTATTCTGTCTTTTTAGGGAATTTATGGTCCTCTGGTGGTCCCAACAGTGTGTTACTTTAGCAGATCTTATTGTTTACTTTCCAAAGTTAATATAGCACGAGGGTTTGTCTGAAAGCTTTTAGAACTGTGACCGTAGCAAGTAGAAATTGTAAGAAGACAGAATGGAATGTTGACAAATATTAAAAAAGTGATAAGACGCGTGCTTATACGACACTCTAGGGGAAAAAATAGTATATTATAATACAAATTTATAAGCAAGCCTTTAAAACCTGCACGACGCGTCAGCGGAAAAAATAGCTAACTACAAAACTTAATCTAAGACATTTTATGCAGAGGAAAGATTTACAATAAACCATATATAAATTCCTTCTAATAGAGTTGACCCGCTGAAGAATTTAGTAGCAACAATGTTATAGGTAAAGTTTTTATTGAAATTATTTGAGGGAAGTTGTTTTTTGTAGATCTAGAATTTTAAAAGTTTCTTTTCTATAAATGGATACTTTATAATTTATTTTGGCTAGACTTGCAGTATAAAATTGAAGTCATTTAATAAAAAGCAATGAACATAATTTTTTTTAATTTAAAATAGTATATTATAATACAAGTTTATAAACAAGCCATTAAAACACGCACGACGAGATTAAGAGCACGACGCGTCAGCAGAATGCTTTTAACGACGTAAGTGTTTTAAAGGCGCTTAGAAACGAGTGTTACACGCTATTTTTTATTATACCTATCCATTTACAATCTTTTAGGAGCATTGAAAAAATGTGAATTTTCACAATAATATTATCAAAGGTTGTTTGTGAATCGTTTTTGTAGAGACGGTTAGCAATTGTTTATTTACGTTGTTAAGCACATTTTTCACGTTTGAAAAAATCCGTTCAAAAAATTCATGAAGAGATTAAAAGGTTAGCAGAACATGCAAAATTGCGATTAATTCTGAATCTTCTGAACTTCATACACTTATGGCAAACAGTGGTATGAGCATCGATGAGTTGAAACGTCAGGTGAGATGGAAATCTTCGAGTGTGGCTTAGTAGTTATATAGAAGAATCCACTTTAAACAAAATAGTTGTTTCCAAACGCATTGCTGGTGTTCTGAACACATCGGTTGCTAAATCAACTTCATCAACAGCTATGGACGTCCAACAGAAGAATGAAAATGAAAAAGCTTTTACTAGTTATGAACTAGAAGCAACAAACAACAATAACCAGCTTACAGCGGCGGGCTCTAAAATTTCAAACAATAGTAATTGTAATTTTCATGTTTATTTATATTATAAATAAAAATTGGTCCTGAAATTTCACTGTTTCTTGTTACCTAGGCCTTTAGTGTTTTAAAGATTTCTTTTTGCACGCTTTTGCGTGATTTAATTTAGCATTTTGATGCAGGTATAATAAAAAAGAAATAGGCTGATAATAGTATATTTTAACACGAGTTTGAAATACGGACACAAATTGCGGCAACGAGTCTTGTATACAGGTGTCCCAGAACTCATGACTCATAGAGGGTGCCGACAGCTATACAGATAATAAATTTCACTACAAAAATTGATTATGTTCAACGGTATTCGAGATAGAATAAAAAATTAACAACCAATCCCGGAAGCGTAATGTTCATCTGACCAATGAATGATAGTGTGTGTCCATAGTTACCGATTTTCAAATTCTGTTCTGCTTCGGGATTGGCTACCGTTTTTTTGTTTTAACTCAATTATTTTTTGAGTGGAAAAATTTAGTTTTGAAATTTTGGTTTATAATTGTTGCCTATATGAGCTTTTTTCTCTGGGTCACGAGTTCTGGGACACTCTGTATTACGACTTTTTTTCTTCAAAGATCAAGCTAGAGTCAAAGTTAGCACATTACCTTCATTTTTAAACGATTTTTAACGACTTTTTATTCTGATACCAAAAATCATGTAAAAATTTCCGGAAATATCGAGCACTAAATATTCCAAAGCTCCAAATTTTGCTCTCTGATAACAATCTAAAACTTCAAACGCCTCTAATTACATTATTTGTTAACGTACGTTAAAAATTTGCACAGTTTTGGATTTTGCGTAAAATTCTGCTTGAAATGAGCACAAATAACATAAGTTTCGAACCCAATTTCATGTTGATTTGCGGCATTGCAAATCAGAGTTGCGCCTTAGCAATCCCAATCAAACTGATGCGATGTTGCTAAATAACTTGAAATTGACCCCTAAGTTTACAAACTAACGAGATGATTTTCAGATGGTCTTTTTGAAATAATTGTTTCAATACAAAATATTGGTTCAAAAATTATGTTTGGTTTATCAACTGGCCAAATCTTGAATCGGTAGATCAAGTAGTTTACGAGTGGTGGTAAAACAAACTAAAAATCTTTTTTTTATCTTTTAAATGAGATTTGTTGTTTTCTGGCAACAATCTGAAACTTTAAACGTTTCTAATTCGGTTCTAACAATAAAAATTAATTAAAAATTACATAAATGTCTATAGAATTTTTTCGCTTGTTCACATTTTTGGATTTTCTGTATTAATTCATTTTTTGTATTTTTAATGTTTTAACTCTTAATTTAAAGAGGTTCAAAATTAGCATGATTCAAAAAATTTTAAGCAACAATTAAAAAAATATAATAATGTACTGTCTAGACTTTAGAGTCTAAAAACTCCTGAAAATAAAAAAATCAGTAAAATCCCCAAAAATGTTCTAATACGCCCCTGGAAAATTTCCTCTAAGTTTGTTTTAACAAACCATTCTAAAAAGCACACCGAAAAATTACCAACATTTTTGCGTTTTCGTCAATTTTAACTTTATATTTTTTTTTATTTTTTTTTATTTATTATTTTCATTATTAAGTAAGATCCAAAAAGTAACGTAAAATCTCAAAACAATTTAGTGGATTTTAAAACCCAATTAATTGAAAAAATAAACATAAACCTAAATCCACAGAAATTCGAAACAATCAAAGAACAAACAAATTAATTTAAAGACAAAGCTAGAGTAACAAAAAAAAAAACATTCAAACTCTACAAAAAATACAAAAAATTCTATAAAACTGTCCAAAGATAGTTTCAAACGAGCAAGTGAAACAATTAATCCCATTTAAGCAAAATTATCTAATTATAGTATAGAAACCAATTTATCCTAATTACCCGGAAAGCACCGAATTTGACATTTCATTCCGAATAATAAACAAACCAAATATAACTTTCGAAACTGACGCAAACACTCGCACACATAAACCGCGAAACTGTTTGAAACTTGGCTTTTACTATCTTACCACAAACATTGAGCTGAAGTTATCTGCAAAGTTAAAACCAAACAATAAGAATTTATAGATATTTGTGTAGATTCGCTTCACATCCTTTACAGGAGACGGTATTTTTTATATTCCCAAGAGAAATCTCAAATGCAAAATAAATGTTTTAATAATAAATAATGATAATAACCGGAATCAATATTAACTTGATTGAACAGCCGAGTTGGCTTTTACTTCCAGTTCCCAGAGTAAACATTTTTTTACATCGAAAAAAATTCTTATCGACCGAACCCAAACGTTCTTTGGCAAATTTCGCGCTTAATTAATTTTATTAGAGGTCAGGCTCGACGAAAACTTAAGAAGAATGCGGGCTGAAGTTTCTTTGAAGATTTCCAACATTTTTCATCCGGAAAAAATCTCTTATAAATTAAAATTAATTTAAATGTGTCGTGTCGACGATATTTCATCACTTTAATTATTTAATTATTCCGTTTCCAATTGTCTGAGACGTAATTGTTCGCTTCAAAGATTCTATCTGTTATTATTATAATTGCGTCGTCTCGTTTTTAATACTTTAATTTCTCGAAAAACAACAAAGGCATTCATCATGTCCGGAACTGCAACAAATCATTGTCACCGGAACGAGCTGTGACGCGCTTTAGAGTCAACAAAGAACGAAAAGTCTGGAAATTAAGTTTAAAACGCTTTGTGCAACGTTTTTTGTGTCTCGTATGACTGCGAATTAAAAAATTTAAAATTTATTGCGCGGTTTTTGGACGGCGCGTATTGATCACGTTGAAGCCACTTACTGTGTTATTTTCGTTAAGTGAGAAAGTGTGTATTTAGCGGGGTCTTGGTCGCGTAAGCACGTTATTTCAGAGAAAAAAAAGTTAAAAATGAACGGTTTGACAAGCTTCTAGAAGTTTCGCGCCCTCAGACAGTGATCACATTGAAACCACTTAATTTAATTTTAGGTGCTCAACTTTAAAGGATACAATAAAAGTCAAAAAAAAAAAATCAAAATAAAAATTAAAACGGAAGTTTAAAAATCCACAGAGAGAGTCAAAACGAGATTTAAAAAAAATAATAAAGTCGGAATACAAGACACATCAAAAATTTTCAAATGCTTCTAATTAGGTTATTTGTTGACGTGCAACAAAAATTCGCACAATTCTGGATTCTACGTGAAATTCTGTGTAAAATGCGAAGCGATAAATTAAGAGTTTGTTCCACAAATAAACGAGATATTGACCGAAACAGATCTTGAAACTTTTGAAACTCTAAATTTACGCTTTTAATTTAGTACTTTAAAATTGTGCACAATTTTAAATTTTGAGTGAATTTCTGCGTTAAATGCGAGTCAATAAATTGAGTTTGCTTTACAAATAAACGGAATTTGACCGAATTAGGGTTTTCCTAATTTTTTATTTTAGGAACTATTTTAGCAAGCTTTTTCAGAGCGAAACCGAAATCGTTTAATTTATTTAAGTTGTAAGTCCATCAGAGATCTATCAACTGGGCAAATATGAAATCGGCAGATCAAATGGTTTACGAACGGCCGTCAAAAAAACAAAAATTAAAAAAATTAATCGTTTGAGTCGGATATTAAAAAAAAAATCATCGACTTCTAAAAATAAATTTGAGCCAAATGTAAGGAAAAAACGCGCGAAAATGATGGCCAAAACCGCTTCTTTCTTTCTATCTTAGTTTGGAAGATTGAAGGGTCATTTTGGAAGTCAAAATTTACTATATGAAGCATTAATCGCTTCTAATTCCGTTATTCATAGATCTTCGGTAAAAAAATATACTCTTATAATACAAATTAAGCTAAGATAAAGAATCTTAATTAAAATATGTGAATCTAACAAATCGGAATCTTAAAAAGTACTTCAAAAAAAACCAAAAATCAACAAAGTTACAAATCTTAAAAATTGCAAAACAAACTAGGATTCAAACAATAAAAGTTATAGAATTTTTTAAAACGAAGTAATTTTTTTTTGGAATTGTAGATTAATCGCATTGAAATCACGTTATTTTGCAAGAAAAAGTTTTGATACAAATCCCACGAATTTGAGAGAAATCCATAGATGAAACCATAAATTAATATAATTTTTTTTATTCAAATAATACAAAAATATGATAAATTTAAAGAACCAATGAAACTCAAGAAGATCAAAGATTGCAAACAATCCATAGAATTCAAAGAAAGTCCAGAAAATTTTTACGATAATTAAATTAAAACACACAAATCCAAAAAATCAAAAAAAATTAAGAAAGTTTGATTGAATCTAAGCAAAATATATACAGTATGTCTTCGAATTGAGTTCACTATAGAAAAAAAACCGTTATTTTTCATTTTACAAAAAAATGAGAAAGGAATAATATTTTTTGCTTAATTTAAAATAAATAAATCTTTAATTAAAACTTTAATATTATTAAGCTGTGTTCTTAAAATGGAAATAAACAAAAAATAACAAATAATTTTTTTATTTTTAATGTTGCAAAAAATGTCAAAGGAATGTAATTTGTTCCGTAACTCAAACTAATTTTCATTATTTGATTGACCCATTACCTGTTTTAGCACATAGTTCAATTCTAACTCGTAATTCTTTAAGACTTATTGGGTAAATTGTCCTTTATTTTTTAACGCACTATTTGATATTGTGAATTCACAGCCTGCTATTATTTAAATACGATTTCAAAATTTAATAAATAAAAATAATAAAAAAAATAATTTTAAGAGTACAAACCAATAATTTTGAAATTTTAATTGCAGATTTATCTGTTTTGAAATAAGCAAAAAAAGTTATTTTTTTTAATAAAAATAAATTTTTTTCCCTCTGTGAACTCAATCCGGGGACATACTGTGTATACAAAGTGGTCCACGACAAAATCACATTTTTCTCTAAAACTACAAATAATAAGAAACACATTAAAATATTCCCATTTTTTAAAGCTTCTGGTTATGCCGAAAGTTAACCATAATTTTTTTAGATTATTTTAATTTTTCGGATTTAATTATTTCGAATATTTTCTGCATCTTCTTTGATTATTATGCATTTTTATATTTTATATTTATATTTTTCTTTGGCCTCCGATAGTTTTTTAGATTTATAATTAAAAATATTTAAATTTTCACATACCTTTGTGAATTTGTATCATAGGAATTTTATAATTTGGATTATTTATCAGGTATCACATTTAAAATCTCTGCAATGCTCATTAGTGTAATTAATTTCATTTAACTTGCAGTTGCTACATATTTTGTGTTTTATTATAGTAAAACAATGAACGAAACTAATATTGTTCAGAATTCCAATTTAAAGTAAAGTCACTGAAATTAATATTCGCACGTAAAATGGAATTTTTAATTTCAACGCCAACGTTACCTGTTATTCGCTTGCAGATTTATGGACCGTGAATATCAAGTGTCACTCATTTTCTGTTTTAAAACGGTTTTATGCATAATTGTCGGAACAACAGAAAATCTTTTACGGTAATTACATCTGTCTTTGATAAATGTCCATTTTTGCGAAAATACCACGGAAGTGTGAAGTGAGTAATGATATGTTACATATAGCTATTCTTTAATTTATAATTTCCCGCTGCTTCTAACTTGTATTCTTGCTCACTCTTCAGCTTCCAGATCAATATTGACCTCGTTATGTAGACCCAAGAATTGGTTGTTCTTTTTTCATATTCAGTCCTCGTTTGTCTACTCTCCAGGGGCTGTTGCTTCTTAAGCTTAATTTTTTTCTGATTGATTGCTATTTTGTTTTGACTTGTTTTTTTTTGTTATTGTTTTTGTTTTTTCTGGGTTTACTGTGCAGTTAGTGTCTTGTTTATTAATCCAAAGCAAAAAAATCGAAAAAAATTGGAGAATTAAATGGAGGAATTTCTGAATTCTGTATAATTATACATTTTCACCAAAGACGACGCGACGTCCAAAACTTTTCTTAGAGAGCCAAGTCCGCTTACCTGAAAAAAAAAAAATTTAGTTAAATCAACACTAGCTTACTTTTCAAAATTGTATTAATTAACTTAATAAAAAGTCTAAATTTTTTATGTTATTTTATTGTTTCAAAACTTTTATTGCTTCAGAATTCAGAAAGTCAAATAGAGTAGAGAAAATTGTTTAAAAAAAATTCAAAGAAACTGAACAAGTGGTGCCCTCAAAATTAAAAATAATTCAAATATGTGTTCATAATAGCTGTTAACATACCTAGAAATGTTAAGGCATTGATTACAGCCGCAGATGGCAGGTTGACGTCCGAGCCGTAAGCCATCTAAGGCTGTAATGAGCCATAAACATTCGTGGTATGTTTGAGATTTAATTAGATTCTGCCGATTTTGATGAAATTTTATTGAAACTAATTAATTGTCAAATTGACAAATCGGCATTGAAAAGTGACAATTGATTAGTAATTAATTTAAAAACCGTTTTTTTTTAAGAAAAAATCAACTTTAATAATAAGAATAATAAGAAGTCGAAGAATCTAGTTTTTTGAGTAAATCGTATCGTTCACATTAAAACCACTTATCTCGTTATTTTTGGTAAATGAAAAAGTTGGTACTACATGATCTAAACTTGTAATCACATTGAATCTGTTTAATTTTAAAAAGACGTTCACTGTATAAAAATAGAATAGTTATACTATTTAAAATTTAAAGCTTCTGAAAAGACTAACATTACAAATTAATTATTAATAAAATTACAGAATTAGAAATAGTTAAAAATGATAATTATAAAAAATAATTTTTCAAATAACAGAAAAAATGCAAAACTATAAAATTTAGGAAATAGAATCAACAAGAGAAATCGGCGAAATACAAAACCCCAAAAACGTAGGCAATAATCATATGATAAAAAAATAATTGAAAAAAAATGAGTACCAAAATTCGAGAAAGAGCAAAATTAATTTAAAAAATTTTAGAAATTTAAGAGATAATAAAAATTCAAATGTCAAAAAAAAAAATAAAGTAAAAAAAGACAACAAATTTTAAAAATTCAAAAAAAAGAAAGATGACAAATGTAACAAATTTATCAATATTGTATAAAAATCATTCGAATACACAGATATGAAAAATTATTTTCCTACGACCCCATATGAAAGTGACATTTTCCACACGGTTAACTGACTCCGAAAGTTGATGTTTTCGTACATCCATTTCCGAAAGTAAAAGTCACTAGTGTGATATGAATATATCCGCACAGACCTGTCAAAATTGACAGTTATTTTCAAATACAAATGTTACTTCTGAATTTTTGTCTCAAATATCTAGACGATTCACTGTAAAACAACAAGCATAATGATAAAAATGAATTGGTTAGGTCGTTTTTGACAAATCAGTTTTGACAGGTCTGTACGGATATATTCATATCACACTAGTGACTTTTACTTTCGGAAATAGATGTACAAAAACATAAACCATCTAAATATTTGGAATACGTCACTTTTTATGAGGTTGACGAAAAATGACATTTAGAATAGATAAGAAATGAACTATTGTCGAAACTTATCGGTTTCTTCCTGATGATGAAAGGTCGTAGGAAAAATAGTGTACCTAACTCGTCGAAAAGTGTCTTTCTTGCACTCGTGTAATATCTGCACTCGGCTGGCGCCTCGTGCGTCTACTTTTACACTCGTGCGAAATTGGGCACTTTTCGTACTTGTTATGTAAATATCTATAAAAAAAAATCCAATATCGAAAAATTATAAAAGAAAATCGATAGTAATCGTGAAACCAGAATTAAAAAAAAATCAAAAATACAGGAAAATTACAAAATCGTGTTTAAAGAATTGACTCAAAAAGAGAAATCTAAGAAAACCGAAAACGATGACGTTAATAAAGAAACAATTCCAAAGACCCAAAGAATAAATTAAACCAAAATTCCAATAATCTTAAAAATCGAATTCAAAAATTAAGAAAAATGTTTAATTCACAAGTCTTAAAACTCCAAAAAATTCAAATTAATATACAAACAACAGATCTAGAGTCATCTACTACTTATTTCAAAACATCAAAAAATAATCAATATTTAAATCTAAAGAATATAAAATATAAAAAAAAGTCAGGGAAAGAAAAATATTTTAGAAAACTCTAGAAATCCAACAAACAAATTTATGAGACAAAATGAGTTAAGGAAACAGAAAAACCTAAAAATCCAAAAAATTCTGAAAACGTACAAACAAAACACCAATAAAGATAAAACCTATAAAACCCAAAAAGATCTAAAATAACAAAAAACTAAAAAAATCTGCAATTAAAATGATATTTTCTAAAAAAAATATAAATGTAGTAAAAACAAAAAAAAACAATTTAAAAAGTACTTTTTTTCAAAACTTTCAACGAAATTATACAATTACATACTTGGAAAATCATTCAAATATGTTCAAAAAATTCATAAAAATTACTAAAAACTGTTTCGAAGAATCGAAAAACGATTGCAAAGCATATTAAAAAAATTAAGAAATATAATAAATCTGAATTGTTAATAGAACGTAAGAAAAAAAAAAGAAAAAAAAGAAAAGAAGATTAAGTATGAAATAAATTTAATAGTATATTATAATACAAGTTTATAAGCAAGCCTTTAAAACACGCACGACGAGTTTAAGAGCACGACGCTATTTTTTATTATACCTATCCATTTATAATTCATAAGGAGCATTGAAAAATTGCGAATTTACACAATAAAATTATCAAAGGTTGTTTGTGAATCGTTTTCGTAGAGACGGTTAGCAATTGTTTGTTTACGTTGTCAAGCACATTTTTTCACGTTTGTAAAAATCCGTTTATAAATGAGTGAAGATATTAAAAGACCAGCAAAACATGCAGAACTGCGATTAATTTTGAATCTACCCGACGCTAAGAAATATACTGGTCCTGCTTTTCAACGAACTTCATACGATTATGGCAAACAGCGGTATGAGCATCGATGAGTTGAAACGTCAGGTGAGATGGAAATCTTCGAGTGTGGCTAGTGGCTATATTGAAGAATCCACTTCAAACAAAATAGTTGTTTCCAAACGCATTGCTGTTGTTCTGAACACATCGATTGCTAAATCAACTTCATCAAGAGCTATGGACGTCCAACAAAAGAATGAAAATGAAAAAGCTTCTACTAGTTATGAATTAGAAGGAATAAACAACAATAACCAGCTTACAGCGGCGGGCTCTAAAATTTCAAACAATAGTAATTGTAGTTTTTATGTTTATTTATATTATAAATAAAAATTGGTCCTGAAATTTCACTGTTTCTTGTTACCTAGGCGACTTTAAAGCTTTAGTGTTTTAAAGACCCCTTTTTGCACGCTTTTGAGTGTTTTAATTTAGGATTATGATGCAGGTATAATAAAAAAGGATTTTAAATCAAGAAAGATTGTAAATTATGCAGAAAATCTCAAAAATGTAGAAAAAGTGCCAAAAATCTACAAAATCCAGCAATTGTATGAAATTAAATATTAATAGATTAAAAGATTTAAAAAAAGTGAAATCAGATAAATCTATCAGAAGAATTTTAAAGAAAACAATTTAGACAGTCTAACTTGGTGACCTTGCATTTTTCGTAAACCTTGCTTTTCCGTGCCCTTGTATATTTAAGATACTTTATTTTTTATACTAAAAACAAAGAAGGCCACGAAAAAGATAGGTTTACCAATTTTGTCATTTAACATTTAGCCAAAAAACTTTGAGGAAAACTTTGATTTTTGTGTTCTTTAATTTTTAAAGGTGATAGAAACTTGACATACCCTAACAATTGAAGCTCGATTACAAAAAATGCAGTGCGGTTTCGACGGTTTCGTGAAATGAAAATTGTGGTTTTGTTATTTAATCAATCTACAATTGTTTTTTTCGTCCCTTGAGACAAAAAAGTCGCTACCAAAAACGGTATTTTTATTTAAGTTATTAAATGATATTTTAAAATGTTAAATAGACTTTCTTTTATTTTGAGTTTACCGCGGTCTATCTTAAATATTTTGTGGCACATGTCAGCGCGGGCAGTAAATTAAAATGAAATACAACAACTCAAAGTGGATATTAACATCTCTAACGCAAAAGCCAAAAGTCCGAAAGGGACAAAACTCTCAAACGCTTTTTAGCCGAAACTGTATTTTCAAGAAAGGAAGTTGAAAAGACCAGACAAGAGGCCATCGAAGTCGAGTTATTAAAATACGGCACATTTTGCTCACTTCATCAGAGCGAGCAGACTGTGCAAAAATTGTATACAAAGTGAGTCACATAATAACTGGACCTTAACGAATTTAAACTGCAACACAAAATACACATTTCATAAGCATCGCTTTGTAAATTTTATTTCTACAAAACTTGCAAACATAGTAGATAAATTTGACATTAGCATAAATTAGACATTGTTGCAAGTATTTGTGTTATTGTAGATAGGATCCTCATGTTCAGTGTGTGCTCAATAAATGCTGTCGCCAGTCCATCTGCACGACAAAAACTTGGTAGCTCCATTTAGAGCAAAATTTTAGGTGTTTAGAGACCACGATAATAATAAACTAACCAAAATTAAGAATGACTAGAACTCACAGAACAGTCACAAGAATCCAAACTAAGACCTAAGTAATAAAAATTTATAAAATGTACAAAATGGATGCCCACCTACGTAGATTTTAATTTATTTAGAAATACTTTGATATTTAATGACAAGTCAAAAATGTATTTTGTGCTGCGTTTCCAAGTTGTTATTAGAGTCCCGCTATTAAACGACTGATTTTTCATTTGATACTAATTTCATCTTGATACTAATTGTCCAAGTGTTACCATCTTCAAGAAGCACTCCAGTCAAGCTGCGATTAAGCACACCAAAAAATTTGAAATCTACTCATCATAAAACATCTAAAAAAGTGTATTTGATCGAATAAGCTTGTATGTGTAGAAAAACTATTGTGTCAAAAAAATCGAAAAAATTGCAAGAATTCTCAGATTTAAAACATTCAGAAATTTTAGGTAAACCAGAATATTAAAATCGAAACAACTCAAAAAGTCTAGAGTTCAAGAAAAATTAAAAAAAAAGAGGTCGGAGAAGAAGAAAAAAACGCAACAATCATAAAAAATTAAAAGCTCTACCCACTTCAATACAGTATTGATCACACTGAAGCCACTCTCAACTTCATTATTAGCATCTTGTAAAAAATAACGAACTCAATTCGAAAAAAGAACGATTTTTTTAATGAAATAACATTTTCGCAGAAATATTAATTTTCATTCAATCACCATCCAATAGCAAATGTCATTTTACATCGCGAGTAATAAATTTGCAATTGCTTTTACAGAAGACGCGAATGCAATAAACAATTCACTATTTGAAGGTAATAAACGTACCGGATAATCAAATTATTGGTGTCATTCCACGTGTCTGAACTTCATTGTGCGAGTGAAGTGTTTGAGTTTTTCAATTTCTATATCGCTTGTCATTTAATTCAGATCGATGGAAAATGTAAGAAAGAAAATTTCTGCTTGAAAAATTACGAAATGCAGTGTAATTCCTGTGATCGAATGCAACAATTGTCCAAGTATTTCCCCGCCGAGCTCATTCATTCAGATTGTGAAATTGCTCTCACAAAATGCATTTCTTTCTCCTTTTAGTACGCACTTTAAAGTTCCTGGAATCGCCAGACAATTAATTTGGACAGTTAAATCGAGCATTGTGCGACAGATTGTAATATGCTAATGCAGATAACCCAGTGAAGCCTTTAATAGCCGTAAAAGCAGAAATCAGCGATAAGCACCGAAATGACTTTCCCACCATTGTCTAAAAGCGTGAAAATTCACAGGAAAAAAATTTGCATGTCTAGATCTGTGTCTCGGATTTTTTCCTCGGAAAACGCGAATTATGGCTGTTTACAATCGTAATTTTAGACACCCAAATCCTTGAAAACTCGGTAGAAATAACCGGAATTTACCAGGGACTGTTTTGTTTGAAAACAACGAGCTTTTAACAGTCCACAGATCAGAAATTGTTAATGAAGTCCCCCGAAAGTTTCTCATAATGAACGGTTCAGGTCACAGAAATAATAACAAAAGTTTTTGTAAACAATGCGAGTCCTTGGAGAAAACAATATAAAATTTTGTTGCTGAGTAACAAGATGTTTCTATTTATAAATTGCAAAAAAAATGCGTGGGTTGGTTTCAACAAACCACTTTTATGTTTTTGACGCTTTTCGGGCGGTAATTACTTCGAGCATTTCGTGAAGTCTAATTGGTAAATTGGGGAACAAAAAATGGTACAAAGAGAATTTAAATTTATGTTTATTGTAGCAGACGTCCCACATTAAAAATAATTTATTGCGATTTTAATGTTTTTATTGGTCGTAAAATATTAGCACGTAAAAGACAGGTAAACTCGAATAAAGTACACTAGCTTTGTAGATTGTGCAAAAATAATAATAATAACTTAACATCTTGTATATGCATGCAATTTTTTGATTAATTTTTGAAAAACATTTTTTAGTTTTTTAAAGAATTGCACTTCTTTTGTTTCAGTTACAAAGTCAAGATTTAACTCTCAATTGTCTGTTTCTATGCCAAATATTTTGTAGCTCAGACACGTCAGTGCGGGCATTAAATTAAAATGGAATATTGCGCAACTCTAACTTTTTGCTCACTTCATCAGAACGAGACAGACTGTACACAAATTCAATTATTTGCAAAAATCGATTATCAAATTTTGGATATCTAAGACCAAATTTTAAACAAAAAAAGCACCAAAAAACGATGTTAAACTGTTTTTAATTTTGGAAATACTGAGCGTTAAACATTTCGGAACACAAAATTTACTATCCTAAACTTTAATCGCGGCTAATCCAGTTCATTGTAAATTTACGTTAAAGAATGATAAGTGTTTTGGATTCTGCGTGAAATTCTGCGTACAATGAACCTCAATTAATTTTGCTCGACAAATAAGCGAGATACAGGATTTTTTCGTGTTTTTTTTTAATATTAACCATTAAATTTGGATATTTGAAAACTGATTCTAAGCAAGATAAACGCGAAAAAAACGATAGCGAAGTCTGCATCTTTCTGTCTGCTGAAGTTCCGGTGATATCGATTTCAGAGCTTCAAAAATTTTACCTTTTGGCTACAACCCGCAACTTTAAATGCTTGTAATTTAGTTATTTTTAACGCACATTAAAAATTTGCACAGTTTTAAATTCTGCGTTAAATGAGTACAAATAACTTAAGTTTATTTCACAAATAAACGAGATTTTGACCGAATTAGGTTTTTAAAAGGTCTGCTTTTGGTGTAAAAGTGACGTTTGAGTTTACATCAGCAAAAACGCTGATCAAGATCTATCAACTGTCGATTTTAAGTACGAAACGCGCGAATAAAACTGACGTAGTTCCGGAGATATCGAGAATGAAATATTCCGGAGTTTCTAACTTTTTGCTCTCTGCCAACAACTGAAAACTTCAAACACTTTTAATAAGGTTATTAACGTGAGTCAAAAATTTGCACAGTTGTGGATTTTGAGTAAAATTCTGCGTAAAATGAGCATCAGTAATTTAAGTTTGCTCCACAAATAAACGAGATTTATTGACCGAAGTGCATGTTTTCAAAAAGTCTTTTTAAGGCCATTTTTATTTTGTTTATTTTTTATCTCAAATAGTATGAAACACCGCCCAACTCAAACTGGAAAGCTGCGCCTCTCAGGCGAAAGCCAAAAGTTCAAAAAGAACGAAACTTTCAAAGGTTATTTTCCGAAAACTATTAATACTACTAAATATACTATTTTAAAAAACAGGCCAAAAAACTCAGAAAGATACAGTCAAAAAAGAGGTATGACTTAAAGTCCGGCAGATTTTGCTCACTTCATCAGAGCGAGACAGACTGTACAAAAACGAGCTTTTATCAGCAAGAAATTTGAATTTGTAAGAATCGGAATAAAATCTTTGAAAATTTCTTCTATCACTTTATAAACAGTAGGTAAATAGATTTTATAAAAATGTCTCATGTTGATAGTTATTTAAAAAACAAATTGGTTAATAAGAACGATTAATTAACACGATGTTTTAATTTACAAATGTAGTCAGCAATCAGTAGGACATTAAAATGGTTTATTAATAAACAATTTTAGACTAAAAATCGTGTTTTATTGACCCTCATTAATAAACGGAGGACTAAAAATAACCATAAAAAATCTTGAAATAAATTTTAATTTTTTATTAAGCTTTAAATAAGCTATTTCCGCACTTGTTTTGAATGTGTAAATAGCCATTCTCACATCGGCTTAGCTACTATCGCAACGTTGAAAAACACATTGTGTTTAATATGCAAATTACGAAAAATAGCAGAAACGGAGCTTTTTCAGCACCAATCAAAGAGAAAAAAATATCGAGCTGCAATCAGTTTGGTGGTTAATTAAAACATTTATAAAGCAAATTTGGTTATTTACATTTGAGTATAAGTAGAATTTTACAAGTGCATCTCAAGTCGCGAAGACAGAGGAACCATTTTTTGACAGCTATTTTTAATTTTATATTTTCTATTAAATGACGCTGCAACAAAATTAATTTATTTTTTATAAATAAATAAATGTTGCTTTCTATTTGAGTGACTCTGAGCGGTCAATCTAAACTGACTTTTTTGTCGCACTGCTAGAGCATTTTCGCACTGCTGGCGCGTTTGGTCCGTGTACGATTGAAAAGTGGAGAATATGCAAACATTGAATTTAAACTGCGATCTGTTTACATATCGTTTGTATAATCCAATTTTGTCAAGCGTCTCTAAAACATTTAGAGAAAAAACAATCGACTGCAGATAATAACCGGCACAAATGTGTTTCAGGCCCGTCAAACAGCAGAATTAAATCGTCTTTATAAGTAAGGGATTAATCCATAATGGCCATTTACAAAATGAGCTTATTTTAGATGGAAGCGCATTTCTAAAAGCACTCTTTATTCAACATATTGTAATCAGATGTTTAATCTACAGGCTTAACATATTTTTTGATGAAAATTATTAAAAACATTGTTAGACTAGTATTTTACTAACTTTCTGAATTTGCAAGTCAATTTTACATTTCAATATTCTATTTCAAATATGCCCACGAAACGCAAAATTCTTTTTTACACCGATTTCTAACAAAAAATATAGATATAGTGGGAAATAAACATCTCTTGAGAGATTTACACTGTCCTTTTTCTACGACTGCACATTTTTGTTTATTCGTATAAAAACACTATTGGACGATTTTTCAAATATTGTTCAAAAGATTTTTAAGATTTAGAAGCGGTTTTAAATTAAAAAAAAAATGAGAGTTTTCCAAATTATTCTTTTATAGAGCTGTAAAAACGGAAACTTGAAAAGATTTTCACTAGGTTAAACTTTTCTAACAACCTTATCAAATTTAAACATTATTTAAGATACGATATAAATTTTAGAAAGTTTTACAAATATTTAAAATTTTACAGACTTTTAAAATTAGTCATAAAATTGAAATTTGTGAAAATTAATACCTTAAACTTGTTTGTGAAATGTATATGTCAAATTAGAAATTCAAAATTATCGAACACATTTGTCAGATTTTGAAAATTTTTATTTCTCCATAAAATTCATATTTTCAAAAATTTACTTGTGTTTAGCTAAATATTTTAACTCTATTATTACAATGTTGTAATCAATGTAAAAACAAAAAACACTGTAAAAATAAAAAGTACACAAAATTTGAAAAAAACTAAAGTTTTTAAAGTTTTCAAAATTTTCAAAAGTTCTTAAAAAATTTTTTGTAAATGTCCATGCAAAGCTGTTATTTCAGACTCTTTATAATCTTGATAATTGCTATTACAATTTTAAGTTTAAGTTAAAAATTTTATTAGTTTTTTGTAAATCGCTTATTTGTTGAACTAAAACATTGAAACTTTTGGAAAACGACTCAAATTTGGCAGATGTAAACTAATTTTAAAAATTTTATTATTGAAGTCTATCCAAAATCTTTCAAAAATATCTTCACAAATTATAAATTTTAAACTTTTTTTGACGATTCTAAAAGAATTGAGCTTAACAAACCAAATGAATTATTTTAAAAAAATCATTGTTGACAAACATCAAATATTGAAGTTTTTGAAATTATTGTTTTTGAGCTGTAAAATAAAAATTTTGAATTTAACTTTTCTTACTTTAAAAATTTGCAAAAAGTATTAAAAATATTTAACAAAAATTTTGATTTTTTTTAATAAGTTATTAATTGGATTGTAACATTGAAATTTGTAGAGACTACTTTTTTAAACTTGCTTATTAGATGTACTGAATTAGAAATTCAAAATTATTGAAAACATATGAGAAATTTTGAAAATTCTTATTTATCAACGAAATTCAAATTTTCCAAAAGTCTTAAAATTTGACTTGTGTTCAAATAAATATGTATTTAACTCCTTCAGTACGTTTATAATATTCTACACCTGAATAAAAAAAGTTAAAAAAAATCACATTATAAAAAATTCTGAAGTTTTTGAAATTTTCAAAATGTTCAAAAGTTTTTCAACATCAAAACTTTTGAGAAAAATTATTGTGAATGTTTTTCTTAAAGCCACTATAACACAAAATTTTTAGAAGAACGACACAAACTTTACAGATACAGAACAATCATTAAAGTTTTGTAATTGAGGCTAATCTAAAAATTTGAAATTGAAAAAATGTTTTGGCAAATTCTAGATTTTAAACATTTTCTAGCCATTTTGTTAACATTAAGTTTATCAAACAGAAAAAATTACATATTGTACTCGTAAAATGTAAATTGTACAAAAAAGTAAAAATTTTTGAGTTTTAAAATTATTTTTTATACAGGGTCCGGCAACACTTGTGTCCACCTCCAAAATCGTCTTTAATTTTAAAAACAAAATTTTGAAAATTGGCATACGCTTACAGTTGACGAAGCTCTAGAAGCTGACAAAAAAATTTGTTTTTTATCATGGTTTGTTTGGCGTCGCGACGCCTAAGAAGTATAATTTTTAGCGATTTTTGAGTTTTTGCGGAAATATTCGTGACCCGGACCCTGTAGAGCGGAAAGCAAATTTTTAACTTTTCAAATGTCAACATATTGCAAAATTATTGAAAATACGTAACAATTTAAAAAACTAGTTCTGTTATAAAATTTTTTTTAAAAATTTACAAATTTTTGATAAATAAGTTTTTAATTAGACTAATTAGAAATTGCATTTTGTGAGGATTACTACATTAAACTTACTTGTTAGATGTGCCAAATTAGAAATTGAAAACAGTTGACTTATTTTAAAAATAAAAAAACAATTACAATTTAAAAAAGCTAAAATTAAAAAAAAATGTGAAAAATATAAAATTTTAAAAATGTTTTTGCAAAGCAGCTATTTATTGTCTACTGTAATTTTGATATTTGCAAATTCTCAATAAGTATTATATTAAAGCTTATTTAAAAAAATTCTCGAAAATCAGTGTTTATTGGTCGGAAATAATAAAAATTTCGGCAGTTAACTTACCTAATTTTAAAATTATTGACATTTTTTGTTTATTAGTTTATTCGAACTTTTCTTTAAAATATCAGGCTAAAAAATTATTTCATAACAAATCATTTTAATTAAAAAAAAAACTAAATATCTATACATCGGTTACACCTTTGAACCTCACAGTTTGAGAACCACCGCGTAACATTCCCACCGTGTGCAAGTAACTGAAATTTATATTTCTTTATTTTGTTTCTCCTTATTCGCAGAGAGCATGTTAATAAAATAAATTTAGTTCCCTTCAATATAAATTCAAATCCAAATAATCGTACCGTGTTTTTTCCAAGCAAAAACATATATTTTTTAAATGAAGGTTCATAAACTTTACGTTCCGCTCTATTACTGTACGGTCTAATTTCTATAGAAGTTTCCAGCTAGATGCTTTAAGCCACCAGTCTGAGCAAGGTGTTAGCCTAAAGCAGATTAAAGTCGGATAAATCAAAATTAACTCCACCTTTTTTTATCATTGTTTCGGATTTTGGTATTAAAGAAATACTTGGAGTGGTGTTGGAAATTGCGTTGCCTGCGTGACAGTTAATCCGGGATGAAGTAAATACCAAAAAACAACGAAAAAAAAATAAAAGAGAAAGAATTGTCGTGGTGAGATAATTATATTTTACTCATTTTGAAACACACGCCAAGAATGTCATCGCCGGAATTGTCTGCTAGAAGAAAATAGTGTGGTAATGAAACTGAATTGTGCGGTAATGAAACTGGATTGTCTGGTAGAATGCACCTCTTGTGTTGTTGGTGTGGAAGTCAAGATTTGTTTACGTTAACGTAAATTAATAAAGAAGTCTTTAATCATTTTTGCATCATGTCTAACAGTGCAACTTTAACTTCAATATATTACATGCAATTTTCTTACATCAGCTGTCAAATTAATTTGTTATTAATTACTCTAAATCCAGCTCAGACACAAATTAAATCTCCGAGAAAATAAATGATCGATTTATGCTATCCTTTCAAGCAGCTGTTAATTAATTGGATCCATTTTTGGTATAAGCAAAAAAAAGAGAAATTTGATAAATTATTTCGGCTTGAATATGTGAAGTTTCCACAACAAAGTTGAAGCCCGTTCAAGTTCAAATTAACGTAATTTATGTCTAGAGTTAGATAGCAATTTATTGATGTTATGAAATATTTCAAAGCGGAAAGTTAAATTTCACTCTGCGAACTTTACCGGAGTCAAAAGTGAACGTGATCGTCAATTGTCAAAATTTGGCAGGGTCCGGCAACACTTGTGTCCACCCCTAAAATCGTCTTTAATTTTAAAGATAAAATTTTGAAACTTGGCATACGCTCATAGTTGACAAAGCTCTAGAAGCTGACGCAAAAATCTGTTTTTTATCACGGTTTGGTTGGCGTCGCGATGCCTAAGAAGTATAATTTTTAGCGATTTTTGGGTTTTTACGGAAATATTCGAGAATTCAATTTTTTTTCAAAATAACTGTCATATAAATATCAGAGTTTTAATTTCAAATCTAATGCAAAATGTGTTTAAAATTTGCGAAAAAAACACTGTTTTTTTTATCAAGTTACTTTTTAAAATTATGACACGTTTTCAAGTACATTTGTGCCGACACTGACTAATCATGTCAAATGTGACAGTTGTTTGGCACTCTCGTTTTTGTCAAAACCAAACTATCTGTTTTCAGTCAGATCTTTAAATTATTTTTTGGCCTCATGAATTGTAAACGTCAAATTAACATTCAATTGACAGCTTCGGAAACACTAGATTTACAAGCGCCCTGGACGTTTACACACGCCGTGCTGTAAAAATTGCCCAAATCGTCTGCTCTTCACATGCGTTTATAAATTAAAATCACTTTACCATAATGAAGATTGATCACCAAAGTGGAATCTACCTAAATTATTATCTCAATTAAGAGAATATTTCTATTTTTAAAGTAATATTAAAACGTTTTTTATACAGCGCCATCTTGTGGACTTTTTGTGCACCAACTACAAAATTGACAGAATTGACAGATGATGAAATTTACAAATGTCAGATGTGACAGTTCCCATAAATTTTGAAAAATCCAATTATTTAAATTAAAATTTTTCGGCCAAAAAGTTTAATACAACTCTTGTGCGTTAACCATTTTACAGCGCTCAATCATTAAAGCACTCCGGCTACGCCGTCGTGCTTCAAACTGATTTCGCGCTGTAAAATGTAAGTTACCACACGCGACTGTAAATAACTATTTCGAGTCCTGATTGGTCAACTTTACAACATTATAACTTTTACAAGAAAAGGAAAAGAAAGAAACTTTTTACTCAGACCTCTTTCTGTATGCTCCCTGATTCTCCAGGTAAGAGTTAGTGCTTTACTTACCAAACACCCTGTATATATAAAATTTTATATGAACAGTAGGCAGGAAATATTTAAATAAAAAAATAACAAGTAATATTATGAATGGTGTTCATCTTCGTCATCGTCATCATTTTCATCATCGTTATTATTTTTGTCATCGTCATTGTCATCGTCGAGTTTCGTCATCAATATCCTCTTCTTTTTCTTCTTCGCTGGTGTTCTCTATTAAATCTAAAACACTTGGATCCGTAATTTTTCATACAGGGGCACTTTTTCCTTTAAAATGTCTAATATAATTTATGGTAGTCAATTGCAGGTAGTAAGAATTTGTCTCCAAATATTTACTTACAGCAAAAACAAATTGTACTTACTTACACTTATTTACATTAGAAATAAATATATTTAAGTGCACCAGTGGTATTTGTGGTAAAAAAGGATGTATATACAGGCTGTCCCGAAAGTGACGCACCACCGTGAAACTGTATCATCGGACAATGCCATAGATCACCGGAAAAATGTTAAAAAAAATCCATGTCTTCAATTTTTCGAGATACGATGGGTTGAAGAGGCAAAGTTTGATGCGAAAATTAACGATTTCTGTGCAATAATTTTACGTTCAAATAAATTTGTTACCCAAAGAACATTTTGCGCAAAGGCATGGTGCAAAAAAATCGGAAAAATCTTGTAAGAAATGCCTAAAAACTGTTAAGAAAATTTTTTAATTAACAATCTCGATCAGTGTGGCATCGTTCACGTGAAACCATAGTTACAATACTCGTTCATGAGCCGACCTGACTAACGCCAACAATACAACAGCAACGTTACTATGGCTTTGACTACTGGAAATTTAAATTATAGGGGGTACACTTCTGCAATGTTGCCATTTTCCTAATTTTCTTTTTCTCCTCCTGCGAAAACAGAGAGTCTGGAATTTTTTTTAACATTTTTTTGGTACTCTGGAGGACCACCCAATTACCCCCTTTTAAGGTGGTGCGTCACTTTTGGGACACCCTGTATAAAAAGAAAAAATCTTTAATATCGGAAGACAACAAGTATTCGGTTAGACACTGGCAATGCGCGCCTCCGAGAGCACAGCATATCAGCACATCGAGACAGTTTTCTTCGATTTTCAGGACGACGGCCAAATATGTGCACCCAAATTTAATTACTTTGTATACTAGAAACCCTAAGGAACATTTTGGTATAAATATCTTGATGTAGACTCGTGTAAATCAAAACGTAAATTTGACTTAGAATTTAAAAATATTTAAAAAAAAGTGCATTTTTAAAATATTTTTTACGGCTTTTGTATCCAAGATTTTATAAATATTTGTTTATGAAATGAAAGCTCAGATCATAAGCTTTCCAACGATGTATATGTTGTCATGTATGTGTCAACTTATCAGCAAAAAACAAGCGGCGAAACTGTCCGCAATTTACAGCATAAACTGCGTGATTAAAATGTATGCGATTTTAGCGGATTTAACGGCCTATAATTTTTAAACGGCTTTGTGAATAATTCTAAAATTAAGACAATATCTGGTGCCCATTTAGAACTTGCACTTGTGTTGATTGTAGCTCGAAACAAAAATGTCGATTTTTTTATTTTCGTTCAACCAGAAGCATGCAAGTTGCCCACTGTGCTACGTTTACACCAAAAGTCACTTCATTCACTCTTATAAAGGTTAATTTTGATTAACGCGGACATGTTGCTCTTTATGGACACCAGAAATTGTTAATTAACATCGACAAAGCGCCAATTTCACCAAGTAAGACTTTTGTTACAAACTAAAGCAAGCCAAAGGATAGATGTCATTTGTGACACAAGATGCTGACAGATGGGTGTAAACGTAGTTCACAACTTTGACGTAATGAAATTGAAAACTAACTTGATAAAACAGCATTTTGTTCTCAAATTTTAAAGACAATTTGCATTGAATCTAAAATGACAACTGAGATATTTTTAAAACGTTTATATTGAAAAAAAAATAAATTATTGGTCGATATCACAAACCCTCACAATTAACTAAAAATTACATTTTTAAGGCGTCGCGACGTCAAAACTATCAGTGATAAAAAACAAATTTTTACGTCAGCTTCTAGAGCTTTGTCAACTGTAAGCGTATGTAAATTTTCAAAATTTTATTTTTGGCCTCACGAATTGTAAACGTCAAATTAACATTCAATTGACATCTTCGGAAACATATTTACAAGCGCCCTGGACGTTTACACACGCCGTGCGGTAAAAATTGCCCAAATCGTCTGCTCTTCAGATGCGTTTATAAATTAAAATCACTTTACTATAATAAAGATTGATCACCCCCAATGTGGAATCTACCTAAATTATTATCTCAAGTAAGACAATATATCTATTTTTAAAGTCATATTAAAACGTTTTTTTTAGAGCGCCACACAGTGGTCGAAATTGCAGATCTAGCTGGACAAAATCCGAAACGATGATAAAAATCCTGAATTTTTTACTAACCTAAAGTTTTCGTTTTTGCTGATTAACAATATAATCCTTGTTCATGAAAATTCATGGCCGACTAAAATGGCAAATATAATACAACGAAAATTCGCGTTTTGTGAATAAAAATTATAATTTCCGATTTTTTTTTAATTCACTTATTTAGAATGAGGCAATAGTTAGAAAAAAACAAATGACAAGTCCAGCATGGCCGAAGTTTCAATGTTCACGAATTTACCGAGGTTTTTCGTCTATATATAGAAACACAAAAATCTTTGTAAACCGTCTAGATCCGGCAGTAATTTTTTGGTCGCCAAATGAACAGCAATAATACTAAATTCTGACATAAATTTTACGACAGAGAATGACAGAGAATTTTATTAATCATTGCTCAAAGATTTTACATTGACAACGAAAAAATATCGCTTGATTTGGGTTTGATATTGCAATAGTATGTTAACATTTACCAACCAAAAGCAAGATAAAGAAAAGTACGCATCTTTGGAAGAAATCTCCATTATTGAAAGTGTTAATTTTTAGGCGTAAAAACTCTGAACGCTTATGATAAGTAAAGCGCACTCAAACGACTGATTTGTCCAAACTTATTCAACGTACTGAAAGGGTCGCTTTCTACCTGTTATGCAAATGAAAGAAAGGATTTAAAGAATACTGCATAGTTCTACGATGATTCATGTAAACAGAGACAGTTTAGGCACCAATTTTATGAACTTTGTAATTTTGGGTTTTGTCCGGCTAGATTTGCAACACCATCGCCGACTTCATCTTATACCAAGCCTGTTCAATTTTGATTTCTCCCCTTTGCAAAAAGTTCCCTCAAGGTCATCGCCGTACATACGCCAGCGACCCCAACGACGAAAAAACGTATCAAATTCTGGTGATAATTCTTTCATTTTGGTGACATTTCCGTCACTTTGAAAGTTGAACTGATGAAAGGTTAGGTATGTCGGGTAAATTCATCAAAAATTTCGGCATCTGGAATGCAAGGAAAGCGATTTCTCCGAACTTCCATAAAGAAAACAGACCATTCTCTTCGCGGAAACGTCTACTAATCAGAAATATATAATTAAAAATCAAAAAATACCCGAACTGTGTTTCAAGAAATTGTCGAGAGTGGCGCTAGCGTACGCACGCCTCACGTACTCATGGCCTACTTCGCGGGAACAGATCTCAGAAGCTATTGAACAGGCTTGGTATAAGATGGAGTCGGCGATGGCAACACCGACCACTGTGCGCCATCTTGTGTACTTTTTGTGCACCAACTACAAAATTGACAGAATTGACAGATGATGAAACTTATAAATGTCAGATGTGACAGTTTTGATCAATTTTGAAAAACTCAATTATTTAAATTAAAATTTTTCGGCCAAAAAGTTTAATACAACTCTTGTGCGTTAACCATTTTACACCGCTCAATCATTAAAGCACTCCGGCTACGCCGTCGTGCTTTAAACAGATTTCGCGCTGTAAAATGTAAGTTACCACACGCGACTGTAAATAACACAAGTATATATATAAATATTCTTTTGAAGAAACTGTACATATATACTTAAATTGCCAAATTAATTTTTCAACGTTTTTATTTTCTAGGTTTGAAATTAAAAAAATTACAATTGTTTTCTTATAAAGTTCTTATAAAGACCGATGAAGTGTCACTTTTAAAAGGGAAAAAAACAAGTAATTAAGAAAAAAAACAATAAAACAATAAAAATGTTAGTATAATCAACAAACGAAAAAAAGAAGATTTGTGATTTAAAAGCATACTGAGCTTCTATAAAAGAAAATAACATCGTAGTTGCCGTTGAAAACTATTGAAAAAGTGCCGCAAAATTTATTGATTGATCTACAACTTTGCAAGTTTAAGTTACAACACCTAACCTCAAAATTTGAGATTGCAATAAGACACTGGATGTTACAATCATTTATAGAAACCCTCCTGTAGAATTTCAACTTTCCTTTGATTCTTATTTTATTCATTCCAAGTACTTTGTTTGTAATTTGAACGTTGAAACAGTAAAGTTAATGTTACTAGAAAGCTGAGATTTAGGATCATCAGTTTTAAATTTATACAAATTAATTTAGATTTAAACCATATGAGGAAAATCTAGAATTTCCAATTAGTCAATAATTTTGTGTGGAGCGTCGACAAGTAAATTTTACTTTATTTTTGTTTAAAGTTGTACATTCGCTGCTTTCCTAATAGTATTATGTTGCAGGGATTCATTATTATCGCAAAGTGTCTTTAATGTGATTATTATATTTGAGGAATTTATTTATTAAAACGTCAGGAAAATAACGCATGAATGCAGAGAAGCCAAATTTAAAGCTTTGAGTCAAGTAAAACAGGCAGACAAAGGTAATAGCAATATTATCGAGAGATCAAATAAAAACTCAGTCTCGGTTGGCTTTGAAATTTCAAGTCATGTCTTTGATTGAAGAAACAGTCGTTTGTTTCTGTCAAGTAATTTGACGCTGTCAAACTGGAAATTTTGTGAAAATTTTAAAGAACAATTTTGACAACGCTTTCATGTTTGATATAAAATAAAATATTTTTTAAATGAAAACAATAGTTGTAAAAACAAACAAAATACAGTACTCTCGCAAAAGGTTTTGTTTTGATGTCTTTTTGGCACTTGTGCTGTAATTGTATTATTAAAAAACAGGTTTTATAAAACTCGTATTAAAACAGGAGTGTTGAAAATAGCGAGTGTTTTGACGTTTTATAGAACTAGTCTTTTACGCTATTTTTCTTTATTTCTATTTTAAATACATACAATAAAAAAACTTCTACATTTCCATGTTGACGAAACTATAAATGGTCTTTTAGTGCATTAAAAATGAATGTGGAAATAGCTCTATTACAACACCAAATTAGGATTTGATTACTATTTTGTACTTTGAATCTCATATACTTAAATGCAGATTTTGATTATTAATATGGTTATTAAATCCCGAATCGCTTTGGCTTTGAAAACTCAAACAACAATCAATATTTATATCCAATAACAGACATTTTACTCAAATTTTGAAGAAGCAGACAATTAACTTTGAGTTGATAGAAGAAACTAAAAAAATTTAAAACATTTTTTTAAGAATCAAATTTCTATCTAATCACCCCTGCACAAGCACAACTCAAAAACAATTTTAAAACTGAAAGAACTGAAGAAGTTGAGGAAACTAAAGAGACTCAAGAGGCTAAATAAACCAAAAAAACTGAAGAAACTGAAGAAATTAAGGAGCTTGAGAAGACTGGAAAGACTAAGAAGAGTGAAGAGATTAACACTTAAAGAGACTGAAAAAACTGAAACGAGTGATAAAACTGAAGAAACTGAAATAATTAAAATGACTAAAGAAACTGAAGAAACCAAAGAAATTGAAGACACTGCAAAAACTCGAGAAATTGACGAAACTGAAGAAACTGGAGAAACTAGAGAATCTGGTGAAACTTGAATAAGTAAAGAAGCTGTAGAACCTGGAGAAACTAGAGAATCTGAAAAAACTGCAGAAACTGAAGAAACTGTAGAGTCTGAAATGACTAAAGAAAGAGAAAAAAAAATAAAGAATTTTTATTTATCTTTGAACATTCGCTGAAAAATGTCAAAGATATTTTCGTTCTAAAAAATTTCTAATTTCTAATTTACCAAGAACTGAAAAATCCGAAAAATATTTTAAAACTCTACAGACTGAAGAAACTGAAAAAATTGAAATTACTGAAGGAACAGAAAAAACTAAAAAAACTAAAAAAACTGAAGAAAACTGAAGATACTGATAAAAAAAAATAAAAAAATTCCAAAAAATCTTTGAACAAGCACTAAAGGATTTCAAAAAATATTTTAATTTCGTCGAAATTGATGAAAATTAAAATTAAGAATGTTAACAAGTGAAGACAGAAGATAGTGAAATTGAAAGACAAACGTAAAAGAATTTACAATAAATTTTCAAATTACCTCAGCACAAGCACTAAAGAACCTTAAAAGTATTTTAAGACTAAAGAAACTGTTAATACCAACATACATTTGATAATATTGCAAAAATAAAAAAATGTTTTAATAAAAACAATAATTAACGAAAAATTAGTATAAAACACAGGAAAACTTCATAACGAAAACTCGCTCACATGCAGCATTGCCGTTCGTTTGGCTATGAGGTTCTTTGGCGTCAGTGCTCCTATTTCCTAATTTGCATTTGTGGAAATATTTTATTAACGCATTCAAAACTACAGTAGAAAAATCTCAATTACAACACGAAATTAGGAAAATAACCATTTTGTTCTTTGAATCTCATGTCAATGCCGATTTTGTTTCTTAAGGCAATTATTAAATTCCACATCGCTTTACACAAAACAAGTTAGTAATAACTTAAACATCAATCATTCTTTTTAGCCAGTGACAGACATTTCACTGAAATTTTGAGGACGCAGACAATTAATTTTGATTTACGACTATTTGAAATGGCTTTTTCAACGCATAATGACAACTCCCCAAAGATGATGATTTTGATAAGAGATAAAGCGCTATCGATTCTACATTAAAGTGTGAAAAAGTGTTTTTAATGTAGCCGCACTGAAAGGAAACTTCCACTTTTAGTATAATCAAACATTACAATAAGTAAAAAGTAATTTCTGTGAGCAAACACGGGGAAATGTGGAGCTTAATGTAATGTTATTCCATCACGTTTAGGAACTCCGTCTTTTAAAGTTCTTGCTAGTTGAATGCTTTATTTGCATAACGAAACCGTCAGACCTGTTGCCATTTATCCTACAAAGAAAAAAACTAGAATGCAAATTTGAATTTTTGCCTCTTGTATTATAAATCACACAGTGCTGATAAGCTACAGCAGTACGGCAAAAAATATTACACAAGTTGTTTTGTTATTTTAGATTTTCCACCGTAAAAATCAAAATAAAAATAATTTCTTCACTTTGCTCAAATTCTCCAGTTTTTTCAGTTTCTTTAGATTAAAGACCTATTTCAGATATGAGTACTTTAGAGCTGCTTCAGAGGTGAGCTTAAAATACTCTGCGGATTTTTCCTGTTTTCAGTTTCTTCTGTCTTTATTTTGTTCACATTCTAAATATGTAGACTAGATTTCAATAAATTTGCGTACACTCATTTTTTGCTAGATTGAGTTTGCCTTCATTTTGACACTGACAGATTTAACAATTAATCAAAATGCCAAAAATAATTGTGACAGCTATTGTCAGTTTGACATAACCTAACCACAGTCACATAGCCAAAAAATCATCAAAATCCTGCTATTTGATATTTTAAGTGTACCCAAATTTATTGCAATCCAGTGTACTTTACAAATTATTTTCCTGATTCTAGTTTCTTCTGTTTTAATAATGTTTTTAGTCTTCAGTTCATTTGGTTTCTTCAGTTTTAAATATTTTGTTTTATTTTTTGGTGCTTTGATGCTTGTTCTAAGGTAATTTAAAAATTAATTGGAGATTCTTCTGTTTTCGCTTTGTTCACATTCTTTGCTTTTCAGATTCTTCAATTTCTTTAGTTCGGATTTTTTGTTTATTTTCACTTTTTTCTGTTGTTCATATTCTTCACTTTTCTTAGTTTCTTTAATACTAAAATATTTTTTGAGATCTTTTAGTAATTTGGTGTTTGTTTAAAATTGATTTAAAAATGTATTAAAAATTATTTTTGTCTTCACTTTACTCACATACTTCAGCTTCTTTAAATTTTTCAGTTTTTTTAGTTTAAACAAAATTTTGTGATGCTTTAGAGCTTGTTTAAAGATAATTTGGAAATACAAATTCTTTTCCCGTTTTTTGTCTTTCTGTTTTTGGTTTCTTCTGTCTTCACTTTATTCACATTCTACAGTTTTCTTAGTTTTTTTAGTATTAAATTTTTTGTTAACTCTTTTGATGCTTTGCTGCTTGTTCAAAGAAAATTTATTGGAAATTCTTTTTTCTTCAATTTATTCACATTCTTCAGATTTTTCAGTTTCTTTCGCAAAAAAATTGACATTTTTTAAAGCTTATGTATAGATGATTTGGAAATACTTGTCACATTTTTTGCTTTTCAATTCTTCTGTCTTCTCTTTGTTTTCATTTTTTCGTTTCTTCATTTTCTTTAGTTTTAAAATTTTGATTTAATGAATGTTCAAAAGTGTTCTAGAAATTAATTGGAAATTTTTTGTGTCTTCACTTTGTTGACATTTTTCAGCTTCTTCAAATTCATCAATTTCTTCAGTTTAAAAAAATGAGGTTTTCTCACTACGATTTTTTTTTGTTTTTAGTTTCTTCTGTTTTCACATTGTTTAGCTTTCAGTTTCTTTAATTTCTTTAGTTTTAAAATATTTCTTTTAATCTTTTGGTGCCTTGATGCTTGTTCAAAGATAATTAGGGAATTAATTGAAGATTCTTCCGTGTCTTTGCTTTGTTTACATTCGTTATTTCTTAAATTTTTTCAACTTTTTCAGTTTAAGAAAAATGTTGAAGTGTTTTAGAGCTGGTTTAGAAGTACTTTAAAAATAAATTACGGATTATTTTTTGATTTTTAGTTTCTTCTGTCTTTTGCTTTGTTTACTATCTTCAGTATGTTTTTAGTTTCTTAGTTTTTGGTGCTTGTTGAAGTAATTTGGATATTTATTGAAATTGTTGCAAATTTTTTTCTGTTTTTAGATCCTCCAGTGTCTTTACATTATTTTCATTTTTCCATTTCTTCATTATTATTAGTTCTAAAACATTTTTTTAGTCATTTGGTGTTTGTTTAAAGTTGATTTAAAAATGTATTAAAGATTCTTTTAGGTCTTCACTGTTTTCACATTCTTCAGATTTTTTATAATTCTTTAGTGTCTCTAGTTCAAAAAAAAATGAGTAGCTGTAGAGGTTGTTTAGAAGTGATTTGGAAATCCTTTGTGTTTTTTTCTTCTTTCAGTTTCTTCTGTATCTTCACTTTGTTCACATACTTCAGCTTCTTTAATTTCTCTATTCTCTGCAGTTTAAACAAAAAGTTAAGATCCTTTAGAGCTTGTTCAGAACTGATTTGGAAATATTTTGTGGGTTTTTTCTTGTTTTTAGTTTTTTTTTGTCTTCACTTTGTACACATTCTTCAGTTTCATCAGTTTCTTTAGTTTTGCAATATGTTTTCAATTCTTCTAGTGCATATTCACTGAACAGTTTTTGGATTTTTTCCCTGATTTCAGTTTGTTTCAATTTTTCAGATTCTTCAATGTCTATAGTTTTTTTAGATTGAAAAAAGAAATCGATTAAAACTTGTTTAAAGATTATTTAGAAATACTTTGCTGATACTTTTTCTGCTTTCAGTTCCTTCAGTGTCTTCACTTAATTCACATACTTCAGTTTCATCGGTTCCTGTGAATTTAAAATATTTTTTATTTTAGTTCTTTAACGGTAATTTTAAAAATCTACTAAAAATTGCTTGGCAATTTTTTCCCAGTTTTCAGTTTCTTCTGTATCTTCACTTTGTTAAAATTCTCCAGTTTTTAGTTCCGCCAGCGGCATTTGCTAAAGAGCCGTATAATCGTACTCACAGTTGCTTAAGTGTAAATAAGTATAACTGATTGTTCACAAACTTGCAGTAATTTGGTTTAAATTAGCCCCTGTATATTCGATTCTAAGAACACACAAGTTGAACTTATCAAACGCCGAAAGGGTTAACCCAATTCAATTAAAAGTGGTTCAAGTTAATTCGATGAGAACAACGAATTCAATTAGATTCCATCAAATAGAACAAATTTGGGATGGCCATTACCAATTCAACTTGTCCGACCCAAGGAAATGTATTTTTAAATTGGTGGATGCGCCGGGTAATAAATTTTATAGTGTCATCGAAACTAGTTCGACTACTTTTGATTTACACGTCAGACCGTTTCAATTTTGAATTAGTTCTGACATGTGGATGAAATTTATGTTGCATTGTTTATGTGCGCGCATTTTCTATGCAGATAAATTCATTCTCGGGAGCGCTGGATGCATCTCTTCTAATGAAGTTGGATGCTCGACTTATATTTTTTAAATTATTATTCTGTGACGTATTCAGTATTCTAACTATTCGTATTTTTTTAATTCTAGTTTTACGTATTTTTAGAACAACAATTAAAAGTTTCCATTTAGCCACATTTTTCTAAAACGGTAAAGGTGGTAAAATGTGAATCATCTGTCATTATGTGACGTTTATTATTGCATAAATGTCATAGTTATGTCAAGCAACTCACAAAACCCGTGTTTTATTTGTTCATTTTTTAAAGTAATCAAAATAATTAAAAAACAATGCTGTAATGTAACTTTTAAAGTACCGAATCAAAATCAATTTTAACATTTTATGTTGTTTTTTTTTTATTTTATAAAAGTGTTTTTTTTATTGTCCATATTTTCCCTTTCAAATCTCTAACTACATTGTGTTTATTTTTTACTTAACTGAAATTATTTAGGATCAGATTTTAGCATCGCTAGATCGTTTAATTCTTAAATTATTTTACGGCAAAAACTAAAATAACTAAAGAAACTAATAATAAAAAAAAATCCTCAATTTTAATCATCCCTTATCAAAATCAGAAAAAAATTTAAAACTGAAAAAAACTGAAAAAACTGACGAAACTACTGTTGAAACTACTATTACTAAAGAAATTGAACAAAGTGAGAATACAGAAAAAACAAACCAAACAAATAAATTGTAAATATTTTCAATAAAAAATTTCTACACCTACTTAGAATAAGCAATAAAAGATCTCTGAAACTAAAGAAACTGAAAAAACTAAAGAAACTAAAGAAACTAAAGAAACTAAAGAAACTAAAGAAACTAAAGAAACTAAAGAAACTAAAGAAACTAAAGAAACTAAAGAAACTAAAGAAACTAAAGAAATTAAAGAAACCAAAGAAACTGAAGAAATTAAAGAAACTAAAGAAACTTTTAAGTAAATTGACGAACCCAAAGAAACTCATAAAACTGTAGAGATTAAAGAAATTGAACAAAGTGAAGATAGAAAAAACTGAAAAGAGAAAGAAAATCTCACAATTTTCCGGTTAATTTCTAAATCATCTCTGAACAAAACATAAAAAGATCTCAAAAAATACTTTAAAACTGAAGAAACTAAAAACTATATACAACGTGGGAACACAGAAGAAACTGAAAACAAGAAAGCAACCCGCAAAATACTTCAAAATCATCTTTAAATAAGCTTTAAAATATCTCACATATGTGAGATCTAGAGCATCTAATTTTTTTAAATGAAAGAAACTAAAGAAACTAAAGAATGTGTGCAAAGTGAAGATACAGAAAAATTTCTAATTAATTTACCAATCACCTTTGAACAAGCACGAAAACATCAAATTAATTCAAAAACAATATTTTAAAGTAAAAGACATTGAAGCGTTACAAAATCTCAAAAATTTTTATAATTGAAGAAACGAAAAAATCTGAAAAAACTGAAGAAACTGAAGAAACTGAAGAAACTGAAGAAACTGAAGAAACTGAAAAAACTGATGAAACTGAAGAAACTGAAGAAACTGAAGAAACTGAAGAAACTGAAGAAACAAGAAACTGAAGAAACTAAAGAAACTAAAGAAATTAAAGAAACTAAAGAAACTAAAGAAACTAAAGAAACTAAAGAAACTAAAGAAACTAAAGAAACTAAAGAAACTAAAGAAACTAAAGAAACTATAGAAACTAAAGAAACTAAAGAAACTAAAGAAACTAAAGAAACTGAAGAAACTGAAGAAACTAAAACTAAGATAAAAATTCCAAATCCCATTTAAAAAACGCACCAAAAGATTTAAAAAAAAATGTTTAAAACAAAAAACTTAACAAACTTAAAAAACTGAGGACACTAAAAAAACTCAAGAAATTCAAGACAGAAAAAACTTAAAAAAAAAAACTTTCCAAATTACTTCTGAACAAGCCCTAAATTATCTCAAGAAAGTTTTTTAATTTGAAATAACTAAGGAAACTAAAGAAACTGAAAAATAACTAAAAAACCTTAAAAACTGAAAAAAGAAACCCAAGAAACTGATAAAACTGAAGTAACTTAAAAACTAATAAAACTGAAGAATGTGAACAAAGTATAGAAAAGCACTTCTGAACATTCCCTAAATTATCTGAACTAAAACTGAAGAAATTAAAACAACTGAACAAACTAAAAAAACTGAAGAAGCTAAAACAACTGAAGAAACTGTCGAAGTTGAAAAATTCTGAAGAAACTAAAAAAACTGATAAAACCAAAAAAACTAAAATAACTAAAAAAACAAAGAAATTGAAGAAACTGAAGAATCTAAAAGAACTGAAGAAACTGAAGAACTTTCAAAGAAGAATGTCTAATCCGTTACCAAGTAACGTGTAAACAAACTTTCAAAGATTTCAAGAAAATATTTTTATACTTTTTCAAAAATATTCTAACGATGGCAAAGAAGGAAATATACAAAAAATACACAGAATCTACATTTGGAAATACAATATACAAAAAATGTTAAAAAATGTTAAAAAATGTTGAAGAATGTCTGATGAAAACTCTTCAAAAGTTTCTAAAGAATCGTCGAATTTTTTTTTCCAACCAAAATTCAAAAAATTTATAAGTTGGCTCACGAATTAAAAAAAAAGTATTTTACGAATCTTAAATAAAATCTACGAAAAACCTTTTTTTTTATCTGAAGAAGAAAAATTCCACTAAATATTACAACCATCTCTAGAAAGCTTTTGTCAGAAATTGAGAAACATCTAAAAAATCTGTAAATTTTTTAAGAAAATTTAGAAAAATGTTCAATAAGTAAAAAGTCTTCAAGATTATCTAGTATTCGCAAAAAAACTAATAAAAATTTAAAAACTTTCTAAAAAAACTTTGAATTTTTTTTAAAGATACTCTCAAGAAATTTTGAGAAATGTTCAATAAAAATTTTGTAATTCTAGAATTTCCCTATCAGATCTTTTAAAAATCTACTAGTTATTTCCAACAAATTTTTGAGGATTCTCTAAAAATAAACAAAAAATTTTCCTTTAAACATCTAAAAAAGCATCAGCTTTCCAAAACGTTTAAAGAAGTCTATTTCAAAGCTAAACCGAAAGTGTTATTAAATACTTCTAATTGAACTTTGATTGTTTAATATCTGCAACCTCTGAAAAATAGACAAAACATTAAAAGATCTGCAAAAATTTCTTTACGAAAGATTTCAACTATATCAAATGTTTTTAAAGATGAATTTAAACTTTTACTTTCACCAAACTTTCATTTTTCATAAAATCCTCTCAATATCCTCAGCCCCCTCAAAAACCAATAAACCAATAAAATAAAAATATCACATGTTTCCAATTCAATTTTAGTCTTAACTCCCCGTGAACATGAAAGTTATTTTCCACCTACACGAAAACAAGCACAAAAAACTCTTGGAACAATCACATTTCCAACGTAAACATGCTGAATCTCTACGTTTTCATCGGAAAATTGACTTTCTCACCTTACAAGCCACCTAAAAGTCGCAAAAACCCGAACCTTGAGACGTTACTATCAAACGGAAATAAAATTCCAGATATTTCCGACAGAATTGTAGAAAACTGAAAGCTTCCTGGTGATGGAAAAAGAAGTAAAATTCCTCTCGGCGAGTTTTTTGTGTGAATGTAATCTTCAGACTCTTAAGGAATTAAAGTCGAGACGAATAAGTGAAATCTTTCGAGTTTCACTTTGAACTTAAGAGTGTAGAGCTCTATTTCCGGGGATAAATTTGAGAGAAATATTATTTTTTTTTATTGATACCTTTTTATATTGGAAGTTTTATCAAAAATATAAGAAATGAGAAAATAAAATTCTACGTGAACGTACCACTTTGTTGCTTTGGCCGTGGGAAAAACTTTTCAACTCAATTATAATGGTCTAAAAATAGATTTTTTAAGAGCAATAATAATTAACAGCGCAGAGGCGTTTGCAAGAGAAAAATGATATTCTTTTAAATTTATTTTTAGCAATGTAAATTATTGGGGATTTAATCGTTTTCATTTGAGTCTCTCTCTAAGTTCTTTTTCATCGTTGAATTTAATTCTGAACGTGAATCAAGGCTTTGTTCATTTTCTTAGTAAATATTGTTCTTGTTAAGTTTAGTCGAATCTTATTCAGTTTCAATTTGGTATAGCTAATTTAGACTCTAATTTATCTCAGGTAGTGCAATCTTATTCCTTCACTTGAGTCTAGTTTTAGTCTAGTTTAGTCTAATTTTAGACATTTTAATTCAATTTTCTATAATAAGTTTAGAGTCTAAATCAATTTCAACAATTTTAGTCGAATTTGGTCTAATTTCTCTTATTGTTTAGTTAGTCAAATGTTTCCTTTTTGGAGCAGTGTAGTCTGATCTTGGTCTAATCTAATCTAATTTTGGACAATTTAATTTGATTTCCTATATTCAGTTTAGAGTATAATTTAATTCAAATAATTTTACTCTAAGTTAGTCCAATTTACAGCGACATTGCATTTTATTGCTTATTGCTATGCCAATCTAATTTAAGTTTTTTTTGAGCAGTTTAGTTTAATCTGAGTCTAGTCTAGTCTAATTTTAGACAACTTAATTTGATTTGCTATGTTCAGTTTAGAGTCTAATTTAATTACAAAAATTTTAATGCTTAATTCTCTGCAAGTCTAATTTTAACGTTTTTTAGAGCAGTTTAATTTAATCTTAGTTTAGTTTAGTCTAATGATGCCCAACTTAATTCGATATGCTATTATCAGTTTAGAGTCTAATTCTATTCAGATAATTTTAGTCTAATTTAGTCTAATTTGTTTCGGTGTTGCATTTTATTGCTTTTTGATCAGCAAGTCTAATTTTTCTTTTTTTAGAGCAGTTTAGTCTAATCTTGGTCTAGTCTAATCTAATTTTAGAAAAGTTAATTAGATTTACTATACATATTCACTTTGGAGTCTAATTTAATTTGAATAATTTCAATCTATTTTAATGTAATTTGTTGCGACATTGCATTTTATCGGTTATTACTCTACAAGTCTAATTATTATTTCTTTTAGATCAACTCTTAGTCTAGTCAAGTCTAATTTCAAAGAACTTAATTCGGTTTATTATGTTTAGTTTAGAGTTTAATTTAATTCATATAACTTTATGCTAATTAAGTCTAATTTTTCCTAACATTGCATATTATTGCTTTGTGCTCAGCAAGTCTAATTTCAACTTCTTTTGGAGTAACTTAGTCTATTTTTGGGCTACAATAGTTTAATTTTGGACAACTTATTTTGACTTACTACATTCAATTTAGAGTCTAATTTAGTCTAATTTTTGCGACATTGCTTTTTATTGCTTCGCAAGTCTAATTTTACTTTTTTTGAAGCAATTTAGTCTAATCTAAATGTAGTCTAGTCAGTTATTTCTAATTTAATTCAAATTATTTTAGTCTAATTTAGTCAAATTTCTCGAGACATGACGTTTAATTGCTTAGTGCTCCGCAAGTCTAATTTTTACTTCTTTTACAGCAGTTTAGTCTCATTTTTGACTAGTCTAGTCATTAAGACTCTTAACAAGTCTAACTGCTACTTTTTCTAAAAAAGTTTTGTCTAATTTTATTAGTCTAGTCAAGTCTAATTTTAAAGTCTGACGTAATCTTGTAATTAGTATCGTCTAGCCTAAATTAGACTAAAGATTAGTGTCTCATCTTAGTCTCATCTAGTCTAATCTCAATTTTTATCAAAAAAAAACTTGACAAATTTTCCAAATTTTTTACTTTTTAGGCAAATCTTTGAATTGAATAATCTCATACCTCATCTCATTTATTGTCAAAAAGTTTAGTCAATGTTCATAAATATCATTTTAACTTCTTGTGACCACCAACATTTTTCACCAGACGACAAAAGCTTGAAATAAAAACGATTGTTTTTGTTTCAGATAAGATGCAAATTGTATTTTCTATCTTTTCTATCATTTTCATTCGACAACCTGTTTTATGGCCCATAATTTTTCTAAACCCCAATTTGCAATTAAATTGCATGTCAGATTCATCAGATAACCACATCATTTTAATTTCAAGCGTCGTGAAGCTAATTTATGAGAGAATTTTACCAACAGGTGTCCTTAACTTTAATCAAGAATTTATCGATTTGGTGCGCGCTGATTTTACCCGAATTGTGAGCTCTTTATTAACGTCGGCGAAGTCGTTTATACTTAATTTGATTTGTCATTTATACCTGCGTTTAGTAATTTTGGTAGAAAGGAAATTTGTGCTCTGAATCTTGTAGTTTTTGCTTTATTGTAGTCAACTTACTTTGAGTGACACGTAGAAACCTTTTTACTTTATAATTAGCAATTTTTCTTCTATGAGTATGTTTTAACGCTTTTACTGAGTATTCCAGTAGTAACAAACGCGCCAAATTTTATCACTATGGACCCCATAGATACCGATATTGTATGGCGGTTTCTCGTCCTCTAATCACTTATAATAACTTGTAGTAACGCTCTAGCGTGGCCCAAATCCGCGCATATTTCTAAGGAAAAAAAATCAAAAAAATAAAGCAATTCAAATATACCGCCACATTCTTGCCAACCCTGGCACAACTATATCTCTAGGCGGCAGCCATACTTCATTACGTTTTGCGCGACCAAACCGCAAGTGTGTTTGTCACTATATTCAGGTATTAATTCGTTTTTTTGTAGCTTTAGAAGCAAAAATGGACAAACATAAACAGCATAGAGTCACATCCGACTCAGAGGATGAGCATGTTTCCCGCAGGAATTTTGCAAAGCGCTTGAAAACCCGGGAATTGAGGTTAGATGAACGGGGCCATCCAGAACCTCAACATCGTGGGTTTTAGGGGGTTCGCGTGGCGATCCCAGTCACATACGGGTAAAGCTCTTGCAGAGTACAAACCCCAGAACCCCGCACTATCCACGTGGCAAACCTCTTTCACCCCAAATTCGTGGATAGTGTTAAAGTGGCATCAATTAACTCCAGTTTCTCAAGGTTGGAAATAAAACTGTCGAGTTGCTGGGGCCGGAAATCCTGAACACTCTTGGAGAGGACCCATTACGTCTCCAGCTTTAAGAATTTCAACTGCATCAATCTTCAGTAAAACGGGTCCTATGGTCATAGGGAGACAATTATGTCCAAAATAGCCACTTCAACAAATTGCTCAGTCCTCAAAGCCCCGTAAGTTGGTTCAGAACGTCCTGCTGTCATCTGCCAACAACTAATTGCTGTCATCCGCTAACAAACCACGCCAGGATTTGACTTTTGCAGGTTTCCAAAACCAGTTGGAAAAGGTAACCGTTTTTCAGGAAAAAACGATGACAACAATTACAATATAAGGAAGGAAACTATGAGTACCATGAACCATGTAGACTCATGTCGTTTACTAACTGACCCCTGTCGAAATTATCCGTCGAACGGCGGCAAAGCTTACTTACTTAGCCTTCAACATCTGTAGGACAGGTTGTAACAGTAGTACTAAAATGTATTTTATTCAACAGATGTACAAGTCAAAGTAAACAATACAGACAAAGATGTATTACATACTGTTGAAAGCGTCGCTTTAGGCTTATGCCTCTTCAGCGCCGTTGTAGCTGTCCCTTCCATCAAACCAAGTTTTTTGTTCAGGTCTATGAGAACGTATCAAAGTGGCCAAGGCTATGGAGCTAGCACTCCAAACGTTCAGGGTGTCTCTCAACCAAGGTTTCCAGCTAGGTTTGTTCAAAGAAAAGGGGGGGGAGTAAGCGAACCTAAGGAGACGGCCATGGGCATCGTTAAACCGGAGAGCCTCGTCGTATTGAACGAGAGAGTCGCGGTACAAGACGGAAATATACCGTAGGTATATTCGTTGTAGGTGCCACAGCGCTCTTCAGAAATGGAAACAAATTACCAATCACTTGGTCATTTCTGATGGATTAAGGGTTAAAAATTCCCTTTCTTAAAACTCCATAACAATCTGGTTCTTCAATCACTAGTCTCTCCAACAAAACACAGGAATTTCAAGGCCATTGACGATTTAATTCGCAAGGGGACAATCTGATTATGGAACCTCACCCCAAACTACCACTTCCTAGTAGAAAAGCCCTGTGACAGTAATCGGTTCATACTGAACCCTAGAGAGCTGATAAACATTGTTGATTCTTTTCATTTATAATGGAGGACGATCGTACAGAATCAAGACCATGAAGCGAAGTAATTTTATGGCAAAATTAACCTATTTTGTTGTTTCCGTTCGTAGTGGACACCGAAAGTATCTTTCAGATTTTGGTTTCAGGATATACTGTATGAATTTGGCTGGTTGATTTTGAGCTGAACTCAGCTCTACTGGTTTTTTACTAAAATAATGAAACTCGTTGCAATTTGGCTAGGAAACAAAGGCATCCTCTGTATCATCTATTTAGATGTTACCCCGATAGGATACTTGGAGATACTCACACACAGTGTTCATCCAATCCGATACTAACAACAACTCTATTAGAGGAACTTGGTTTCATTACAAACAGAGACAAAAGTAATCCACTTCTCTTCCAAGACAAATTTTTAGGTCGTCTTTTTTGATACTATCAACATCCTTATTCTTTTACTTGACGACAAGAAAACTAAAATCTCCAAGAAGATTTGATGTTTTCAACGACACTTCACATGTACCGTTGGGACATTTACTTATTGGTTAGCACTTTTGGTATCAGCATATCCAGCAGTAAAATACGGATAGCTCTATGTGCAAATTTTTCAAGGGGAATTTACTTATTTTTCACCAAGTCCTCAGAAAATATAACTCCAATATGTTGATTGCTAAAGCAGTTCACAGGATCTTGAAGGGTGGCACTCGAATATTGCAAAAGCATATAATTCAATACGAAATGAATCACTGGAAATTGAAAGTACGATGCATCCAGCTCAGGTCGGGCATTATGGCTGGTGGAGTTCTATGTTAAAAAGTACGATCTCTTTCGTATATTGTATTGAGAAAAGACTGCTTACAATGTGTTTTATTTCTACTGACAGCTAGGGTGACGACGCAGTGACCAAACTGTTCGTACCGACTGCTGGTTACAGAATCTGGTTTTTAGAAGTTTGCAGGTATAAACTGAGGATATATGAATGGGTTTTTTTTTTTTTTTGTCTTGTGGAATTTCCACAGTTAGGAACTCCAAAATAGAAACAATAATGTCGCTGAGGCTCAGCAATGAACCAAAAACCCTTTACAACAATGATCTTGAACTTTTGACAGTTATTTAGGTACCAAGTGCTTCGTCAAAGTTTACGAAGCTGTAATGAGGTAATGTTTTTCATTGAGAAAGGACAACACAACAGTCTTCTCTTACATAAATTGAATGGGAATTCACAACTTTTCAGGCTAACAAGAAGGATTGCCAATTTTGCGAGCATAGGAAGATGGTTGGATGCTTTGTACATTTCTTCTAACGAAATGTTTTCGCTGATCTCGATCCTTGAATGATCTCGATGGAAACCAAATTATACAATTTTTAATCAGATTGTACAGGTTTTTGGATCAGTTTGTGTTCAATTTGAAATAACAATATGATACATATTTTTCGTGGCTAAGAGATTTAAATTCCTTAGCGATAGATGCATTTATTTACAGTAACTTGGACAAATTTTTTCTTACCCTAAATAGATCTTTACCGACCAAGCTGAAGGCATATTAGTGGTTCCCAACTGGCCGTTACAAGCATGGTTTTGATGCTGAAGTAAACCTTGTTATTTAGTATCGATTACAGATCAACACACACAATTGGTGGTAGGACTATCGTGAAAAGAAGAAGGAGAATGAAGTCATGCTTGTCTTTCCTACAAAATGTTTTTATTTTCAAAACAATAGTTACGATGTCACAGATCAGCACGTTGCTTTGTTTGGTTATACCAGATTGTCTGTCATTATCCCCTCTTAATAATATATGTACCTAAAGGATCTGTAAGTTGAGAACAGGAAAGTTCAAATATGAAGACGTATGGATGCAGCTTTTCTCCAGTGCTTCAATATATCTTATTTTTGGTTTTAATTCTAAAATCTTAAATTGTTTCATTAATTTGTCCTACAAGCGAGGTAAACACTGACTTTTGGGTACTGCTCATAGGGTGCAAATTTTTTGTTACCAAAATGGAGAGGATAAAATCAAGATTTTAAATGCATTAAACACTAGCTCACAAGCGGATATTCACCCCTGTTACAGCTTCTCTTTTTTTTTAAGAAGATGAAAACTCACTCGTAGCGTCCATTTTACTACGTTACAAGATTTCATTCATGGAGGTATTGAATATTCATTCTTAGGTACCCAGATAAACCTCAGGAAGGCAACTAGTCAAAACATCAGTAGATGGATCAAGAGTACTCTCTCTCTGCAGCTGGTATTGATACTGAGAAATATTCTCATTTTGCAAGACATATGTCTAACTTAGTTGTTAAAAGACAGGGAATTTCCAAAGATGTAATTTGGAAGACCGCTGGTTAACAATCCTTGTCCTTCGAAGGGTTTTATAATTGACCTGTACAAGGTACATACCACCTTTGGAAGGAGCATAATTAATATAGGGTAGCATCACTAATTTTTTAGTAAATCCTTTAATCGTATTCACGTATTCTTCCACACATCACTAAATAGTTTTATTTTTTGATGATTGTCTAAGGGAAAAATCGCAACGCAGCTTTAAACATCTACAAGTTATTATAAGTGATTAGAGGACGAGAAACCGCCATACAATTATTTAATCAAATGAATTTAATGAAATTCGATTATAATTGTATTAGGTTTCTCGTCCGAATAATCACTTCCCTCCCATCCCAACATATCTGCCCCAATTGGAGACGTTGCAATTTTAGCTAAATAGGGCTTTATGCTTTAAACATAATGAAGTATGGCTGCCGCCTAGAGATATAGTTGTGCCAGGGTTGGCAAGAATGTGGCGGTATATTTGAATTGCTTTATTTTTTGATTTTTTTTTCCTTAGAAATATGCGCGGATTTGGGCCACGCTAGAGCGTTACTACAAGTTATTATAAGTGATTATTCGGACGAGAAACCTAATACAATTATAATCGAATTTCATTAAATTCATTTGATTAAATAATTATAGCACCTAGGTGGCACGGGAAAGATTTTTTACAATACCAAAATGCGTGTGGTGCAACAACTCTAATTTTCGTTGTTTAACCTTAAAATTTGGCATGCTTATTAAAAATTTTAAAATTTGTAAACATGTCAAATTTTATGGCTATCAACCAACAAGTGTCTCAGTTATGGCACTCTAAGTTGTTTAAAAAGATTTTTTAGTTTTATTTTTAAAAACCATGCATTTTACATTTAAATTTTAAACTATAAATTTGCAATTTGGCACATTTAATAACTATTTTAAAATTAGTAAGCATGCCAAATTTAATAATAGGCCACAGATACTGTAGTTCTGTCGCTCAGAGTGCCACGAATGAAAAATTTCACTTCTTCCAAGATGATCAGTTGTAAAATCCGTAACTTTTTTTCTATAATTATAAGTTTTAATTATTTTACGGAAGATTTTAGTATTAACAAGTGTGCCAAATCTTATAATAATTATAGAACCATAGATGCCAAAATTATGGGATATCGGATGAGATTTTTTCACTTTCACGATTATTTTCGTTGTTACGCCTTAAGAATTGGTACACTTACTAAGAATTTTAAAATTTGTAAGCGTGCCAAATTTTAAGGCTATCGACCAAAAGATGTTCGAGTTATGGCACTCAGAGTGGTCTAAAAACGATTTTTTAATTTTATTTTTAAAAATAATTTATTTTACATTCAATTTTTAAAACATAAACTTGAGATTTGGCACATTTAGTAACTGTCGTAAAATTAGTAGACATGCCAAATTTTATCTTGATAAACCCACACATACTGTAGTCATAATGCGCAGAGTGCCACGAAAAAAATTTCCGTTTCGACTAAAAATAATCTCTTTTTTTTAATCTGTAACTTTTCTTCTATAATTATGAGGTTTTCCCATCTAACTAAGTATTTTATTATAAGCAATGGTGCCAAGTTTAGTAATTATAAACTCATAAAGATATCAAAATTATGGCACTCAGCGTGACAAGTGAAAGATTTTTTCACAACTACCACAATGCATGTATGGCAATAACTCTTATTTTTGTTATTGTACTTTAAGATTTGCCACGGTTAATAAAAATTTTAAAATTTGTTACTAGCACATGTTTGAGTTATAGCACTTTTAAGTGGTTTAAAAAAACTTTTTAGTTTTCAATCTTAAAAATTGTACATTTCACATCTAATTTTTAACATGATAACGTGAGATTTAACACATTTAGTAACCATTTTAAAATTAGTAAGCATGCCAAGTTTTAAGCTAATAGATCCACAGATACTGTAATTATACTGTTCAGAGATCCAAGCTGAAAATTTTCACTTCTACTAAACATAATTTATGGTAAAATCTCTAATTTTTCTTCAATGACTATGATTTTTTATAATTTTAATAAATATTCTAATGTTGGCTACTGTGCCAAATTTTAGAATTATGGAGCCATAGATACCAAAATTATGGCACCCAGACTGGCAAAACTATCACTACTAATACTTATGTGCTGCAACAACTTTAATTTTTGTTGTTTAACCTTAAAAATTGGCACGCTTAATATGAATTCTAATATTTAAAAGCGCGTCAATTTTGATGATTATTGACCAACAGATGCCTTAGTTATGACACTCAATGTGGTCTGAAAAAATTGTGTGCTTTCACTCTTAAAAATCATGAATTTCCCATCTAATCTTTTGAATAAAAGTTTAAGATTTAGCACATATAATAATCATCTTAAATTTAGTAAGCATGCCAAATTTCACGCTGATCGACCAATAGATGCTGTAGTTATGCTGCTCAGAGTGGCAAAAAGAAAAATTTTCACTTCGACTTGAATAATCAATTGTAAAATCCTTAACTGTTTTTCTATAATTATGAATTTTAGCACTTTAAATCAGTTTTCTAATTGCAACAAGTATGCCAAATGGTATACTTATATACCCATAGACACCAAAATTATGTCACCTATATTGGCACGGGTAAGATATTTTTATGATTCATGCCTTTCAACAGCTCTAATTTTTGTTGTTTTGCCTTAAAATTTGGCACGTTTTCTTAGACGTCTATAATTTGTAAGCGTGCCAAATTTGGTGACTATCGACATACAGATGTCTAAGTTATGGTACCCAATGTGTTTCCAAAAAAATTTTTTACTTCTACTTCACAAATGCACTGTAAAATCTATAATTGTTACTGTACAAATTAAAAATTTGGCATGTTTTCTGAACATGTTAAATATTTTATACGTACCAAATTTCATGGTCTTAAACCATTAGACACTAAAGTTATGACACTCGGTCTTAAATTGTCGGGAATTTTCACTTTCAACCAACTTTCAACCACTTTCAACCATTGCTTTACCAAATTTCTACTTCAGTATCTATCATCTTGAGATTTAGCACACTAGATAAACAGCTTCAAGCTAATATACATGCCAAATTTAATATCTATAGACTCATAAATACTAGAATTACATTCTAGATTTAGAAATAACAAAAAATACAAAGTATTGATTATACAAAACTTTAAAATCAAGAAGTACTTGGTGCGTTCAACTCCATTAATTGAACAATAATTAAATTCCAACCCACGCTTATTGTTCGCCTCGCCCACCAAATTTCCTCCCAAAATAAATTTCACCTCTTCTTACCACAATGCTCCCTCAGGACCTCCCTAGTCATTGAACATGGGATTCAAAATTATCTTCCCGTTGTACGAGTATCTACGACAGTGTTTATAAACCCATTAAACTAAATGGATTTCTAAAGTGTTTCAGTTCACACATGCAAAATAACGATAATGAAGGACTTCCCGAATCTAGTCGTGAACAAGTTTATCCCCAAGCCAGTTTCGCTGACGCTTCGAAAATTTTATTTAGTTTTTAGACGTCCCGACGCTTTTTTATGACTGTTTATCTCCGTCCGAGAGACGGAAAAAAAGTCGGAAAGTCGATTTTTGATTGAAGGCTGACAAAGAATTGTCTGCTCAGAGTTCGCAATCAGGTTTTGATGAAGTTTGCAAAGGAAAATATGCTAGGGAACCACTTGTTGCTGGAAGTTGGAGGTTTATCTAGATGAGAGACGACGAATCGAGTTTTATTCGCGATTATTATGATTTTAGGGAACATATTGTTGGATTAAACAGAGCGGAAACTTCGAACAAGTTTATCTTCTGTTGGGGAAGATGTTTGGAGTTTCTATTGTAAACGCGCAGAACTTGTCTATCCAGTCACTGAAAAAAATCTTAGGAAACTTGAATAACTTATCACGATACTTTAGAAAAAATTAGAAAAAAATTGGCTCTTCCAATTTTTTTTTACGTTTTGTGAAATTTTGTGTTGTCAATCAATATTATTATTAAAAATTTTGAATTTATCTCAATAAAAATTTTGTTACTTTGATCTGTTTTTTTAATAATTCTGGCATTTGGAATTAATATCGCTTAATAAATAACTTATTTACGAATATATTTCAAAATTTTTGGTTAATTTAAATTATGTCTGTAAAGTTTTTCAAAATTTATTTTTTTTACCATGACCATAGAGATTGCATGGAGTTAAGCCATACTAACATTAATATAATACTATACCATTGATCAAAATAAATAAATTAAAAAAAAAATTTTGGATGAGCCTAGAAATTTTGTTAGAAAATTTGATGTTTTGACACAGTTAAGGACAAGCTAAATAGCAACTTTTATAATTTTTAGAAACAAGATCAACAAAATTATTCTAATTACGCATTCAAATAAACAATATTTAAAAAATTCTAGTTTTGCGTTAGGCAAATTTATTAAAGAAGTTTAATCTAGTAAATTTAATAATTTGACATGCTATGGAAGTTAAATTTTGATAAAAATTGGTGGTTTTGTAGATTTCGAGCTCTTCTTTGCAAATCCAAGCCATAAAATGGCGAGAATCAGCGAGAAATCGTCGTTTAGCATTAAAATAAGCGGATTTCTCTAAGAATTTTGATGATTTCGTGCAGATTTCTGCCGTTTTCTTGCAACTCAGCCATTAAATCTTGATAAAAATTAGTGGTTTTGTAGATTTCGAGCTTTTTTTTGCAAATCGAAGTCAGAAAACGAGGAAGATCAGCGAGAAATCGTTGTTTTGCATCAAAATAAGCGGATTTCTCTAAGAATTTTGATGATTTCGTTCAGATTTCTGCCGTTTTCTTGCAACTCAGCCATTGAATCATCATAAAAATTAGTGGTTTTGTAGATTTCGAGCTCTTTTTTTGCAAATCCAAGTCAGAAAACGGCGAGAATCAGCGAGAAATCGTTGTTTTGCATCGAAATAAGCGGATTTCTTTAAAAATTTTGATGATTTCGTGCAGATTTCTGCCGTTTTCTTGCAATACAGCCGTTGAATCTTGATAAAAATTAGTGGTTTTGTAGATTTCAAGCTCTGCTTTGCAAATCCAAGCCAGAAAACGGGGAGAATGAGCGAAAATCGTCGTTTTGCATCAAAATAAGCGGATTTCTCTAAGAATCTTAATGATTTCGTGCAGATTTCTGCTGTTTTCTTGCAATTCAGCCGTACTAATGTAAATTATACAAGGTGTTTATAAATGTTTCTAGCATCAAGGGTGGCTATGAAATGTCAAAGAAATTTGCCGCTCATTACAAATGTGGGTTTCGTTTTTTCAACTGACATTTGCAGTTAACCTCAAACATGGAGCAAAGTAAGTTTTGAAAAATAAACTGTTCTAGTTGTGGTTTTAAACCTGAAAATCAAAAACTTGGACACAAAACTGTAACTGAAACGTCATTGATGTAAATGACAATATAAATAATTTTCAAGATAGTTATATTCACTATGAAACAAAGCGGCAAAATAGTGTACGACAGGAATTCCAGAGCCACCTTGTATATATTATATAGCCAAATTGAAAAAAAAAACTACATTTTGAAAATTCTCAAAATTTTGAGTTGTTCGCACAATAAAAGCTTTCGTATTTTGGTCGGGTTTTTAATAACTCCGCAATTTTGAAAGAACATCGTCTAAATAACTGATTTACAAAAGTATTAAAAAATTTTTGGTTAGATAAGATAATTTAAATTAAACATTTTTTTTTGAAATCCTGTTGAAATTTGACCAATATATCAAACAAACATTAGTCAGGTTTTAGCAAACTTCAAACTTCAATGGAAAATTTTGATTTCTTAAAAAGAGATATTTTAAAAACTAGATTCGTGAATTTGAATGTTGATATGCAATAACAATATCAAGGTTACACCGTTTTTCAAAATTTAAAAACTAAATTTTTGCAAAAAAATGTAAAATCTGTCGAGAAAATTTATCAAAATTGATTCTTTACTATGATTTGGAAATAGCCATGGTAATAATTTCACTACGAATTAATGCTCTAATATCAAAATTAAAAACTGATTTAACAAAAAAAAAGGTTTGTCTTAAAAATTATTAAAATGTCAATTTTGTTGCAAAATTTGATGTTTTGACACAAGCCAAATTGCAACTTCTATACATTTTGGTAATAATATCCTTAAAATTACAATAATTACAAATTCAAAAAAAATTAAGGAATTACAAATTTGGTTCATGAAAACAGTGAAAATTTCTAAATATTGCATTAGAATTTTGAAGTTAGACATTTTACCAGACAAACAAAAACTGATAATTTTACAAAGTTCTATTACTACACCATTGAAATCACTAAAATATAGACTCAACTCGAATAATAATTTCAAAAAGTTTGATTTTAAAAAAAAAAAATATTTTAAATTTTGTTCTAAATTTCTTTACAATTAAGTGTGCTAATGGCTTAAACTACAGAAATTGCAATGGTATAACCCAATAAAAAAACAAGATATAACATTTAGGACATTTTAAAAAAATTTGATGCGGTCGAACCTTCACAATTTCCAAATTTTGCTCCATTTTTTCAAAATTTTTGTTACTTTAGGATTGGCAAATCTATCAAGCTCTTCAATATTATAGTTTTATTAATAGCATTTTTTTTAATTTGAAAAATGTTGGTCTTTTAAAAATAACAATTTTTCAAAAAGTTGCCCCGGATGTTTGGAAACTTTTTTAACTAATTGGTTACATTATAAGCAATTTTCAGATTATAAGCAAAAAGTACCTACTTCTTTATTCACACGAAATCTTTTCCGATTTGCAAAATTTATTAAAAATGAGACAAATCTTATAAAGAATCTTTAATTCATCCCAAATTTCGCGTGCGAAGGTCCCACATAAAACGAATTGTTTACGTCAATTATCTTATTAATTAATTACCTAAAATTAAAGAGAACCGCTTGCTAATTAAGTCAATAACTTCGCGCACTGAGCGTATCCCAACATAATTACCCAGTTGAGATTCTAACTACGATACAATTAGCGCTAATTTTCCATACTGAATTAAGTCGAGACAAATTTGCCCTGAAAGGACTCGTTTATTTGTACACCTGACGTGAATTTTTGTTTGCATAACTAAGCATCGATCGATCCCATTTCCGATCAGTTTCTCCGGAAATTAGCGCCAAAATTGTTCACTTAAATGTGAAGGTCGCGTTTTATTGTCTGTCCGCTAATGCATTTTACATTTCACATCAGTTCTGGAATTTTTATTGTTTATAAACGCTGGTAAACATGTCAGATTGTTTATGAAAATATCGGAGACCGCAAAATTAGATTCTGGAAGTAAAGTGCGCGGATAAATTTGTGGGAGATTTTAATGAATTGTGTTAAATTATGGACTTTGTGGAGTACTTCAGGAAATTCGGGTCAAGTTGATTAAATTTTGGAGAATATTAAAGACAAATTATGAAATACGTAGTTTAAAATTTCACCTTAACCTTTGTAAATTTCACAATTCTGCGCAAAACAAAGAAATATGGAAACATTAACTGTAGAAGCGAAGATCGCAGTTGGCGGTGAACCAAAATGTCGTGTCGCGACTAACACCATCGTTGCACTTTTGACGTTTGATGACTGTTTTCCGAGCACACTGTCGACATACGTTCAAAATTACATTATCTGATTATAAAAAAAGTTTTATACATTGGGCTTTCAAATTTGAAAGTTTTTGATTTCTGCCCAATTTGAATTTTTTATATTCGTTTTAGATTCGAATGTGAAGTTTTAAAAATTTTGGATTTGTCTCAAAGTGAAAACTGCCCGAAATGCATTTTTTATTGAATTTTGGAAATTATTTTGCAAGTTGGCATCGCTGCATAAATGTCAATTGAATCAATTTATGTGCCGATTTAGAGGCCAATGAACTTCGAAAATGATAAAGCTAGATTAATTAAGCAAAAATACCACAAAAATTTGCTGAAACACATTTGAATGGGGTGCTACCAACCTATTTTCCAGCTGATGAAATTCCTCTAAATGACGGAATGACGTTTCAAGTTCAAACTAAAAGTCAAAATAAATAACTATTATTAATTGTCGGCGCACAAAATTTCGTGTTTGACACGGCTAGAAAATGTTTTGGAAATGCTCGGAAATTGAATACTTTCCTTGCATTTCCAAATGACCATTTTCTAGCTTAGTGAAACAAATAACTATTGGCAAGCAAAATACAAAAAAATTGGCTATAGCGTTAAAATTTTGAGATTTTATCTAAAAAATTTTAAAGTTCTAAAAATATGTACGTGTGTATTTACCATACTAAACCATTCTATTTCTATAGCATAAAAAGTACTTGAGTTATAAACAAAAATTTTAAAAATACGAAAATTTGTTGATTCGTCTAAAAAACCAAATTTCCAAAAATGTCTCTTTTGTAAAATTTTATGAACTGATTTTTTTAATAAGCATAGTTAATAATACATATTGTAAATCAAAGGAAAGCTAAAAATTGTTCCAAAACAAAAATTTTAAAATTTGTTTTTTTAAAAAAAAATTAAAGTTAAGGACAAAGAATTTTCATATTTTATTACTATATTAAAATTGTCACAATTTTGTGAAAAAAATTTTTTCGTTTGCTTAAAAAGTGAAAAATCCTCAATTTTTTTTTTATAAAATTTTAAAATTTGACATATTTGTGGGAAATATAATTTAGTGCACTGTAGTCGTGACAATAGAAACAACAAACTGCCGAAATTTAGACGTTCACTTTTCAAATTTGGTTTTGACAATCAAAATCAAAATTTTTGGTTAGCCCTGTAATAATTTTAAAACAATTGTAGTGACTTTTTATTATCATCATCAATAATATCAGAAAGCGTGCTGGAATGAGCCAAATATTGTACGCATCGTGTTAAAATTTTGAGAACTGCTAATTCAAATAGAAAATTTTGAGATTTATTAAGTTTAATCTAAAGTTACAAGTTTAATAAATATCTTGCATATACAATTGTAATTAAATTTGAAATTTTTTTTTAATCGACTGTGCATTAATGTTTGTAGGATTTTTCAAAATCGCTGATTAAATGACATTTTCTGTAATGAAACAAATAAAAGTTTTAGAAATAAGATTAGTAGCTAAAAATTTAAAAGTTTGACTTACCTTTTTTGTTTAGATTTTTTCTTATTTATGATACATAATCAAAATTTTGATTTTTTTTATAATAAATTTGTAGGGCAGGTACAGGGATATTAGCCGATTACGTAGCAATTTCCATTTTTAAAAATTTTATTGTTTTTGTAAAAATTGAAAGATGACACAAAAATTTTAAATTTATAAAAAACGAAAATTTTTAAATACGTATAAATTATTTATTATCGATTTTTTTTAAAATCCTTGGAAAACTAGTTTAGACATTTTAGAGTAATAAGTTTTTTAAATTGCAAAGTTATATGTAGAAAACAGGAGAGGCAGTTTGATAGAAATTTTGCCTTTTTTTTAAAACAGTAAAATTTTTGAAAATTGAAAAGTGACGTTATCAATTACTTATTCATTAGTTCACACTTTCACATTGCTAAAAGATAAATAAAGTTGCATTATAGCGAGCAAGAAGTTAAAATTTTAGATTTGCAATTTTTTTTCTTTAAAATGGCTTTTTATGTTTAATACTATTTTGGAATGTTTTAATATTGCAAAATAATAAGAAAAACAAAGAGACTTCAAAACATGTTTTTATAAAAATTAAAAGTTCATAAAATTTTAGATTTTCTTTTATCATTTTATTACTGCAATTTTTTTAAACACAGTTTATACTGCAAGAAGTGTCAAATTTTTCAATTTTTCCAGAAAGTAATTTTGTATAAACCTGTCGAATTACAGAAATATAGAAAATTAAATTTAAAAAAAAAACCAAAAAGTATAAAACGGAAACTAAAATTGTAATTTATAGGGTAGAAAATCGAAGTTTTGAAATAGCTTTCTTTCCATAGCAAGTTGAGAATCTTTAAAATACAAATTAGAAAAATTCAATTATAACTTTCAACTGTTTAGTTAGAAATCGTTTTTTAACTACAAAAAACGTTGATTAATAAGTGTCATTAATCAACGCATTTCGACCAAAAATCGTATATAGCAGCCGTCAAGATAATGTAGCGCTGACCTGCTCAGATGACTTGACTTTTAAGGGTTTTTATGACGATGCGGTTGGGATACCCATACCTACTAATGGACAATAGACAACAAATCTTTCTAAGATCACTTTTAAAGTTTTCTTGATAAGTCCGCCAAATATGTAGTAATAAAAAAACAAATTTAATACGCAAAATTGTTTGAGTTTCTGGGAAATTAAAAGAAAGATTTTTTATTTGTAATATAATTTTAAACTTCGTGGAAATTGTTCTCTGAAACTTATTCTTTACTTTGGGTACTAACTACTTTTCGACAAATAATTTTCTTGTCTTTTCGACCTGCTCTTTTAAAAGTACAGTTTTGTTGAAAAAGCGATTGAAACTTTGGTCCTTCTCGGACTTTTGGCTTTCGCGTGAGAGACATGTCTATCCAGTTTGATTTGCCCGCTGATATATTTAAATTTTATTTCCGCGCTGACGAGTGACTGCACTACAAGATATTTGGGACAGAAACAGGCAATTCTAACGTAAACAAATCTTAATCTTAACTTTGCAATCGGAAAAAAAAGTTGCGATTCTAGATTGATTACAACAGGACCGAACTCTATATTTGTGGCTCTGCTTTTTCTTATAATCTAGCGCGGATAAAAGTATAAACCATTGTCTATACGATTACAGGACCGTACTTTCAAGTGTCAAGTCACAATCTCTAATTTTGTACGACCATCGGTCGATGCTTCTCTACTAATTACAAATGCAGACTTCACGCCCAATTAAAAGTAAATAGAGTAGCACTCTCCGGTTAAAGTGTCGTTTACATATTTAATTAAAACACTTCTTCCTCCAAAATGATTTTTTACGCTTCTTTATTTAAAGTTTTCTCATTTCGTCCAACGTCCTCAGTTTTTATCTAAATTTGCTCGCGTCGACAACGCTAGGAACAGCAGAAGTTCTCCTCGCAGTTTTAAGAAATTACGCCCTTGTTTGTGTCAACTTTGTGTTCCAATTTCCACGTAATTCTAACTTTTAAAGCCAGAATGACGACGTGGCAAATGTGTCTTCTATTTATGGGTTATCTTTTGGGGCTGCTGGCAACACTAGACACGTGGTGGGATTGAGATTAAAACATTTTTAGTTCATGAAGTTTGAAAAGATAATAAAGTTAAGAGCGTCTTTCTTGTTAGAAATTGGGGAGAAATTTATGTGACGCAAGTTATTAAGTTATCAGAATTTGAAACCAAAAATAACTGAATTAGTAAGATTTAATAGGTTCGGATGTCGACAGATCCGGGCTTATCTTAATTTCCTAATTTTGATTCTCTTATTATTATCTAAAAAAAACAAATTGCGATAGAATTGATACAGAAAATTTTCTTTGTAAAATTTGATAATTTATAAGTCAACAACAATGAAAATTTTAAGAGAAAAACTCGAATTTCAATCAACTTCTAAAAGAGCCACAAATGAAAATCTTGATTTTTAAACGATTTTAGTAACATTTTGATATTGAAAATTGTATTGAAATTACAAGTCACTAAAATCGTTTAAGACTCAATGTTACATGCAAACTTTTAGAAAAACTTTAGAAAATAAAAATTTTTAAAAAGTGAAATCTTTGTTCTAAAATTTTGTAATTTTGCACACTAGATAAACAAGTTTAAAGTAGTAACTCCGCCAAATCTTACCAATTTAGAATCAAAGTTGCCAAAGTAACGGCATTTGAAAATTATTGTTTCTCTGGTAAATAAAAATTTCTAGAGTTTTAAATTTTTGTTCTAAAATTTTGTAGTTGGTCACAGTAGATGAACAATTTTAAAGTAGTAACGCCGCCAAATTTTACTGCTTTAGAATCAAAATTGTCAAAGTTACAGCGTTTAATAAAAACAATTGACAATTTTTATTTGGCTATAAAATGATAATTTATAACAATTTACATTTTTGTTCTAAAATTTTGTAATTTAATACAGTCATTATAAAAGTCTAAAGTACTAAAGCCAAAAAAATTTTACTGTCTCAAAATTGCTAAAGTTACGACATTTAATATGAACGGTTGAAAATTTTTGTTCATCTAGAAAATAAAAATTTCTAAAATTTCAAATTTTTGTTTTAAAATTTTGAAATTTAGGACGGTAGATAAACAAGTTCAAGGCAGTAACATCGCTAAATCTTACTGTTTTAGAATCAGAATTTCCAAAGTTACAACATGAATTAAAAACGGTTGAAAATTCGTGTTTGTCTTGAAAATTAAAGTTCTAAAAATTCACATTTTTTAAAATCAAAATTGTCAAAGTTACGGCATTTAATAAAAACGGTTAAAAAATTTTGTTTGTCAAGAAAATAAAAATTTCTAAAAATTTACATTCTTGTTCTAAAATTTTCTAATTTAGAACAGTAGATAAAAAAATCTAAAGTAGTAACGCCACTAAATCTTATTGTTTTAGATTTAACATTGCCAAACTTACGGCATTTTAATATAAACGGTTGAAAATTTTTGTTTATCTAGAGGAAAAAAATTTCTATAATTTTAATATTTTTGTTCCAAAATTTTGTAATTTAGCACAGTAGATCAAAGTTCAAAGTAGTAACATTGCCAAATCTTACTGTTTTGGAATCAAAATTGTTCAAAGTTACGGCATTAAATGAAAACAGTTGAAAATTCTTATTAGACTAAAAAATCTAAAAATTCACATTTTGATTCTAAATTTTTGTAATTTCGTAAAGTAGATAAACAAGTCTTAATTAGTGACACCGCTTAATTTTTCTGGTTTAAAATCAAGTTCTCTAAAATTACGGCATTTAATAAAAATTGTTAAAAATTCTTGTTCGTCTAGAAAATAAAATTTTCTAAAATTTCAAATTTTTGTTTTAAAATTTTGAAATTTAGGACGGTAGTTAAACAAGTTCAAGGTAGTAACATCTTTTAATTACAGTTTTAGAATCAGAACTGCCAAAGTTACGGCATAAAATAAAAATTGTTGAAAATTCGTGTTTCTCTAGAAAAATAAAAGTTCTAAAAATTCACGTTTAGTTCTAAAATTTTGTAATTTGGCACAGTTAAACAAATCTAAAGTAGTAACTTTGTTAAATTTTACTGTTTTTAAATCAAAATTGACAAAGTTACGGCAGTTAATAAAAACCGTTAAAAATACTTTTTCGTCTAAAAAATTAAAATTTACATTGTTGTTCTAATATTTTCAAATTTAGCACAGTAGATAAACAAGTTAAAAGTACTAACGCCGCCAATTATTACTGTTTTAAAATCACAATTGCCAAAGTTACAAAATTTAATAAAAACGGTTAAAAATTTTTGTTGGTCTAGAAAATAAAAATTTCTAAAAATATACATTCTTGTTCTAAAATTTTCTAATTTAGCACAGTAGATAAAAAAATCTAAAGTAGTAACGCCACTAAATCTTATTGTTTTAGATTCAACGTTGCCAAAGTTACGGCAGTTTATATAAACGGTTGAAAATTTTTGTTTATCTAAAAGAAAAAAGTTTCTATAATTTTAATATTTTTGTTCCAAATTCTTGAAATTTAGCACATTTTGATTCTAAATTTCTGTAATTTTGTAAAGTAGATAAACAAGTCTTAAGTAGTGACACGACCGCTTAATTTTTCTGGTATAGACTCAAGTGTGCTAAAATTACGGGATTTAATAAAAATTGTTAAAAATTCTTGTTCGTCTAGAAAATAAAAATTTCTAAAATTTTAAATTTTTGTTTTAAAATTTTGAAATTTAAGATGGAAGATAAACAAGTTCAAGGCAGTAACATCGCCAAATCTTACTGTTTTAGACTCAGAATTGCCAAAGTTACGGCATGAAAAAAAAACGGCTAAAAATTCTTGTTTGTCTAAAAAATTAAAAGTTCTAAAAATTCACATTTTTGTTCTAAAATTTTGTAATTTGGCACACTTAAAAAATCTAAAGTAGTAACTTTGTTAAATTTTACTGATCATAAATCAAAATTGACAAAGTTAGAGCAGTTAATAAAAACCGTCAAAAATTCTTTTTTGTCTAGAAAATTAAAATTTCCAAAAATTTACATTGTTGTTTTAATATTTTAAATTTAGCACTGTAGGTAAACAAGTTTAAAGTATTAACGCCGCCAACTATTACTGTTTTAAAATTAAAATTGCCAAAGTTACGGGATTTAATAAAAACGGATAAAAATTTTTGTTCGTCTAGAAAATAAAAATTTACATTGTTGTTCTAAACTTTTCTAATTTAGCACAGTAGATAAAAAAATCTGAAGTAGTAACGCCACTAAATCTTATTGTTTTAGATTCAAAATTGCCAAAGTTACGGCATTTTTTATAAACAGTTGAAACTTTTTGTTTATCTAGAAAAAAAAGTTTCTAAAATTTTAATATTTTGTTCCAAAATTTTGAAATTTAGCACAGTAGATCAACAAGTCTAAAGTAGTAACATCGCCAAATCTAACTGTTTTGCAATCAAAACTGTATAAAGTTACGGCATTAAATGAAAACAGTTGAAAATTCTTATTAGTCTAGAAAATCAAAAAAATTCACATTTTGATTCTAAATTTTTGTAATTCGTAAAGTAAATAAACAAGTCTTAAGTAGTGACACCGCTTAATTTTTCTGGTTTAAAATTCAAGTTTGCTAAAATTACGGCATTTAATAAAAATTGTTAAAAATTCTTGTTCGTCTAGAAAATGAAAATTTCTAAAAACTCTAACTTTTTGTTCTAAAATTTTGTAATTTAGCACAGTAGACAAACAAGCCTAACGTAATAACGCCGCCAAATTTTACTGTTTCAAAATCAAAATTGCTAAAATTACGTCAATTAATAAAAGAAATAAAAATGTTTGTTTGTCAAGAAAATTAAAATTTTAATAATTTCACATGTTTGCTCTAAAATTTTTTAATTTAGCACACTAATTAAGTCTAAAGTAATAAGACCGCCAAATCTTACAAGTTTGAAATTACAATTGTCAAAGGTATGGCCTAAAAGCGTTTGAAAAACATTTTCGAAATTTTTAAACTTTAAAAAAAAAGGAAAATTGTTATAATATTGACTGATAAATATTCACTTCACAAAACCATAAATTTTCAATATTTTGATTTTAGTTTTAAATTTTTCGAAAACAGCTGCCAATTTCTAAACCGCGGTGTTGCCACATGTGGCAAAATTTCGCTATTTCGACTGAAATTCTTCACTTGTACTGCAACAAAAAACACTTGGCAACATTTAATTATGATTAAATAAAACGTTTTGAAATAGCCTAGCATTAAACATCAGTCTCACGTTTCCATATCAGCTTTTATTGTCCGAAATTAGAGCGAATTTCGGTATTCACCGCTACACTTATTTTTTATTGTGCAATAAAAGCGCCCCGCGTTGCGATAGAGGTGGCATAGAAAAATTTACTCTGAAATTTAATAAATGGCATTTCTGTCCACCAACCCCAAAAAATTAAACTCCCTTTCAACCATAATAACGATGTCTAAACCAGAGAATTTACGATGAAAAATTGTTTGCTTTTGACATGAATGCAATTTAATTCCATTTCTCATTAATCTCGTCAAAACTGGCGCAGGTATTAATAGACTTTGAAATGCAGTGCTAATTTTCTCGTCCTCCCCTAGCTATTCATATGCACTGCTGTAAAAGCGGGTAATAAAATTTATGAAACCGGACGCGCATTTTTTATAGGAGACATAAAAAGCTGTTGTTTGATCGGTAATACTAAACCTTTTAGTAGTGTCGTATCTTCTTTAATGAAATTTTGTTACAGAAGAGACGTACCTGAAACAAAAAAAATATTAAGAGGAAATTCGTCTTTTAGAGATTCTTCGGCCGTCATCGGTGTCATTAAAAGTCGCAAGAAATCGAATGAAATGCTTTGAAGACCTCAAAGTTGTAGCTTTGTTTCTACAAAGGAAAATCGTTTTTACGGTATCAAAGATTGGGAATTGAATGCAGAATAAGACAGGATGAACTACAAAGCGTATTAGAGGAGGAAGTTCAAAGTAAACAAAACGTAGGTGGAAACTTATTCTGCGATAATATTTGTCTGTTTAGCTGGAAATCTTTCTCACGTGTTGTAATTTCTAGTTGTTGATTTAAACTCTGAAGCCAACAAATAAATAATGCTGAAATTGTGACACAGGGAATTGTAACTCAAATAGTATTTTATGGGTCAAGTGCGCATAGAGTTTAAACAGATGCGTGGCCGAATACGTCTTGTATATTATTTAATTATTGCGTTTTGAACATTTTGAAGTATTGTTAAGATACTCTCAGATTTTTGAAAACTCATGACTTCTACCAAATTTTAGAATAAAATTGATCATTTTTATTTTTTTTTTATTTTTTAGGCGAACAAAAATTTTCAACCGATTCATTACGATTACATAACGTAATATTTAAAATTTTAAAACAAAAACAAAAAAATTTTCTAGGGAAATTAAAATTTTGAAGCGTTTCTATTAAATGCCATAACTTTATAAATTTTGGTTCTAAAACAAGATTTGACGGTGTTACTATCTTAAATCTGTTTATTAATAATTGTGTTGAATTATAAAATTTTAGAACAAAAATGTAAATTTTTAGAATTTTTTATTTTTTAAACGAACAAAAATTTTTAACCGTTTTTATTAAATGCCGTTACTTTGTAAATTTTGATTTTAAAACAGTAAATTTGGTGGCGTAATTACTATAGACTATTGTTTATCTACTGTAGTAAATAATAAAATTGTAGAAAAAAAATGTGAATTTTTAGAAATTCTTGTTTTCTTGACAAACAAAAATTTTTAATCGTTTCTATTAACTGCCCTAACTTTAAAAAAATTTGATTCTAAAAAAAGTTACATTTGGCTGCGTCACTACTTTACACTTGTTTATCTACTGTGCGCAATTACACAATTTTAGAACAAAATTGTAAATATTGAGAAATTTTTATTTTTTTGACCAACAAAAAGTTTCAACCGTTTTAACTAAGTGCCGCAAATTTGGCAATTTTGACTCTTCTAAAGCAGTTAAATTTTTTGCCACTAGATTAGATCTATTTATCTACTGTGCTAAATTACAAAATTTTAGAAAGAAATGTGAACTTTTAGAAAAATTTCAGTTTTTTACACGAAAAAAAATTTGTATCCGTTTTTATTAAATGCCGTAACTATAGCAATTTAAATTCTAAAATTGTAAATTTTGGCGGCGTAACTACTATAGACTTGTTTATCTGCTGTGCCAAATTTAACAATTTTAGAACAAACATGTGAATTTTTGCAGAAATTTTTATTTTCTACACGAACAAAAATTTTCAAACGGTTCAATGCCGTAAAAATGCCAGTTTTGATCTTAAAATAGTGAAATCACTTGCAAGTAGTTTAAAAAACTCTATTAAGAATAAGTTACAAAATTTTAGAGCAAGAAAGCAAACTTGACTACAACTTTTAATTTTCATTTACATTTACATTTTGGTTTGATTTTTGGTTGTTTGTTTATGTTTCTTCCTAAAATGTACCTATATCCTGTATTTTTGTAAAAGTTGAAAATGATATGTGTTTCAGAGTCTCTTAAGTTGGCCCGGAATATGCAAAATTATTTAAATTTAAATATTTAAATTATTTAAAAAACTGCTTATTCAGAAATGTACTTATTTTTAAAAATTTCAGCTTATAGAAATCATAAGACATTTAGGAAAGTTTTTTTTTATTACCAACTAAAATTTTTGATAATTGCAAAATGTCTTATCAAATGTAATAATGTTTTTATCATTTATTCATTTGTTAGATTTTCACCCTCACCTTGCTAAGAACTAGAATAAGCTTGCATATAACAGCGAAAATACCAAATATCGATTTATCAACGTTTACGTTACATTCAAACCTTTCAATTATTAACCACTTTGTTCGATTACTAAATATTTCCGTCGACCGTTTATTAATATGACTGATTAATGAATGATTTTTTATGTAACTATTAGCGGTCACATAAGGAAATTTGTAGCGCTGCGTAGATAATAGTTAAGTTAGAGTCAGACCTATAAAGATGGAAACAAACGCGACTTGAAGATCCCATGCTATTTTTTTTATTTTTTGAGCATCTATAATATACCTCTAAATATAAATTTTCCTGTTTTTTATTTTTTTCAAAATACGTTTGACGGAAAAGTTTTCTATCTAAATCGTTTATTAATGAGCGATTATTGTTAATCCCGCACTCATTATGTTTGTTCCACCAACTTGTTGGTTAAGTAATTAGTAAAAATATATACAGGCTGTTTTTGAAAAGCATGTACAAAAAAGTGTGGCAATTTCTTGTCATAAATTGAGCCTATTAAGAGAAAAAAAGTTTTAGTAAAAGTATTTTAGTTTTCGAGATAAAATTACACAAAAATTTCAGTAAATTTGCTTGTGCGCTACTGATTTAAAAGTGAACAAAAAATGAAGTTGCAGGTTGCTTAAGAAACAAGTCATTTCAAGTGCGCTTTTTGGCAGTAGTGTAGAAAGCACGTGGACTGATGTTAATTTTACCTTGTCAGTTTTTGATTTAGAAATTGTTTTTCGTACTTCACACTCCTTCTAGAACAGCGCAGAACTGTTTTGTACATGGATTTTAAACAACCTGTATACAAATAATAATGAGAAACAGTTTTTAAATTGAAAAGTACTCACTTAGAAGTTGAAACTTTTGCAACTAAAAATTTGACAGCTTGAATCGCTCAGGTAACTCAGATACATTTTGAATTTCGATTTTTGGTGAAATTCTGCGTAAAATGAGTACCAATAACTCAATGTTTCACCGCAAATAAACATTGATTTTCATTCTTCTTTAGATTTTCCTTTTTTTGCGCAGAATCATTAGATTTTCTTTAAGTTTTCTACAGATTTTTTTTAAAGTTTCTGTTTTTGATTGTCCCTAATACACAACTTGCTGGTAGTTCATTTAAATTTAATAATGTTTTGTTACGTTTTAAGCTAAAACCATCGCTTAATTAAAATGTACACGTGTCAAATGTTCAGTTTTCACAGATTACCACCAATCGGTTTCTTAATGAACGGATTTGACGACACGCTTTGACCTTGATGGCGCAAAAAATCGGGATTTTGATTGTGGAATTACCGAGACGCGGCTCTTAATTTTATTTAATTGCAGACGAGGTGACGAAGACGTGTTTTCTTTGAAAATACGACGAAATGTTTGGAAAGTTCAAAGAGGAGATATTTCGGGAGTGATGCGGCTTGCGGTGGCCTCAAAATTTCCCATTTTTTGTCGATTTTTCGTCAGTTCTCACGAGATCCAATCTAGATAATCCGTGAGATTTTAAAAAAGAATATGCAAAATGTGAGAAATGAATTCCACCTTGAGTTTCTTGGTGAAAAAAGTGTTAAAAATAGCATTGTTTTGTTAGGCAAGATTCCGGAATAAAGCCCCGTTTACACGCTCAGACTCGGATAAAAAAATACCACTTTACTCCCCTGTAACATAAATAACTATAAAAGTACCAAATTTTCGACCCGACCTAATGACAACGTTTACACGCAAGACTGGAACGTGTAAACGGGTCTTAAGGCTCTACACATTGGTGGCGCACGAATTCAACAGGAATCCACGGCTGTAATTAACACAAACTTCATCAGGTTTTGTACACGTGTCATCATCAAATAGTTTGTTTCAGTTGCGGAATTTGAATTGAATTCGTAAGTGAAGCTTGTTGTTTGCGAATATAATTTTAGAAACTGCATAATAAATGCTGAACGAAACAGAAAATCCATTTTGCAAAATGAGGATTTTTTACAGTTTCCGCTCACGTTAGCTCCTCGGATTTCGTAATTCCATTTAGTGTTAACTGCTTATTCGGAATTTCCGCTGAAGAGTTCAAAATACTGCAACCAGAACTCTGAATTCTTAAGATGTAATTCAGTTTGATTGTATTCTTGGCATTTCGTGTCCAAAATTTAAGTTTTTTTTTTAGTTTTGTCAATATCTAGTTTATTTGTAAAGAAAGTTGTTGGTACTCATTTTACGCAGAATTCTACGAAGAAACCAAATCTGTGCTCTAAATTCCCGTAAAACTGTTATTAATTATTATTAATCGATATTAATGTTTTTTGTGTCTCTTAGTCTGTTTTTCTAAGAGGTATACGGCCAATGCAACAATGCTGCTGTTTTTACAGGTCTGACTCAAACCTATTCAATGTGCAGCGGCCAGTTGTACATAAAAAGTCGTACATTAATGATCTTCATTATTAAACGGTCGACGAAAACAGTTGTTTAACAAACATGTAGGTAAATAAAGACAATTACTACACGAACGTACTGAGTGTGTTAATACATCACGATTATTAATAGTCCATTAACAAACGATTTAGTTACACTTTTTCGTCAACGTCATAATAAAATAACGCATATTCATTTTGGAATAGCTATTTCAAACGAGTTAACAAAGAATACTTTATCTACGACCTAAAATTCAAAAATGTAAAATTTTGAAACACTCGGTTCGCCAAATCATACTTTAGTGAACTGGTCTAAATCCGCAAAATGTAGCATTATCGAACTAGTATTTTTAGTATTTTTTGAGTGAGATTTTTGTAAGACCGGTTTGTATCTCACGTTTAAACTGATTTGAGGTATCATATTGTATACATTAGCGGACTAGTTTGAATCTGCAAAATAACACTTTAGTAGGTTGTACAGGGTGTTCGGAAAGTGGCGCACCACCATGAAAGGGGGTAATTGGGTGGTCTCCCAGAGTACCAAAAAAAATGTTAAAAAAAAATTCCAGGCTCTCTGTTTTCGCAGGAGGACCAAAAAAAAATTAGGAAAATAGCAACATTGCTGAACTGTTCCTCCAATAATTTAAATTTCCAGTATTCAGAGCCATAGTAACGTTGCTGTTGTATTGTTGGCGTTAGTCAGGTCAACTCATAAAAGAGTAATGTAATGTCCGTTTTTTTTTAAAACCACCAACACCGCAATCTTCCCCTGCATTACAACCGGCAACGTTGCCTAGGGAGATTTTTGGTGAGAAAATAGTTGTCAAATTTTTGACATTTCTGAAAATTAGGCAGTGTTTCCGTTAAAAATGTTTCTTTTACAGCCTGTTGAATTGCAAATGAAAGGATTTAATAGTGAAAAGACTCGGCACAGCCTGAAAGGCCGTTTTGTGTAATCAAATTGTCAATTAGGCAGCTAACCTATTTGATTTTATCACCAAAAAGTCATCATCGACGATGTTGCCGGTTGTAAAGTGCTGGGAGAGTGCGGTGTTGGTGGGTTTTTAATAAAAAAAAAACGGACTTTAGCTATGGTTTCACGTGAACGATGCCACACTGATCGAGATTGTTGATTTAAAAATTTTGTCAACAGTTTTCAGGCATTTCTTACAAGATTTTTCCAATTTTTTTTGCACCATGCCTGTGTGCAAAATGTCCTTTAGGTTACAAATTCATTTGAACGTAAAATTATTGCACAGAAATCGTTAATTTTGGCATCAAACTTTTCCTCTTCAATTCATCATACCTCGAAAAATCGACGACATGGATTTTTTTTAACATTTTTCCGGTGATCTATTGTCCGATGACACAGTATCACGGTGGTGCGCGATTTTCCGGACACCCTGTATAATTGTTTGATATTAATACGTTTTATAAGACTTCTACAATAAAGTAAAACATTCAGTCCCAGAAATCTAATACGCAAAAATGAAAATACAAAAACTAATTTACGAAAACAAAAATTCGAAAATACAAAAATACGAAAATACAAAAATACGAAAACAAAAATACGGAAACAAAAATACAAAAACGAAAATACGAAAACTGATTTACAAAAACAAAAATTCGAAAATACAAAAATACGAAAACGATTATACGAAAACGAAAATACGAAAACGAAAATGCGAAGACGAAAATACGAAAACAAAAATACGAAAACGAAAATACGAAAACGAAAATACGAAAACGAAAATACGAAAACGAAAATACGGAAACGAAAATACGAAAACGAAAATACGAAAACGAAAATACGAAAACGAAAATAATACGAAAACGAAAATACGAAATTACGAAAACGAAAATAATACGAAAACGAAAATACGAAAACGAAAATACGAAAACGAAAATACGAAAACGAAAACGAAAATACGAAAACGAAAATACGAAAACGAAATTACGAAAACGAAAATACGAAAACGAAAATACGAAAACGAAAATACGAAAACGAAAATACGAAAACGAAAATTCGAAAACGAAAATGAAAATACGAAAACGAAAATACGAAAACGAAAATACGCAATTTGAATCAGCAATATGCAACTTTAACGGAATAGTAACTTATAACTGTTTTTCAGTGAAATTTATGTTTCACGTTTAAACCGATTTGAAGTGTCATTTTTGTACTTTAGTAAATTTATTTGAATCCGCAAAATAACACTTTAGTAAGAAGACTTAATTATTTGAACCAAACGTCTCAGCACTTTAATAAGAAATCGTGAAACTTTCAGTCCCAAAAATCTATTTTTTATAAAATGGTGCTACTTTAGCAGACTAGTACTGTAACGTTACTTTAGCTGACTAGTATCTTAAAACGTCTTGATTGGTATCGAGATAATAAGATCTTATGTGAATCGCACTTGCTTTTGATTCGATTTCGCTAAAACTCTTTTTAACACACTTGTCGTGGAGCCGTACTTACAGTTGCTTGAATGTAAATAACTACATATTTCGTACTCAGTTCGCAAAACCATACCTACTTTAGTGGACTCGTCTGGACTCGCTTAACGAACTACTACTTTTAACTGTCTTTTAGTGAGATTTGTATTTTACCTTTAAACTGACTTAAGGTGTCATTTTTATACTTTAGCAGACTCATTTGAATCCGCAAAATGACACTTTATTTGGTATAGGTTTATACGTCCCAGCAGCTCAACACGTTTTAAAGAACTCCTCCGATAAAGTAAAATATTCCGTTCCAGAAATCTAAAATTTATAATATGGTGCTTCTTTCGCAAACAAGTAAAGTAGCGTTACTTTATTGTACTAGTATCATAAAACGTCTTGACTGGTATGGAGATACTAAGACTTCAAAACCACATTTTAGTAAATCCGTCGGAATGCGCTAATTGCAACTTTAACGGACTAGTACTTTTAACTGTCTTTAAGTGAGATTTATGTTTATGCCAATTTGAAGTGTCATTTTTTATACTTTAGGGGACTCGTTTAAATCTGCAAAATCTCATGAATGTACTTAAAAATGCTATTTTAGTAGACTAGTTCAAAAAAACTTAAAAGTTTCAAAAATAATAATGACGTAATATCAGTATTACTCCTCGTGTCAATTTGACTCCACGTGTCAATGGCGTTCGTCATTATTTTCATTTTAATTTTAATTTTTCAAAAATGTTTCTATTTTAATGAACCGACCTTAATCCGCCCCTGCACATGTCGAAAGGCCGGAATTTGCATTGTGACGCACCAGGAACCATAAAATTATCGATTTTGCGTTTCCGTGTCTCTATTTACGAGATTCATGCTCGATTTACCCGTTTTATGAGCAGACGCACAATTCGCTAAAGATTTTTTTTTAGAAAATTTCCACGCAAAATTAGCATTCCTAATTCATACTAAAAAACTTTTCGGGTTGTACTACAAATTACGCTCTTTTCCTTTTATTATTTATTGTCGACATAATAAGTGATCTTAAACGGAAGTTTTGACATGTGTAATGACACTAATAGTTCTGTGGTATTGTAACCTTGGATGTAATTACTGTCGTGAATGAGAAACGCGACATGATAATTTATCGTCTTTTTTCTCGGATGACTCTAAGTTTGCCGTGTAAACGTGCTCAACTAAAAATTGCGAGTTTTTGATGCTTTTCAACACCTTTTTGATTCCACAGAACTCCGCAAATTGCCATCCAATCAAGCGCGTAAACGGGCCTTGGTAAGTGGCTTGAATGTGATCAATTCGACTGAAAAAACGCCGCTCGATTTACCTTTTCCAAATTGTTCTGGTAATTAATTCATCGATTTTCAACGTATAAACAAGTTGAACTTTAATCGATTCGAATGGGAATGACAAGTTTGTTTTTTCCTTAAGTTCGTTGGCGCGGCGGAGGGTTCGGAGGTGAGTGAAAAATTGTATTTGAATGGAAAGGTCAGTGTTAAGGTTACGTGTTGTTCAATGGAACGAGTTTTGGTTGATTCGGACGAAAATAAAAAACATCCATCATTTCTTGAAAGAACTTATTGGAAAAAAAATTGGTCCCCGCTTGGCCATCAAAGATGTATTTTCGACGATTCGTGCAGTTAAAGGTCATCGAGGTCTTTGGATGGGATTTGCAGGAATTTTTGAGTGTTTGAAAGCGTCTTAGGAAGCTTGTCTTTCTCCGGAAAGTGAATTTTTTATTTAGTTTTTCCGGACTCCTTATATTTAATAGTATTTATTTATATTCGTGAAAGCCCGCTTTTAGACTTGTTTGATTTTTCTTTATTTATTTAGTAGAATTATCAGGATCCTCTAAACTCTTTTAAATCTTTTAACCGCAAATATTTGTTTTAAGAAATTGGAAATACGGTCCTGTTTAATCAAACTCCGACTCTCAATTGCCCGTTTCTATTCTTAACAACTTGTGGTGCAGTCACATGACTGCATTACAGCACTCTTTTTTATTATACAATTTATTTTGTCGAGTTAAATAAAAAAACAAAAAACTTTTTCACAAAATTTCGCATTTTTCTATGTCAGTGTTTTAAACGCCTTATTACAGTATTGGTTATAAATTGTTTCCGTCGCTTTAATACTCTTTAAAGCATTGTTTTGTCAAGCATTGTTGGTACATACTTCTGATGTCCTCGAGTTGTAATGTGCACGTGTGATATACAATTTTTTTTCTACAATCGCCCACACATTAAAAAGTACAAATATATTTTATTTTATTTTTTAATTTTTATATTTTAGTCAAATAACATCAAAACAAGCCGTGCAATTAAAAATAGGTGACGTAATGTAGCTTCATTATAGCACTAGTTAAGAAGTTTAGTACATCACGCATTTTTTTATCACTCAAAATGTGATGCAATTGAGCTCATTACAATGACATAACTAAAACGAGTTATATAATTCCAGTTTTACAACGGTATTCAAGTTTTGACCTGAATATACTCATTATACAACAAGTGATATAATGTGATTATATTACATTATTCATTTTTTATGATTTAACTCATTTCGATGACATTCGACTTGTCAAACATGGCAAAATGTAACAAAATTTTACATTTTTTTAGTGGAGAGCTGTTGTAGATAAAACGTTGTATATCATACTTAAGCGAAATGGCATAATAAGCTTATAACTTATAAGCTCATAATCATAAACAATCTTCCTTGTTTATAATTTATTTAGCAATTCTCTCACTATAAAAAACTAAATTATTTAAAAAAAATACGAAAACAAAACAACGAAAATAAAAATACGAAAAAGGCAATACGAGTCTGATAATAACAAAAAAAAACACAAAAACAAAAATAATACAAAAACGAAAATGAGAAAACAAACAATCAAAAAGAAACAAAAATACGATAACGACAATAGGATAACGAAAATTACGAAAACAATAAAACAAAAATACAAAAAAAATTTAAAACAAAAATAAAAAACGGTGAAACAAAACAAACGAAAATACGATAATGACTATACGAAAACGAAATACAAACACGACGAAACAAAAATACGAAATCCATGATACAAAAATACGAAAACAAAAACACAAAAACGAAAAGACGAAAACGAAAATACAAAAACAAATTACAAAAACGAAAAAAAAACCGAAATTATATATACGAAAATACAAAAACAAAAATACGAAATCGAATATACGAAAATACCAAAACAAAAATACGAAATCGAATATACGAAAATACCAAAACAAAAAAACGCAAATGCAGAAACTAAATTACGAAATCAAATATACGAATATACAGTAGTAAAAAAACGAAAATGCGAAATTCATTATATGAAATTACGACAACGAAAAAAAGGAAATACAAAAAAAACGACAAAAACAAAAATACATGAACAAAAACAAAAATAATACAAAAACGAAAATGAGAAAACAAACAATAAAAAAAAACAAAAATACGATAACGACAATAGAATGACAAAAATTACGAAAACAATAAAACAATAATACAAAAAAAATTAAAAACAAAAATAAAAAACGGAAAAACAAAACAAACGAAAATACGTTAACGACAATACGAAAATGAAATACAAACACGAAGAAACAAAAATACGAAATCCATGATACAAAAATACGAATACAAAAATACCAAAACGAAAAGACGTAAACAAAAATACGAAATCGAAAATACAAAAACAAATTACAAAAACGAAAAAAAAAACCGAAATTATATATACGAAAATACAAAAACAAAAATACGAAATCGAATATACGAAAATACTAAAACGAAAAAACGCAAATGCAGAAACTAAATTACGAAATCAAATATACGAATATACGTTAATAAAAAAACGAAAATGCGAAATTCATTATATGAAATTTCGACAACGAAAAAACGAAAATACAAAAAAAGACAAAAACAAAAATACAAGAACAAAAACAAGAAAACAAAAAAAAAACAAAAATGAGAAAACGAAAATACGATAACGAAAATACAAAAACAAAAATATTAAAAAAAAAACAAAAACAAAAATACAAAAACCTAAGTAGAAAAACAAAAACTTAAAAATTGAAAATACGAAAACAAAAATACAGAAACAAAAAAAACAAAAATACGAAAACAACAATACAGAAACAAGAAACGAAAATTAGAAAACAAAAATAAGACTACGAAAAAACAAAAATACGACAAAATGAAAACGAAAATTTGAAAATACTTCAACAGAAAAAAAAAGAAACAAAAACAAATACAAAAATAAAAATACAAAAACGACAATACAAAAACTAAAAAAAAAAATTGTAAACAAAAATCCGAAAACGAAAATGCCAAAATAAAGTATCGAAAATACATAAATGACTATACAAAAACGAAAAAACAAAATTACAAATTCGAAAAAAAAAATTCGTAAACGAAAATACATACGAAAATACGAAAAAGACAATACAAAACCAAAATTACAAAAATACGAAAAGGACAATACGAAAAAGAAAACAAAACATACGTAAACAAAAGAACGAAAATACGAATAGAATAATACAAAAACATAACTACAAAAACGACAATACAAAAAAAGTAAAAATGCGAAAACGAGAATACAAAAACAATACGAAAACAAAAAAACAAAAACAAAAATACATACAAGACAACACCAAAACAAAAATTTAAAAACAAAAAAAAATACAAAAATATGAAAACGATAATTAACAGGTGGCAAGCTGAATTGAGCCGCTGTCAACTTTACGAGCCTTGAATGAAAACCGTTTTGTTTGTTTTGAGAGGGCCACATGAATGGAAGATGATTTTTAGTCGCTCATTAGCCGCGGGGAACCTTGGAAGAAAATGTTCGTCATGGAAAAGTATAAAAATATACAGAGAGAATTAAAGTATTAAGTTTACTGTGGTTGCGGTTTCGCTTTGAAAGTCATTTTATTTGTTTTCATAATAAATACAGGCGAGTTGATGTGTACTTTCGGTGGCAATAAATAGAAAAAAAATTAAAAATTCAAAATTCGGGTCTATTTTCGGATCGTTACAACACATGGGGAATTATACAACAATGCGATGATGTCGGCATTTATATCGTCGCAATCAAGTTAAATTAAAGTTGTTATTACCTTAATTGTTGCTTGTCAACACAAAGATTCTTTTGTTGGACGTCAATTAACTCGGCTCACAAAAGGAAGCAGAAAAATGATTTGTCCGAGATATTTTTATTGTGTTTACTTGAAGAAAAGTCGTAAGTTAACAATACTTCTCAATATTGACTCGGAGCTAATTGTGGAGTTTATTATTTATTTGTTGATTTTATTTAGAAGCAGGTGATAAAATACCAGAAGGAATGAACAGCTGGATATTTTTACAGCAGTAAGTCTCGACACAACGGTTTCTCAATTTTTTTGCATTAAAATCTTTAAAATTTTAAAATCAATAATTGTGATATTCCAGCAACAAAAATGCTTAGACTAGTTGTTGTCGCATAATTGTTGTAATGCCGATTGTTAAAAGTTTTTTTCAATTTTCATAAAATTTTATTCCTCCAAAATTAAAATTTCAAAAAATTTTATATTTTAAAAACTGCCTGTGTAGAATTATTTTATCGTGTGGCAAACTTATTAATAGAATAAAATTGTCATTTTGAAAATTTTAGTCATAAATAAAGTAACATTATGAAAATTTTTCGCAATTTCAGTTTTTTTTAATTTTTTCAACTAATTTTGGAATTTGATTTGGTTTATTTAAATGTAAAAAATTTCTCAAATCTTTAGCTCACGTGATAAATAATTTAAAAATTCAAAATCTGCTTTGTAATGTGCTAATGTGTGCTTTGTAATGTGATTTAACAATTAAGTTCAACGGAGTATTTGCCACAAAATTTATTGCTATAGTGTTAAAAATGACTATTTTGCAAAAACTATTTTAAGATTTGGGCTTCTTAAAAATTTAAATTTCGAAAACTTTTAACATAATTTTAAAACTAAACTATTTTACAGAGAGACAAGCTTATTAGGGAAATTAAATTTATCAAATTAAAAATTTGGAAAAAATTTAATAATAAAATAACATTTTGAAAATTTTAAATTTTTGAAACAATATTTTTGTAGTCTGTCTTGTTTTTCTTATCATATTGGTATTTAGTTTCGTTTATTAAAAAGTTAAAAATTGTAACTTTCTTAAATCTTAGAGCTTTTGTCGGATAAATGACTAAAATTTGCAAAAACTTGTTTAAAATTCCAAAAATTTTGGTTTTTTAAAAATTTAAAATTTTTTTAATTACTTTGTAAATTGACAAGCTAATGGTAAATAGAAACTATAAGTTTACAAAAATATCAAACCCGAAAACAAATTGAAAAAATTTTTTCAAAAATTTTAAAAATTTTGCTTTTAAAAAAAATGAAATTAAAATTAAATTTAAAGAAAATTAAATTAGTCATCTAAACATCCTTAAAATTTTAGGTGATTAATAAAGTAACATTTTAAATTTTTTTTTTAAATTTTGGAAAATCTGGAATAATGTTTTTTGTTTTTCAAAATTTTGTTTAATAAACTTATGCCTTTTTTCAATAATTTAGTATTTGTTAAGGTTGTTTGTAAGCTAAAATTATACCTTGGCAAAGTCCCAAATTACTCAATTTAAAAATATTTTTAAAATAATTTTTGGTTTCATTAAAAAATAAAGTTTTTTAAATTTTTGGTTTTCAATAGTTCTGTAATTTAACTAGCCTAATAAGAAAAGTAAAACTAGTGTCCTAAACCATGTTTGCAAATTTTAGTCATAAAACTTAAACCTCACTAATTTATTAGATATCTTTAAAATTTAAAAATTTTGGTTTTCTTAAACAATACATTTTTACACTAACAGATTTTGCAGTTTGATGAGCACCGCGTTAAAGGTTTAATTTAAAGATTATATGTACATATATGTAGTGTCACAACTAACTTTAACATTTTTAAAACTATCTTTCTTTAAAAAAAATGGGTTTTTTTTTAAGTCTATTCATTAATATTATGAAGAAAACTTACAGCAGATTTAAAATTTTCAAAATTTTTTGAAACGTCAAACAATTTTTAGCATTTTTTGAAATATTTTTATAATTTAACTGATCTAATAAGATGATAAGATGACAATTTTTAAAATTTGCAGTCTTAACTCTATTTAGAAAAAACATTTGTTTTTTTAAATATGAAATTTTGTCGTGTAATTTCAATAATTTCTTAATTTAAAAAATTCTATTTAGGAAGTTTATTTATCTTTAAAAATCACAATTTTTATAGTACAACAAAAAAAATACAAATAATTAAAAAAATTACCGAACATTTTGATTAATGCTAGTGCAATATAAATAATTAGGAGTATTTCAGTTCAAAAATAAAAATTTACAAACATGTTTATTTTCAAAAAAAATCCAAAATTGGTTTAAAAAAAACATTTTTCCTATTTAATAAACTTATGAATAAATTTATAACTTAAAAATCCAACTCGGCCACCTAACTATCGTCCATTTTCAACGCCCGCGGCGTTGCCAAACGTGTCATGATGTCTCCATTTCCCGCGAAACTTAAAACTGAGCGGCAAAAGATCACCCCACATTTACTTCTCAATTTCGGCTCACACTCTCCCGTTTAATTAAATTTCCCCCATTTCATTCACTTTGTCATCCCGGAAACCCAATCAGTTCCCAGAATTGTGTTTGTCACGTCCCTGAAAAATTCCAGAAATTGCAATTTCCATAATAGCGCCAGCACAAATTATCTGCTGAAAACCACTGCAGCTAATTAATTTGGTTAATTACGAATAAATATCATGCGTGCACTCTCATGGTCAAATTTAAAGCTATGGAAACGAGTTATCTTTCACACGTCTGATTCTTGACCTACATTTTTCTAGAATTTACATTTAAAGGACGTGGCGCTTATTAATAGAAGAATTACAAATGTCGGAAAAAAAAACGATAAATTGACAAGTCGTGTCTGCTTAAAGAGGTTTTTATTGGAATTTTATTAATTTATTTAAATTGAGGTATTGTTTACTTTACGGTGGTGATTCAACTAATTTAGTACTTTTTCCACTATTTCGGTGCTTTAATAGATTCATTTTTTTAATATTATAGTTTTTGATAGTTCCGTCTCGCTCGAAGCAAGCGAAAAAAAAGCTGCTTTAGCGGACTAGTCTCATTGTGGATGAATTAGGCTTTCGTTGAATAATAGAAAAAAATCCTTAAAACTTCTATTTCCGCGAGATTAAAATAATATGAAACCGCTCCATCCCTGAAATTGCGTATTAAGAAAAGCTTTACATCTTCCCCCAATTTCCTGGAGGCCGTTCAAGAACTATTTCCGTTTCATCATGAATACAAGAGAATCCAATTTCTGGTGCAAAATCAGACATTTTGAAACGAAATTATTATTCGTAGTCTAAACAATCTGAGAACCACTCCGAAACAACTAAATTAAAAGACGAAGTTTCTAAAAGCCCCAGTCAATAAAACACAGTCCTGATCTGGATCTTAATTAAATATTTATCAGAAAATTCCCATTCGGGCCCCTAATTGTGTTTCTTCCGTCGGCGGCGTCGCGACGCTCGTTACATCATAAACATCGGTGAAGTTAGCGCCACTTGAGAGGGTTAATAAACAGATTTTTATTAAAGCACGTCCATTAACTTAACGAACTATAAATATAAAGTAAGTCTAGTTCAAGGCCAGTCAAGTTTAATCAATTCGACCGGTGAATTTATTTGTTTTACCGTTGTTTTGTCAGCGTCGAGGAGAAAATTTCGTTTTTCTAGATAATGGTAATTACAAGAGGGTTGAGGGTTGTTTTTATTGCAGGAAAAAAGACGCCTCAAGTGGAAATAATTGTAATCGATTTGTAATGTCGAAGAGTGGGCTCTTTCAGGTAGACAGATATAATTACATGTTGCCAGTGATTACGTTTAATAATAGTAGTAATAAAGATAATTTGCACTGTCAAAGTTAATCGGAATTATGATAATTGGTACAAAATGTTTTCTGCGATGGAACACAAAGAAATGTGACGTTTATTTATCAGGTTTTAGTGTGACACTTTGTCACTAGTTCTTGAGAAGATTGGTACATTAATAATTGAATAATTTACGAGTTTCACACACTATTTTTTCGTCGAGTGAAAAACATCGTTTATTTTTATTTTATTGCACTAGGACGGAACAGTTTGACAGTAAATACAAAGATGAAATCCAATTTACAAAAATCGAGCAACTCAAAGTACCGCACAAGAACCGTATAATCTGTATAGTAGAAGATTTTTATCAAGTTTTTTGACCAATAATCTATCCAAACCAGAATTAATAATCATTTTTCTTAGGTAAAAAAGCGCGAGAAAAACGATGGCAAAAACCGCATCTTAGTTTCGGTAATTTTGAGCATTATACATTTTGAAAAAAAAAAATTCAATATCCGAAACTTTGGCGCTTCTAACTCAGTTATTTGTTGACCTACGGTAAAACTTTGCACCGTTTTAGATTTGGCGTAAAATGAGAACACAGGTAGTTTTAAGTGAATTTTAAATTTGGGAAACGTGGGGACTAATTCTTATTGGCTGAAGATCGAAAGAAACGTTGTTAAAAACAGCTTTTTTTTATTAACGTTCCAAAAATATCAAACTTAAAAAATTAAAAAAAAAACCGTTTCCTTAATTGTAAGATAAACGCTGCTTATTACCTATAAAAGGTCACAATTTTAATGGCGGATGGTGTATATGAAAGCTGAGTGTATCTGGCAAGTTAAGGGTTTTCACCAAAGTTAAGGGGTGTCAAAATAAGTTTGTTTACATTTTGATTGGCACTTTTGGTTGAATCAGGAATTTATTGAAAGTGTAAAGAGATTTAAGTCTCATTTGATAAAAACTGGATAATAAAAGATTTCAATTGCTTGATGTGGAGGTTTTTTTGACTACTAAACATGTTTGTATAAACAAATCGCCTATTGTTCCGAATTGAACTTTTGGGCGAACATTTTGCGTTCTTTTAATCAAATCTGGGTTTAGATTCAAAGCGAGTGAAACTATTGAGGTTCAATGAGCAAGAAGCGACGAAGTTATCAATGTTTCGATTTTCGAATGTTATTTTTTTTTTGTGGAAGAATCGAATAATTTTAATGACGGGTTTCAAAGTGAGGGTTTTAATTTGACGATCAGAACTTGTTAAGCCATAAACTAAACATTTCTTGCACCCACTGCATCCTCTTATGTTAATTACAGTTAAAAACTACCACGATGGGTTATGTTCAATAACGACAGTTAAAAACTACCACGATGGGTTATGTTCAATTACGACTCTTATTTTTCAGTTTTTTAGATCCATCTTTTAATCAAAAGAATCACTACACATAACGAACAAAAACATTGACGATTTTTCTCTAAATTTTGAGAAAATCAAATAATTTCTCAACATTCCTATTGTGTCTGTCACTTCGGCTAATTGTAAACAAAGTTAACTGTCAACAAAACAATGCATGCGACCTAATAAACCAAAAAATATCACTAGAAGGTACAACCTTATACACAATTTTGCGTACAGTTCCAAAATTTGAGCACATGTTGGTCACGATCAAAATAAACAGCGTATAGCTAGGCTTCTATACTAAAAAAATATTACTTTTTTGAACTCGGAATATGTAAAACCGAATTCTTAAGTAAATAAGCCCAAGAAAAACGATGGTAAAAACCGCATCTGTCTGTCCGTTTTAGTTTAAGAGATATCGAGCTTTATACACAGTGTGGGCCAAAACTCAAGCCTAGAAGAAAAAGGACAAGTGCCGACAGCAAACAAGAAACCAAAAATGCAATTTTTTTGTCGTATTGTGTACCAAAACCCAAAAATTACATAATAAAATTGTCCAATCCCAGAAGCTCAATTGCAACTACTGATATTTGAATGGTGTTATGCAACAAAGATCCAATCATCTAGCAACGTGCAAGTATATCCTTCAGAGCCTGCACATTGCTTCTTTGTGGTTGGTCACCTTTTTTATGTCTTTTCTCCAAGAGAGTTAGAGTTGAGAATTTTTTTTATTCAACTTACACATTCGTTGTTCTCAATATCACCGGTTTTCGGCTAGGCGCGAGTACCTGTACACGTACATTACGAAACTTAAAATTCACAATACGAAAATTTAATGCTTTCTAATTACAAAATTTATGGACGTATGTTAAAAATCCAAACAGTTTTGGATTACACTTAAAATTCCAGAAATTAGCCTAATTGGAATACAATTTTCAAAAACAAATAGTCGATGACATTAAACGAATTAAAAAAAATTGAAAATAAAATTTTAACAATGTCAGTATTCAATTTACTAGTTTTAGTTGACGCAGGAGCGTAATGGGTGCGTTAATGCGACTGCAGAAAAAATATTGCTTGCTACGCGTGCGAAATAGGGTTTACGCACGGTACCCGTCTATAATAAATATATTTTTTTAAAATATAGCGCCTATAAGTGAAAGTCTCATGTCCTTTTCTGTTAAACCTTCTCAGAAATCAAAGGAAAATTAATCTAAACATATTCTTTTTTACAATATGATTTTTTTTCACAGTAAAAACTTGGCAATGCTGGTCAACCCTTTCTAATAAAATTTTACATTCGGCAGTCTCCGTAACTAAGCAACTAATATTAAGTGCTTTACAATGTTGCGACATTGATAAATTTTAAAAAACTTGGTTTGAACCACTTTTTGTGCGTTTTTTAATACAGAATATCAATAATTGTAAAAAATCTAATGTCTAATCATGAAATTGTTATAAAAAGTTTATCCAACTAGAGTTGGATCGTTTATAAAAGAAAGCTTTTTTTTTAGTTAAAAAAGTACAAATATCGTTTTGCTTTTCTGGAGCTCAGAAAAGTATTGGCTGCAACATGATAGGTAGCATGGTCGCCTTTTTTCATCACCCTGTACATGTAGAAGCCCCTTGTGTCATTAAATCGTTACGTGTGCACAAATGACATAGAGTATAAATTGAGCTTTAGTTCAGAATTCTAAAAAATGTTACAATGACAAAAAAAATAACAGTAATGAAATTGTACGCAATAAATGATATGATTGCATTGCGTTGGAAAATATTGCACACAAACGTTTTTTTTTCTACGAAGGAAACGAAAAACCTGCGAACTCGGCAACTCGCCAGTTTCTCATTAAATTTCCGCTTGATTTGATGGCAATGTTTAAAAAAGAATTTCGATTTTCAATACTTTCCAGAAAATTAAGAACATATCTATGTTGTTAGCGAAGTGTGCTTGGAATTTGTATCGGGCAGTGCTGCCAATAGGGACAAATATTAATCAAAATTCTAATTTCTCACCAGATTTATACATTCGTCTTGATGTCTAATATACTTCACATTTACTGGTTCGTATATTCAGCGACAGGAAAATAGGACATTGTAATATATGCACTCATATTTTACAGAGATGTATTGGGTGCAATCTTCTTACCATAAAATACATAACTTTTCTACGTTTTTAGTTCGTCGCAATATATGAAAATCGATAAATTGTTTAACCTTGAAACAAAAAATGACAAAATAAACGACTGGAATACTTAAAGTGAAAATTGCTATATTGCAAAGAAAATTGGATAGGCATGCTTCGTATTAGAGGCACCTAAAATTAATTTCGTTTTGAAAGACAGCACCGGTTTAGTTCAAAGTTTGCACGTAGGTATATGAATTTTGGTGTTTTCTTCCGATTGGCACAATTTTTACCAAGATGGAAGCAAGTTTTGGAAAAGACAAGTGAAAAATTTGAGGAGTTCAAAAATTTTGGCGAAGATCATTACTTTCGCCGTAAAATCTCCAATTTTAGATCAACTGCTACGACTTTTACTGGTCTTAAAGAGAATTTTATGTCAAATTTAAAGAAGGAAGAAGGAAATATTTGAGTTTGAATTCATCTAGTGGCTAAGAAAATTTTGGAACATTTACTTTAAAAAATGTTCTTGTATCTTTAGAACTACTGCGTTAATTTAGTTCAAAGCTTGCACGTTTATAAATTTTGGTGTTTTTTTATTAGTATTATATCTATGAGAACTGCACCAAGTTTTGGGTAAAAAAAGTTAAAATTTTAATGTGACGTCCAAAAATTTTGACCAAGATCATTCAAGTCGCCGTAAAATCCCTTATTTTAAATCAACTGCTACGAATTCCACACGCCTTGTAGAGAAATTAATGCCAAATTTAGGAATGTAACCACATGTTATTTACGCCCCCGGACTGCGAAAATATTTAGGTTTAAACCCTTCTAGTGAGTTCGAAAATTTTGAAACATTTACTTCGGAAAATGTTCGTGTAACTTTAGAACTACTATAGCGATTTAGTCCAAAATTTGGATGCTTCTAGATTTTGATGCGTTTTTTCGATAGGTACTATATTTGTTAGGATTTGAGAAAGTTTCGACATAAAAAAAACATTTTTGTTGCAAAGTACAAACTTTGTAATTAGAACTACTGATAACCCTATAAAACGTAAATAATATAATTTCAGATCATTGGCTGTAAAGGGTTATACTTGTTTACGCAGATTTTTGTGAGAAACTCAGGGTTGTATTCAAATTTTATCTACATCTACAGACAGCTGAAATATTCGAGTCAAAATTTGTTGAAAATGTACTTTCAAAAGTGTCTTTTAAACTACTATATTGATTCACTTAAAAGATTGTTTACTTAAAGATTTTCACACATTCCTTCAATTGGTGCTGTATTTACCAGGATCGGATCGTAATTTTCAAGTAAAAAATGAAAATTTTAATGTCGGTTCAAAAATCTTGGCCACAATCAATATAATAGTTGTGTCATTTTAGTTTGATTACTGTGTAATGCATACATTTTACGTAGTTTTTCATAAGCAATTTAAAGATGTGCTCAGATTTTTTTTACGTCCTCAGATTAAAAAATTATTGGCATTTAAACTTATCGACTAGGCCAACAATTTTTAGAACAGTCACAGTCGAAAATGTTTTTGTAACTTTTGAACTACTGTACCGATTTAGTTCAAACTTTACACGATTATTAATTTTGCTGTTTTCCTTCGATTGGTTCTATATTTGTTAGGACTAAAACAAGTTTTAGCTATGAAAAGTAAAAATCTTAATGTGACGTTCAAAGATTTTGACGAAGATCATTAATGTCGCCGTAAAATCCCTTATTTTAAATCAACTGCTACGAATTCCACACGCCTTGAAGAGAAATTAATGTCAAAATTGGGGATGTAATCACATGTCATCTACGCCCCGGACTGCGAAAATATTTAGGTTTAAAACCTTGTAGTAAGTCCGAAAATTTTGAAACATTTACTTCGGAAAATGTTCGTGTAACTTTAGAACTACTATAGCGATTTAGCCCAAAATTTGGATGCTTCTAGATTTTGATGCGTCCTTTCAATAGGTACTATATTTGTTAGGATTTGAAAAAGGTTTGACATGAAAAATACACTCTTTATTGCAAAGTACAAACTTAGTAATTAGAACTACTACAAAACGTAGGTAGTATAATTTTAGATCATTTTCTGTGAAGTGTTATACTTATTTACACAGACTTTTGTGAGAAACTCAGGGTTGTATTCAAATTTTATCTACATCTACAGACAGCCAAAATATTCGCGTTTAAAATTTTCGAGTGAGTCGAAATTGGTTGAAAATATATTTTTAAAAGTGTCTTTTAAACTACCATATTGATTCACTTAAAAGATTGTTTACTCAAAGTTTCTCACACATTCTTTCGATTGATGCTGTATTTACCAAGATCGAACCGTTATTTTCTAGAAAAAAAAATGAAATATCCAAATATCTTGGGCACGATCAATATAATAGTTGTGTAATTTTAGTTTGATTACTGTGTGCATTCATTTGACGTAGTTTTTCATAAGCAATTTAAAGGTGTGCTCAGATTTTTTTCTACCTCCTCAGATTAAAAAATTATTTGCTTTTAAACTTATCGACTGGGCCAGCAATTTTTAGAACAGTTACAGTCGAAAATGTCTTTGTAACTTTTGAACTACTGTACCGATTTAGTTCAAACTTTACACGATTATTAATTTTGCTGTTTTCTTTCAATTGGTACTATATCTACTAGGACTGAAGCAAGTTTTAGCTATGAAAAGTAATAAACTTGATCTGACGTTCAAAAATTTTGACAAAGATCATTAATGTCGTCGTAAAATCCTTAATTTTAGATTAATTGCTACGGATTTCAGTTGCCTTAAAGAGAATTGTATGTAAAATTTAGAGATGTGTTCAGATGTCATTTACACCCCCGGACTGCGGAAATATTAAGTTTGAACTCTTCTTGTGAGTCAGAAAATTTTGTAACATTCACTTCAGAAAATGTTGTTGTAACTTTAGAACTACTATTTCGATTTAACTTAGAATTTGGATACATGTATATCTTGATGCATTCTTCTTATAGGTACCGTATTGGTTACCTTTTTAAAAAGTTTTGATAATAAAAAATAACAATTTTAATGTTAGGTTCAAAAATTTTGGTCGCGGTCAATAAAATAGCTGGGTATTACGTAATTTTAGTTCGATTGCTGTAAAGTGCTCACATCTGACGTAGTTCTTTGTGTGCAATTTAAAGATATGCTCGAATTTTTTCTACCTTTTTGGACTGTAAAAATATTGGGTTTAAGCTTATCGACTGTGCAAACAATTTTTGAAACAGTCACATTCAAAAATGTTCTCGTAACTTTTGAACTACTTGACCAATTTAGTTCAAAGTTTGCACATTTAAAGATTTGAGCGTTTTCTTTCGATTGGTACCAATTGGAGCGAATTCTGGCTGCAAAAAATGGCAATTTTAACGCAAAGTACTGAAAAGCAGAAAAATGCAATTTTTTTCTCGATTTATATCTCGTCTCAATATAGTAAAATTGATAAATCGTCCAATATTGAGACAAAAAATGGCGAAACAAACGACTGCAATACTTAAAGTGAAAATTGCTATATCACGAAGAAAATTGGATAAGCATGTTTCGTATTAGAGACGCCTAAATTTAATCTTGTTTTGACGGAAAGTGATTTTATTTTCCACTGCTTGGCGTTCGAAATTAAAGTGAAAACTCGAGTGGCGACAGAAAAAAGTTTAAGGAAAGAACACCAAACTAGAAAAAACCAAGGAAAAATTGACGAGAATTTTTAGCACTAGTTATACAATATTGCCATTTCGAAATAAAATAACCACGACAATGTCAACTTTATTTATTTATTTTACTCATAAGTAGGCTTAGGCTATTCTATTTATTATATGAGCGCTCCACATCATGCATAAAAATGCAACGCCACCTTGATGACTTTTTTAATTAAACACCCGCTAGCTCCCTGTAATGGAAAATTTAAATAAATTAGAAATTCAAATGAGAAGACACAGAAATTACATTAGTAACAATAAGGCCGGTAATCAATTAATAACGCGGAATAAAATAATTACGTTGTTCTAGGTGGACATTGAACATTACAAGTACGACAAAAAACAATTTCGGAGACAAGCGTGACGTCTACCGCTTTTATTTCGGTTTGTTTACTCGTCTCGTAGGTCAAAGTCAGAAACGGTCTTGAATTTCTACGTCCAGCTTAGAGACGATTTAGTAACTTTTAGTCTGATTGCAGTGCATCCACCGGAACTTTGGTTGCGACAAACGAGCTTCGAATACTTCGTGTTAGTTTAAGCTCTTCATTTCAGATGCGCAAAGTAGAAAAGCACTCAATAATTAAATTTGCATAAACCGATTTTTAGTAATTTATGGTGGTTTTAAAGCCAGGCTTTGGTACCAGCTGCTGCATTAATTTTAATCGTATTTTCCAATATTTTTTTTATTTTCTGAGTTGTTTGTTAGAACTTTGTGTTGGTCGCCCTGGATACGCTAATAAGTGAGTTTTTCACATTCAATCATTGAATTTTTGATACCTCAAAGCAGATTTCGAAAAAAAAACATCTTTTAACCAGAAATTTAATTGTCCATAAGTCAGTTATTTGTTGAAGTTCTGGGATTTTGAGCACGGATTTAGATTCAGCGTAAAATTCTGCGTAAAGTGAGCTCTAGTAACGTGAGTTGAATAAAGTAAACTAGATATTGACTAGAATAGAGTTTCAGAAGGTTTTTTCTTGGGATGATATTCAAAAAACTTTTTAAAGGTGAAAACGACAATTAATGTTTTGTAGTCAAGCAAATACCAATCAAAAAAGCGGTTAAAAAAATTTATAATCCGGACAAATTTCAGATTGGAAAAATTAGTAATTCACGAGAGACGGTTAAAAAAAAACACTAATTTTTTTCATCGATTAAATCGTTTTTTTTTTTTAAATTGACCATTAAATTTTAAATATCTCAAAACGGATTCTTAATAAACAAATTGCGACAAAAACGATGGTAAAAACCGCATTTCTTTATCTATCGATTCTGAGATATGGACCACCAATTGTTTGAGACCTGTAAAATTTTGACTGTATGACGACAACTCAAAGTTTTAATTGGATATAATTCAGTTATTTGTTGACGTATTAGAATTTTAAACACAGATTTGGATTCAGCGTAAAATTCTGCGTAAAATGAGCTCAAATAACGTGAGTTGACTTAACAAGTAAACTAGATATTGACCGGAATAAGGTTTCAGAAGAATTTTCTTGATGTAATATTCATATAATTTTTTAAATATGAAAACGACATATAATGCTTTTGAGTCATATACCAAACGAAAGAACAGCTCAAAATCTCTCTTCTGGCCAAATTTCAAACTAGTTTGCAAGAGGTCGTCAAAAAACAAAAACTTCAATTTATTTATAGATAGAATTTTTTTTATTTTCAAAAAACCGACCATAAACTTTTGAATAATTTAAAGCCAAATTTTGATAAACAAAATGCGAGAAAAACGGTGGCAAAAATCTCTTGTAGTTTCTGAGATATGAAGCACTGACAGTTCGAGACCTTCAAATTTTTGGCCCCCTATTGCCAACCCGAAGTTTTAATCAGCCATAACTCAGTTATTTGTAGAAGCACTAAAATTTGGAGCAAAGATTTAGACTCAGCGTAAAATCCTGCGTATAATGAGCCTCAATATCTTAAGTTTGCTTCACAAGTAAACTAGACATTGATCAAAATAGATTTGAAAAAGGTTTTTTCTTGAGGTCATATTTAAAGAACTTTTTCAGTCCGAAAACGACATTTAATGTTTTTGAGTTATCTACCAATTCAAAGAGCAGCTCAAAATCAATCATCTGTCCAAATTTTAGATCGTTACAACAAATAGTTTACCGGAAATTTGAGCACGGATTTGGATTCATCGTGAAATTCTGCATAAAATGAGTCCAAATAAGGAAAAAAAAAAATCTTCAATATCAAGGAAAGAGGTCACGGCTCAACCACAATTTTGAATAATCTTGAAGGAAATCAAAAAATTAAACGTGTTGAGGATTTCCGGGCAAACAAATAGTCGCTGTTCATTACAATAATTGTTTATAAGCGAAAAACAAGTTTGTCTAGAAAATATTAATTTTATAAATTATACCGTAAATCCACTTATAATTCCATTAGTCAAAACAAAACGTCCAACAAAAAAGATGACATTTTTGATTGGTCATGAACAGAAAATACCATTAAAAAATCATTACCACTGGTTATTGACCAATATTTTTTTATTTTTAATGGGAAAAAAGTGTAAACGACAGCAGGAAATACACCCCAGTCTGTAAATTTAAGTAATTGTTCCGTTTAGTGGCTTGAATGTGACCACTAACAGTCACTTTGTGTCTATTTCCTCGACAAAGCTCTAATTTCAAATATTTTGGATTCCTCGCCCTAAATTTAAATTCAACCCCAAACTTCTATTTCCAGGAAAACCCGCGTCTGCTTTCATTTAGATATACAACGAATTACAAACTCCAATATCCGAGTTTCTATCGATGCATTTTTTCGCCTCAAAGAATTAATCTAAACTCGTCGAACTCCTCCGGTTCGTTTGCAAGAAATTGGAATCACCAACATGTCAAACAGGAAGTAATAAAAACTCCATGCAAAATGAGAAAGTTGGTCCCATTGGCAACAGACCGCCATTTCGTCGAGATGAACTGTCGCGATGATTTATTTTCCATAACGGAAAACAGAATAATTTATATACAAAGAAAAGTAGGTGTTTTGTGCTCGGTCCGCTAGATCATATATTATTGGAACCGTCCGGAATCCGTGCGACTTTAAGGGTCCCGCACCGTAAAGCGCAGAATACCGCTTCGCAATGCAAAACGAAAATCCAAATTGCGGTCACACCCTATTAGTTGGAATGGTGAACGAAATATGAATAAGTTGCTGAAACACTTTTGTTTTAGGGTACGAAGCCGGTTTTTGAAAAAAGTTGTTAATTGTTTTTATAAAAAATAAAACGTTTAAATTCTAAAATCCATTTTCAGAAGAAGTTATAAGCCGTACCGTTTTAAAAAAATGCCGAGGTTGTAGCAACTTTTATTTTACATTATGGTACGAAGCCGTTTTTTCTTAAAAGTCGCAACTTTTTTAGTTATTGTGAAAAAAGTCCATCACAAAATAGGGCAATTTTTGCGAAGATAGGCAACTCAACATTCTTCTGGATGCATGATTTACGATATGCAGTCAAGTACTTAATACTCTTCATGGGGTGTCTGTCCCTTTATGCCTGCAGTGAAGAGACCCATCCTGTCATAAAAGAATCCGAGTTTTCAAATACAATTTTTACTTCATGGGTTTCGAGTCAACAACAGTTTTTGCAATTCGCAAAATTTGCAATTCGAAAAATGGTTTATTTGTCATGAATATCTTATTACTTGGATTTTTAATTTTGCTTATCAAAAATTATCAAAAATACAATTTGTTCCCAAACATCAAATTGGTGGGAATAAATTTGTATTTTTGATAATTTTTGTCAACACCTAGAGTTGATCCAACAATTTTCTTTTAATTTTGCAATTTTTATTTTGTATTAAAAAAGTAGGCTATTAGGAAGTCGCAGATAAAACGTTGTATCTCACACGAAGAATAGCAGTCATATAATCTCGTGCTCTTATTACATGCCTCGGGCTAACGCCCTTGACAAGTCACTCACCACACTCATAATTATAATGATGTCTCTATCCCACTGGTTACATAATTCGCGATCTGAGAACTATAAGGTTCTAAGTGATTTTTTGTAATATGTAATTTAAATTCTTTGTTTTGCGATTTTGTTTAACATTTTCTATCAAGTATAAAAAAGAAGTAAGTTAATACTTTAATCCGCCCAAAATGATATTATGTAATAGATTCTGTCGTTTTTAATTAAATAGTTAATAAATTAAAAATATCGCGACGTGAAAATTATAAGTTTCAAACGGGTCGATTTCAAGTCACTGCGTTAATGCAAATTTGCAACCGTTGCTAAGGTATGAGCAATGTGATTGGCGTTGCTATGTTGCAAATGGGATTTGCAGTAACGCAAGTCACACTTGAAATCGACCCCTAAGTGTTTTTTTGTGAAAATTTAAATTGTCTGTTTTGCGATTTTTTTAAACATTTTCTATCATGTACAGGGTGATTTTTTTAAAACGGCAGGCGTTGTAGAATTTTTATTTATGAACCGATTTCAAAAATTTAAAAAACAAATTAAATGGTTTTTAATTTACTATAAACTGATGATTTTAAAATTTGTCTAAATGTCTTAGTATCTTTTGGGTGATAATCAACTTTCTTATTTTAAATTGGAACCCATTTTTTTTTAATAATTTGGAAGATATTAATTTTCTTGATTCAGAAATGTGTAATATGTTCTACTTTTACCAAAAATATTTTTAAAAGAATTATCAAAATTGAAAAAAAAAGCAATAAAAGTTAATAAAATCTAGGTGCATGGTGTCAAACAAAGAATGCCGTTATTGTAATGTCAAAAAGCAGCAAATAACAGAAAGGATCGGCATTTTTTCTTGAAATTATTAATAACAAAAGACAATAATAATTACAAATAAGAAAAAACAACTACCTAATAAGGTGTAGCCCCATCTTGTTGAAAGAAAACTTTCTGTTATTTGCTGCTTTTTGACATTACAATAACGATATTGTGTTATTTGACACCACGCACGTAGATTTTATTAACTTTTATTGCCTAAATTTTTCATTTTTGATATTTTTTTTTTAATATTTTTTGTAAAAGTAGAACATATTACACATTTCTGAATCAAGAAAATTAATATCTTCTAAACTATGAAAAAAAAAATATGGGTGTCAATTTAAAATAAGAAAGTTGAGTATCGCCCAAAAAATACTAAGACATTTAGAAAAATTTTAAAATCATCAGTTTATAGGAAATTAAAAACCATTTAATTTGTTATTAAAATTTTTGAAATCGGTTCATAAATAAAAATTCTACAACGCCTGCTGTTTTTAAAAAATCACCTTGTAATAAAAAAGAAGTGAGTTAATTTTTTAACAAGCCAAAATGACTTAAATAGGCCATTTTTTTAAATAAATGCTTAATAAATTAAAAAGATATCACTGATAACGTGAACACTGATCAATTTAATGCAAATGTTAGTTAGAACCTTATAGTTTTCAGGTCAGTTTGTATGTAATTCTCAGCTCGCGAAATATCTATTATGTATTCATCAACACATCAAATCTTTCGTAGTTATTTAAAAGCCAAAGAGATACAAACATCTGGCATTGAAGGACACACTTGCGGCTAGTTAAAGATTTTTTACAACATTTACTCTATTGTGTGCAATGGCGGGTGCGGGACAGGGCAGTTTTAGGTAGAAAATTTGGATCCCAAAACAACATTCCAAAAGAAAATTTCTACAGAGGATTTGCACCCTTATTGATGATTGACAGCTGTCAGGTCGACTGCAAGTTGGGTTGCATAGTTACGAAAACTGAAATTTTGCTTTACGGTGTTCCACCCTTAACGGACTTCTTAATCCATTGCATCTCTCAATTTGTTTTAAAGAACTAGTACTGTAATGTCATCTTGTTTATCTTCTATAAAAGACAACAGAATAATTAATATACGAAAGAAAAAATGGTGTTTTGTAGTCGGTCGGCTTTTAATCTTTTAAATCAACTCAATTCGTTTTAGAAGACTAGTACCGTAACGCCACTTTATCGACCTTGAGTCGCACACTATTAAAACTCTACTTAGCGCACTTGACACGCAAAATACTGCATTGATTGCCGTAATAAAAATAGATCGCAAAATGTCAATCAGCAATAATCGATCACTAAATCTGTTCTTTCTATTGAAATATTGGCTCTAATCACGATTGCACTGTGGATTGAATTGATCAAAGCTTGAAGTTCAAACGTCAGATCATTTCTTATTAAATGAACAGATCGAAAACAAAGTAATTTACGAATAAACAAAACAATTCAAAGAAAATCGCAACGTAAATCAGTGATATTATTAATTTATTGGAATGGTTGAAATAAAGACTGTAGTTAATGCTTTAATTGCAAGTTTTTGTCATTTTCAGAATATTTATGATCGGTTTGTGTAAAAGAAAAAAATAAGAAAAAAGAAAACTGTCGCCCTCGGCGAGTCACGAGTGATTCAAAAAATCGTAATAGGCCAAGTTCGCAACTCACAATAAAGTCGGTAACATGAACAGATTTGTTTTATAAAGGTTTAAATTCATAATTAAAGATCGTAGAAAAAGTGTAGTACGTAACTCGTTTTTTATAACTGTACATATAAACCTAACTCAGCGGTGCTTAAATAACGTTTTAAAATAGAGCTGTAGACACAAAAGTAGTAAATCAAGTTGCGAAATGATACTGAGTAACACATTATGAGAAGTTGCAGACAAGATTTTTTCCACAATCGCAGCAAAATCAAGCAAAATTTAAACATAAAGATTCCATTTTTAATCGAAAACATTATACCAATTATAAAATTTTGAAGTTTTAACAAATTTAATTTTAGGTTTGTTGAGCCAGAAAAAAATATAAGTTATGCATATTTGTTAATTATATTTGACTGCAGTAGACGTGGTCGTCGAAAAAGTATAGTGTATAACTCGTGCTAATTAAAAATTTCACACTTTTGTAACACTCCGTCTTCGGGTCGTGCTTTAACTGTCACATTTGGGTAAATATCCAACTTTCAGTACTAGTTATACAATAACTACAACACAATTTTGCACTCCTACGTCCCTTTAACGCACTTGTGTCTAAAAACGTGTCATTTTAAAATTAAAATAACAATTAGAATGTCAACTTTATAAGCCAATTGTAGAAACAATAATTTAATTTAATTTTTACACAAAAAAGTGGTAAGTACATACTAATTAATCATTAAATTTTAAAAATTTTGTTCATTAAATTTTAGTTTTTATGCCTTCATAATATATAAATAACAAATAAAAAACAAATATCTATATTTTTTAACTCTATTTGACTGCAGTGGGCGTGGTCCTGAAAAAAGTATAGTGCATAACACGTCCTGTTTTAATATTTTACTCTACTGTGACACTCCTTTGCCATCGACTTGTGACTTTACTTGTATACAATTTCTTGCTTTCATCACTAGTTACACAATTTACTAATTTCGCACTCCTGTCACTTTTACTCACTTAAATATCTTTTTTTTTTATTTAATGTCTAAAAGCGTGCCATTTCAAAATTTAAATGACAATCAAAATGTCAACTTTATATAGCAATTATAGCAAAAAGCTGTTCTGATCTATTAATTAAACTTTCAAAATTATTCCTTTTTTAAATATTTCTATTTATTGAATTTTTTAGTTTTATTCAGTATTTAAATTTTCAAAATTTTGGTTTTGGAAAATTTGCTCCTTATCTTTTTTCTTTAACGATTTGGCAAGCTTATTAGCAAATTGAAACTAGATGTTAGCAAATATCAAAAATACACTAATAAAAACCTATATAACTAATTTAAAAAAAAATCCAAAATTAAAAAAAAAATTAAAAAAAATTTGACTTTTTTGATTTCTTTATAATTTTGTAATTTGAATTCTTTTTATAGCTATTTTCATTTGAGCAACAGTGTGAGTCAAAAGCAACGGCGGCATTTGCTAAAGTGACAAAAAAAATCAAAAATTCTGAGACAAAACTTTAATTAAATGACTCTGTTTCGAAGATTTTTTCACTTTTTTTTTCCAAATACACGATTTTAGCGACTTTTAAAAAATATAAATAAGAATTAGTCTATAGGTGTAAAAAATAAAATTTTTGAAAAACTTTTTCTTATACACACTTTCAACTTCAAATTACCACAGCGCAAATTGTATCAGTATTATAAAAATCAATCAGATTTATGATTTCTCGGTATTTTTTGATTTGACTAATAATTCGGTAGTAAAAAGCAAAAAACGATTGGCTTGCCGCGCTTGAAGAAAAAGAGAAAAAGTGCCCTCTGTTGAAAGAAAAACTTTACAGTCCTCACTTCATAACAAGTAAAAAAGCTATAAAATTAGTAGCAAATAAAGTTCTTTTAATAACACAGTTATAAAAACATCGGCAATGAAGTTATACATTACTGTACGATTCGTTCTTTACACTTTACAAGCAAAAAATTGTAAACATTGTAAAAAACATGATCAATTAAAAAGTGAGGTTTACTAGCAATGTCTCATAAATGACAGTCGCATTACATACAAGTTTAAAAGCCCTCTAAATTACTGTTTACACTCAACACTATTTTAATTTATGAGACACACGTGCCATGCACAGAACTGCTTTAAAATGATCAATGCTGATAACAGCGGTGATAAATATTTACATTTCGAAATTGAAGTTTTTTCTGCGTCTCGGCGACCAAACTCTACCCTCGTCATAAATAGTGACACCTTATTGTCTTGAGTCACAATAGATTCTTCAGTGGTTCAAATGTGACCAGTGCGATTAAAAATTGTAAGATTTCGGTGTAACCTCAAACTGTCAATCTGGGTTTTTCCCAGTAATAAAACCTTGAGAATCTCCGTTAAAATTAATTAAATCGACCGCACTGCAGTTTCGCTCCGATTTATCATGATAATATTTATTACCTCTGTTTTTAGCAATAACTGTGGAATATTTCACTCCGTGATAAACGATAGCGATTTTCATAGATCGTCAATAAAACCAATTAAACTTCCGTGATAGAACACTATCAAGTAGCTAATTTTAAAAACATGTGCATTATCGGAATAATAAAAAATTGACCGTGGAGACTACAATTTATGGGTTGGATGAAATTTAATTACCATTTAATTACTACAACTTAATTATTTGCGAATTAGATTTATTGGTGTTGAGCGACATTCCGGGCGAAGGAGTTTAGAAGCGCACTAACGGAATTCGGAACTTTTGAACTATTTTTATCGTTTTTTTTTCGGTAGAACGAGCGAAATTGCGCGCATGTGGCAACGCTGCTGGGTCATAAAATGGTAATTGCGTTGCCGTGGTGGTTTTATTATGACAACATGACGTTGATGGTAAAGCGAGATACAGTTTTAAAATTTTTATGTTTTGGAATAATAAAATATGATACGAAAATTTTTTGAAAAGTTAAACCAACGGAGGAAGTTGTTTAAGGTAGATTGCTAAAGTACAAAATTATTGAAAAGAAACGAAAAGACGAAGCAGATTTCAAATAATTTCAGAATTTTTAATTTTAATTTTTTTTTAATTGAATGAATTGAAATAGTTTTGTAATTTATAAAACAAAAATCTTGAAATTTAAGAATGTTACAAGATCCAGCTTGCTTAACAATCGTGCCAAATTGCAAAATTATTAATTAAGGAACGGGAAAAATTTTAGGAAATTTTATTTTTTTTGAAACCATGATTTTGAAAAAGTTTGAGCAGTATGTATCTTTTAATTTTTCAAAAAAAAACAGAATTTCAAAAAATTTTCAAAAATATATACGTAACTCGATTTTTTAAGAAATCATTACCTAGAAAACTTTTTTAGTTTTCTCAAACATAATAGAAAAAATTAAGCAAATATACAGGGTCCGGCAACACTTGTGTCCACCCCCAAAATCGTCTTTAATTTTAAAGTTACAATTTTGAAAATTTGGGTACGCCCATACTTAACAGAGCTCTAGAAGTTGACGCAAAAATTTATTTTTTATCACGGTTTGGTTGGCGTCGCGACGCCTAAGAAGTATAATTTTTAGCAGTTTTTGAGTTTTTGCGGAAATATTCGCGAAGTGATACAAACATCTGAGTTTTTATTTTAAATCTAATGCAAATTGTGATTAAAATTTGCGAAAAAAACGCTGTTTTATCAAGTTAGTTTTCAAAATTATGACAGCGCAGCGGCAAACTACGTTTACACCAAAATTTCACAAGTTACTTCATTCACTCTTATAAAAGTTAATTTTGATTAACACGGACATGTTGCACTTTATGGACACCAGAAATCATTAATTAACATTGATAAAGCAACAATTTCATCAATTAAGACTTTTGTTACAATGTAAAGCGGGCCAAAGGATAGATGTCATTTGTGACACAAGATGTTGACAGACCGGTGTAAACGTAGTTCCCAATTTTGACGTAATAAAATTGGAAACTAACTTGATAAAACAGCATTTTTTCTCCCTAAATCAGTCATTAAACTTTAGATTTAATTTAATTTTAAACCTTCTTGATTTTATTGCTTTTAACTTTCGTATGATATTAACTTTCAAAATTGTTGAAAAAGCGTGAAAATTTTAATATTTCTTTATAAATTTCGAAAATATGTGTAGATCCAAAAATTTTTGAAGAACCTTAAAATTTTACTAATTTCTAAGTTACTAATATCACTATGCTCAACAATAATAAACATTTATAGATTTTATAACGACTTACTTATATTTGTAGTTTTACAAAACTCAAAATTTTTTAAAATCAGAAATCATTTATCGCTTTCTAAAGTTATTATTATTAGTTTTAACTTTCTTATTATTATTACTAATAAGTTAATAGTCTTGTCAAAAATTATCAGAAAGATGGGATGGTGTTTCAAGATTTGAATTTTTCAAAAAAAAACAAAATTTTTAAAAATTTTAAAATGCGTTCGGATTTTTTGAAAATTTTAAAATTACTCACCTAAATAACACGAGAAAATGTTAATAAAAATTTGCAATTTTTTTATTTTAAGTTTGTTTGCCAGATTCACCAACTTACAAAATTAAAAAAAAAATAAGTTGAGAGCTGAAATCTTTGCCTTTAATTTTTTAATTATATTTTTTTTTTTTAAATTTTGGAAATGTCTATAGATCCAATATTTATTGCACAGACTTAAAAATTACTAATTCTATATTGCAAAAAAAATAAAAATTTATGGATCTTAAAACGAATTTTAATTTTAATTATAATAAAATGTTTTTAAATCGAAAAACGGTTAATTTATTACACTATGTAACAACAAAAATAAATATGTCATTTTTATCATATTTATCGTTAGAGACGTACTTTTTGACATGTGATCTTTGGTTTTGTCAAAATGTTGAGATATTAAAAAAAAAAAATAATTAAAAAATTCCTGCTTTTGATTTTTTCCTCACTGCGAATTAAAAACTGGACACAAGATGACAATGTAAATTATTTGCGGATTTATTTATCTATATAGAGGGGCCTTATATAACAATTAAATAAGTGAAACTAAAAATAATTTCCGCGACAAAATTTTGAGAAGCGTATAAAGTCTATTTCGGCATTAAAATTTCCAAGTCGGCTAAGACAAGGGTTCAAATTTTTTTTTGTGAAAATTGCCCCTCGAGTCTAAAGGCATGGTATCCGTGAGTCATTGAAGTTATTGACATTTACCAATCCCAGTATCTGGAAAACTTCAAGATCATTTCTCTAACTGCAATTTTGGGTTGCTGTTTTTTCCATTTGCTAACAAAAAAAAAATATTGTATTTTGAATTTTTAACGTAAAACCGCTTTTTATTTTCATAGTTTATTGGTTTTTTAACTCTTTTGTTTTATTTTAGAAACAAATTAATTTATTATTTTTTTTGTTACAACTAATCGTATATTAACAATTACAACTACCGTATATTACCAAAAAAATCAGATAAATGACTTTTGTAAAATTTTGTTACACACTGAAATTTCTTCAAGATTTTATTCATTGTTGATAAGAGTAATTAGAGGAATAAGACAAATTTTTGAAAAAAACAAAATTTTGTAAAAATAAAGATTGACATTTGAAAATTATATTCTCAAATCAAACGAGAAAAAAATTCATAAAAATTTACGGGTTTACTACTTTAGAGCGTTTATCAGATTCTCCAAATAGCAAAATTTTGGAAATTTTTATCGTTTAAGAAAATTTTAAAATCAAAAAAGTTTTCTAAAATCATTTATTTATGGGGCGATAACCTTGAATTTTATTGGGATGATTGCTTTTAACTATTTTATTAAAAATAAATTGCAAAAAGATAATTAAAATAATAAAAACATTTTTTTTGAAATTTCAAAAAGTTACTATATGCAGTTTGCTCGAAAAGTGTAAAAATTTTTAATTGATAAAAAATCAAAATTTCAAAAAATCTGTGCGTAAATTGATACTCTCTTCAATTTCTTTATCAACCTATCAAAAACGTCGCAAACTTTAGGCTTTATTTAAAAAAAACACAAATTTTTAAAACTATTTTTCTAACGGATTTACAACTTTTTACTTGAAATGTATAAGTTAACAAACGCAAATATTAAAGCACATGCGACTTTCTGATATTCCACTCTATTTATTTGTTCAAAACTTTTACCGCGAGGTGTGAACTTCCCCATAAATAAAATCTTTATTTATACACTTCTCCGGAAATTTTCCCCCACAAAAATCTCGGGATAAATTCAAAGTGCACAAACAAACCGGTCGATTTAATCCCACACACTTTTTTTTCCCTCCAAGTCAGGTAAAAACCTCAACACCTCGCGGCATCGCCAAAACAACCGGTTCCACTCACCTAACATATTGACGACTTTCCTCGACGATTTATTCTGGACTCTCGTCCCGCCGGTATTCCCCAAAACGTTCCTCTGCTTCATCATCCTCGAAGACTTCAATCTCTGTCCGATCAAAACGTACAACACCGTGATGAGCGTCATCGGCGCCACGAAGAACACAAAAGTTGACACTTCGAACGAGTGTTCAATGATGGGTTCTTTGAACATGCACATTTGACACCCTTCATCCCCCACGAGCCCGAACTGGAGAGCCTGCGGCACCGCCAACCCCACCGCCAGCAGCCAGATCCCGATGATGAACTTGACCGCTCTGGAGAGCTTCGACATGGTGTGCGAGAGAAAGGGGTGGCAGATCGCCAGGTACCGCTCCACGGTGAAGGCGGCGATCGTCAGCACCGTCGCGTTGGCCGACGTCTCCGCGAACATCCCCCGGAGGAAACAGAACGTCTTCCCGAAAATGTACGGGTATCGGGAATAAATCAAATAAATCTCCTGCGGGAGTCCCGACACCAGGAGCAGGAGATCGGAGATCGCCAAACTGAACAAATAGTAGTTCGTCGCCGTGTGCATGGACTTGTTCTTGGCGATGACGATGCAGGTGCTGATGTTCCCGATGGTTCCCGTGAAGAAAATGATGACGTAGATGATGATGATGGGGATGACGATGTACAAACTGTCTCTTTGAGGGCCGAAATTCGCCTCGTTGCACAAAGTTTTGTTCGGTTCCATTTTTTATTCCGGTGCGGGAAAAGTTGACGGAACTTGGAAGGACATGGCAGGAATCGCGCGCGTTCCTGCTGCTGATCGGAGTGATGCGCTACTGAAACTGAAGACTGTTGATTTCGAGCGGCAGGAGCGTGGACGTGCGCGGTGTATGCGGAAATTTCAACATGCAGGTGAGGACGACGGCTACAAAATGTGGAATATGACACTTTTGTAACAGAGGCGGATTGACTTAAGAAGTGCCCGGAAAGCACGGAACGGAAGGAATAATTTAAAGAAAATCCCAAAAAACAAGCCAAAAGGGAAATTTTTGGAAAATCTAAAAAGTTTAGACTCAAATTTAACAATCTAACAATAACTTAAAAAAAAATTACAAAGAATCTAAAGACACTTTTAAAAGAATCTGACGAGAACATGAATTTGTAGAAAGTAAAAAAATCTTAAGAAAATTTTCAGAATATTAAAAGAATATGTTTAGAATCGAAAAAACATTTAAAAAAGCACAGACCTATAAAACAAAAATAGATGTAAAGAAAATAAAAAGAAGAATAAAAAATTTAAAGCAAACAATTTCAAAATTCAAAAATTTAGAATTCTATAGAGAATCTAATACTAGTCAAGAATAATTTAAAAAATCTAGACAGCATTTGAAAAAAATTAGCAAACAATTAAAAAAAAATCGATATTAGTTATTAAATGTAAAAAAATCAAAAAAGAATCTAACAAGAACTTTGAGGTTTATAAAGGAATCTAAAAAAAATTGAGGAAAGTAAAAGAAGTCTAAAAAAACAAGAATAATAAGGTCCAAAAATAATAATTTATTTAGAAACTCTAAACAGAATCCAAGAAATATGTAGAAAAAAAAAGCTTTAAACAAAATTTGACGAAAATCTGAAGCGAAACTGACAAGAATTAAACAAAGTTTAAAATATTTAACCAAAAAATTTAAAAAAAATCTAACGCGAATTTTATAGTTTTTGGGAAAATCTAAAAGAATTAATCTAAATCTAAATCTAAATCTAAAAGTCAGAGAAACCTAAAAAAAAATTTGAGAATGTCAGGAAAATTTATAACGTCTAAAAATAATTGTAAAAACTCTGAGAGAAATCTAAAACTGTGAAAAATTAAACAAAGCCTAAAAAAAATTTAGAAAAAATATTAAAAATCCAATAAGAATATGACAAAAAATTTTAAGTTTTTAGAAAAATTTAAAAAAATTGAAGGAAGTAAGAAAACTAAAAAAAAATTTATAGTTTAAAAATAATACTTAGAAACTCTAATCAGAATCTAAGAAATATCTAAAAAACACACTTAAAAATACTACCAAAAATGTAAAAAAATGAATCAAAAAGATTTAAAAACGTCTAAAAGACCCAAGAAAAACATTTTTTAAATTTAAAGATTTAGAATTCTTTTCAGAATCGGAAACAGTTTATAGAATATAAACAAATTTTTTAAAAAATTAATGGACAATCCACAGAAAATTTAGATAAGATTTAAGAAAGATTTGAAACATTTGAACAAAATCTGTGGAAAATAAAATTTAGAAAAATTTTTAAAAGTCTAAAATAAATCTAACGAAAGCGAACTTTTTTGAGGATTTTACCAAAATCTAAAGAAAACTTCGAAAATTTAAATAATTTAAAAAATTAAATTTTTTTAACAGAATCTGAGGAAAGTTAAAGCAACAGTAGAGAATAAAAAAAGCCTAAAACAAATTAACAAAAATCTAAGCAAAATTAGGAAAAGTACAAAACATATAAAAAAAATCGAGAACATCACGAGACTTATAAGATTTATAAACTATAATTTATTTAAAAATCCTAAACAGAATCCAAGGACTATCTAAAAAAATGTTAAAAAAATTTATAGAAAAATTTTTGATTTTAAACAGTATCTGACAAAATTTTTAAGCAACTATATATAATTAAGCAGTTTAAAAAAATCAAAGAAATCTAAAAAAAATTAAAAAAGAATATATGACAAATTTAAGGAATATCTAAAAAAAATTTAAGAAAAATCGAGAAAAATTTAAAATTTGAAATCTAGCGAAAATCTAAAGCAACTGTTAAGAGTTAAACTAAGTCTAAAACAAATTTACAAAAATTTTAAAAAAGTTTAAAATAGCCTGACAAGAAGCCAAGAATCTCAGAAAATTCTTAGAAAAAGCTAAAAGAATTTGAAGCAAGTAAAAAAAATATAAAGAAAACTTTGAGAATGTCGAGAAGAATTTATAAAATCTATACATAAGAGTTTATTTAGAAACGTTAAACAAAATCTAAGAAATATTTATATGTATGTTTAAAAAAAACATTGAATTTTAAACAGAATCTGAGAAATATCTAAAACAACCGTGGAAAGTTAGACAAAATTAAAAAAAAAACAAAATAAAATGTAAATAAAATTTGGCGAGAATTTTAAAGTCTAAAAAATCTAAAAGAATTTGAAAAAAATGAAACAATATAAAAAAAATTCTAGAACGTCACGAGACCTTATAACATCTAAAAATAACAGTTTATTTAGAAACTGTAAACAAAATCTATGGAAAATTTTAAGCAACTGTCGAGAATTTGAATTAGAATTAGAAGTCTAAACCGAATTTAGTCAAAATCTAAGAACCTGACATAAATTTTGAGGTTCTCAGGAAAGTAACTTTAAAACAAATTGAAAAAAGTAAAATAAAACGAACATATGAGAAAGTAACGAAAATTCAAACAGAACAAAGAAAATATTTAAAGACTCCAAATAGAACGTATATTATGAATTGTAAACTGGTGCGACTATTGCAAAGCTAAAGAGTTGTGGCTCTTATCTCATAAATCGCCTGTACATACAACCTAAACCCCCGCTTCCATCCACCAGTTCAAGTTTTTTTAATTTTTAATTTTTTTTTAATTGGTTGATCGTCACTGCCACGTAGGTTTGTGAAATCTTTAAAGCTCATCAATATTTTTTTTTTATTTCATTGTAGAGAATTAAAGAGCGTGTAAAAAGATTAGAAACAAATTTGTAAGGAGAAAGAAAGATCAACAAGAATTTAAAAATTCTAAAAAATCTGAAGATGATTTTAAAAAGAACGTAAAACAAATTAGAGAAAACACAAACAAAATGTTTTTAAGTCAAGATCTAATTTGAATTCAGGCACCAATGGTTCGAAGCAACCTTAATCCGACCCTGTTTATTACGATACAATGACAGAAGAATTAGTTTTGTTGGAAAGTCAAATCAACATTGGATGCCTGTCGGTAATGTCAATTCCTTCTTGTTCGACCCTCGTCACGTAAATCCACTCAAAGACGGGATTATAATTAACCCCAAGCCGGCTTTGGATAAATCGAGCTCAATTTTTGGACAATTTTATCAATATTTAATGAGATATCTTATCGAAATGCACAAATTTCGTGATATAAACACAATAAAAGTGTAATCCGGACCTGTCAAAACAAAACTTGAATACCAAATATGAAGCTCCACACAAGTCAATTTGTATTGAATTTCTACCTTTTTATATTGATAGCATGTCTTTTTATTTGGTGCATGAAATGATGTGGAAACAGCAAATTTCACAATAACCAAATACTGCTGTGAAAAAGTTTTTGTAATTTTTTTGTTTGGTCTGTCGGATGAATCCGAATCAAATACAAAGTTTTTAACCACAGCATTACCTATATGTCAATTTTCCTACAGAGAGTTTTTTGTAGGTGCCGAATTACAATGCAGCAATTTCTGCAGAATGTCACATTTGTCAAATTGTCACCAAAGCTTTTGTTATTTTTAGTACAGATTGGCAGGTACTTTATAACAACTTTTTGTTGTTTATAATCATATTTTGCGTTTATTAAAAAACTTGGCAGTTGCTTGTGACGCCATCTATTAATCAAAATTGGCATGTATCCATTCCAGGTACCTAATTTAACCTTTTCAAAACAATTCACATTTGCTCTTATTAGTTATTTACAAGCAAGCAACTTTAAATTTTTAGCGAGAAACGCTAAATTCTTACAGTACGAAGTTTGCAAAAAGCTTTACGACCTAAAACTCATCAAAAACTGATTAAAAATGTTGAGCTGACATATCTGATAATTATCTGACAAGGTTAATTGCAATTTTTGAATAGATGACGTCACTAATAAATTTGATTTTTAAGGTAGAAAATCAGTTTTAATAACGAAACGGCTTGTGTAAATAATACTTTGGTGTGGTAAAGTTTGCTTTCTTTTTAATGTCTCTGAGCAACGAATGCAATCTGAGTTTTTTGCCGCACTGTTGCAGTTTTGCCGCACTGACAGCGCACAGTAGGGTTAACGTTGCCACGTGCGCAAACTAATAGAAGTTTTTTTTCGGTCAGTAATAATTTTATCGTGAAACTCAAATGCGTTTTACAATAAGAACCAATCAATTACCCATTTGTTATTACAAATTAATTGTCCTAATATTGAAATAGGCATTTATAATTATCTACTAATGTAATAATAATATTCAACAATAAATCGAAATTTTGACGGATACAATGAAAAATGCAAAACTCTTGATTAGAATAACAAATGAAATTGTGGAAATTTACTTTCAATTTATTATTTGTTATTTTCACCTGGATGGAAATGAAAGACAATATGAATAATATTTCTGATTATCCGTTTTATTGTTCCAAAATAGATATTTACATAACAACTACGGAAAGTGACAAATTTCGCACGAATGTAAATGGGGCGCCAGCCGAGTGCAGATATATCACGAGTGGAAGAAACACACTTTCCGACGAGTTATGTACACTATTTTATCTACGACCTTCCATTATCAAGAAGAAACCATAAGTCTTGACAATAGTTTATTTCTTATCTATTCTAAATGTAATTTTTTACGACCTCATCAATGTCTTCCACATAGTTAGATGGTTGATGTTTTCGTAGGTACATCCATTTACAAAAGTAAAAGTCACTAGTGTGATATGAAAATATCCACACAGACCTGTCAAAACTTGTCTGAACCGACCTAACCAATTTATTTTTATCATTATGCATGTTGTTTTACAGTGAATCGTCTACATATTTGGGACAAAAATTTAAGAGTTACATTTGTATTTCAAAATAACTGTCAATTTTGACAGGTCTGTACGAATATTTTAATATCACACTAGTGACTTTTACTTTTGGAAATGGATGTACGAAAACATCAACTTTCGGAGTTATTTAACCGTGTGAAAAATGCCACTTTCATATGGAGTCGTAGGAAAAAATGTTATAAATCTTGAAAAACAAATCAATAACATTTATAACATTTTATCTAAGAAAATTTGCACACTTATTTCACAGAATGGTCGTAGATAAAGCACAGTATTACACTCGTATGTTACGACCCTTATTCCCTCAGTTGCTTTATCATTTGTTCGCTAACCCGCTCGTGTCGCATGCATCAATCTTGTGAATAATGGATCTCATTACATGCTTGTATGACAACATGTATACTATTCTACGATTGTTTAATAATTAATTTGCTTATACAGTAGAGCCTCGGTAATCCGGACCTCTGCTAGTTCGGTGATCGCTGTATCCGGCCGGGCAATGAGCTTTGCGGGGGGACGGGCGGGGGCGGGTGTAGGTGCGGGCTGCCATGAGCCAATGCGTCGTCAGTCTTTTGTTTATGTAAAGTCTAATGTTTTATCTAATTTAACTTACTGTTTTTCTACATAAACATGTACATTTTTGACTTTATGCTTTCATTTAAAAATTGATTAAAGAAACTAAAGTTAAACATGTGTTTTAGTACCGTCAAATATGGCATACTATAATCCGGACGCCTCGATAATCCGGAAAGGGTCTTGTTTTTGTCTCTCCGGATTAACGAGGCCCTACTGTAATATACATATATGTTTGCATTTAGCCTAACTAATGGTGCCATTAATACCAATTTCAAGAAAAATTGTACTGGAAAAGTGAAAAATCGTTTCGAAAATGGTAAAAAATAAACCAAAACTTAAAAAAATAGAAAAAAACCTAAAAAATATACAGAAAATCAAAAGATTTAAAAAATTTCAAAAATATGAAAAAAAAGATTTTAAAGAACAGGAATAGTTCTAATCAATCAAAAAGTCTCAAACCGGTAAACAACTACAAATATTGACCAAATTAAATGTTTTTTTAATGCAGACTATGACTTATATTTGAATTATTTACGAAACAAATGTTCGACAATGCTTGGATTTTTATCATTTTGAAAAAATGTAACTTTACCAAATTGGACATAACCTCAAATTTACACTTCCTGGCAAAAACTTTTTGCTGAAACGTTAGGTCTATACTAAACTGCTGCTCAAAGTGTTTTAATGACTGACTGAATGTACAATGGTTGTTTCATAACGATTTATTAAAGTTGTCTGTCATCTTTTCTAACCTGAAACTGTCAAAACTGTTAGCAGGAAACCTACGTTAATTTGAGTCAAAACAGCCTGGATCACAAATTGAAATAATCACTTTGCCTAATAAAATAAAATTACACAATGGATTAAAAATTTTACGTATGAAATAAATACCGCAAATAGTTGAAATTTATTTCCTTTTTTTTTTGTTATTTCTATCATAAAAATTAAAGAAAATATGAATAATAATTCTCATATTTCATTGTACTGTCCAAAAAACTCTTTTAAATCTGAAGCAAAACTTTCTTACACATAAGCGTTTGAAAATCAAATTAGAATCCAAAGAAGATCTAAGAAAACTTAAAAAATCAGCAAATCTATAGAATTGGTAAACTAGAAGATAAAAATACTACAAGATATATTGTCTCTTTTGAGGAGGACACAAAAAAAAACATTTTTGTCGACTTTTGCGCTGTTTGTTTTGACTAAAATGCAGTTCGGACTAGTACAAGTTTGCACAGAAAGACGCGACGTCAAGTGCAAATTTATTCTTTTTTACTCATGGACTTTTTCAGGGGCGCACTAATATTTTCAAATTGCAAAATTCTCTACTGTGACTGTGACTGTCCATGGTCAACTTCAACAAACGTCACTCAGAAAATGGTAAGAGTTCACGGTGTCCAGTGGCTTTTATTCGACAAATTTTTAAACAAACTTTAGAAAGGAAGTCCTTTCTGAAGTGGAATAGTCTCCTGATTCTGAATCTAAAATCCGCTTTGCTCCATCAGGTCTAGATTCAACGATTTTCAAAAAAGTTGATTGTTTTAATTCTATTGTACAAAAACTTATTTTCTTTAGATTTTCTTGGAAACTTGTAGTTGTTTTGGAAAATCCGTTTGACGTATAAAACTCGCCGCAAGGGCTAGTACTTCACAAGACATTTTTGAAAAACTGATCTCATGTTCAAAAACAACTGGAGTATTAGGATTTTCTTAAGCAATTTAAAAAAAATTAATAATGAAGGGTTACTTATTTTACAAATATTACTGAGTGCTGACCTGATGAAGCAAAACGAACTTCGGATTTTGAAGATTCAGATGGTAAATCTAGTTTAGAAATTACTTTGCACTGTACAATATAAAGTTCAATTCAAACAAAACGTAAATAAAAATTTACATAAAATTTCATAATCAATTATAAATATTAATTAAATAAAAAGCCTTTTTACTTATTAATAATAATTACCTGATCAAATAAAATTATCTGCTTTCATAAACGCAATGTTTTTATAATTCTACATTTTTATATTTATTCAGTCAAATATCAAACGAACACATGCATTTGTAAAATTCTAATGCGGCAACAACAAATTACATATTTTGTTTTATATTCATTCGTCTGTGACATAAATGTATAATTTTTTTGTACAGTAAAAATAAAAAATTGTCACATTAACGAAAATGTTCAAAAAACTCAAATGAAACTAGACTTTACGTACTCAACAATAATTATTTCCGCATAAAATCACATTTTTTGTGATTTCAATTTGAAACAGCAGGATAATAAGAGTCTGCACTAACGTAACTTTTTCGGCGACCATTCAATAATACGGTTATTAAAAATGTTTAATAATAACACTCATTAATAAACGATTGCTTTGTAATACTGTCGTATTGATTTATACGTCATCATCACTTATTGCATTTTTATAGTTTTGCAAATGTACCAATGGAAATAGAAAGGTTTGTTAGAATGTATTGGAACCTTTGCCAATACAGTCATTGTGAAAAATCGGATTCAAACGTGGTCTGTTCTTTTGTTGTTGTATCCGTTGTCAAAACTTGACGAATTTATTTATGACGTTCAACTTTTTAAAGCACACTCATGGATTCCTTTTCATTTAAAACAGAATATTTTGTAAATTTATCTATGAAATGTGTATTTTGTGTTGCATTTGATTGTCTTTTGTGAATAACTCTATACATATACAAGAGTAACTCAGAGAGCAAAAAAAGATGCCAAGATCAATATAGATTGAAAATTTAAAACCAACATTTTCTAAGTTAAATAGTATTTAAACTAGGACGAAAAACTGAGAATAATTTTGCATAAGAAACTTTTCACAATATCTATGGCCATCGTCAGTTTAGCAATCGTGATTGACTACCGTATTTTTGTCTTAACTTGATTATCTTTTGCTTTAAACATTTTTCGTTTTGGTGTTTTAGTTTGATATAGATGTCTGCATATGCCTGTTTTCTATGGATCATGAGTTTTGGGATATCCTGTATATTTGAATAATGTATGACACAAATGTTTGATGAAGTTTAATAAATATGTTTTCATATTAATTTATTATTTCGACAAAATGTTATTATACGTTTGTAATTAAACCAAAATAATTTAGCTTGTATTAAAAAAGATAAATAATAAGTTAGTAATTTGTAATAATACTCAATTGAGCGAAAATTTGACAAATATAATTAAACTGCAAAACTTTTATTAGAATAATAAAAAATATTGTTAAAATTTTGTTCATTTATTATGTTTTTTTAGTATAATTGTTTAAAAAAAAAGTTATAAATTTAAAAAGGTTAAAAAAATTGGTACAAAAATAACACATAAAGATTTAAATAGTTATTTGTGTACCAAAGCCAAAAAGTGTTTTATTTTTGACCGAGCCTTATTTTAATGGCCGAGGCGAAAGCAAAGTTGCGCTTTTTGGGCGAGATAAACACAAGATTTTTAGGCGACATCATTAAATTTACAAGTAAATATTTTTTTTATGATTTATTGATCTAATTATTTATAACAACAAAGTAATTTTAAATATTTATGTAAGCTTTTTTTGTTCTGGAGAAGTGAAAAGTCATTTCTAAAAAGAAAATTGTATGATCAAATCTTGTTGTTGACAAAAATTATCAAAAATACAATTTATTTTTAAACCTCAAATTTTAATTAAGTTTTTATCACTTTTTCTTTAAATTCTACATAGTTATAAAATTGCTCGACAGTGTTTTAAAAAGTCAATTTAATAAGAATTCCAATGATCTGAAAACTGGACAAGTATCTTTAATTTTTGAAAAAATTTGGAAAAGTCAAACAAAAAAGTATATTCATGTAAATAAATATTCACATTACAATTTTATAATTAAATTAATAAACGAAAATGTTTGTTTATTAATAAAAGTATTCCGAATCCATCAAATTTCGTGCTCATTAAAAGCAAAATTTTTATAATTTCACTCATTTATAATTTATTCATCAAAGTGTTAAAATTAATGCAGAAACTACAAAATATATATTTTGTTTTTCTATCTAGTCGTGTGAATAAAATTTATCATTTTTTCGTCAACTGGAGCGAAAATTATTATGCTATGAAAAAAATTTGTCGCATTAACAAAAATGTTTAAAAAACTCAAATCAAAGTTTACTTTATGTACTCAACGATTATTGCCGTATAAAAACACATTTTTTGTGTTTTTAAATTGAGACAGATTGGTGTCTGCACTATTATAAACAAATTTTGACTCGTCGTGGACTAGCCTGTATTTTCAATAATTTTTCCATAACTGTTTTCTAAAAAATACTAACAATTTTTTTCCCAATCTGTGCATTCGAAAGATAAAAAAACTCCACAAATAAAACTTTACATTAATGACCTGACGCTACGTAAGAATTGACAAAAATTTGATTTGATAAAAGCAATAATTATAGAAAAAGCGGCATAAGAAATTAGGTACAGTACTTCCGCGAAAAGTTTATAGCGAAAGCTCGCTGCATTACAGCTCGTTTTGGCACTTGTACCGTAAATAACTATTTTGGATCTTAGAATTACTTATATGCAGACTGTTCATACGTCGAGTACCATATACAGAGTGATTTTTAAAAAATGGCAGGCGTTGTATAATTTTTATTTATGAACCGATTTCAAAAATTAAAAAAACAAATTGAATGGTTTTTAATTTACGATAAACTGATGATTTTAGATTTTTTCTAAATGTCTTAGTATCTTTTGGGCGATATTCAACTTTCTTATTTTAAATTGGTACCTATATTTTTTTTTGCATAATTTAGAAGATATTAATTTTCTTGATTCAGAAATGTGTAACATGTTCAATTTTTACAAAAAAATATTTTTTAAAAAATTATTAAATTGGACAAAACTAGGCAATAAAAGTTAATAAAACCTACTTGCATGGTGTCAATTGTGCAATGAAAAAAACGGAATTGCGTTTCCACAATATTTTAATTAAATTAGCTAATGTTTTTTCTCATTTGTAATTATTATTGTCTTTTGTTATCAATGATTTCATAAAAGATTGCCAATCCTTTCTGTTATTTGCTGATTTTTGACATTACAATAACGATATTGTGTTATTTGACAGCACGCACCTAGATTTTATTAACTTTTATTGCCTAAATTTTTACATTTTTAAAAATTTTTTAAAAAATATTTTTTGTAAAAATAGACTATATTGCACATTTTTGAATAAAGAAAATTAATATCTTCAAAATTATGAAAAAAAAATATAGGTGCCAATTTAAAATAAGAAAGTTGAATATCGCCCAACAGATACTAAAACATTTAGAAAAATTCTAAAATCATCAGTTTATAGTAAATTAAAAACCATTTAATCTGTTTTTTAAATTTTGGACATCGGTTCATAAATAAATATTCTACAACGCCTGCCTTTTTTTAAAAATCACCCTGTATAAAGAGTGTTCATACAGAACTATTTTCATAAGATGACGAACCTGACGAAACCGAAATGCAATCTAAAGTACATTTTAAGCAGGTGCTTGGATATCTCATTCTGATGTAAATTGATCAACGCTCACAGTTATCAGATTTTTTTTGACAACACATGTACTGACAGTGTAAACTAAAAGATTTTGGTACGCTTTTTCTTTAAAAGCAGCTCACAAAATTGATCCCTAATTAAAATGTGGTAGAATCTTTGCCAATACAGTCATTGTGAAAAATCGGATTCAAATGTGGTCTGTTCTTTTGTTGTTGTATCCATTGTCAAAACTTGACGAATTTATTTATGACGTTAAACTTTTTAAAGCACACTCATGGATTCCTTTTCATTTAAAACAGAATATTTTGTAAATTTATCTATGAAATGTGTATTTTGTGTTGCATTTGATTGTCTTTTGTGAATAACTCTGTACATACAGGGTGTCCAGAAAGTCGCGCACCACCGTGAAACAGTGTCATCGGACAATGCCATAGATCACCGGAAAAATGTTAAAAAAATCCATGTCTTTAATTTTTCGAGATATGATGGATTAAAGAGGCAAAGTTTGATGCGAAAATTAACGATTTTTGTGAAATAATTTTACGTTTAAATGAATTTGTTACCTAAAGGACATTTTACGCAAAGGCATGGTGCAAAGAAAATCGGAAAAATCTTGCAAGAAATGCCTGAAAACTGTTAACAAGGTTTTTGAATCAACAATCTCCATCAGTGTGGCATCGTTCACTTGAAACCATAGTTACATTACTCGTTCATGTGCCGACCTGACTAACGCCAACAATACAACAGCAACGTTACTATGGCTTTGCATACTAGAAATTTAAATTATTGGAGAAAAAGTTCAGCAATGTTGCCATTTTCCTAATTTTCTTTTGGTCTTCCTGCGAAAACAGAAAGTCAGGATTTTTTTTTAACATTTCTTCGGTACTCTGGAGGACCACCCAATTACCCCCTTTCAAGGTGGTGCGCCATTTTCCGGACAGCCTGTATACAAGGGTAACTCAGAGAGCAAAGAAAGATGCCACATCAATATTGATTGCAAATTTAAAACATTTTATAAGTTTAATAGCATTTAAACTAGAATGAAAAAATTATTTAAACTAGGATGAAAAACTGAGAACCATTTTCGAAAGCTTTTGCATAAGTAGAATGGCGGGGAAATAAAAGGCCATTTCAATTTCCTATGGAACAGTACTCTATTTTGCGTAGCCTAGCAATTATAAGAAACTTCTCACAATATCAATTGGTTTAGCGATCGTGATTGACTACCGTATTTTCGTCTTAACTCGATTATCTTTTGCTTTAAACATTTTTCGTTTTGGAGTTTTTAGTTTCGGATGGATGTCTGCATGTGTCTGTTTTCTATGGGTCTCGAGTTTTGGAATATCCTGTATATTTGAATGATGTATGACACAAATGTTTGATGAAGTTTAATAAATATGTTTCGATATTAATTTATTATTTCGACGAAATGTTATACGTTTGTAATTAAAGCAAAATAATTTAGCTTGTAAAAAGATAAGTTAGTAATATGTAATAATATTCAATAGAGCAAAAATTTGACAAATATAATTGAAACTGCAAAATGCTTATTAGAATAATAAAAAATATTGTTAAAATTCACTATAAATTTATTTTTATTTGTAGCATCTACTGGGATAAAAATGAAAAAGAGTATTAACAAAATTTCTCATTTTCTGTTTAATTGTTTCAAAAAAAAAAATTATAAATCCAAAAAGGGTAAAAAGAAATTGGTACAAAAATAACACAAAGATTTAAATAGTTATTTGTGTACCAAAGCCAAAAAGTGTTTCATTTTTTGCCGAGCATTATTTTAATGGCCGAGGCAAAAGCAAAGTGGCACTTTTTGGGCGAGATATACACAAGATTTTTTAGGCGATTAAATTTACAAGTTAATTAATTTTTATTTATGAATTATTGATTTAATTATTTATAAAAACTAAATGATTGTAAAAATTTATGGATCAATTAGTCAACTTTTTTTTTATTTACATTTGCAATTTTGGCCTGTGTAGGTTAACAATTTTATGAACTAGATTTGATGTGCTTTTTAATGTTGTAACTGCTAGACATGTTTATCTGCAATAATTCAACACGTCTTTGTTGCACTTTACAGCAGTTTGTCGAATTGATTTTACCCAAATAATTCTAAAATTGGAGGTAACGTCGGTATCATAATGTAATTAAAAAAAATTAACGATAGATGGCGTTACCTTGATTCGGACAAAAATAAAAGCGGCCAGAAAACGGTCATTTTTCATCCGCAATTGGGAACTGAAAATTCAGTTTTTAGTTAAAGTTGCCTAAAAAATAATTTAAACACATTAGAATTAAGAGCCAACTAGAAAATAAAAAAAAAAACAGAAAATTTTAAAGAACTTCTATAAAGACTAAAAATCTCGAAATTTGAAAAATGTCATTTTTTGTAGTATTTTGTTGGACTAACGAATATATTCAAAAAAGTCAAATCATTGTTGACTTAATGTGCTCAAATAATTGTGTTAAAACAATTGTTCTGGAGAAGTGAAAAGTCATTTCTAAAAAGAAAATTGTTGGATCATATCTTGGTGTTGACCAAAATTATCAAAAATTTATTCAATTTATTCATCAAATTTTAATTAAGTTTTCTTCGCTTTTTCTTTAAATTCTACATAGTTATGAAATTGCTCGACAGTGATTTAAAAAGTCAATTTAATAAGCATTCCAATGATCTGAAAACTGTTATCTTCAATTTTTGAAAAACTGGTCTCATGTTTCAAAAAATTTGGAAAAATTCAACAAAAAAGTATATTCATGTAAATAAATATTTACATTACAATTTTATAATTAAATTAATAAACAAAAATGTTTGTTTATTAATAAAAGTAATCCGAACCCATCAAATTTCGTGCTCATTAAAAGCAAAATTTTTATAATTCCACTCATTTATAATTTATTCCTCAAAGTATTAAAATTAATGCAGAAATAACAAAATATATATTTTGTTTTTCTATCTAGTCATGAGTATAAAATTTATCTTTTCTTCGTCAACTGGAGCGAAAATTATTATGCTATGAAAAAAATTTGTCGCATTAACAAAAATGTTTAAAAAATTCAAATCAAAGTTTACTGTATGTACTCAACGATTATTGCCGTATAAAATCACATTTTTGTGTTTTTAAATTGAGACAGACCATTGGTGTCTGCACTCATAAACAAATTTTGACTCGTCGTGGACTAGCTTGTATTTCCCATAATTTTTCAATAACTGTTTTCTAAAAATGTCTAACAATTTTTTTCCCAACCTGTGCATTCGAAAGATGAGACAACTCTACGAAAAAAACTTTAGACTAATGACCTGACGCTACGTAAGAATTGTCAAAAAATTGATTTGATAAAAACAATAATTATAGAAAAAGCGGCATAAGAAATTAGGTACAGTACTTCCGCGAAAAGTTCATAGCGAAAGCTCGCTACATTACGGCCGTTTCGGCACTTGTACCGTAAATAACTGTTTTGAATCTTAGAATTATTTATATGCAGACTGTTCATATATCGAGTACCATATACAGGGTGATGAAAAAAAGACGCCCATGACAGGAAGTACCATGTCCTTTTCAGTTAAACCATCTCAGAAATCATAGCAAAATTATTTTAAACTCAATCCTTTTCACAATATGGATTTTTTTTAAGATTAATGCTGCTTAACCCTTTCTAATAAAATTTTCTACAAAGCTAAAAAATGGTACTTTTAAAAGTTTAAACAAATTGATTTAAAGCACTTTTTGTCTATTTTTTGATACAAAATATCATTAAATGTAAAAAATGTGATGTTTAACAATAAAATTGTTAAAAAAAATTATCTAAACTAAACTTGGAACTTTTATGCGCTAATGTAGTGGAGATATTAAAAGAGTTAAAACGGTTACTGAATCCCCTTGAAATGGCTACAAAGGAGCTTTCTGGAGAAAAGTATGTAATTGTTAGTAAGATTATACCAATGGTAAGATGTTTGGAAGAGACAATTGTTAATTTTTTGCCACAACATGAACAGGTTACACTGTTCAAGAAGCAAATACTTCAACAAATTCAGATACGGTTTGGAAAATTGGAAAAAATAGAAAAATTGGCAATTGCAACATTGCTAGACCCAAGGTTTAAAAAAATTTATTTTAAGGATTACTTGGCCGTCGAGACCGTTGTAAACAGTATTAAAAGAAAAGCAAAAGAACTCTCAAATTTTAACGACACATTTGAGGAAACAGTTTCTGTGGAAAGAGAAGGGAATTCAACTGCTAATAAAGAACGTGATAACAACTTTCACATTTGGAATTATCATAAATCTTTGGTAGATAATTTTGCTTTGAGGGTTACTAGAGAAGGAAAGGATGAAATTGATTTTTTAATTAGTCAGGAGCTGTCACTTTATTTAAGTACCGCAGTCAGTGATTTAAAAGTAAACTCATTTCTCATCTGGCAAAATCTAAAATTTAATTATCCTCATCTATATCCAGTCGCTAAGCAGTTTCTTCAAAATATAGCCACATCAGTTCCTGCTGAGCGTCTATTTTCTAAAGTCGGTCATATTTTAAGTCAAACCCGAGAGGTTGAATAAAATGGCCTTTTTAAATTCTTTAAATGAAGAAGACTGGAATTTAATTTGATTTAAAGCAGTTATATTTTAGAATTCTGTTTATTCTTATTAATCTCGAATTTGATTTTTTTTTTATAATTTATTTACTTTATATTTTGTTTATAACTTAAGGTTTTTATTTATTTTTGTTTTATTTTGTATTTGTTTATTATTTTGATGGTTTATTAAGAATTGTTACGCGCCTTTTTCGGAAAGAAACTACACACGTAACTTTTAAACTCTGTATTGTCAAAACTAATAAATTCCCAAAAACAAAAGTCTTCTTCCTCAACAAAATTGGGCTCCTGGCAACGTTGTTTGGTGCCATCTCGCGTATCGCGTTACACTCCCCCTTTGTATTCTCCAACATGCCCCCATGGAGAATACAACGAGCCTAAAAACGAGACTTGCGTTCTCGTCGCTTTTCTCTACAACTGGAAGACCCAGGTAGGAGCTCGTCCCCTGCAGGAACTTCTTCCTCCGACTTCTTGGGCTGGTTCTTCCTGGGCCGACCACGCTTTCGGATCGGATGTAACGGCGTCAGTTCCGGAACAGCCTCGTCTTTCACTTGGAAAGGACGTAGGGCAGATACGTGGTACTTCCCCAGAGGTTTGGTGGGATCCGACTGAGACGCCACCACATATGACACCGGAGATTCCTTCCTAAGAATAACATAGAGACCATCCAGCCTGGGAACAAATTTATTAGTAACATGGTCACTACTTTTGCTTAGAACATGAGTGTCGATGAGAACCCTGTCACCCACGGCGTGTTCATGTCCAGGACACTTCCTTTGATCCGTATAACGTTTAGCACGATCCTGGGAATTTTCATTTTGTTCACGCGCGCACTTGAGGGTCCTCGAAATCGTCTTTAAGTACGGCGTAATCTCCGCGACAAAGTTCTCATTCTCAATCACCACGCGTAAGTCATCGTGGACTTCCAAAGGGGTCCGAAGCTCGCGACCGAAACACAAGAACGCGGGCGTTTGTCCGACCCCGGTGTGGAGTGCACTGTTGAGGGCAAAACGTACAGCGGGTAGCGCCTCACTCCATTTAGTGTGCTCCCTTTCCACGATTATGGCCAGTTGCGTCTCGAGGTCACGGTTCCTCCTCTCCTCGGGATTCGCCGCTGGGTGGTACAGAGGAGTCAGCGCCTGCTTGAACCCAAGACAATAAGACACCTTTTGCATAACCTCGCCGACAAATTGCACTCCGTTATCACTTATAACCCTGCGCGAGGTCCCGTATCCTAAAATGACCTCATTCACCAAACATTTTGCGCAGGCCTCGGAAGGTAGCGGACGTGAGTGGAAACAACTCCATCCACCTCGTTGCTGTGTCCTCTACAGCAAAGACCCAACGTTCACCTTAGCTGGTGGCAGGTAATGGCCCGAACAGGTCCATTGCTAAAACCTCGAATCTTTCAGCCATCACTGGAGTCTGCAAAAGACCAGCAGGCTTCATGTTACTGCTCTTATAACGCTGACACTCCAGACACCGTTGAACATGGTTTCTGACGTCTCGCCTCATCGTCGACCAAAAATAGTGTCGTGATAATTTGTCTAAGGTCCTCTCGACCCCGGGGTGACCAGATATCGCCGAGTCATGAAACTCCTGTAGTTTCTCAGCGATCTTCGACTTTGAGACAACCAACTGAGGCTCGTCCTCCTCTTCGTCATTTAGATCACATGCCTCTTCGGCTCTTAGTGGTTCGACATCCACGCTGCTTACTAGTACCGACGACGGTTCTTGGGGCTCATTGTAGAGTGCAGACCACTCATCTTTATCCCTAAAACGCCACTTCATTCCCGGCAAGTCCAAGATGATGTTGGCCTGTTTTATAAAATCCACACCCAAAAGAGTCTTATTGTCGGTATATTCGGGAATAGCAGTAAAACTGAAACTCATACTGCGTCCGCTCAGGGTAACCCTTACTTCGAATACTTTGGTCTGCACCACCTTAGAGCAACCATCCGCAAGCGTAATTACCTGTTCCTTATCTAAACATGGGAGGCCTAAATTATGCAAATGTTCGTATAACTTGTGACCTGCAATGCTCCGCTTTGCCCCTGTGTCCACATAGGCCAAACCTTTCTTTCCACTCACCTCTATGGACATCAACACTCTCGAGCTTGCTTCCTCCAGGTCAGCTGAGAGTATTTCTGTCGCCTCAGCTCCTGGTGTAGCTCTAGTTTTTTTATTATTCTCAGGACACTGAGACCGAATGTGTCCAGTCTTTCTACATCCGTAGCAAATAAGCCCAACACTGATAAGACTTGATTGTCTCGCGTCATCACTCCGCGTTGTCTTCCGGCATTCTTTCAGTGTATGCCCATATCCTTGACACCCAAAGCACTTGATGCGTTGTCGTGGTTTGCTGCCATTTGAGAGTTCCCTCTCTTCACCGTACATATCCTCGATCTGGCGCGCTTTCTGTACGAGCTGCTCAAAGGAGTTGATCTCGTGTCTTACGATGGCCTTTCGGATCTTCACATGAAGCAGTGCATACACCATGTCTAACTGGTGCGTTTTGTGGAGAGAAGGATCTGGGGATAACTTGGATAACAACGCCCTCGCCCAACTGACAAACACATCAGTGGGTTCCTTCTCCCCCTGCTGTCTAGCAAACAGTTCTTTGAAGACTTTGTAGTTAGCTTTGCACTCGCCAAAACTTCTAGTTAGTGCTTCGATAGCCTGATCCCACGTGAGTGCAGTGGCCTTCGTTCCCTGCCACCAGGTTGCTGCCGCACCGTCCAGGAGCATCGGCAAACCTTTAAGAGCGTTAGCATCTGATACGTCGACACACTCTTTGTAAATCTTGACAGCGTCGACGAACGCCTCTACCGATTCTTCCTTCGTACCCCGAAACCGACTTTTGCACTCTGCAAAGTTTCCTTTCCTCATTGGAGTCGCGATTTCATTGCTAGCTGCGGGAGCCTTAAGTTGGCTCAACAGTTGTGCAAACTGTTCTTTCGTCATAACAATGTTCGTCATGTCTGCGTCCTCTGAATTTTTCCGCGATCTTAAGTTGTATTTCCCGCCGTCCGCCGTTTCCTTTCTTCTAAGATTTCTTGCTCTTGGCAACGTTGTTTGGTGCCATCTCGATGCGTACACTCCTCGCGTTACAAAATTTTATTAATTGTGCTCTTGTTGAAATTGAGTTCAACATCGATTTTTTTACTCGACGTTCCCATGTTTAATCTAAACAGAGTTTGATCGTTTATAAAAGGAAGCTTTTATCTTAGTCAAAAAAGTACAAATTTAGTTTTGGTTTTCAATGTTGGGCTCAGGAAAGAATTTGCTGCAACATGTTAGGTAGCATGAGCGCTTTTTCTATCACCTTGTATAAGTACCGTTTCATTAAATAGAACGTTTGAACGTTTCATTAAATAGAACACAAATGAGTGTACAAAATCTGTGATAATCTGGAAAATTTGTTTTAATAAAAATGTATGAGTATAGAAAAAGCGGTATAAAAAATCATGTACTGTGCTCACGCAAAAAGTTCATTGCAAAAGCTTGCTATAATGTAAATAACTATTTTAAGTATTGAATAAATCATATACAGAGTGTTTATATATCGAGGACCATATTAAAATAACCTTTTTTAAATTAAAGCGTAACAAATTAGTGTACAAACTCTTGTGATGAATTGGGAAATTTATTTTTAATCAAATTAAGCAACTAAAAACCCAGCAATAAATTTAGCCGGTCATCATTATAAATTCACTGCCTCTTAATTATTTCTTTGTAGGCAGTAAAAAACGCCCATTGTATTAAATAACTTCACATAAAAGCCGATTATTTCTTCTTCGTTATTAAAGGTCACCAAATAATGACGACGGTGTTGTATTTTAATTTGATTAATTATTCCTACGACCTGTAGATTCAATGCCAAAAGTTCGTGTTACGCCAAATCACACGATAATAAAGAGCCAAAAGAGATTAGATCCGGACTGACATTATCACACGTCGTGGATTATCGATATTATCACACACCTGTGCTGCTGAAAGCGAATTAAAGTAACACAAATATTATGTGGTCTAATCGCTACTGCGTTATTTTGTGGTGGTAATAAACACGCTCATATTTTTAGAAATGCATTAAATTGGAAATGTGGATCAAACACATTGCCGGTCTGGTCAATGTCAACGAGAATTATTGACTTTTTTAACGCTGGTTGTACTTAGAAACTTCACTTTCCTGCGAGTCATTAAGTTGTGGAAAATTGTGTTTATTGCCATTTGCATATTTCAATCGGCTTCAATTACAAAGCGGCTTTATAACTAATAAATCGGTTGAATGAAAATCGAGTGATGCTCATAATGTGACTTTGTCGGATTTATGGACCGGAAAATTAAACTAATTTCGGAAATTTGCAATTATAACGATTTGTGGATTAACACTAAATAAAGGTACACAAAAAATGTTGTTGGTAATTGCTTGGACGCCCGCTTTGTTCCATCAGGTCAGGACTTCAAAATACACTGATTTCCATAAAAAATGCCACATCTAGAAGCTGTAAACAGATTTTGATGAAATTTTCAGAAATGATTAAAATTTCATCAAGATATTTCAACTGGTTATGTTTTTCTGAGAGGTTCTTGCGTCTTGAAACAGTACTTTTAAGTGTGTTTTTATTGGAGAAAAATTCGATTTTTAACAATTGTATCGACACATTCTTAGTGGGCTGCGGAAGGTTGGTCTTTCTTTCTGGGAAATTGCTGTTTCACTTGGATTCAATGTGAGTACTGTGTTACGCCAGTGGAGGACATTGTTTTTTCCTTTTTCCGAGGAGACCTTTTAAGGCGAGTGCCAAGACATTTTTATTATGGAGAATCTCATGTAAAATATCGTCTAAATATTCTGCTTATTTTTTAATGTATCAGTTTCGTTCTTATTCTCAACTGCTTGTATTCACATTTTTTTCTAAAACTAAGAAACAAACATTAGAAAAAACATTTAATTTAAAAGTTAAATTACTTGAAAATTCGATAATTTGGGGTAGTTTTACCAATAGAAGTTTATGTCCGATTTTTGTGAATTTTTAAACTAAGAATTAGTAAAGAACACTTTCAAAAACACTTTCCCGCTAAATTGGTTTAGTTATGTGTGAGATTAAATAAAAAAAAATCAGTCGAAGCTCTGAATTTTTTAGATAATTTACGACTAGCTTTACAACTGTACGCTCATTTGCGGTTTCTTGACTAGCTTTGGTAGTTGTAAATCAAGGGATTTCGTCTAAAATTTCTACCTGCCTGTTTCGCACAGAGGACAACTAAATGATTACATTTAGAAGATAATAATTATTAATAGTACTAATAATAACATTAGCACAACAAAGTCTCATAAAGCTTGATGTATGAATTTATATGTACAACTATAAATAAAAATTCATTCAATTTAGTCATGTTTTCAACTAAAGACTTTCAATAACACACGAATTACTTTCTCGGCTATTTTACGGTTTCGGACGTAAAATTTAGAAAACGAAATTCAATAAAATAAATTAAGCAGATATTTTTTTAACAAAAAATGAATCAAAATAATTATGCATTGATGCAGGAAGGGTTTACATTCTGTGTAATTTTCTACATTTTAAGTTTTATTTCTTTCTTATTTCACTCAAATTAAAAGTTCATCAATGAATGAAAAATGTTGAGCGAAAAAATTTGTTTTGATTGGTAAGACTCTATGAAGTAGCTGTATATTTGAAGAGAAATATTTATAAACGGCAATAAATTAATTCATAAATTTGGAAGCAAACGGCATTTTAAGGGTTTTAAAAAATAACCAAAGGGCAAACAAAAGAAAGAAAGTAGGACAAAAGGCTAACATACAAGATAAAGATTATGGCGTGAGTTGTCTAAAACCGAATATATAAAAGCAAGTTTTTGAAGAAAATTAAAAACTTTTTTGGTAAGTCTAAATTGCTCTGATAAATAAAGCTACTAGAAGCAGATAGTACGATTTGGATCAAGGAAAGAAGGAAATTAATAACAAGTCCAATTTTGCCACATTTTCTGAACGGAAAAAGAACACAGACTCACATTATTTTACCCGTGAAAAAGTATTTCTACCGGGCAGAGGAAAAATAAGCATTTATCACTTTACAATAGCACAGTAATGGGTGTTGTAAACAGAGGTACCGCTTGACAACCTTCCCGATATGACAGCTCAGCTCGAATTCTGACCAGCGACGAGTCTTGGCACTCGCCTTAAGGCCAATTACAATGGGTAATTGGGACCAAAGGGCAGCGAGATACAGAAGGCAAACCTTGTGTTAGAATGGAGGCCCAACGCGCCGACAAATCTGCATGAACAAGATCACCTATCGTTGACGCCCCAATTGGCATTTGCACAAGAAAAGACAGCACTTCTTGCTCTAAAACAGGCGCATCCTCGGGCGTCACCTCATCCGTTAGGATAGTCTCAGTAACGTATCGCAACCAGCAGGATAACCTGCAAGTTGGAACGCAATTCTCTATAAGAAAGCAACCCTGAAGAAGATAGTCTCAGTAACGTAAAACGTACTCCGTAATCAGCAGTGAAATCGGCAATTTTTCAGCGCAATTTTCCATAAGAAAGCACAACAGTGAAGAAAGGTCACCTTGTTTAGACAACGCTGCTAGGGCATACGAAAACATACACCGCATTCAGCAGGAAAAGCTGCAAGTTGTAATTCTCCCTAAGAAGAAGCAAATCAGACAACGCTGTAAAGGTATTCGAAAACGTACACCGCAACCAACAGGATAACCTGTTGCAACACAATTCTCCACAAGAAGAGAACGCAATTGCGTTCTTTCTGCAACGAGCCTGGAGTCAAGGAAGTCCGAAGATTGTCAAATTCCCGAAGACGCCGCAACATAACGTCTTTTGCTAGGCGATGAAATTTCTGATCGAGTTCGCTGTTCTCTCATTCCTGGAGACGACTGCGACTCGAACTGTGGCCACGATGTCTGCTGGAAAAATATACGAAAACGCACACCGCAATCGACAGGATAACCTGCAAGTTGCAACGCAAATCTCTATAAGAAGAAAGCGCAATTGCGTTCTTTCTGCAACGAGCCTGGAGTCAAGGAAGTCTGAAGAGTGTCGTCAAATTCCTGAAGACGCCGCAACATAAACCTCATTTTCTAGGTGATGAAATTTCTGACCAAGTTCGCTGTGCTCTCTCGCTCATGGGGACGGACTGAAACTCGAACTGTGGCCACGATGTCTTCTTCTACCATATTTTCCCATTGCCTAACGTTTGTTGGCTAATTTCTTCAAACTCGGAAAAAAAAACGTGAACGCGTTATGGCACGAAAATGAAGAATGACAGAACCGCCAGTAAGCAGGCCTACCAACAGGGTTGGTGGCGGGAGTTTTGAATTTGCTTACTTTAAATATCGTGCGTGTTATAGGGGGAATGGGGGTACTACTACTTATACACTAATGATGTCGAAGTGCAAGTGTTATTTTTTTTTCAATATAAATGTGTTAAAAATATCTCAGTTGTTATTATTGATTAAATGCAAATTGTCTTCAAAATTTGAGAAAAAAATGATGTTTTATCAAGTTAGTTTCCAATTTCATTACATCAAAATTGGGAACTACGTTTACACCCATCTGTCAGCATCTTGTGTCACAAATGACATCTATCCTTTGGCTCACTTTAGATTGTAACAAAAGTTTTATTTGGTGAAATTGTCGTTCTGTCGATGTTAATTAACGATTTCTGGTGTCCATAAAGTGCAACATGCCCGTGTTAATCAAAATTAACCTTTATAAAAGCGAATGAAGTGACTCGTGAAATTTTGGTGTAAACGTAGTTTGCCGCTGCGCTGTCATAATTTTGAAAACTAATTTGATAAAACAACGTTTATTTCGCAAATTTTAAACACAATTTGCATTAGATTTAAAACAAAAACTCAAATATTTGTATCACAGTTATGTTGAAAAAAAATTTAATTCGCGAATATTTCCGCAAAAACTCAAAAATCGCCGAAAATTATACTTCTTAGGCGTCGCGACGCCAACCAAACCGTGATAAAAAACAAATTTTTGCGTAAGCTGAAAACTTTGTCAACTTTGACGTTTATTTCAAATATCTACGACAGCTATGAAAATGTATGTTGAGTTGCAGTTTGAGTTTGGTCAGGCTCATTATCACTCGTGGACCACGGTGTATTCAGTAAAACCTCGATTATCCGGAGTGATTGTTGCAGAATGATCGAAAATCCGGATAATAGAACATATGGAAAAAAACACAAAAATTATGAAAAATGATAAAAGCTAAATAAATACAAATATTACATTTAATATTTTGTAATTGTTTGATAGGTACAATTTTTCCTCTTGATAGCGGCCGAATACTCCAGCAATACCAGTAATCAAGAACGATAAAAAAAAACCTTTAGCCACGTATTTTTTTTTAAATCGGTGATCCGGATAATCGCGCATTTTGAGTAATAGAAGTAAACACAATTTTCCACAATTACTCGCAGAAAACTGACGTCTTTAAGTACAACCAGCGTTAAAAAAAAATCAATAATTCTCGTTGACATTGCGCCATCAGAAATTTGAGATAGAGACAAGCTATTGAAGATAACTTTTCTTTGTAAACAAAATATAGGTTAACAGGGACGGTCTTTTTATCTCAAGAAAAACGTCAATAAAAATCAGAACCGAGCTGCTCTAAATTTTAACTGTTGATTTTTACGAGTTGGGTTGCATTAAATTGAATTACATGCAAATTTGCCTATAAGAATAGTTAAAATTTGCGTTTTTTTGTTGGAATATTAGTTTTTCAAAAATTTCTGACTCTAGCAATAAGTTTTATACGTCGTTGGAAAGCTTACTTAATGCGCTGCCTAAAATAGCCATAAAAAAATTATAACTTTGCTATTTTTCAAGAAAAACTGAAAAAATTAATAATTTTTCAGCAGAATTCTGATGAAGCAAAATGGAATTCAGATTTGAAATCAGGAGGGAATTCTACTTTAGAAACGACTTTCTATTTTTCTAGTACAAAATAATCTTGATTTGTGTGTTATTTAAACTTTTAACTTTTTTTGATATTTGCTAAATTCCTACCAGATTTTGGTGTATTGGGCTTTTTGAATTTCATCAGACAATTTTTTTAATATTTGGATACCTCCAGAAACGATTTTTTTAAATTTAGACGTCTCTAAATACTTTGGTTATGTTGATTGATTAGGTTCTAATATCAAATTTAAAGAATTTGGAATATCAAAACAAAGATCTAATAAAGGTACTAAAGGATCTGAAATCTGAAGAATATTAAAGATCAAAAAAGCTAAAAAAAAAACGAATCTGAAAACTTGAAAATCTAAAGATTTAAAGTTCTAAAGAATCTAAAATACCTGAAGAACCTAAATGAACTGAAGAATGTAAAAGATCTCAAAAATTTAAAAAAAAGTTTATTCCTTGGTTCTGTGAATCTGTGAATCTTCTACATATTTATATTTGCTTGATTGATCTGAAAATCTAAAAGATTTCCAGAATCTGAAAAATATGAAGGATCTGACGTATCTGAAGAGTTTTAAAAATCTGACGTATTAGAAAAATCTAAAAAATTTAAAGAATTCTAGATCTTTTAGATCCTTTAGATCTTTCAAATACGTTAGGTCTTCTTAAAATTATGAAAAATCTAAAGGATCTGAAAAACCTGAGAACCTGAAAGATCTGAAAGATGTAAAAAATCTGATGGATCTAAAGGATCTAAAAGATATAAAGAATGAACAGTATCAGATAGATCTAAAAAATCTAAAAATTTTGAAAGATCTGAAGAATCTAAAAATGCTGAAAAAACCAAAGTACCTAAAACATCCAGCAAAAGATTAGAAAAAAAAAGGTGCCTGAGGATTTGAAAAACCTGAAAGATCAAAAAGATCTGAAGAATGTGTATAGTCTAAAGGAGCTGAAAGACTTGTATTATCTGAAGAAGATTTTAAAGATCAGTAATATTTTAAAGATCTGATGGATCTTAACGATCTAAAGTTTGATAATTTGTTATTCTTTACTGTTCGTTCAGCAAGAAAATCCTATTGCAATTTTTTGACAATTTTTGACAAATTTTAAACGCAAAAATGCTTGATTTAATTCTAGATGTGAAAGATACGTACCATCTGAAGGATCAAAAAATCTGAACAATTTGAAGAATCTATAAAATTCTGAAGAATCTAAAGAAGCGGAAGAAACCAAAGTATCTAAACCGTCTGAAAAAAGTGAAGAATCTGAAGTACCTGAATAATTTGACGTAACTGAAGTATCGGAAAGATCTTAAGAATCTAAAAAATCTAAACAACTTGAAGGATCTGATAGATCTGAAGAATGTGAAGGAGCTGAAAAACTTGAAAAAATTAGAAAATTTAATGAATCTGAAGGTCCAGACGAATTTGAAGAATATGAAAAATCTGAAAAATCTGAACAATTTAAAGAATCTGAAGAAGTAGTCTGAAAAAGATCTTAAAGATCTCAAAAGTCTAAAGAAACTAGAAAGTCGAAAGGATCTGAAGGATAAAGAGATTTTAAAAGATCTGAAGGATCAAAAAATGCTAAAAAAACAAAGTACCTGAAACATTTGACAAAACTGAAGGATCAGAAATTCATCAGTATCTGAAGAGTCTGAAACATCTAAAGCGTGATTATGTTTTATTATTAAAACTTTTTATAAACGACTAATTATGATCTGAAGCATCTGAAAGATCTAGAAGATCAGAAAAATCGAAAAGATCTAGAACTGAAGGATCTGAAGAATCTGAAGGATCTGAAAGATCTGAAGGATCTGAAGGATCTGAAGGATCTAAAGGATCTGAAGGATCTGAAGGATCTGAAAGATCTGAAGGATCTGAAGGATCTGAAGGATCTGAAGGATCTGAAGGATCTGAAGGATCTAAAGGATCTGAAAGATCTAAAGGATCTGAAGGATCTGAAAGATCTGAAGGATCTGAAGGATCTAAAGGATCTGAAAGATCTGAACGATGTGAACAATCTAAAGAATCTACACGATCTAAAGGATCTAAAGGATCTAAAGGATCCAAAGGATCTAAAGGATCTAAAGGATCTAAAGGATCTAAAATATCTAAAGGATCTAAAAGATCTAAAAGATCTAAAGGATCTAAAGGATCTAAAGGATCTAAAGGATCTAAAGGATCTAAAGGATCTAAAGGATCTAAAGGATCTAAAATATCTAAAGGATCTAAAAGATCTAAAAGATCTAAAGGATCTAAAGGATCTAAAGAATTTGAAGGATCTAAAGGATCTAAAGGATGTAAACGATTTAAAGGATCTAAAGGATCTAAGGGATCTAAAGGATCTAAAGGATCTTAAAAATCTAAAGGATCTAAGGAATCTAAAAAATCTAAAGGAAATCTAAATGACCTAAAGAATCAAATGGATCTGAAAGATCTAAAAGATTTGAACAATCTAAAGGATATAAATAATCTAAAAGATCTAAAAATTTTGAAAGATCTGAAGAATCTAAAAATGCTGAAAGAACCAAAGTACCTAAAACATCCAGCAAAAGATTAGAAAAAAAGAAGGTGCCTGAGGATTTGAAAAACCTGAAAGATCAAAAAGATCTGAAGGTCTGTGTATAGTCTAAAGGAGCTGAAAGACTTGTATTATCTGAAGAAGATTTTAAAGATCAGTAATATTTTAAAGATCTGATGGATCTTAACAATCTAAAGTTTGATAATTTGTTATTCTTTACTGTTCGTTCAGCAAGAAAATCCTATTGCAATTTTTTGATGAACAAATAATAATTAAAATACGTACCATCTGAAGGATCTAAAAATCTGAACAATTTGAAGAATCTATAAAATTCTGAAGAATCTAAAGAAGCGGAAGAAACCAAAGTATCTAAACCGTCTGAAAAAAGTGAAGAATCTGAAGTACCTGAATAATTTGACGTAACTGAAGTATCGGAAAAATCTTAAGAATCTAAAAAATCTAAACAACTTGAAGGATCTGATAGATCTGAAGAATGTGAAGGAGCTGAAAAACTTGAAAAAATTAGAAAATTTAAAAAATCTGAAGGACCAGACGAATTTGGAGAATATGAAAAATCTGAAAAATCTGAACAATTTAAAGAATCTGAAGAAGTAGTCTGAAAAAGATCTTAAAGATCTCAAAAGTCTAAAGAAACTAGAAAGTCGAAAGGATCTGAAGGATAAAGAGATTTTAAAAGATCTGAAGGATCTAAAAATGCTAAAAAAACAAAGTACCTGAAACATTTGACAAAACTGAAGGATCAGAAATTCTTCAGTATCTGAACAGTCTGAAACATCTAAAGCGTGATTATGTTTTATTATTAAAACTTTTTATAAACGACTAAAAGATCTAGAAGATCAGAAAAATCGAAAAGATCTAGAACTGAAGGATCTGAAGAATCTGAAGGATCTGAAGGATCTGAAGAATCTAAAGGATCTAAAGGATCTGAAGGATCTGAAGGATCTGAAGGATCTGAAAGATCTGAAGGATCTGAAGGATCTAAAGGATCTGAAGGATCTGAAGGATCTGAAGGATCTGAAGGATCTGAAGGATCTAAAGGATCTAAAAGATCTGAAAGATCTAAAGGATCTGAAGGATCTGAAGGGTCTGAAGGATCTGAAGGATCTGAAGGATCTAAAGGATCTGAAGGATCTGAAGGATCTGAAGGATCTAAAGGATCTGAAAGATCTGAACGATGTGAACAATCTAAAGAATCTAAAGGATCTAAAGGTTCTAAAAGATCTAAAAGATCTAAAAGATCTAAAAGATCTAAAGGATCTAAAGGATCTAAAGGATCTAAAGGATCTAAAGAATGTAAAGGATCTAAAGGATGTACTAAAAGATTTGAACAATCTAAAGGATATAAATAATCTAAAAGATCTGAAGGATCTGAAGGATCTGAAGGATCTGAAGGATCTGAAGGATTTGAAGGATCTGAAGGATCTGAAGGATCTGAAGGATCTGAAGGATCTGAAGAATCTGAAGAATCTGAAGGATCTGAAGGATCTGAAAAATCTGAAAAATCTGAAAATTTTGAAGGAGCTGTAGTGCTTGTCTAAAGAATCTGAAGAATCAGAAGAAGCTGTAGTACTTGTAATATGAAAAAGATCGTTAAGATTTTATAGAGCTAAAGGATCCGAAAGATGTGAAAGATTTGAGATACCTGAAGGATCTAAAGCTCGTTTGCTTTTTATTCCTTACTGTTCGTTCAGCAAGAAAATCTTATTGCAACTTTATATGGACGAATAACTATGATTAACTTTCAACGAAAAAATGAAATTTCCCAAGGACGTCATCGTCGTTACGCCTGATTAAAAATCAATTTTTATTACAAGCCTCTATTTTTCGTCCACGACAAACGTAATTATTCTTTCACGCTCGAATTTCTTACCTCTCTAAAAATACGCAACTGTCAGCACGGAAATAAAACCACCTTTCTAACGATTTATTTATTTACCTTGGCAAGAAATTACATCTAACGTCCTAACTATAAAAATAACTGTCAGTCTTATGAACGCCTAAACTACAACTTTAAATTTTCTACTGTTTCCACTGTACGGATAAGTACCTCCAAAAATACTTTTATAAAACCCAAAATGTCGAATTCGGTAAATCCCCGGAGACGCATCATCCGGGATTTCCCACACGATTGTTACCTCACTACCGCCAATCAGATTCGTCAGGCGCTTCCAGAAAAACCTGTGACGTACAAATTTGTAATCAAACTTCGGCAGGAAAAGGCTAAAAACTTACTTGGTTTCCCAATCGGCGTCTGTGGCTACGACTTGCCATTTATCTCCGTCCAGTTGTTCGATGGTTAAGAAGGTTTTCTCGTGCATAAGGTTGTTCCGGGGGTGGCCGGAAATCTGGAAAATAGATAGCTGTTTGACTAAAGACTTTTTTTACGGCAGAGGTGGATTAAAGTTGGTTAAGGCCTCAGACGTTAGAAAATGTTTGGTCCTCGAAACAAACATTTCTAAAAATTCTATTTGTTGTTCTAAAATTTTAGAATTTAACACAGTTTACAATAAAGTCAAAAGTAGTAAAAGCCCTAAATTTTAATGTTGTAGGAACAAAACTACCAATGTTACGGAATTTAATAAAAAAAGATGAAAATTTTTGGTTCATCTTTAAAATAAAAATTTCTAAAAATTCTGTTTTTTGTTCTATAATTTTGGAATTTGGTAGTAAAGTCAAAAATAGCAAAACCTCCTAATTTTACCGTTTTAGTATTAAAATTTTCGACGTCATAGAATTTAATAAAAAGTGGTGTATTTTTTTTTTGACTAATATAAAAATTATTATAGTGAGCTATGTAGGTTATAACACACGGCGACAACAAACAGGTTGTAAAAGCCCACTTAAGATATTTAAAACAAATAACGAAACCGTCATATTACAAAAGAATCTTTAATTCAACTATTTATGTGATTATTCATTTACTTATTTATTTATTTATTTAATAACAATTTTAAACTTGACTTGTTGCGCAATAATAACAACATTGACCGACTTGTCAACACACGCAACGAGGTTACCACGGTCAGTGTCAAAAAACATGTTTCAACTCAAAATGTACAAATTTCATTAAGTGGTTTCATCGTGATCATTACGACTTGAGGATGTTCTGCCGTGGGACACATTTAAATTGAGTGAAATTTGAGCAAATCGTTAAAATCCTCGTAAAATTTTGCGGTATAGAGGTTAAATTTATGGCAATCGCGTTCATATCAAACGATTTATGGCCACGTAAATTTAGGCGGAAATATGTTGATGTGGTGTAAACGGTGCAAATCTGATCAGATCGATCAGTCTGCACTACCAGTGTTGTGATTATTTTAATTCTCTAGATTTGATGTTTTGTCTATTGCAATGCATACAATTAAATGCTTTAGATTCGATTTAATTAATTTCCGATTGTTTGGATTCGATTTTACATCTTTTCTCAAATTTATTAGATTCCTTCATTTTATTCGATTCCTTTTATTATTCAGATTTCACTGATTTCTTAAATTCTTTACATTTTTTTCATTCCTAGAATAGAAAACAATGTTTTGCCTTCTTCAAAAAAATATTTTAAATTCTACATTTAAAATTCATTGGATTTCTCAAAATTTTAAACATCATTTTCAATTTCCCGATCCTGTAAATTGTCATTTTCTCAAGATTTATCTAAATTCTCTATATTTCTTCTATTCGATTCCTTTTATTCCTTAAATTCCTGAAACTCCTGAAATTCGCCAAACTGTAAAAAGTATAAAATTTGCCCATTTTATTAATGAGTCATTTCTATTCTGAAACTTAAATGTTATTGAGATATCTCAGCGTGAATTGGCATCGTAAAATTGAGATTATTCAGATCCTTTAGATCCGTTCCGTCTTCTTCGAATAATTTTTCAAATTCCTTGGATTTTTTAAGATTTACTGGACTGTCTACATTCCCAAGATACCGTAAATTTCTTAGATTTCCTAGATCTCCTTAAATTTTATAGTTTCTTTTTGAAGATTTGCTATACTGCTTAGAATCCCTAAATTCTTCAGATTATTCAGATTCCACAAATTCCTTAGATTTTTTAGATTCCCTAAATTTCCTAGATTCCTTAAATTATTTATATTGTTACAAGATTCTGGAAGCTTCTAGCGCGAGCGCTATATTGTGCGAGGTGGTTCGAGTTGGATTACATACATCCTTTGAAGATTCGCGGGACTGTCAAAATTCTCAAACTTCTTAAAACTTTTTAGATTCTTTGAATTTCATAGATTCCTGGGATTTTATAGATTTTTTGGATTTCATAGATTTCTTGAATTCTATAGATTCCTTAAATCCTAGATTCCAAGCCTACACTCCCTAGATTCCCTAAATTCCTCAGATTCTCTAGATATTTCCTAGATATTCCCTAAGTATTCTCTACACATTTTCTAGATTTTCTAGATCCTTTAGATTCTCTATTTTCTCTAGATTCTCTAGATTCCCTAGATTTTATGGAGACTCGCTGGACTTCCTAGATTTAAAATTTTTTTTAGATTTTTTATGGTTCTCTGATTCTTTAGATTTCGTAGTTTTTTTAGATTTTTTAGATTTTCTAGATTTCTTAGATTTCTTGGATTATTACATACAGGGTGATTTTTTAAAAACGGCAGGCGTAGAATTTTTATTTATAAACCGATTTTAAAAATTTAAAAAACAAATTAAATGGTTTTTAATTTACTATAAACTGATTATTTTAGAATTTTTCTAAATATCTTAGTATCTTTTAGGCGATATTCAACTTTTTTTATATTTTTTTTTTACTTTTTATTCATAATTTGGAAAATACTAATTTTCTTGATTCAGAAATATCTTCTACTTTTACAAAAAATATTTTTAAAAAAATGTCAAATAACACAATACCGTTATTGTAATGTCAAAAATCAGCAAATAACAGAAAGGATTGGCAATCTTTTTTGAAATTATTGATAACAAAAGACAATAATAATTACAAATCACAAAAAACATCTACTTAATTTAATTAAAATACTGTTAAAACGCCATCCCGACAATTGACACCATGCACTTAGATTTTATTAACTTTTATTGCCTATTTTTTTCAATTTTAATAATTTTTTTAAAAATATTTTTTGTTAAAAGTAGAACATGTTACACATTTCTCAATCAAGAAAATTAATATCTTCCAAATCATGCAAAAAAAAATATGGGTGTCAATTTAAAATAAGAAAGTTGAATATCGCCCAAAAGGTATATACTAAGAGATTTAGAAAAATTTTAAATTCATCAGTTTATACTAAATTAAAAACCATTTAATTTGCTTTTTTAATTTTTGAAATCGGTTCACAAATAAGAATTCTACAACGCCTGTGGGTTTTTTTAAAATTACCCTGTATATTTTTAATATTCCCTTGATATTCCCTAGACATTTCCTAGATATCTCGTAAACATCCTCTAGACATCTGCCAGACATCCCTATGACATTTCCTAGACGTTTAGACATCTCGAAGACGTTCCCTAAACATTCCCTAGGCATGCTTTAGACATCTCCTAGACATCCCCTAATTATCTTCTAGACATCTCCCAGACATACCCCAGACATCTCCTAGATATTCCCTAGACATTCCTTTGATATTTCTTAGATATCTCTTAGACATCCTCTAGATATTCCTTAGACATCCCGCAGACATTTTTTAAACATCCCCTAGATATTCCTACATGTCTAAAAATGTCTAGGGAATATCTAGAAAATATGTAAATATTCCCTAGATAATCTCTAGTATTGTCTAGTCATCCGCTAGACATCTCCTAGATATCCCCAGGACATCTCCTAGATATTTCCTAGACATCCCCTAGACATAATCTAGGTATCTTCTAAACAGCTTCAGATGTCCCTTAGACATCCTTTAAATCCTTTAGACCCTTTACATTCTTTAGATCCTTTAGATTCTTTATATCCTTTAGATCCTTTAGATCCTTTAGTTCCTTTAGATCCTTTAGATCCTTTAGATCCTTTAAATCCTTTAGATCCTTTAGATCCTTTAGATCCTTTAGATCCTTTAGATCCTTTAGATCCTTTAGATCCTTTAGATCCTTTAGATCCTTTAGATCCTTTAGATCCTTTAGATCCTTTAGATCCTTTAGATCCTTTAGATCCTTTAGATCCTTTAGATACTTTTTATCTTTCAGATCTTTCAGATGCTTCAGACTATAATTATTCGTTTATAAAAAGTTTTAATTGAATTTTCTTGTTGAACGAACAGTAAAATTTAGATTTTTTAGATTCTTTAGATTCTTTAGATTCTTTAGATTTTTTAGATTCTTTAGATTCTTTAGATTCTTTAGATTCTTTAGATTCTTTAGATTCTTTAGATTCTATAGATTCTTTAGATTCTTTAGATTCTTTAGATTCTTTAGATTCTTTAGATTCTTTAGATTCTTTAGATTCTTTAGATTCTTTAGATTCTTTAGATTCTTTAGATTCTTTAGATTCTTTAGATTCTTTAGATTCTTTAGATTCTTTAGATTCTTTAGATTCTTTAGATTCTTTAGACTCTTTAGACTCTTTAGACTCTTTAGACTCTTTAGACTCTTTAGACTCTTTAGACTCTTTAGACTCTTTAGACTCTTTAGATTCCTTAGATTCCTTAGATTCCTTAGATTCCTTAGATTCCTTAGATTCCTTAGATTCCTTAGATTCCTTAGATTCCTTAGATTCCTTAGATTCCTTAGATTCCTTAGATTCCTTAGATTCCTTAGATTCCTTAGATTCCTTAGATTCCTTAGATTCCTTAGATTCCTTAGATTCCTTAGATTCCTTAGATTCCTTAGATTCCTTAGATTCCTTAGATTCCTTAGATTCCTTAGATTCCTTAGATTCTTTAGATTCTTTTCTTTAGATTCTTTAGATTCTTTAGATTCTTTAGATTCTTTAGATTCTTTAGATTCTTTAGATTCTTTAGATTCTTTAGATTCTTTAGATTCTTTAGATTCTTTAGATTCTTTAGATTCTTTAGATTCTTTAGATTCTTTAGATTCTTTAGATTCTTTAGATTCTTTAGATTCTTTAGATTCTTTAGATTCTTTAGATTCTTTAGATTCTTTAGATTCTTTAGATTCTTTAGATTCTTTAGATTCTTTAGACTCTTTAGACTCTTTAGACTCTTTAGACTCTTTAGACTCTTTAGACTCTTTAGACTCTTTAGACTCTTTAGACTCTTTAGATTCCTTAGATTCCTTAGATTCCTTAGATTCCTTAGAATCCTTAGATTCCTTAGATTCCTTAGATTCCTTAGATTCCTTAGATTCCTTAGATTCCTTAGATTCCTTAGATTCCTTAGATTCCTTAGATTCCTTAGATTCCTTAGATTCCTTAGATTCCTTAGATTCCTTAGATTCCTTAGATTCCTTAGATTCCTTAGATTCCTTAGATTCCTTAGATTCCTTAGATTCCTTAGATTCCTTAGATTCCTTAGATTCCTTAGATTCCTTAGATTCCTTAGATTCCTTAGATTCCTTAGATTCCTTAGATTCTTTAGATTCTTTTCTTTAGATTCTTTAGATTCTTTAGATTCTTTAGATTCTTTAGATTCTTTAGATTCTTTAGATTCTTTAGATTCTTTAGACTCTTTAGACTCTTTAGACTCTTTAGACTCTTTAGACTCTTTAGACTCTTTAGACTCTTTAGACTCTTTAGACTCTTTAGATTCCTTAGATTCCTTAGATTCCTTAGATTCCTTAGATTCCTTAGATTCCTTAGATTCCTTAGATTCCTTAGATTCCTTAGATTCCTTAGATTCCTTAGATTCCTTAGATTCCTTAGATTCCTTAGATTCCTTAGATTCCTTAGATTCCTTAGATTCCTTAGATTCCTTAGATTCCTTAGATTCCTTAGATTCCTTAGATTCCTTAGATTCCTTAGATTCCTTAGATTCCTTAGATTCCTTAGATTCCTTAGATTCCTTAGATTCCTTAGATTCCTTAGATTCCTTAGATTCCTTAGATTCCTTAGATTCCTTAGATTCCTTAGATTCCTTAGATTCTTTAGATTCTTTTCTTTAGATTCTTTAGATTCTTTAGATTCTTTAGATTCTTTAGATTCTTTAGATTCTTTAGATTCTTTAGATTCTTTAGATTCTTTAGATTCTTTAGATTCTTTAGATTCTTTAGATTCTTTAGATTCTTTAGATTCTTTAGATTCTTTAGATTCTTTAGATTCTTTAGATTCTTTAGATTCTTTAGATTCTTTAGATTCTTTAGATTCTTTAGATTCTTTAGATTCTTTAGATTCTTTAGATTCTTTAGATTCTTTAGATTCTTTAGATTCTTTAGATTCTTTAGACTCTTTAGACTCTTTAGACTCTTTAGACTCTTTAGACTCTTTAGACTCTTTAGACTCTTTAGACTCTTTAGACTCTTTAGACTCTTTAGATTCCTTAGATTCCTTAGATTCCTTAGATTCCTTAGATTCCTTAGATTCCTTAGATTCCTTAGATTCCTTAGATTCCTTAGATTCCTTAGATTCCTTAGATTCCTTAGATTCCTTAGATTCCTTAGATTCCTTAGATTCCTTAGATTCCTTAGATTCCTTAGATTCCTTAGATTCCTTAGATTCCTTAGATTCCTTAGATTCCTTAGATTCCTTAGATTCCTTAGATTCCTTAGATTCCTTAGATTCCTTAGATTCCTTAGATTCCTTAGATTCCTTAGATTCCTTAGATTCCTTAGATTCTTTAGATTCTTTTCTTTAGATTCTTTAGATTCTTTAGATTCTTTAGATTCTTTAGATTCTTTAGATTCTTTAGATTCTTTAGATTCTTTAGACTCTTTAGACTCTTTAGACTCTTTAGACTCTTTAGACTCTTTAGACTCTTTAGACTCTTTAGACTCTTTAGACTCTTTAGATTCCTTAGATTCCTTAGATTCCTTAGATTCCTTAGATTCCTTAGATTCCTTAGATTCCTTAGATTCCTTAGATTCCTTAGATTCCTTAGATTCCTTAGATTCCTTAGATTCCTTAGATTCCTTAGATTCCTTAGATTCCTTAGATTCCTTAGATTCCTTAGATTCCTTAGATTCCTTAGATTCCTTAGATTCCTTAGATTCCTTAGATTCCTTAGATTCCTTAGATTCCTTAGATTCTTTAGATTCTTTAGATTCTTTAGATTCTTTAGATTCTTTAGATTCTTTAGATTCTTTAGATTCTTTAGATTCTTTAGACTCTTTAGACTCTTTAGACTCTTTAGACTCTTTAGACTCTTTAGACTCTTTAGACTCTTTAGACTCTTTAGACTCTTTAGACTCTTTAGACTCTTTAGACTCTTTAGATTCCTTAGATTCCTTAGATTCCTTAGATTCCTTAGATTCCTTAGATTCCTTAGATTCCTTAGATTCCTTAGATTCCTTAGATTCCTTAGATTCCTTAGATTCCTTAGATTCCTTAGATTCCTTAGATTCTTTAGATTCTTTAGATTCTTTAGATTCTTTAGATTCTTTAGATTCTTAGATTTCCTATTGTCAGATTTTATATTCAAAACGTTATTCTTGAATTCTTTACCTAGGTATCTAGATACGATTGTTGGTTTTTTCAGAATTATTTATAATTGATAATAATTTTTCATATCTTTGACTTTTATTTTTAAAATTAATTTTTTTTTGAATTATTTATATTATGTAAATTAATGTTTTCAGCTTATATTTTTGGCAAATTACTCAGATTGTTGAAATTTTCTAAAAACTTATTTTTTATTTTTTGCGTAAATTGGTTTGAAATTTTTAAATTCGTTGAAATTTTGTGTTTTTTTTAATCTTGAAAAAATTGTTTCATTTCTATGTGCATTCATATTTTTTTTTATAGATAGTCGTTGAATTTAATCGATTTTTTGGTATAATTTTGTAACTTGCAGTACTGCGCGTTGTTTGAATTCATTTGATCCTTCATCCAAATTATGAAAACAAAACAATATTTTTGAAGAGAAAGCAAAACATATCCAAAAAACGAAAAAAAAATTATACAATCCACAATCCACGAAATTGAACGAAACGACGTCTAGTAGAATTAATTTTAATACTCCTACATTTTAGTGGTTTCACTGTGATCATCAAAATTTCAATTAAAACCCACCCCCAGATCCCACCCTCATCAGTCACGAATAAACACAAGCAAACGAACAAGGCATAACCAAATTCCTCTAAATTACATCTCATAATCGAAATTCCCTTTCACCCTAAATTAATATTCGTCGTTCAAACAGCAAAAATACTCACAAATTTCGCAAACACTTTCTTCCCCCTTTTCACGACTTCCGGCGGCTCGGCCACACAATCTCCAAATTGGTGCAGAAGCCCGGAAGTATCAAACATTACCCGGGAAACTAACGACATAACTTTTCCGGAAAGATCCGGAGGGGTCGGTCCCGGATCTATAGTTTCTCCCTGAAAAAAAACGAAGTGCTGTTATTGATTGTTACCAAGATTAAAAGCACTTACTTTGAGTATCGCTTCCGCCATCTTCTTGTAAATGTTTAAGTACAGGGTAAGGGTGTGGGGGCCGAAAATTGTGGAGGCGCCTTCGTATCGCTGCATCTGAAAAAAAATGAGGAAAATTAAGACAATGGAGAGAAAAATCTTTAGATTTTTTTAGATTAGGATTGTTTACCCAAAGATTTGGTGAAAATTATACTAAAAACCGATGACAGGTTATAACATAACAGTAAACCGAAAGAGAATCCAAAAAGAAAAATGTTGACAAAGAAAGATCCATAATATTCAAACAAAACCAAGAAATTAAAAAAAATAAAAAAAATAAAAAAAAAACAAAATAAAATACAGTGTGTCCTAGAACGCTCGCACTTCCTCATAATAACAAAATTTTCCATCAAAACCAGAATTGATTGCCGTATCGCAAAATGTTCTGGCATTTATAGTATTCAAGCTACAAGCAACTAAAGTTGACCATTCACAGCGCATTTCGTGCAATTTGAGAAAAAAATTTCACAGGTAACGTAATAACAGAATGCTATCTAGCGATTTATGACCTGTGATTGGCCAACCTAAAGTGCTTGTAACTCAAAAACGTGCGATACGACAATCAACTCAGATTTTGATAAAGAATTTCTCGTTAAAAGAAAGTGCGAGCGTTCTGGGACATCTTGTATACAGAGTGTTTTAGAAATACATAACCAATCGAAACACGGTAATTGGTGAAGACAAGTAAAATCAATTGACAAAAAATATTGTAGGTAAAAGTCTCTTCGTTTTTGAGATAAAATTAATCAAATATTTGGTCAAAATTTCCAGTTCGCCAGTGGACTAAAAAATGTAGTCTTGATTGCTTTGCAACAATCCAAGGTTTGTTCTTTTAGGTGGATATTTTCATCAGTGCTGTTCTAAATAAGTGAAAAAAAGTGTTTTAATTAATTTAATCGTTAGAAAATATAAAAAATAGTTAATTCGATTTTTTAAGACTAGCAAAGACCGTGTTTAATTTTTGGTAGTGTATGTCAAAAACACTCTGTATAGAATACAGAAACCAGGAGAATTTCTAGAAAAACTGATAAAGATATATGATTTCACAGACTTTTAGATTCCACAAATTACACAGATTTCTCAAATTACACAAAATTCCATAGATTTCATAAATTCCTTAAGCCTAAAACAGACTTGAGAGAAACTCGCGACACTTCTCGCGCGAGTTCTTGCTTATATGTTTACACTGTTTGCAATAAGTTCTGGAAGTTTCTCTCGCGTGAGTTTAGACAGTTCTGGCTTTTGCAATTTTTTGCAGACCCCTTATTTAAAAGAGTTGCGAGAACTTGAGAAAGATCAAAAATGCTTGTAAACACTGGAGAGAAAATCGCTCGCGCGGGAACTTCCGCGAGTTTCAGAGAGTCAACTTGCAGCGGTAGCTAGACTAGGAACAGCAATTTCCGACAAAAACTCACGCAAGATTTCATAGATGTCTTATATTTCATAGATTCCATTGATTCCGTATTTCTTGTAAGTCTTTCATAGATTCAATAAAATTTTATAGAATCCATAGATTCGATAGGTTCCTTATGTTCCTTAAAATCTTAGGGTTCCGTAGATTCCATAGGTTTCAGAGATTCCTTAAATTTCATAAATTTTACAAATTCCACAGATTCCACAGATTCTACAGATTTCACTAATTCCAGAGATTTTGCAAATTCCACAAATTACACCGATTCCTCAGATTTTATAGGTTTCATAGATTCGTTATGTTTCATAGGTTCCTTAGGTTCCATTGATTCCATAAATTCTATAGATTTCATACGTTCCATATGTTCCTTAGGATCGAAGGGTTCCTAGATTCCATAGATACCATCGATTACATAGGTTTCTTCAATTCTTTAAATTCCATAGATTCCACAGATTCCACAAGTTGATTCTGTAGGTTCTATAGAATCCTTAGATTCCATATATTCTTTAGATTCCTCAGATGCCACAAATTCTCCAAATTTGATAGATACCATCGATTACATAGAATACTTGGATTTTTTAGATTCCTTAGATTCCATAGACCCCATCCATTCAATAAATTCTAGATTCCACAGATGCCACCAATTCCCACAAATTTTTCAGATTTCTCAGATTCCACAGATTTCATACATTCCATCGATATTCAATCTAGGAATTTCACAAATTCCATAGATTCCATAGATACAATCGATTACATAGATTTCTTATGTTCCTTAAATTCCATATACCCCATACATTCCATAGATTTAATAGATTCTATAGATTAAACAAATTCCTGAATTTTTTCAGATTTCTCAGATTCTACACATTCCATCGATTCCTCAGATTCCTTAAATTCCTTAGATTCCTTAGATTCCATAGATACTATAGATTCCACAAATTTCTCAGATTCTTCAGATTCCACAGATTTATCAGATTTCTCAGATTCCACACATTCATCGATTCCTTTGATTTCTTAGATCTCGTAGATTCTTTATGTTCCATAAGTGGCCTTAAGGTTCCATAGATTCCATAAATTCCTTAGATTCTATAGATTTTTTATATTCTTTAGGTTTCAGAGTTTCCATAGGTTTCAAGGATTTCTTAGATTCCATAAATTCCATAGAAACCTTAGATTCTACAAAATTCACAAATTACACAGATTACATAGATTTCTTAAATTCTATAGATTCCATATTATGTTACTTATATTCCCCAGATTCCTTAAATAAACATAATTTTAATTTAGTCGTACAGAAAAAAACAATAAATCTAAAAAGAAATTGTAGACAACCTAGAAAATCAATATTATTCAAAGAACTTTGCGACAAAATTTAACAGGGACTCAAAATAAATCAAAAAGAAAATATAGGAGATCCCAACAATTTACCAAAAAATGGACAAAATTTTATGAGAATACAAAGATAATATATATATATAATATACAGAAACCGATTTATTAGAAAAACTTAGGAAATATAATGAAGATAAAATAGAACTCACAAGGAAGAAAAAGAAACAAAATTTAAAAAAAACTAGAAAATTTAGATAAAATCTAAAAAGAGTTTATACAGAATTTGGCAAATATGAAGAAAATAGAAAAAATTGTATGTTAATTTTGCAGAAGCATAAAAAGAATCAACGAAAAATCTAAAAAGAAATTGTAAAGAATCTAGAAAATCTACGTTATCCGAAGAAAATAAAAGAAAATTCGACAAGAATTCAAAAAGAACCAAAAGAAAACGACTCAAGAGAATTTAGCAAAAAATTGGTAAAATCTAATGGGAATCCAAAGGAAAATGAAAGAAAATCGAAAAAGAATACATAAAGTAGAACAGAAACCGAAAAAGGTTTTAGAAAATCTGAGGAATTATAATAGAGATTAAAAAAAACACGAAGAAGAAGAACAAGAAGAAGAAACAGAATATTAAAAGAATCTAAAAAGAATATAAAGGCGACAGAGAAAGAATTAATTATTAATTAAAAATAATTTAGACAATCAAGAAAAATTTGGAAAATGTCAATTTACCTTAAGCGAATATCAAAAAAATCTAAGAAAAATTTTAAGTAGATCCAAAAATTATCCCCAATTTAATGAAAATCTATAAACTCTAACAAATATCTAAGACATTCTTTAAAGAATTTGAGTAAAATATAAAGAGAATCTAAGATTTCAAATACAAATAAAAATAATAAAAAAAAATCTAGAATAAGTCTATCAATAAAAAGCACAGAATACGTTGTATTCTAGAGGGTCTCAAATAGAATTTAAGAAAATTTGAAAACCGATATCAAAACTAAAGAGGAATAAAAAACTAGAACGCAAAGTGTAATCAAATAAGAATCAAACGAGAATCTAAGAACAATCTTCAAAAATCTAGAAAATTAAAAAAAAATACAAAAATCGCATAATAATGCAGAGAGTGTAGCACTTAACAGAATCTAGGAAAGTTTCCTGCAAATCTCAAGATAGAAAAAAAATTTAAAAAGAATTTGTGCACAAACTAGAGCAAAACACGAAAATTTTAAGTTAATCTAAAATTACAAAATAATATAAACTTTTCGTCAGTAAATCCTTCATCCTTCCGGATTTCCGGTTTGTCTAAGCTGTATTGAAGATGCGTAGGAAGATATTAAATTGACTCCTGTCATTGCGTAATAGAAGAGTTACGTGTTCTGAATTAGTTGAAATGCTTTTTGGATATGAATAGATGCGGAGTATAGCGATATTAAGGTTAGATCTGCAGTAATGGAATTTAGATGAATCGCGTAAACATGAATGGAAACTCCCAGAGCTTTTGTTAAATATTAGACTTAGGAGTTCTTGCAAGAATTCGTCGAGACAGAAGAAATGTTGTATTTGTTGCTCCTTTGAGGATTGCTGCAAATTATTATTTCTAATATTAATATGTTCTCTAATAGTTAAAATGTACTTTTATTATATAATACAGTCTAAAATTAGAAATTTTAATATTAACACTAATCAAATTTTTCTAACTAATAAAAAAGAACTAGAAACTTCTAAAAATTTGAATAAAATTGTCCAGTGGTTGAAAAAACTTTAAAAATCTCAGAGTAGCGTAAAAATTTGTTTTGGAATTGACCTTTAATTTTTTTAGAAAAAAACTCCAAAGTCTTTAAAAAATTTTCAAAGAATTTACCAAAAATATAAGAGATTTTTAACGAAAACTTCAAAATAAATCTCCAAATAATCTAGAAAAAATTTGGAAAAGAATATTACCATACTCCAAACAATACCCTAAGAGTGCTCAAAAATCTCTAGAAATCTCAAAAGGAGCTCCAAAAAATTTTTACAAAATCTTTCAAAAATACGCAAATCTAATTTCTTAACAAATAATTCTAAAGAGTCTCAATCCAATATGCAAGGGAACAACAATTAAATCTACAAAAAAAAACTTTAAAAAAAATTACACATCTCCAAAATTTTAAAAATCTACCACAAAATCTCTCTAAAATCTTCCCAGAATGTTTTGAAAGTACGCAAATCTAATTGTCTAAAGAATCTCTAAAGAATTTCCACAAAAATTGCAAAAAAACTCCAAAAAATCTACAAGAAATGTTTAAAAAATTCCACAAAATTTTTAAAAACCTTAAAACATTTACAAACAAATTCTTCACAGAATCGTTCAAAATTAGAATTTAAAATTTCCAAATTTAATTTCCTAACGTATCTATGAAAAAGCTGCAAAGAAACTTCAAAGAATTTACCAGAAAACCTGCTAAAAAATCTCCACAGAAACTCCAAAAATCTTCAAAAAAATTACGAAAAATCTTTAAGGAATCTTCACAGAATCTTCCAAAATTACTTAAATCTAGTTTTTTATCAATATTCAAAGATCCTCGACATCATCTGTAAAGAAACTCTTAAAAATCTACAAAAAAGCTTTAAGAAATCTACAAAAAAATCTAAAATTTCCACAGAATTATCAAAAATCTTCGAAAATAAATGAATGAAAGGGCAAATCTAATTTCCTAACAAATTTCTAAAAAATCTCGACCTAATATGTAAAAGAGCGATAAATAATCTACAAAAATCAACAAAAAATCTTCAAATAATTTTCTCAGAACCCTCAAAACTCTACAAAAAAAAGTCAATCTTCGCCGAATTTTTTAAAAGGGAAACGTAAATTAATTTTCACACAAACTCTCAACCTAATATGCAAAAGAATAAATTTACAAAAAATCTCCAACAAATATCTTCACAAAATCTCCAAAATCTTTAAAAAATTGGGAAAAATCTCTAAAGAATCTTTACGAAATTTTCCAAAAATAAGTAAATCTAATTTTCAAACAAATTTCTGAAGAATCTCAGCCTAATTTGCAAAGAAACCCCAAAATTTGTCAAAAATGTACTAAAAATCTTTCTAAAATTTTCCCAGAATCTTTCAAAAGTATGCAAATCTAATTGCCAAAATAATCTCTAAAGAATTTCTACATAAACTGCAAAAAAACCCAAAGAATCTATAAAAAATGTTACAAAAAGTTACAAAATCTTCACATAATTGTCCAAAATACGAAAATAAAATTCCATGGCAAATACATAAAAAAAATTCACATAATCTGCAAAAGAACTTCAAAGAATTTACGAAAAATCTCCAAAGAATATCCACAAAATCTCTAAAAATCTTCAAAAAGCTACAAAAAATGTTCATAGAATCCTCACAGAATCGTTCAAAAATAAGGGAATTCAACATACTCAAAAAAATTTACATAATTTGCAAAAAAACTCCAAAGAATTTACAAAAAACCTGTTAAAGAATCTCCACAAAATCTTCAAAAACTTCGCAAAATTTCAAAAAAAATCTTCACAAAATCTTTCTAAAATACACAAATCTAATTTGCTATCAAATTTCAAAAGATATCCACATCATCTACAATGAAATCTATAAAAATCTCCAAAAAACAAGGAAAATTCTATGAAAAATTTTTAAAGAATGTTAAAAAGATACACAAATCTATTTTTTTAACAAATCTTCAAGCAATCTCGACATCCTCTACAAATGATCTACAAATAAACTTTCAAAAAATTTCTAAATTAAACTAAAAAATTAAAGAACCTCTAGAAAGAATTAAATATTTTAGAGAATCCAACTCCATAGCATTCAAACGGTCTCAAAATCCGAAATTCCAACAAATCTCCGAATAATGTCTTTAATAAAATCTTTAAAGAATCTAACGAAAAATCAAGGAATCTTTAAGAACTTTTTAAAAAATGCTCAACAATTTTCAAAAAGTCTGTAAAAAACCCAAAAATTTTTAAAACTCAAAAATTGCTTTTAATTTTTTTTAAGTTTAAAAAATCTTTTTTCTATTTCGCGTTCATAATGAAGATATTTCGATACGCGTTTGAGCGTATTTGAGTATCGAAATGGACCAATCCCGTGCCAATATTTCCAAGGGCATTTATTTTTCTTAGGTTTGCAGCAGACAAACCGTCAACCTGCCGTCAACGTTGACAATTTAGATTTTGGTTTTGATAAACCATGATAAATCGATCAATACACTATTATTTCTTGTTGTACTTGGCTTAATAATTCACCGGAGAAAAACTCTTTGGTTGGAAGAGAACCATCATGATCATGATCAACATCTTCGCTCTCTTGACTCCCTTGCGCTCCGTTAACCTCAAAACGTCACATCTGTCAAACTGACTGAAATTTTATTTGGCTACTTCGATTTTTTTGCCTGAACATTTTGCAAATATCAACTCCCCTAAAATTCCCTAGATTTCGAAATCAAATTTTTTCGTTTAAAATAAGGCGAAATAGAAAAAATAGCGTATGATACTTGTTCATAATGCATTTTGCCGCACTTACTACTTAAAAACGTGCGTGCGGCAAAATGTTCATTATGAAACGCGTTTCATAATATACTATTAAAGAATTTTAATAAATCACTAAAACATTTCTAAAAAATCCTTGAAGAGTTCCTAAAAAATCTTTGAAGAATCTGACAGATGAGTAAGGAATCTTCAAACAGCAAAATTGTCAAAATGTGCAAAAAATGTTTAAAAATCTCTTAAAACTGTCTAAAGAAAGACTAAAAATTGGAATTTTTTTAATGGTAATCCATATCATCCAAAAGGTCCAAAAATCAGAAAAAACTACGAAAAATAAACAAATACTGATAAAAATTAAAATTCTATGAAAACATAAAGAACTAATAAATTTACAGAAATTAAAGAATCTAAAAAAATAAAAATTCGACAAATTATCTAAATTCGTAGAATAAAAAAAAATATGTTAATAGGTTTAAAAACGAAGAATTATAAAAATGAAACCAATTTTAAATATTTAGCTAACCCACTTGTAATAGAAGTATACCTCGCTGATAATAATGTATTTCTCGCACTTATAAAGTGATGTACCACTTACTACACATACATTTCTTGCACGTGTCAGTGGAAGCTGAAAAAGTTCACGAAAAGGTTTGTAAACACGCCGTGCATTAATTTCCGATTGTTCGCAGAAAGACAATATTGACCAGGATCGCATTCAAGCCATTTTACCCTCGAAGACACCCCCGCCATTTACCGCAACTTTCCCTTTTGATTCCCTAAAATCGATCCTCTCCCAACTTCATAAAAACTTGATCTCCTCTTAATATAACTTTCCTGATAACTTAGCATTTTCCCATTTTTTTATCTTAATATTCAAGAAATATGTTTACACGGCTCTGCGAAACTTTTGAACAAATTTCAATCTTTACTCACTTGATATTCCTCGGGCGTCGTAATGTAGCTACTATACGTGTTACTCAGACCCGTAATAATGGATTTGGTGTCCGGGGAACCCCCGTTTGTAATAGCGGTTTCGGTGATGATGCTCCGGAGACGTCTTCCGGACATCGTGGTGAATTCCCCGGGTACTGCAATTAAGAAGACTTCTCCGAGTTGAATGAGCTGGGTGGAGACTATGCGGGGTTGCCAGGCGTATGGGGTGGAAATCTAAAAGAAAGGTTATAAATGGATCGGAAACTTGGAAAATTAATGTTGGGCGAAATAATCTAAGAACTAACTTTATTCGAGAGCAGGTGTTGCGAAAGTTAACTTATTAGTGATTGTAATGGGAGAGGGGAGACGAATTTAAATAATCTTTAATTGATTTTAATGCTGAGCAGAAGATACGCAGTGGTTGTTCAAATTTTGGAATTTTATAGATTCATTTCGATTTTTTGAGTTTAGAGTTCGATTTGAAGTCTTCAGATTCTACATATTTTACAAAAAAAATCTAGAGAGAATCTCTAACTAATTGTCAACGAATTCCAAGAAAATCTTCAAACGTTTTTTGAGAAATGTCAAAAAAATTTCTAAAGTGTTACAGAGAATCTCCAATGAAATTTCCAGAAAATTTCTAAAGCATCTTCAAGCAGTCGTCAACAAATTACCACAAAAAATCTCAAAACAATGATAAACACGAAGAAAATATTAAAGAAGAATCAGAAGATTAAGATTAAGAGAAAGAGAAGAACAGGATAAAGAACAAGTGAAGAAAGAGAAAAAGTAAGAGAAATACGCAGAGAAACCGACAGAAGAATGAAAGTAAGAATAAGAATAAAAATGCAAAAGAGTATGGAAATTAGAATGAAAATAAGAATGGAAAGAATAATGAAAATAAAAATAAAAACTGAAATAATAAAAAAAAGAGATGAGAATGAGATTCGATACGGTAATTGGCAAGAGGTAAAAGAACACTAAGAAGAACACAAAGAGAATGAAGAAGAGGAGCAAGATAAAGAATAAGAAAAAGAAACAAAAAAAAACAAGAAAATGAACAAGTAGCAAAACCGAAAAGGAAACAGAAAGAAAAAAACGAAGAATAAAAATGAGATTGAAAATGCGTAGAGGAAAACTGAAAAAAAAGAAGAACCATAAGTATAGAATAAGAATGAGAATAAAAATGAAATTAAAACTGGGAAAAAAAAAACAAGCAAAAGACTAAGAGGAAACACACGCAGAAGAACAGAAACAAAACAAGAAAAAATAGCAAAAAAAGAGCTTGAGAATGAGATTGCAAAAAAAGAGAAAAAATAAAATCGAATTGGAAATGATAATGAGAATAGGAATGAAAATGAAAATTAAAATAGGAATGGGATTGAAATTGGAAACAAACAGAAAAACAAGAAGAAAAACAATCAGAATAATAAAAAGAGAAACAAGAAAGGAAACTGAAAGAAGCTGAAGAATGACAATGAGAATGCAAAGAGAGAGAAGGCAAATAAGAAAAAAAAAAGAATTAAAATGAACGGGAGTTAAGAATGAGAATGAAAATTGAGAATGGAAATGAAAATATGCATGGGAATGGGAATGGGAATAAAAATGAGAATGGGAATGCGAATGGAAATAGGAGTGTGATTAGAAATAAGAATAAGAATGGGACTAGTAATGAGATTGAGAATGGAATTGGAAATGAGTTTAAAACTAAAAACAAACAGAAGAACACAAAAAACAGACAGAAGAACAGGAAGTAGAACAAAAAGAGATACAAAAAGAGAAAGAGGAAGAGATACATAAAAAGGAGCTCAAAGAAAAACATACAGAAGAAGAAGCACAAGAATAAGAATAAGAATGCAAAAAAGGAAATAGCGAAAAAAAAAAGAGGAAGGATGATAATAGAGTAAGAATGAAATGGGAATAAGAATCAGAATATAATTGAAATAAAAATGGTATTGGAGATGAAAACGAGGATGAGACTGGGATTTAAAATAAAAACATACAGAAGAACAAGACGAGAAACGAAAAAAAAAACAAAAAGAAAAATCTAAAGAGAAACATAAAAGAAAAAGAAAACAAGTAGAAAAAGAAGAGAAACCGGAAAATACACAGAACGAGAAACAGAAAAAAAGGAGGGAATGGGAATGGGAATGGAAATGGAAATGGAAATGGAAATGGAAATAAAAATGCAAATGGAAATGGAAATGGAAATAGAAATGAAAATAGAAATGAAAATGGGAATGGGAATAAGATTGAAAATGGGATTAAAATTGGGATTAGGACTGAGAACAGGCAAAAGAACAGGAAAAGAAACAAGAAGAAAAACAGAAAGCAGAACAAAAAAAGGAACATATAGAAAAACTGGAAAAGAAACAAAAAGAAAAACAGAAAAACAGGAAAAAGAACAAGAAAAGAAACATATATAAGAACAAGAAAAGAGACAGATAGGTGAACAGATAAGAGAAGATGCTGAAGAATGAAAATAGAATGAGAGTGAAAATAGGGATAAAGAAGGAAAATAGAATTCCGAATGAGATCGGAAATAGGAATAGACTTGGAACTGAAAACAGGCAGGAAACGGGAATAAAAACAGACTGAAAAATAGAAAGAGAAACAAGAAGAAAAACAAGAAGAGGAAAAAAAAGGAAAATAAGAAAAAAATCATGAGAATGAAAATGAGAATGAGAATAAGAATGCAAAGAAGGAAAATGCGGGAATGGGATTGGGAATGGAAATAGGTATAGCAATGGGATTGAGAATTAGAATAAACAAAAAAGTATACGAAGATAAAAATTTGCGTAAATAAAAACTTCCAAAAACTTGGATCTTCTGAACAAAAGAAGAAAACCAAAAAACAAAGAAATTTGAAGCACAGAAATTTATAAAATTTTAAATAAAAAACAAAAAAAAACGAAAAAGAAAAAGAAGAATAAGATTGAAAATAAGAATTGGAATAAAAATAAGCATAAGCAGAAAAACAAGTACATAAACCTGAAGAATATCGTAAATAAAAACTTTGCTTAAATTTTCTGAACGAAAAAAAAACAAAAAACAAAGAAATTGAAAGTCATCATAAAGAGAATACTATTAAACCAAAAAAAGTTATAAAGTAAAAATGCAAAAATAAATAAAACAAAAAAAGCACAATTTTCCAAATAAAAATTTGAAAGAAACAAGTAAAACAAAAATGTAAAACCACAAAAGGAAACAGCAAAGCTTGTACGCTGACTGCTAGCTCTGAAAAGAAGTGCACACTATCGAGTTTAGTAAAAAACAAATAGTTTCCCAGACAGGCATTACATTTATCTAGCGACGACTTCACCTAAAAGACGTACCTAACACCATTTTTCCACTTTACCTATTTTCTCATTTTTCCATACAAGTACAAATATTGAGAAACACTTCCAATGCTATAAAAAAGTAAAAGCGTTTTACATTTCCCAAGAAAAAATAGCTCTCGTTCACAACTATCGATTCGAAAGGACACATTTCCCCGACCGTTTCATATTAATATTGTATAATCTATACATGTCATAAAACACGGCCTGTTTTTCTCCTAAAGAACAAAAACTGTTTCGTACATTCGTGTCCTACATTTACAATTTTTCCTGTTTTTATTTCAGGCTGTTTTTATCGCATTTTCATAATTTACGCATCACAAGCGCATTTATCACTCGAAGCTCGTTCTTTTATGCTAAACAATCGTCGAATCGATTCATTAGGAGGCGGAAATTTAATTAAACGCGGACTATCAGCATTTACTATCTCAAAACGGACTCCAATTCTGGACACTTGTCATCCATTCATTAAACTCATCTCGCCCGAAAAGCGGCCCTTATTAGTGGAGAATTCAATATTCAATGCTGAATCTGCTCTAACTTTTCTTTTTTTTAAATATTCAATATTTCTTTGTTTATATTTCGTATTTTTGAAATTATGATCCAATCGGTACGATGCGATGAGAGTAACTGTCTAAACAATTAATTATTCTATGTTAGGAATGGAACCGATTAAAAAAATTATAAAAACTGCGAAAAAATTAATGAATAGAAATATAATTTTAGAATAGAATTTTCTATAAAAGAATAAAATGGTAAAGCGAGAAAAAGAAGGGAAAAAACTAAAAGAAGAAGTGGATGAGAAGCAGAATGAAGAACTAAAAAGGAAACGACAAAAACATAAATGGAACAAGAAGAAGAATAGAAAGAGAAACAAAACGAGAATTAGAAATCAAAATAAGAAGAATAAGGATGAAAACAAAGATTAGAATGAGAATGCAAAAAAGAAAGAAGAAGAATGGAAATTAAAATGAAAATAGAAATGCAAAGGAGAATGAGAATGTGAAGAAAAAGAATGAGAATAAAAATAGAGATGGAAATAAAATTTGAAATAAAATTTCAAAAGCATTTTCTACCAAGTCGTCAACAAATTTCCAAAAAAAAATTTAAAACAATTATGAACACGAAGCAAAAATTAAAGAAGAATCAGAAGAATAAGATTAATAGAAAGAGAAAAAGAAGAGACAAGAAAAAGAACAAGTGAAGATAGAGAAAAAGTAAGAAAAACACGCAGAGGAATCGACCGAAAATCTGGAAGTAGATCAAAAAAAGAAGCAAGAAGAAAAAGTAGAGTGTGAAAGAAATGAGAACTAGAATAAGAATAAGAGATTGATTGAGAGTAAAAATGCGAAAGAGTATGGGAATTAGAATGAGAATAAGAATGCAAAGAAGAATAATAAAATTAAAAATAAAAATCGAAATAGGAATAAAAAAAAAGAAATGAGCATGAGATTCAATACGGTAATTGGCAACAGGCAAAAGATCACTAAGAAGAACACAAAGAGGATCAAAAAGAGGAACAACATGAAGAACAGGAAAAAAAAAACAAAAAAGGAAACAAAAAAACAGGAAAATGATCAAGTAGAAAAACCGAAAAAAAAACAGAAAGAAACATAAAGAAAGAATAAAAATGAGATTAAAAATGCGTAGAGAAAAACTGAAGAAAAAAAGAAGAACAATAAGTATTGAAGAGGAATGAGAATGGAAATGAAATTAGAACTGGGAAGGGAAACAAACAGAAGACTAAGAAGAAAAACACGCATAAGAACAGAAAGAAAAACAAAAAAAAAGAGGCAAAAAAAACGAAAAATGGAATTGGGAATTGGGAATTGGAAATTGGGAATTGGGAATTGGAAATTGAAAATTGGAAATTGGAAATTGGAAATTGAAAATTGGAAATTGGAAAGAGAGTAGCGCAAATAAAAACTTTCAGAAGCTTAAATTTTCTGAATAAAAGAACGAAAATAAAAAACGAAGAAATTTGAAACACATTATCCGATGAACACTACAAAAAATTTTAAAATGCAAATACAGAAACGAAAAAATCAATGTTGCCAAAAAACTAAAACTGCAAAAAAATTAAAGAAAGAAAAAATAAGAAAAATAAGAATAATAAAACGAATGAGGAGAATACAAAATAAGAAGAATAAGAATTTAAGCATTTAGAACAATTTGTGCTTTTTCAAATTTGTGCAAACTATTCTAAAAACTAAAACTAAAACTTTGATTAAACTCTGTTTTTTTGAGTTCTTCGTATTTTTAAATATCGTCGGTTTACGTTGTTAAGTTAATTTTCGGATAAAATGCGTTTTCCATTTTGTAAAAAAGCTATCTTTTTATGTTATTATTTTATTTCGGAATTAAGAAGCATTCTATTTTCAGTCCTCAAGTTTTCAAATCTCAGATGTAAAGACAAATATGCGAAAAATAAACATTTCTCGAGCTACCTTAAAAAAAATTGAAAATGGACTTAAGCCGACGATAAAACGTTTTGGTTGTTGTGTTTGGTTTAGACTTTTCAATTTTGAAACCAAATGTTGATTAAAGCACATTCAAAAAATAAGAATATGAACCTAAAAAATCTCTTTTTTTGCATACATAATTTGAATTTTTTTGAACTCTTGAAATGATTTGATTTTCTGGATTCTTTAGGTCATTTGGCTTCTTGTAATAAATGTGTAATAAATGTGTAATAAAAATTCGAAATAAAATTCGAATAATATAATAAATGTGACTGAATGCACAAAAAAAACAACAAAGAATTCAGACTGTAAAACTTGCAGAATTTTAAAAACTCTAGAAATATACCCAATTATACAAATTTTAAAAAGTGGAATTATAAAAAATACAAGAATAAAGGCAAATAATCAAAATTGATCAAAAAATTTAGAAAAACCTTTTGATTGTTGTCAAAGAATGGAAGAAATAATAACATCCAAACAGATCAAATAGAAAGTATTAAAAAAAAAAAAAAAACACGAATGTTCATGTTTCTTGGTTTTGATATTCGAGATTCTGTGGATTTTCACACTTCTAAAAGTATAATATAATTTTTTAAATTCTTTTTATCCTTATTTTTCTTCCTCTAATCCCTTAAATTATTTCTTTCAAATTCAATACGTATTGATTTTATAAATTTCTTATTTGTTTTTGAATCTTTTACAAACACATTCACCACTCCCCACAATACCCAGAGATTTAATTAAACATTTTACTATCTCAAAACACCCCAATTCTGACCACATGTCATCCATTCCCCAAAAACCTCCCTTGTTAAAAAATAATCGCTCCCTCATCTCCCAAATCGCAATTCCCCGCACGTTTGCCCGAATTACTCCGCATTCAGTGAAAACACGTCGTACCAACTTCATTAATTAAACAAAAATTACCCTGCCTGAGTTGATGAGAATTGGTTTGGGATATTGACAGTCTACGTCTTCTTGAGTCGGCTCAAAGAGTAAATCCCTGAGAGTGTTCCAGCGAGAGTTGGCACTACGTGTTGCTTGCGAAAAACCCAATTCGCCCACGCCATCTGTTGTCCCGGCGGCGAAGCTGTAGCCCATGGCGGGAAGGCAGCCGCGGACCTTGAAAAAATGGGTAAATTTCAATTGTTTCTTTACTTAGTGTCGGAGTTACTTTTTGTGTCGTTCCGTTGGTTAACCTGATTTCGGCGGTTTCGGACGGCATGTCGACGTAGCGGTGGGCGTGATTGATCGGGGTGTGGATCTCTTTTCCTGGAGCTTTTAGCAACACCTGCAAAGAGAATGTTTTTGTTAGTTTCCGGGTCACGGGATGTTCCGGAAGTTTGAACCCAGAAAGACTCCACAATGGAAGGTTCGAATTAAAATGTTTCAGTTGTAAATCTGTTTGAATGAGGAATTAAGGCGATTGCAAAAAAATACTGAAATAAGAAAAAATGTAGTAGTAAGAAAAAACAATAAAAATTGAAAAAAGGAAAAACCTAAATAAATGAAAAAAATCAATGAAGAAGTATAGTTTTAAAGAATAATTTACAATTGTAGACAGAAATTAAATACATCGCTGGATAGTAAAAGTAAATAAAAAAAGAAAGAGGGAAAGAAGTAAAAAAATTAAAAAAAGATTAGAGAAAAAAATTAAAAATGAGAAAGCAATACTAAAAAAACAAATATAAAAAAATCAAAAACTGGAAAACAGTAAAATAAGAATCAATTTACAAAATTATGAAAGGAATTACGAAGAATGGGGAATATGGAATATAAAGAACAACAACAATAATAATAAAGATATAAATAAATAATAAAACTACAAATATAGTAAGGGCAGTTAGATTTTGAACAAAAAAAAATAATTAAAAGCATTTAGAATAAAATGAAAGTAAAACAACAAAATATTGATAGAAATGTAGTAGCAAAAGATGACAAATAGAGCAGCAAAAAACAAAGACAGAGCTCGAAAATACGACCGTAACCAAAATTATCAAAAAAGAATGCACAAGAAAAAAATAGAAAAAAAACAAAATAAAATTAAAAGAAATGTAAATACAAAACAAGAAAAAGTAGAACCATCTAGTAAATTATCTTGGAATTAAGAAGGATAGAGTGTGAAGAAAAAAGTAAACAAATAAGTAATAATATTATAAGATACTTTAAAAAGATGTAATAAAAAAGAAAAAAAAAGAAAAAAAAAGAAAAGAAGGAAAGATAAAATAAGGAAAGCAAAGAAATGAAGGAAAGGAAGGAAAAAAATGAAATAAGGAAAAGAAGGACTTGAGGGAAAGGAAAGATATATTGGAAAAGAAGGAAAGGAAGAATAAAAAAGAAAAGAAGTGGGAAAAAAAAGGAAAAAAAAAACGGAAAAAAGAATGAAAGAAGAAGAACAAGAAGAAGAAGAAGAAAGGAAGAAATAAAGAAAAAAAAAGAAAAAAAGAAAAGAAAAGGAAAGAAAAAAGAATAAGAAAGAAAAGAAGAGCAAAAAGAAAAAAATATAAAGAAAAGTAACGATGGAAAAGAAGAAATGGAAAGAAGGGAAGGAACCAAAGAAAAATAGGGAAAAAAAGCAAAAGAAGGGAAGCAAAGAAAGAAAAAGATGAGAAAAAAGAAAAAAAAAGAAAGAAGGAAAGAAAGGGAAAAAGGAAAGATAAGGAAGAAAGTGAAAGAAGGAAAGGAAAAGAAAAAAAATAAAGAAAAGAAAGAAAAAGAAGGAAAGGAAGAAAAAAAAAAGGAAGTGAAAGAAGTGACGGAAAAAGGAAGGAAGGGAAAGAAAGGAAGGAAGAAAAAGGTTTAAAAGATAGGAAGGATAAAAAGGAGAAGAAAGCAATAAAGGAAAAGAAGGAAAGGAAGGAAAGAAAAGAAAGGAAGAAAAGGAAGGAAAGGAAGGAAAGGAAGGAAAAGAAGGACAGGAAGAAAAGGAAGGAAGGAAAGGAAGGAAAGGAAGGAAAGGAAGGAAAGGAAGGAAAGAAAGGAAAGGAAGGAAAGGAAGGAAAGGAAGGAAAGGAAGAAAAGGAAGGAAAGGAAGGAAAGGAAGGAAAGGAAGGAAAGGAAGGAAAGGAAGGAAAGGAAGCAAGGAAAGGAAGGAAAAGAAGGGAAGAAAGGAAAGGAAAGAAAGGAGGGAAATGAAGGAACGGAAGGAAAGAAAAAAACCAAAGAGAAGTAAGGAAAGAAAGGAAATGAAGGAATAGAAAAAAAGAAGAGCATGAAAGGATGAAAAAGAAGGAAGAGAAAGAAAAGAAAGAGGGAAAGACAAGGAAGGGAAGGAAGGCAAGGAAGGGAAGGAAGGCAAGGAAGGGAAGGAAGGGAAGGATTGGAAGGAAGGGAAGGATGGGAAGGAAAGGAAGGATGGGAAGGATGGGAAGAAAGGGAAGGATGGAAAGGAAGGTAAGGAAGGGATGGAAAGGAAGGAATGGAAGAAAGGAAAGGAAGGAAGAGAAGGAAGGGAAGGAAGGGAAGGAAGGGAAGGAAGGGAAGGAAGGGAAGGAAGGGAAGGAAGGGAAGGAAGGGAAGGAAGGGAAGGATGGGAAGGATGGGAAGGATGGGAAGGAAGGGAAGGATGGGAAGGATGGGAAGGAAGGGAAGGATGGGAAGGATGGGAAGGAAGGGATGGAAGGGAAGGAAGGGAAGGACGGAAAGGAAAAAAGGAAAGAAGAAAAGGTGAGGAAAAAAAGAAAAAAAGAAAGAAAGAGAAGAAAGAAATAGAAAAGAAAAAAAGAAAGAAAAAAAAACCGTCAAATAAATTATCTCAAAATCAGGAAAGAAGGATAGTAGAATATGAATTGAGTAAAATAATCAAAAACTCTGAAAGATAAAAGATAAATCTGAGAGATTAATGAAAAATGTGGTAAAAAAAATAATAAAGAAGAACAATTAAAAAAATAAAATAAAGAAAACAGATCGAATTGCGGAATTTTGAAAAAAAAATTAAAAAACGAAGCTAAAAACCTACAAATTACTAAACAAAAATTACGTAACGTAAGAGAAAGAGAGAGAGAAAGAAGAAAAAGAAAGTAAGAAACACTAAAAGAAACAAAATTAAATAAAAGGAAGAAGGTATTAGAAAAAAATCTTTGGCGGATAAATAAAATAAAAACGAAAAACGAAAATGAAAAAAACTGAATAGATGAAAAAAGTAGATATTTAAATCAAAGAATATATAAAACTAGACAAAAGTGGAAGAAAAACGACTAGAAATTCTAAAATAAAAGAAATAAGATGTATCCAAAATATAGCTTATCGATGAAGACAAAGATAAAACAAAGACATAAAAACAAATATAAAGATGAGAAATAAACTGACAGACACACATTTATAGGAAACATAAAACAACAATGAAAGAACAACAAAAATATCTAGATTTTGGAAGAAGAAAAGAATTTGAAAGTCTTGTCAGTCAAAAAAATTTGCTGACTAGAAAATCTCGGATAACTGTAAAAAATTTTGTAGCGCGAATTTTAAAACTATCATAATACTAATAATTAATAAAATCTTACCTTCGCTTTCCCAACCAACTGCTCCGCAATGATCTTCGTGCTCTCAAACATGTCTCTTCCCGGTCCCGCCGCCACGCAATATTTCGCCTCGCCGCCACACGTACTCGACGCCACATGACACTCTTCTCCCGTAGTAATACATCTAGCACCCTTTATATTAGGCGACACGTCTCCTAAATTCGTCGAGGCAAAAGCTCCCACAAACCGGCCCTGGAAAATATCCAAATAATGAAAATTTGTTTGCAGCCACCGTGACTAATGATCTAAGTTTTGTGATATATTTTGTGCCGGGAAACGTGTCAAAGTTGTGAAATTACTTTTTCTTACTTGTCCAATCGGGGAGTCCCTATTTTGGCTTTTTTCTAAGAGAGTGGAGGCGTAACCGACGTTGTCGGATGTGATTAGACAATTGGTAAAGTTCATGGAGGTGGGGTGGACGGGGAACCAATTAATTGCGCCGATTAACGTGTTGTTTGAATCGACGAGTTGTAATTGGACCATTTCCTTGTCGACGTTGTGGGCGTATCTTAAAGAAGGCGCGAAATTTTGAAAGTTTCTTCAAGGGACTTACCTGGCGCGCTCTTCCTGAGGGTTCAACATGTACGAAGAAGGACTTCTGTTGATGCTAGCTCCCAGAAGTTCTCCAAAAGTTAGAAAAACTTTACCATCGACCATGTTGTCATGGGCTCTGCTAACACTCTAAAACACTGAAATTAGATGAAAATCGCCAGACCACAGGACCGTACTCTGATAATCCCATCGACCAGCGCATCAAACGATTCTTTCACAAAGCCCATACAGGGCAAATCGTACATGAAATACATCAGAAACCCTCCTGGGGCCCCATGGGTGTGCGTGCCACTCAAAATGAGATTTTTTTCATTATACGTATCGTTGTACAACCCCCTCAAGCGTGCAAGCACCTAAAACGACACTTCCCTTCAATATTTGCGAACAAAAAAGTTGTTTACTCACAGCTTTGTGAATCCCGTCTGACATCATCCCCGCGTCTACGCTGACGAAAACGGCTCGTTTGTGACCGTCGTCAAAAATGAAAGCTCTGGAGAACTGGCGGAGGTGGATTCCACACCCTTTTTGACTGGATTTCGCGTATCCCATCTTAAATAACTGCTAGAGTAATCGGTAAAATACAAACAAAACTTACAAAGGCGATTTCTGCGGCCGGCCCTGTACAATCGGCGCGCCCCACACCGATCCTGTATTGCCCCCAGGCCTGGTGGAGGACCAGTGAAAACACCGAGAGAAAAAAGTAGAGACCCATGCCTGTAATTAGTAGGAACTGCAGCGTTTTTAGTTGCACAATGGGTTGAGTAGCCGTTGTTTTCGTACCCTTATTTCAATTCGCCCTGTAGCGAGTAATTTTATGCACATCCGGACGAAAATATTGGTTTTGGTGACAGATGCTCAGGTACTGGAACTAGCTTTTATCCTAACACAAACACGATGACATCATAAATTTTTCTGAGCTTATGGAAATGTAGTCTTTTACATTTTTTATTTCCCTAATGTATCAATATATTATAGGGTTTGTCGATATCGTGAAAAAATACGTTTCAATTTCTCCAGCGTAGCGTAATAAAAGGAGAGGGTAATAAACAGGTCGAAGAAGGGAACGTAAAGTCCATTTTTTTTAAGCAATTGTCAATGTCAAAATTCCTTCAAAGACCAAACTGTACCACTCTAAAACATGTTGTTTCGGAACACCCGTTTATTAAAATCTCCCTAGATCAAGTTTGAGGTTATGGCGAGTGGTCGGAAATTTTCGAATGTCAGAAAAGCTGCAGTTGAAACCAATTTTGTACAAATCGACAAGAAATCCAATTGTTCGATCACAGACGATCACGTCTCATGGGCAATACTTCACTGTTATGATCAAACAGAAGTGATTAACAAACTCGGGGTTAAAAGTTCAATACTAAATTTATTCCCAAAACTATTCACAATAATATACGCAATTATAATTGATTTGACTACTGAGATTCTAAACCATTTGTTCACATTATGCTAATTATGTTACAACAGTATGTTTGGTTACCGCTGACCAAGTGACCCGGTCTGCTGTGACATTTGCTGAATTACTTGGCCCTCATGGATTACCAAAAATCTTCTGTTTAACTCATGGTTAAACATCTTGGGGGGCGGCATCTTTGGTAGGGACTTGATCGTCCAGGCGCAGTGGTTGCAGCTCTATTGCCTCGTTGTTAGTGTTCCTCTTTGGTATTTTTGAAACTTTCCGACAATTTATCAGTTTTTGTACCACCCAAAAACCTACAACAACTATAATTACTAAGTACTACTCCGTTTGTTGTTGGCTGATGTTCCTCTAGTTGGCTTCAAGTTCTTCTTTAATTTGAGTTTCCGATTCTTGAAGATCTTACAAATTGTCGGTGGCGTCTATGAGGTTGAGAATGCGGTTTCAGATGTTTTCAAATTTACCACCACTCACATTTTTTGGGAGGGTCGTCTTTTCTGGTTTTTCAAAAGTCACTACCCGAACAATTCCATCATCATCTGGATACGCTTCTTTGATTCTTGCAATTGGTCATTTGCTGGGATTTATGTTGTCTTCTTTTATGATAACCAAATCTCCATTGTTCATGTGTTCTTGTTCTGTTTTTATTTGTAGCGCTGCTGCAGCAATTCAAATATTCCGATGACCAAATTTTCTAAAAGTACCGTTTCATTTTCGGCACCAACTTTCATCACTCCGATAAATTCCAATCTTCTTAGTCACATATTGGACTTGGTGGGGTGATCAACCCCAATCAGAATGTGTGCTGGAGTTAAGACAGCAATTGGGTACAACAGATTCGAGTTTAGGCAGGCCTCTATTTGCGTTGTTAAAGTGCTTATGGGCCGATTGCGGCCTGAGTGCAGTGAATACATCACCCTCCCCCTTAATACCATACCATTAAAGTGCTTAGTTCTTCATAAGTTAGTGTTGAATATCCAATCATTCTCTTAAGATGGTACTTTATAGATTTGACACCAGCTTCCCAAATTCCCCCGAATTGAGGAGCAACTGGTGTTGAGTTCCAACCGTTCGTCTTTATCTTCATCTTGAACGTTGGATCTTTGTGTCATCATTCGTACTTCATCTTCTAACATTCTGTTTGTCCCGACGAAGGTTGTGCCATTATCACTATAGATATGCGCACACTGTCTTCTTTTGAAGATATGCTGCCAAAAATGTTTCTGAAGTCATGTCACTTAAGATTTCCAAATAGCATCGGAAAACATTTTGAGGGCCTCGCCGGGGCAGGTACAAGTCCGTTCTTGACCTTCCCAGCACATCTGGGTAGTCATAAAATGGTAATTCTTCAATGTTTGCAAAAACCCTGTTCTAAAATTATTTAGATCTTATTTTGCTGTGCTCTGATGGTAAAAGAAACGTATAAATACTGTGGTGCGTTTATGGCTGTAACTTTTTAAACAGTTTTCACCAAACTGACCGCAAGACCCTATAAACATAATCACCCTCAATCAAGTGGTGGGTCTTGTCTGATGACCAGAATTGATCCCCAATAAATTACAGCCTTTTTGTTGATTCAAATTTACTGGAGTTATAGAAAAAATATTTGGAAATAAAGTTGGACATACAGAATCCGCCAACACTAGTGTCCCGGCCTAAAATCGCCATTAATTATGAAGCTATAAAAAAATTTTTTTTGCACATGAAGAGGAAACGAAGCGCTACAAACTGATGTGATCAGTTTTACTCTTGTGTTAATCATATGTGAAATAAACGCAAAAAACTACGGTTTTCAATTGTGGAGGTTTGTGAAATCAACCGCTTATTTAATTTTTTCCGATATAAATGTGTTAAAAATATCTCAGTTGTCATTTTAGATTTATTGCAAATTGAATTCAAAATTTGAGGAAAAAATGCTGTTTTATCAAGTTAGTTTCCAATTTCATCACGTCAAAATTGGGAACTACGTTTACACCCATCTGTCAACTTTTTGTGTCACAAATGACATCTATTCTTTGGTTCGTTTCAGATTGTAACAAAAGTCTTACTTGGTGAAATTCTCGCTTTGTCGATGTTAATTAACAATTTTTGGTGTCCAAAAAGTGCAACATGCCCGAGTTAATTAAAATTGACTTTCATACGAGTGAATGAAGTGACTTATGAAAAATTGGTGTAAACGTAGTTTGCCACTGCGCCGTCGTTATTTTGAAAACTATCTTGATAAAACGGCGTTTTTTTCGCACATTTTAAACACAATTTGCAGTAGTTTCAAAATAAAAACTCAAATATTTGTATGACAGTTATGTTGAAAAAAAATTGAATTCGCGAGTATTTCCACAAAAACTCAAAAATCTCTAAAAATTATACTTCATAGGCGTCGCGACGCTAAACTAACAGTGATAAAAAACAAATTTTTGCGCCAGCTTCTAAAGCTTAGTCAACTATGAGCGTATGCAAATTTTCAAAATTTTATGTGTAAAATCAAAGACGATTTTGGGGGTGGACACAAGTGTTGCCGGACCTGTATAACATTATGTTAAAGTGACATAAGTAAGTTGCAAGTTTAATTAATTTCAATTAAATTATTGCGTTAAACCGGCCTATACTTAGTTACTTACTATTGATCAGAATTAAAAATCGATTGTTCTAAAATTTACTTTTTAAGCAATGAAAGTGAATTGTATAAAGAGAAATGAACGTTAGAACAATCAATAATTTTAAGAAATAAATTAATTTTAAAAATTACATCTTTAATTAAAATTAACATTTAATTCCAACAAATGTCGGCAATCAAACTTAAATGCAAGATTAATTTAATTGCAATCAACTCATTGATTCTAAATTTCTTTCAATGGTCTTCAAATCATGTTGTTTAGTCGACTCAACCGCATGAGTTTTCAAGTGAGTTGTAAATAAAATTTGGTTGTCTGACGCACCCTTGTACAAAAACTGACCGCTCAGATCTCAAGCAGACCAACCCAAAAGTTCTAGGGGTAAAATGTATTGTTGGGTGCATATTATATTCATACCCAAAGTCCCTATATCTATAGGTCTGAGCGAGTCTACTAATCGCGTTTCCATGTTGATGACGTCAAAACGGTTCGCTTTTTGGCGCGAAGTTTGAATACAATTGTCAGCAAGCAAACTGCAGTACACCGGTGTATTTTTGCGTGAATGTATTTTCACTTTTAACACTCAATTCAGTCATAAACTAATTAGAACAAACAAGCCTTTTTTAAGGTTTCATGACGAGCACAAGTGGGGTCCCCAATCGCTGCTTGACCCAAGTGTCTCTAATGAGAATAGTAATTCGCACTTGGCTAATCAGTATCAAAATGCTTTCAAATCTAAGATCGGACGCTGCACTGTCAGAAAAGTTTGGTCTTACCTCACCATTTTCTTCCACAACTACGTGGGGAACACCAAGAAAACCTCAAGATTTCGCACATTTTAAAATGGTCTGCCATATAGCAATTTCTGCCAGGAAAGGGTGAGGAACACAAAACTTTTTGACAATACAACTTCCGATCTTTCAATGAATAAAGTTTTTGTCATTGAATTATTTGTGTCCCAGGACTGAGTGTCTTAAGATCCTAGGATATTTCTGATGTGTTTTTCTTCAAATAGGAGGTAAATACGATGATAATAAGCAGGCATAAGAGCCAAAAAGAAACTGAAATTTTTTTTGGGTAGAGGACCAATCATACAAATGCGCCACTGCTCTCTGTAGGAACCCTGTCGAATTATGTAACCCTGTCCACTTATATAAACTTTGAATTTTAAATTTGAAAAAAAGAAGAATTCGTAGCGCAAGCGCGTTTACGACAAAATGGTTGACGTACAACTGACAATTGACTTTTTACATTGCCAACCTAATACACATAAAATAACTAGTGACTCATTTTACCAACATGACAACACTTTGACAATTCTTTTTAAGAAAAAATGGACTTTACAAATGACTTATTTAACTGTCAAAAGTGTTCTTTAAAAACTAAACAAATAAGAAATTTGTGCTAAAATGTAAAACGAATTTCTTTAAAGCGTAAAATATCTAATCAGCACGTGTTATACGTACAGGGTGTACTCAAATAAAGTGCAAAGATTTTAACCCCAATATCAGGCAAAGCAGTTTGACATAATAGCCAAATTGTCCGTCCCAAAACGTCACCGTTTCCGAGAAAAAAAAAGATTAAAATTTTCTGCAGAAACTCGTGGGCGCCACTGAGGTCTTTTAGGGTAGGTCAGTTCAGTATCAAGTTCAGTTTAAACCATCAAAAAGTTGAGAATAAAAACGCTAATAAACTAGTGGCAAAAAATGACTGGTAGAGAAATTGAGGTGGTAGAGAAAATGTGGGTTTTACAGTGCCAAATTGTTCAATTTTAGATTATTTTAAGTTAGATTTTTTAATTCTTTGTCAGTGGTTTCTTTAGAAGTGTTGTGATTAACCTAAAGTTTTAAAAATTGTTTTCTCTACGGATTAAACTGAATTGGATCGTCCAATCAAGGGCATTTGAGCATTTTTCGTAACTATTTCAGGTAATTTTGTTATTATTTCGTTTTTAATTAAAATTTCAGTTTCATCCACAAAGCCAATCGAAAAAAAAAAACTTATGTATAGCCCTTTTAGGAGCCCAATTTATTTCAAACAAATTAATTTTTTGCGAAAAACCTTCAAATGTGGTATTTAAAATAAATAAAGTGTATATACTAAATGTCATAATTTTTTAAAAATTATATATATTTTGTAAAATTGTGTGTAGAGTACCAAAATTGCTAACAGAGTGCAATGGTGTGACGTCACAGAAAGCGCTAACTTTTAAGGCCATGTTAAACGTTTCTCCCAACTCAGTTTTCAGATCTTGTCATATACCTGTCAAGAAGTGCGGGACTCGGACATTTTATAACAGTCTCGTTATCTGTTTGGGTAGACACAATAGTTGAGGGATAGAACGGTTTTGGGCGTAAAAATTTACAACGGGTTAATTTCAAAGCACATTTCTCTTGTGATCCGAAAGTATGGTATTAGACACTGTTTGCAATGTCCACTCCTAACTTTTCAGCAGCAACAAAAATATTTTTTTTTTTAAATCCCACAAAATTGCTAAACGGCACATGAATTTTCCTAAGAAGAAAGTTGTAAATTTTACCTGGAAACCAAATTTGAAACTGTATAAATTAAATCGATATTATGACTCGATAATACTCCAAGATATTTTTGGACGATTAAAATTACGGTAGTCTCCCGGTATCCGCGGGGGTTCGGGTCCAAGCCTAACCGCTGATAAGAAAGAGGTCTGAGTGAAAATTTCCTTTTTATTGCTTTTCGTGTAAAAGTGATAAGACTCCGAAGTTGACCTATCAAAATTCGAAAAATAATTAAAGATCTGACTGCAAACATAGTGGTTTGGTTTTGACAAAAAGCGAGAATGCCAAACAACTGTCACATTAGTAAATGGCGGCACAAATGTACTTGATGCTGAATATTTAATTCGAAAAATATATCGTATACGAAATTATAAAACCATTCAAATTGTCCTTTGTTCCGATCTAGACCAAGATATAAACACTGTAACAAGAAATTAATGATTTATTCTAATCTCAGGACCATTGCAAAACTATTCAGCTGTAAATCATGGCAACATTGAAGTGTTGGTTGCCGACTTTTTTAAAATTGGGGATCATTTTTACATTACATTTTATTTTTTTCTAAAGAAACTTTTCATGTGGGGAAAAAACCAAGGAGTTTCCCGGATGTAGAATAAAATTCCTTATCTATCGAGTCGTAGTTCAAGCAAAAATTCCTAAAACTGTGCCCGTAAAACGACATGGCGTTTTTTAGTTTTTATTTTTTTTAAATAAATTTATAAGAACATTTTGAAAATCAAGGAGTTTCCCGTGTACATTTCGATGTCCTCTACACGTACAAAAAAAAATCAAATCTCCAACTCTTAATTTGTGGCCGTAAAAAGTAATGGCGTTTTGCGCTATTTCCTATGTACTTCGGCCGTGGTAGGAGAGAGCCTTAATGTACCCGGGAAACTCTTTGATTTTTAAAAATTTCTTATAAATTTATTTAAAAAAAATGAAAACTGAAAAAACGCCATGTCGTTTTACGGGCGCAGTTTTAGGGATTTTTGCTTGAACTACGACTCGATAGATGAGGAATCTGATTCTACATCCGGGAAACTCCTTGATATTTTCCCCACATGAATAGTTTCTTAAGAAAAAAATAAAATGTAATGTAAAAATTATTCTCAATTTTCTAAAAATCGGCAACCAACACTTCAATGTTCCCATGATTTACAGCCCCTCACAACAGGGGGTCTCAAATCCTAATCACGGTGCGACGACTACAGCTCGACCGACCGGCGATTGACCATTGGGACCCCAAATTTATACCTATTTCCTACCAAGAATTGAAGACTGCCGCATCTGAATATAACATTTTAACCCTCATGCAAGATTTCTAAAAATTAATTTTAATACATTTTGTTGACATTTTAATAATTAGATTAAAGATTGCAAATGATTTTCAATCGATAATATAATTAAAAAGTCACTGTTCAGTTTTATTCTCAGTTGAGTGTAGTATTTTAAGTTTAGATTTAGTGCAATCAAACTCATCTTTGTTAACAAAAAATTCGCTTTTGACTCTTGAAGTAGATCTCAATTAATAACTTGCATTACAACATTGCATTTAAACAGTCTATTGTATATAGGACAACGGCTTATTTGCATTTCATACATTGATTGTTATGCATTTTATTGCAACTTTGACCATTTGGTCTTTTGCCGCAAGCAGGGTGGAATATTCTCTCAAATAGCCATAAGATCAAAAAGGTCAGCACCGAGTTGACTCCCATACATGACCGTCAGGTTAAAACAAAAAAATTAGACGATTGAAAGCTTTTTAGCGCTCCCGTAACTATTTGATTTTTAGATACCAGCATAGCTCTATATTGTTACTTCTGTGTTTTGACAATTTCCCCAAATTTGTTAAAATAATTATCCAAAACATGATTTTACATTTTCAATGATTTCTGTATGCATATCTCAAATTGTGCTACTTTAGCAACTTTTTAAACTTTTCCAAAATGATGAAAACATTCATTGATGTGGACATTTGTTCTCAACTTTTGAAATATTTAGTTATGTCAAGATATGTTATTTTTAATGTTTCGTGATGCTTATAAAATGTATAGTTGTTTTGACGTCCACGTATAAAAAGTAAAAACAAATTAGTGTTAAAATTTAATACACCAGTATTACTTAGAATCCTTCTAGATCGATGGATATCTTTCATAATTTTGAAACTCACGTTAATACAAGTAGCTAGTGGCAAAAGTACAACTACACAAATTTTACTAGCTATTTGTGTATTAAGAGCGTAAAAATTTACATTGCCGACTGAAAGAGACAAAAAGTCTAAAGTTGCGCGGCAACCTCTCGAAAACGGCAATTAGAATTTGTGCTCGAAATACACACAATATCTTTTCTACAATCTTGGATCTTTTTTTATTAAAAACAACTTCTACATCTAATTTTTAGATTTTTAAGACCCAACCGCACACCACCTTCTATGTTGCCATGGAAAAAATACCTATGGCATAAGCGATTTATCGAAAAAAAAATCGTGATCAAGTGTTTTTTCAATTTTATAAAAAAAATTGTAGCTCTAGAACATATGTATTCTTTACCTACCTGTAATATTTTGTGTTATTCGGAAGTACCCAAATATCCGTTTTAAAATTTGATAGAACTGATTTTATTAAATACCCGCGGATGCGTTGAAACACATGAAATGACAAGATGAACTAATATCTAAATCTAATTTATTTAAATTTATTATCAATTAAAACACTGCGTGACAAAATTTTAGTAGCCAAAAAACTGTTATGTTCTATAGGTAACCCACCTTTTGAAAAAACATATGCCGTTAACCGCAAGTCACCACCAAATTTTATATTTAATTTTAAAAGTAAAATTTTATGACTTTGTAAGTTTTAAACATTTTTGTTTACAAAATAAATGTGTTTACATTATCAAATACAATCAATTTCAAATTACTTTAATAAAATCGAATTTTGTAATAAAGAGTAAAAAAATCGTATCAAAGTTGGCGGCTAAACAAGTTATGATTTGCATATAATTTTTTGAAATTTTAGTATTTTATATGTATTTTAAATATTGATAACCATTCCATAAGATTAAAATCATAAGTAAAATAGAAAAAGAATCTCTTTTCTATGTTTTTTTTAACTACTTATGTTAAAAATTGACGTAACAAAAAGAACGTGAAGGTTATTAAGTAAGGATGTCCTTTTGGTATGTACTTTGTTTACATTACATAACACATTCAAAATTAATTTGAATTTGTTGCACAGTGTAATTTTGAAAATAAAATTGTGATGGTACACATTTTTTACTTGAAATATAAAGTTTATTAGATGATGCCCATCATTTATTATTTCTCTTTATTATTCCTTTATTATTTTCGAGGGACATAATATTTCGAAATCGGGAAAACGTTCGAAACAAACTCCAAAGCCAGGCAAATTCATCTGCCTGGTTTATTGCTAAACTTTTGTAGAAAATATGCTAATTTTACAGACGATTTTCACCCTTATGGATGATTGGCATGTGTCAAATGGTTAGTATGGTGGGTTGCATATTTTTCAAAACACGAATTTTAGTTGAGGGGTAGAACACCCTTAAAAGTAAATACGATTTTGGGGGTGGACACAAGTGTTGCCGAACCCTGTATAAATATGTAAGGAATGAAAACGCCTATCCCATTTTCTGGAACCTTTTTACTTTTAGTTTTGTAAGAAAGGAACCATTTTTAGAGTTTAGATTGCAATTTCCGAAATAAGATCGGTCTGTCATTCAAGGTCCTACGGCGACCAATGAGAGACAGCGGAGAAATTAAAATAGCTAATAGCGTAACAAAGCTAGATACGGTACACAGAATGCTCACAACCGTATTGCTGGTTGTCTATTCAGAAACCAAATCAAAAGGTTTATTTTTGTTTAAAATTCTTTAAAATACCTAATGGTGGCATAAAGGACCCTAGCAGCAACCACTGAAATAGTCTGTACGGCCGACAAAAGCTTAAATACTCTATTCAAAACCACCATTTAACATTTGACAGATGAAAGAGTTAAGAAGAAAACGAAGTGCGCGAACGCATTGCACTGAATTTTTTAATTCATTGTTTTTTTTGAAATATTTTACATTATATTTTAATTTATATGTCTTTTAGAAAGACAATGTATACAGGTTTAGCAGTCACAGGTCCAAGTTTCTTAAATATTTTAAATAAAAGCACAATTTGCCAGCAAAAAGATGCTTGGATATTTTGATCTTTAAAGACATTATACATAAGGTTTAGTTTTAAACCAGCTTTTTTAAGTAAGTGACGTCACCATTTTTGAACTATTATGGTTTTCTATTGCTCATTCTAGCACTCAAATTAGCTATTAGTTATGACCTTTTGCAAAAATTTGTATTTTGAAAGCCTCAAAACTTTCTTTTTGTTCTCAAATTGTAAAACGCGACAGTCTGAACTTTGGAATTTTGATTTTTTTAATTTTGACTGTCAACTTTTGAGTCAAAATAAGCGCTAAAATTTCAAAAAAATATGTAAATTGACCTTAAAAACTGTAATTTTTGACATTTCTGAAGATCCAGCCTTGACACATAGATGGCGCCACTTTTGAGTCAAAATAAGCGCTAAAATTTAAAAAAATATATGTAAATTTACCTTAAAACCTGTAATTTTTGACATTTCTGAAGTTCCAGACTTGACACATAGATGGCGCCACTTTAGAGTGAAAATAAGCGCTAAAATTCAAAATAAATATGTAAATAACGTTAAAACCTGTAATTTTTGACATTTTTGAAGTTGCAGGCTTGACACATAAATGGCGCCACTTTTGTGTCAGATCAGGTCTCGTTGACTTGTAACTCTAATTAGTTGTCAAAAAAACAAAATTTTCAGTTTTAGAACCCTAACTATCACTAACCATATTTGTGCTAAATTCAAAATTTTCGAAGAGAATGGCTAATTGTCTATTAAGAGCGCTAAGATTCGCATTGCCGATTAAGAGAGACAGTTGCCGCGCGACTTTAGGAGGGCGGGCACCTCTCGAAATCAGGAATGTGAATTTGCGCTCGAAATAGACAGATTATTTTTTCTACAATTTAAATTTTTAAAATGTGTAGTTTAAAGTTGAACCTAAAATTCACAAATTTCTATTAAATTTAGCTACTCTGATATTAGCAAGACTAACAATGAAATTTTGAAATGCTACTACATTGTGCCAAATTTAAAAATTTGAGAATAAAAAAAACGTAAAAAATTTTCAAATTTTTTTAGAAAAAACCTTTTGCAATTTACTGTTGGAATTTGAGGTTTGATTTACTGTTTGAATTTAAGGTTTCATTGCCAAAACAGTAAATAACACTTCTTTAAAATTAAAACAATTTAGAATGAGAAATGGAAATTTTGAAAATGTTCATTCTCAGACTAATAGAAAATTTCAAGTTTTCAAAATTTTAAACTCATAATTTTGTAAGATGTTAAAACTTTGAGTCTAATTCTCTTTTAAACGGTTAGTTATTGTGTCAAATTGCCTATAAGAATTAAAATTTGTTTTATTTAGATCCAAAGTTCACCGATTTCATAATTTTTACAATGTTTGAGGTACCAAAATTGCTTTTGTGCATAAAACGTTGTAAGCTCCTTGGCAGAAAAATCGATTGCGCCCTTGGGCGAATTAAGATCTGAGAAAAAAGTTTGTGGGCGTTTTTAATCACGTTTGTACCATTACTCAACGTGTGAGATACGTTGAATATTAATCACGGGTGCAGTACACAATTTTTTCCAATTTGGTAAAATTCAAAATTTAGTTTGGTAATTAAAACACTTTCTTCCTCAGTGAGTAAAAAAATGACAAAAAATTAAAAAAAATCACAAACCAAAATCATCAAAATTTGTACGATACAATTTGACACTGTAAAACTTACCTTATTTATATATTATAATTTTTTTTCACCAAAATAATCACCACTTCAAACTCAAAATTACTTTTAGCTTTGTATTTATTCTAGTTCTCCTTGTATAAATGTATAAACAATACAGGGTGTATAAAAAAAGTCAGTTCTTTCGCTCTATTTAACAACAATACGAAACGTTCACTAACAAAACATTGCAGTAGACAATCGTGTTGTTATTTTTATGTACACATTGATAATATTTAATTACTGCTTCATTTAGAATAAATAAAGTTGTGAGTGGTTTATTTTAAATAATTTTATAAAATCCATTTGGCAACAATGTTGAGTTACACTCAAGGACTTGTTAGCTAGAATTGAACTATTTTTACGTGCTATTCGTCCGAGAAAGTTGACAATGGTTTTGAGTCAGTAAAAAATTTTGTTATTTGAAAATATTGGTGCGTCACTGAAAAAGCCCATGAATAAAGAAAGGTAAACTGAGTCAAACTAGACCTAACATTTAACGTCGCGTTTTTCTGCGCAAAAGTCGACAAAAATGCCTCTTTTTCTGTGTGCCCTCAAAAAATAGAAAACGTCAAAAATAATTGACAGTTTTGATTAATATGTTTTTATATTGCCGTGGATAACATTTTGTTTGATAACATTTGCACTTTTGATTTTAAAAATCTCACGATTTTGTAGTTTTTCTTGAGTGGAAAATTATTTTCTTTTTTCGAAAAAAATTTCATGACTTCATGTCAACCATTTGCGGTCGATATCTCGCTCATTTTTGGAATAAACTAGTGTTATTGAAGCTCCGGACAAAATCGACGGACAAGTAACTATGTTATTGCCAATTAAAGTTTCGGATCCTGAATTTTCAGTTTCAATTTTTAATGCTCAATATTTTCAAACTTACGACAGATAGAAAGAAGTGGTCCGCGGTATCGTTTTTCTCGCAATATCGCTTTTTAGAATTCGCTCTTAAATATGCAAAGTTAGATGGTAAATTTTTTGCGAAAAAAAAAATCCGATCAATCGATAAAAATTTTCTAATTTTTCATTTTTTGGCCGCCACTAATATATTATTTAACCTACCGATCTGAAATTTGGCCAGTTGATAGATTTCAAACCGCTCTTTTGACTTATGTAGAACTCGAAGATATTTAATGACGTTTTTGCTTCGAAAGAGTTCCTTGAAAATCATTCCAAAAATAAACTCTTAAAAAAAGATTACGATCAATGTCTCGTTTATGTGTGAAGCAAACTCAAGTTTTTTGTGCTCATTTAACGCAGAACTAACGCTGAATCCAAAACTGAAGAAATTTTTAACGTACGTTAATAAATCACTGAGTTATGGTTAAATTTTGGGTAGCAGCTAGAGTAGGAAAATAATAACAGAGAAATTTGTACCTTTTTTTTTCTGTTCTCCAAAACCTCCAAATAAAATTTCATTAAATGTGGATTGTACTTTAAGAAATTCTCAATTTGAGAGCAATTTTTAGAATTCAATGTTAATGCGGAATTGCTCAAAAAATTAAATGAAAAACGCGAAATTTCAAATTTCCCACTCGAAATTTTGAAGATCGACATCTCGTTAATTTTTAGAGCAAACTTGCATTATTGGTACTCATTGTACGCAGAATTTTGCGCAAATTCCAAATCCGGGCTCGAAATTCACGAGCGACAACAAATAACCGAATTATGGCCGCTTTAACTTTCAGAAAACTGATTTTTATTTTACAAGTTTGTAATGGTCGATATTTTCAAAACTATAACAGACAAAAAAAAAACGGTTCGCTCCATCGTTTTTCTCGCGCTTTTCTTACTTAAAGTAACCAAAATTTGATGGTCGATTTTTTCGCAAAAAAAATTTTCAACCCAACCGATTTTTTCAATTTTCAGTTTTTTGACCACCACTTGAAAACTATTTGGTCTACCAATCCGAGATTAGGCCAGTTAATACATTTTGAGTCGCTCTTTCGATTGATGTATAACTCAAAGATATTTAACGTCGATTTCGCATTGAAGATCCCTTAAAATATTCTTTAACTCTATACTAAAACGCGTGCAACCTTCTCGCTTCGATCTTGAGATATTCGAGTTCGAAGAGATGTGAATCGGGGAAAGAAACTCCTCCGAAACCGTGCCTTTTTCGCAGCTTTCGCCGCGCTCCAAGCCTCGACGAGTTTCCAAACGAATCCGGAAACGAATTTTCGTCCTCTTCGGCCGTTTGGTTTTCGCGAAATAAATTTTTAAAACTCTGGGTTCGAGTCCTGTGTTTTCTGGAACCTCGCCGTACGTCGGTTTCGTGGGGACAAAACCATGACCATTAAGTCGAGAGACACAGTCATAAACATCTCAAAAGGGTCTGATTTTTTGTACACACAACATGTACGGTAGCGGCTTTTTTTCTCGGCACTTATTTAAATCGGTTCGAGCAACGAAGGAAACATTAGCGGAGATTGATTTATTAATTGAGTTCGGTTTATTTTTAATACAGGATTTCTTTGACCATCAAGGTGTGTTTTCGGTATGTATGCGTAACTTAAACTTGAGCATCTGGATAGTCCGGTCAAAGTAGACATAAAAATATTGACCAAATAACAAAAACTCCGACAGAGCCAAATATTTGTGGAGACCATGGGTACACCAGTAGAAATAAAATGCCAAAAGTCCCCATAGATCCCATGTGTGCTAAAAAAGTTGTTCAAGGTCAAAGGTCAAAATTTTCGGTTTTTTTGATTTTTTCGAAAACGGTAAGTTTTTTCGAAAATATAGTTCAAACAAAAATTGTAGATCATAAAATTATCTACAAAAAAGGTCCTTATACTTTTTTTCCTAAAGATCACCATTCCTAAGATATTTCCGTTCTAAAAGTTTAAAGAGTTACATTCTTGAACAATTGTATGCAACAAATACAATTGTTGTGGTTGGTGAAGATGTTGATTTGTTGATACTTCTTACTTCCCGGACTCCAATTGATACAATTATTTACTTTTTAAAACCTGGGAGGGCTCAACAGCGAACAGAAATGTATTCTTCAAAAAGTTTATCTGCTTATCCAAAATGCCAAAACGATATTTTATTTTTACATGCGATAACCGGCTGCGATACTACATCAGCAATGTTCAGAAGAGGAAAAACATCAGTATTGAAATTATTTGAAAAAAAAGATTTAATTTATTGCGCTAAAGTATTTGAAGAAATTGACTCATCTCCTCAAACGATAATCACAAAAGGAATTCACTTTCTCCTTGCAGTTTATGGAGCTCCAAAGAAAATTAATTGTATTGACAAGTATAGATATTTGACTTTTGTAAAAAATACACGGAACAAAAAACAAGTACAACTATCTTGTCTTCCTCCAACATCGGCTTCTGCTCATCAACACTTGTATCGAGTATACTATCAAGTTCAGACATGGCTAGGCAATCAACTGAACCCCGAAGACTGGGGTTGGAAATTAACAGATAATACTTTGGAACCGATTCAAACTATACTCCCACCTGCTCCAGATAAACTTCTAAATACTATTTTTTGGTATTTAGTATGAACAAATCAACATCTTCACCAACCACAACAATTGTATTAGATGCATTAAATTGTTATTAAGAATGTAACTCTTTAAACTTTTAGAACGGAAATATCTTAGGAATGGTGATCTTTAGGAAAAAAGTATAAGGACCTTTTTTGTAGATAATTTAATGATCTACAATTTGTGTTTGAACTATATTTTCGAAAAAACTTACCGTTTTCGAGAAAAATCATAAAAACCGAAAATTTTGACCTTTGACCTTGAATAACTTTTTTAGCACACATGGGATCTATGGGGACTTTTGGCACTTTATTTCTACTGGTGTACCCATGGTCTCCACAAATATTTGGCTCTGTCGGAGTTTTTGTTATTTGAAATGTCTATTTTGACCGGACTAGGAAGCAAGTTTCGGAACTCCTCTTTACAAGCGCGAATTCATTGTTTAATCACAGATCATCATTTGATGGACAAACATTTGTTGATACTCTGAATAAACAATTTGCATAAATACTAATTATCTAACAGGCTTTTTTTAAGGGCACTTATGCAAAAGTACAACTGATAAATGAAATGGACGCGACGATTATCATTACGACCCGGTCGACTTTTAATCGTAGATATTAGAGAGGCTAAAAATGCGGAAAATCTTTATACAAAAGGAGTAAAAAATAATAAGCGTATCATTTTTCATTAATTTTTCGCATATTGGAATATTTCTTGAAACAGCTACCGATGGAAATTTTATTGCAAGCGTGTGATTTTGGTACGGGGAGAAGTTACAAAAAAAATCATATCTACAAATAAATCCTAACTTATTCTGTTCTGACGATATAAATAAAATTTTCTTTATAATTTAATTCTTAATTCTAAATCGACATCACTGCATTCCTCTTCACACAACTAAAACAACGACCATCACACAGCGACAGTCGCGATAAACAAATATGAACTGGACGAAAACAATAAATTAACAAGGGATTAAGAAGTCCTGATGGTCGTTTTATTGTAGTTTAACAAAAAAAGACTCGGCCAACTTATAATCGTTCTAAAGCAGTAAATAGATATTAGACAAGACTAAAAGTGCAAGAGTGTATGACTTAATAAGATACTTTTTACACAAAAGGAGTACACCATCTGAGTTACGAGTAGTTTTGTTATTTATGAGTATTTATAAGTACCGACTTCCACTCCACACCCTTTGTCACCAGAAAAAAAAAACGACCATCAGACAGGGATAGTCGGATGGCACATTTTACCGATGTTTTTCATCAATAACAAAATCTGCTATTCGGTAAATTGGTACTATTGTGTAGTGAGTACTCCAATTAAGCCTTAAAGTCATGCCGACAACTGTTCAAGCGGAGATAAGAAGAAGGTATATAAGAATTGGATAAATAAGTTAATGTTCACTACAGATGAACCGATAAATAAATATGAATTCGAAGAGAAGAATAAATTTACAAAAATTAAAAATGCGAAATCTCTAAAGAATGGGACCGAATATCCTGATGGTCGTTTTATTGTAGCTTAACAAAATAAAAAATCAGAATCTTGAATACCCCAAAAAGTACGTCTATAATTAAGCAATGTTTAAATACATAAAATATAGTTTTCCTCGAGATAAACGGCACTTATTGAAATCAGTCCGAGCTGTGAAGAAAACAAAATCTGACATGAATTAATGACGGAACCGTACGCTCAATTTACAAAAAAATACGATTTTTCATGCATGTTTCCGATACAAGTATTTGCTTTGAGTGTGGTAAATGAGGTCCCTATTTCGGTAAAAAAAAATGTTTCGAAAGGTAACTGGGGAATTCCATAAAAAATTATCAACAGCATTTTTTCTTCAGAAACTGAGAATTTATTGTGTGATTGCATGAGTTCAAGAAAAAGGGCAAATAAACCTTTTTTAATCACCAGAAAATCAGGGGCAGTTAGACGAAATCACAAAAAATCAGGAGAAAATATTTGAACATCAGGGGCCAATCATTAGAAAATCAGAGGAAATCACGAGGAAATCAGGGTAAATTAGACGAAATTCCAAGAAAATCCGAGAAAGTTAATCGCAAACACAAGGAATTCTAGGAAAGTTTGTCGGATACTGTTTTGGAAAATATTGAACTTCTGGGATTAACCTTCCTAAGTCTTAGGAAATCACTATGAATCAGAGGAATTCGTTACGAAATCAGGGAAACTGACGAAATACAAAAAAAAAACAAAGAAAGTTAGACGAACCAGGGAATGTCAGACTAAATTATAAGGATTCGGGGGAAGTTAGGCGAAATCAAACGGAAATCAGGAGAAATTAGCGAGAAAAAAAAGGAAGTTATGTGTGCCATTTTTGACAAATATTAACCTCTGACAAGTCATGTTATCAGAAAGAAATCATTAGACAGGCAATAAGGGAAAATCATTAAGATATCAATAGGAAATCAGATAATATTACTTGAAAATCAGGAGTTGGACGCGACATCAAAAAAAAATCAGAGGAAGTTTGACGAAATCACACAGAAATCAGGGAAAGTTAGACAAAATCACAAGACAATCAGCGACAAAATCAGGTGAACTCAGCCTCTGGCCAATACCAATTTATGAATGAATAAACTTAAACAAACAGGTCGTTTCCAAACAATGGGTCCCAAAATATAAATTATTGTAGCCCATTTATAATTATTGCTAAAATCTCAAAATTTTTGACTCGACCATTTTTCTGTATAAATATGGCAGCGAAAATCCCGAAAACCCTGTGTGTATAATAATTCTTATTATCGAGGATATTGAAATGCAATATTTATTTGCGAATTAACGAATTTACAGGCGATTTCTGAGTTGGTATCCGCTAAGTCATAAAACAGTTGGGACCCATGACAGACACTCAAACGCAAAACCGACCGTAATAAAAGTTTAGACAAATTTTGTAACTTCAATCATCCCCGTTAACATCATCGCTGCGTCAACATTATATTTATTTATTATTTTTTTATTTCTTCCATTAAATAAAAATTTAGTAAGAGAGCGAACCCTTTTATTCTTCATAATATTTTTTGGACCAGTTTTGAAACTGCTGCTCTATTAACGATGGTGTGTTGTTTTCCTTTTCCAACCCCTGTTATCAAATGTTGTGAAGAAAGATGGCAAACACTTAGCCGAGGGTCGTACCTGTACCACATTCACAAGGAAAAATCGTAAGTTGGATAATTTGGAGGTGATTATTACTGATTATTACAACCCCATTTTATGGCTTAGAGGACACCAACTCAGAAATCGCCTGTATTCATAGAAACTCACCAATTTATATAAATTCGCGAGATTTTTTTCTTGCTATGACGTGGTGCCCAAATGAGAGACTACGCCGTTTGTCTTTTTTTTTTCTTTCATTTTAATAGAATTTGCAATGAGTTCAGAAACCATGAAAGGGGCAGCCTGTCTGATTTATCAAGTTTCTGCGTAGTACTGTTAAATTTTTAATAGCGAAGTCAGTTGGTTCTTTAAACCTTTTATTCTTTTTTTGATTCTAAAATTTTCCTGAAAATCTACATTTTGCCATGCGTTATTGTTTGTATCAGAGTTTCAAAAAACGAAAACCACAAAATATAAAGTTATCTTAAAACTTTCTTTGCTAAATGTTAAATGACAAAATACAATTAACTAGGTGGCTTTCGGAATTCTGTAGAACCCGATTTTTTTGTCAACCTAACTTTTTCGAGGATTTCTTTGTTTCATAGTATAACAAATAAACAATCTCAAATTAAAATCCAACGTCACGGAAAAGCGAGGTTTACGAAAAAAGCGAGATCTACAGAATTCCGAGGGCCACCTAGTTCTTGCACTAAATTTTGTAATTTAGCATAGTAAAAACTGTCACAAAAGTAATTTGTTTTAGCTAAAAATCAATTCTGATTTTTTGTAATTTCCGACAAAGCGTAAGAGATTTATTTTGTCGTTTTATTAGACATTAAATTTTAATTTGCAACCGGTCAACAACAGCAAAATCGCTAAAAATAAAGTCAACAAGAAAAATCAGCGCCAATTTAACTAAGCATCTCACGGAAATTGCCGTTCCACTTATAAGTAAAATTCAATTATAACTCGCATTTGCTACTTGACATTGACATAAATGCACTCTTCTACAGCCATTTTTAATAAAATAAGTCTCCGATAACAGCCAATTAAGAGGAACTTACCTAAAACCCTTCCATGAAACTACGTCAAACTGGAAACACCAAAACACGTCACAAGAATTTTCCGTGGCCCAAAAAATATTCAGATTCCACGCATTTTTACGTAACCGCACAGTGAAAGTCCCTCTTTCCCGAAGCTGTCAAAGTCGTCTAAGTCGTTCCACCATAAATCCAAGCATGTTTACACACGAACTCGAGATAAGACGTCGAGGAAATTTCTGTGATATTTTAGCAGTGATGGACGGAGCCACTGGAATGGTTCAGGTGAGGCGATGGCACCGTCACCGACGTGCCATGAGTCACAACGCACAAAGAAACTCAACACAGACAATGACAGGCAGTTCCGGAAGAATTGCGACGTTGGAAGAATTAATCGGAATCCAATGTCACAATGCGGGTAAAGTTGCCATCAGCTGTTACAGCACGATTTAGTAATTCTTGTTATCGTTTTCATGACCTGAGTGAACTCGAATTCTTCGGGGAAAAAATGGCAACGATTAGGCGGAAAAAGTGCAAGAGGCGCTCTACCATAACTTAATTTCGTGGTAATGAGCTGAATTAGCATGTGAATAATGAAGACGATATTTTGCGGTTATTTGAGCTGAGAGTTGACGAACTCTCGAGGCTTAATTACATCAGATAAAGTTAAGTCTGTTGGAGAAATTGTCTAAGGAATTTACAGAAAGATTAGGGTTTGGGTTGAATGGAACAGGGCGTCGCGTCGCGACGCCGTGCGATGCTGTTATGTTGACTTGATTAGTTGTTAGAGTTCAGAATTTTAGATCAAGAAAAAGAGATTTTCTAGAAGAGCAAAACAACAAAGTTTGCTTTACCAATTTACCAAACTTTGAAAATTTAGGATCAAAATCAGAAATTTTGAAAATTTTAAGGATATTTTAGAAAACGTGTTTTACGGTTGATATGAAAATGTAATGCTGGTAAATTTAAAACCTTACACTGTTTGATATACTTACCAAAACTATCTAAAAACTAATTAAAAAAAAAAAGTAAAAATTTTTGGAAATTGTTCGTTATTTTTTTCTTAATGTTTTTAAAGTTAAAACCATTACAAATTTAAAATAAGCAACTTGACGTTTTTACAATTTCCAGTTCAAATTAACATGCTCAATTCTTTAAAAAATTTTGAAAACGTTCGTTTTTGATCTACCCGAAATGTTCCAAACATTATTTCGGTAGCTTCAAAGCTAAAAAAAATTGAATTAAAAAATCACCGATTTCAGTTCATTAACTCTATGAAATTTTAAAATTTTTGGGCAAAAAAATATCTTAAATTTAAAAGATGTTTTGGAAAACCATGTTTTTTCAGTTAGTATAAACATTTTACAATGTTTGAGATACGTACTAAAATTTCTAACGTCAAAAATGGTTCAAAAAAGACAATTTTTGAAAATACGTACTTAGTACATTTTTTTTAAGCAAGTAGAAATTTTAAAATTTGTGATTTGTACTACTGTTGGTTGATTATCGTATTTACTATATTAAATTGCAAAATTTTAAGACAAATGTAAAATTTTTGGTACTTGCAAAGCTAAAATTCTGAACTTTTTTAGGTAAATTTTATAATTTTGAGTGTTAAACTATTTAGAACAAAGTAAAACGGCTTAAAAGTAGAATACCACTTTTCTGAAGCTAAAGTATCATATCAAGATTTCAACATTGCTGAATAAAAAAAGGTTTATGAAATTTGTATTCTGAATTCAAAAATTTCTGTCAAATTAGATGGTTTTAATGCTAACAGAATAAAAGTTTCGTTTTCGTTACAGGATTATCGTCCATGGGAGATCTTCTGTTGATTTAGCTATTTTTAGACTTTTTCTTGGTTCAGTGTGGTAAAATTTAAAATCAAAAGTGTTTTTTTGAAATCTAAAATTTTGAAAAATTACAGTTTGTTATTAAAATTCATGATTTTGATTGCGTATAAGCCGCAATAATGTAATTTTTAGGTGTTACGACTTTGGAAACGCTCATTATGAATTATGAGTTCAATATACCAAATTCCAATTTTTTTTTATTTTTACTTGTAGAAATACCAAAAATGTCTAATGCTAGAGTAATGAAATGAAATGAAATATCAGTTTTTTCAGTTATTTTTATATGTCTAAATTTGAAAATTTAAAATTTAAAACACTTAAATTCATTACAATCGTTACCCAAATTTTAAATGTTTGGGCCAAAATGAAAAATTGTGTAAATTTCGCTTTTAGATCAACGTCAAATTCTATAACTGACTGTTTTAAAATACAGTTAAAATTTGTAGTAAGTTTGACATGGGACGTTTCAAATTCTTAAATGAAAAATAAGAGAGAAAAATAAAACAAAACTATACCAAAGTTTTAGAGCCAAATTGGAAAATTTGTGAAAACTTAAAAAATGTTATAGAAAACAAAAAAATATAACTAGAACAATCAAATTTTACATTGTTTGAGGCACAAAAATTACGACATTAAAAAATGCTTAAAAAGATATTTGTGGAATTTTATACATTTCGAAAAAATTTTAATTTTTTTTTAGTAGCAAACAAACATTTGTACGGTTTTCGGTTAAAATTTATGGTTCTAATGCCAAAACAATTTCTTAATTTCATAATTCAGACAGTTTTACTGTTTCAGACGCTAATGCTGCAATAGGGTACCAAAGAAGAAATGTCAAAAATTCTATTTATTAGCCAAAATCAAAATTCACAAATTTTATCAAATTAGTTTTAATGCAAATATAATAAAACTTAAAAGCAATACTATTTCTTATTCAATGCTACAAAATTTTCAGATTGAAAAATATTTTTGAATTTTTTTTTTAAAGTTTATAAATAAGTCGTTGTCAACGGCGGCTATAAAATGCCTGGTATCCCAATCTAATTAAATTTTCGGACATTACAACTTTCGAAATGTTCATCAGTTATTGTGGCAAATTACATTTCTAAGGCAGAAAAATTTTGATTTTTTTTTTGAAATATCACTATTAAGCCAAGCTTATAAGTTTTTTTTTTAGATTTTTTTCTATATTCTAATAGCACTCACTTTGAGTTTGTCTCTTTTTCGTTTTCAAAATCTTTCGTATATACTTTTTTTAGCTTTCTAGATTCTAATGACTTTCTTGGGCCTTAATTTTCTAAGGCCCGATTAGTTCAAGACTAAAGCTTTAATTTACGATTATACATCAAATTTGATTGCAGAATAATATTTTTTGTTTGGGGTTAAATGTAGTCCGTGGCTAAAATTTAGTTCTGAACTATAGCAAGGACTGAACGAAATTTGGATTGCACAAACGACTTAATCCTGGATTAAACGATATAGTCTGGGACTAAACATAATCCCACAGGTTTGATGGATTATAGGACGAACTAAATTGACACCTCTTAGGCCCGATTGCAGAAACGCGGATTAAATTTTTAGTTCAAGACTAAAGCTTTAATCTACGATTATATGTCAAATTCGATTGCAGAATATTATTTTTTGTTTGGGGTTAAATGTAGTCCGAGACTAAAATTTAGTTCTGAGCTATAGCAAGGACTAAACGAAATATGGATTGCACAAACGACTTAATCTTGGATTAAACGATATATTCTGAGACTAAACGTAATCCCACAGGTTTGATGTATTATAGGACAAACTAAATTGACAGCTCTAAAGAAAATCTCTTAGATTATGTGGTTTTGCGACTTGTGCATGTTGAAAATAATGGCAAAACAATCTTAATTAATGAAAAAGGTCACAGGCACTTTCTTATTATTGCTCTGGACTAAACATGATTTTTGGATGTGCGCGTATTATGCATTTTCAGAAATCAGACATAATTGGGCTACAAGAGCTACTTATCTGTGGTCATATTATATTTTTTGAAAATAAGCACAAATATTGTGTAAAAACCACTGACGAAGAGGTTGTTCTTTTCGATTTCAAATCAATTTAAGTATTTAGGGGTTGTTTAAAAATCGAAATTCATTAACTTTGTTATTTTTTAACCGATTTCGTTCGTTTTAATAGCGTTTGCAAGAGCAAAAATCTCTAGACCACTTTTTGATCATAGTTTTGATAAAGAAATATATTGGATCAGTTCTTGGTGTTGACAAAAATTATCAAAAATACGATTTATTCCCAAACACCAAATGCTGACGCGCGTTTCGATAGCAATGGTACCATCATCAGATGATTAAAAACGCGCGTCAGCATTTTTTGACAAAATTTGGTGTTTGGGAATAAATTGTATTTTTGATAAAGTTTTGATAGATAGTGAGAGTGTTCCTATACAAGATCTCACACTGGAGTCTAGGCATAAGTCGGATGTCCCAAGCAAAAACACAGTATCTGATATAAAAAAAAATAACGGAGCTAGAATTAACTTATTAAAAACGCTTTCACAAATGATGTGAACTCTACTTTTGTCATTTATCTGAAAATTTTTAAATAACAAATAGATAAATGACAAGTGTAATGTTAAAATCATTTGTAAAGACATTTTAAACAGGTCATTTCTAGAACCAGTAATTTTTTTTAAAAAGCAGATATTGTATTTTTGCTTGGGACAGCTGAAATTCTCTGTAATAGTCAGGATAATATTTTAATACGACATACTACAATTGCAATTAGAGCTTTGTTGAGCACCGATTTAATTAGTTTTTATAGCGTTTGATATAGAGAAAAACTCTCTAAAATGGTGGTTTCCATAATAAAAGTAAGTACAATTTAGTATTTAGAATATCTCAATTAAGAGCCGTTTAAAATGATGAACCTAATTGTAAAATAATGTACAGGGTGTAATTTTGAGATAATAAATTATGTATGCAACGCGAGGAGTGTACGCATCGAGATGGCACCAAACAACGTTGCCAGGAGCCCAATTTTGTTGAGAGAGAAGACTTTTTTTTTGGAATCTATTAGTTTTGACAATACAGAGTTTAAAAGTTACGTGTGTAGTTTCTTTCCGGAAAAGGCGCGTAACAACTGGCGACCAACGTGTGGGGCTGAATCGTGAAGCCGGAAAGAAATCTTAGAAGAAAGGAAACGGCGGACGGCGGAAAATACAACTTAAAATCGCGGAAAAATTCAGAAGACGCAGACATAACGAACATTGTTATGTTGAGCCAACTTAAGGCTCCCGCAGCTAGCGATGAAATCGCGACTTCAGTGAGGAAAGGAAACTTTGCAGAGTGCAAAAGTCGGTTTCGGGGTACGAAGGAAGAATCGGTAGAGGCGTTCGTCGACGCTGTCAAGATTTACAAAGAGTGTGTCGACGTATCAGATGCTAACGCCCTTAAAGGTTTGCCGATGCTCCTGGACGGTGCGGCAGCAACCTGGTGGCAGGAAACGAAGGCCACTGCACTCACGTGGGATCAGGCTATCAAAGCACTAACTAGAAGTTTTGGCGAGTGCAAAGCTAACTACAAAGTCTTCAAAGAACTGTTTGCTAGAGAGCAGGGGGAGAAGGAACCCACTGGTGTGTTTGTCAGTTGGGCGAGGGCGTTGTTATCCAAGTTATCCCCAGATCCTCCTCTCCACAAAACGCACGAGGTAGACATGGTGTATGCACTGCTTCATGTGAAGATCCGAAAGGCCATCGTAAGACACGAGATCAACTCCTTTGAGCAGCTCGTACAGAAATGTATGGTGAAGAGAGCAAACCAAATGACAGCAAACCACGACAACGCATCAAGTGCTTTGGGTGTCAAGGATATGGGCATACACTGAAAGAATGCCGGAAGACAACGCGGAGTAATGACGCGAGACAATCAAGTCCTATCAGTGTTGGGCTTATTTGCTACGGATGTAGAAAGACTGGACACATTCGGTCTCAGTGTCCTGAGAATAATAAAAAAATTAGAGCTACACCAGGAACTGAGGCGACAGAAATACTCTCAGCTAACCTGGAGGAAGCAAGCTCGAGAGTGTTGATGTCCTTAGAAGTGAGTGGAAAGAAAGGTTTGGCCTATGTGGACACAGGGGCAAAGCGGAGCATTGCAGGTCCAAGTTATACGAACATTTGCATAACCTAGGCCTCCCATGTTTAGATAAGGAACAGGTAATCAATCACGCTTGCGGATGGTTGCCCTAAGGTGGTGCAGACCAAAGTATTCGAAGTAAGGGTCACCCTGAGCGGACGCAGTATGAGTTTCAGTTTTACTGCTGTTGCCGAATATACCGACAATAAGACTCTTTTGGGTGTGGATTTTATAAAACAGGCCAACATCATCTTGGACTTGCCAGGAATGAAGTGGCGTTTTAGGGATAAAGATGAGTGGTCTGCACTCTGCAATGAGCCCCAAGAACCATCGTCGGTACTAGTAAGCAGCGTGGATGTCGAACCACTAAGAGCCGAAGAGGCATGTGATCTAAATGACGAGGAGAAGAAGGAGGAGGAGAAAGTCGACGAGTTGAAGGTGAAAGTTGTGACTGAGAAGAGGAAACCGACGATTGATGAGGCAAACTTTGAGCCGGATTACGATCTAGAGAGCGAGTCGGAGAAGAAGGAGAAGCGGGAGAAGAAGAGTGAGGAGAAGAAGACGAGTTTGAGTTCGGAGTCGTCGGAAACGAGCTCTGATGATGATAAGAAGAAGAAGAAACATAATAAGAAACACAGGAAGAAGAGGAGTCGGAAGGAGTGGAGCTCTAGCAGTTCAGAGTCAGAGTTGGAGTCGTCGGACGACGACAAAGAACGAAAGAAGAAGAAACACAAAAAGAAGCAGAAAAGGAGGAAGAAGTTCCTGCAGGGGGCGAGCCCCTACCTGGGTCTTCCAGTTGTAAAGAAAAGCGACGAGGACGCAAGTCTCGTTTTTAGGCTCGTTGTATTCTCCATGAGGGCATGTTGGAGAATACAAAGGGGGAGTGTAACGCGAGGAGTGTACGCAACGAGATGGCACCAAACAACGTTGCCAGGAGCCCAATTTTGTTGAGAGAGAGAAGACTTTTTTTTTGGAATCTATTAGTTTTGATAATACAGAGTTTAAAAGTTACGTGTGTAGTTTCTTTCCGGAAAAAGGCGCGTAACATGCATAATTTTACAAATAAAAATTCATTTCTGTTTTAAAAGTCTTGTTAAGAAATGTTACGAATTTTTCCAATAATTGAATAATTCGGTAGTTCTCAGTAGCTCTCATAACCCCTTAGCCGTGCTAGAGATCTCCAAGCAAGATAAATCTTCTACTTACAGTAGTGTCACAGTTGGTAGATCAGTTATAACGACATAAGGAATAATTTTAAATTTAGATGAATTTTTAGTTTTCTAACCTGCAGTACCCATTATTTGCAAGTTTTGGATCCATCCGTGAAATACATGTCAAAATTGTGGTTCGTTCACAATCAAAAACGTTTTATCCTGGATTACGTAATCTCATCTATAAACCACGTTCCTGCAATTGGATCAAAATATAGTTCAGGACTAAATTTAATCCAAGATTTTATAGTCCGTTGTTTAATCAGCGTTTCTGCAATCGGCTCTAAGTAAAATCTTTTAGGTTATGCGGTTTTGCGACTTGTGGATGTTGAAATAATCGCAAAACAATCTTAATTAATGGAAAAGGTGACAGGCACTTTCTGATTATAGCTTTGGATGTTCAACTAAACATTTTTTGATGTGCGCGTTTTAGGCGTTTTCAGGAATCAGACATAATAGGTGGACCACAACAGCTTATGAGCTAAATCGCCCAAATCAAGTAGGTGTGAGTTCATATTTTATAATTTTTTGAATCAAAGCAAAAATGTAGGATGAAAACCACAGACCAAAAGAAAGTTTTTTTCGCTTACAAATCAATTTAAGCATTTTGTTTAAAAACCAAAAATTTATACGTACATAGAGAGTGTTCAAAAAATGGCGGACCAACTATTCACTACGTGAATCTTCAGATCATAGCTAGTAGCTAAATTAATTTTTTCAATAATTGAGTGCTTCGTTGAAAATCTACAGCCACTTAAAGGGGCGCTAATTATGGCACAAATTTTTCGTTATAATGAACTCAAGGTTTACAAAATCTTACTAGAGTTCATGTTTTGGGTGACATTTACATACTTACGGTTTTTAAATGCCTTAAATGTTGATACAAAACGTTATTTTGCATTTTTTAAATTAAACTCAAAAGCGCAAAATTAATCTGGCAACATTTCATTTCAAGAATTCAGTAATTAATTGTTGCCTAGTGGCTGACAATGACCATTTTTTTTAGAAAAGTCAAAAATTTTTTGAGTGTCACAAACTAGAGGAGTTTATTTCTCTATAGATGTATAATTTTGCTGAATATACCGACACGTGAAGAAAACAGTCGAGAACAAATGGTCCTCGATCTATTGTGACTTTGATACTGGTCAGGTGTTATCAAAGCTAATTGCAAACCATAGTAACCAATTACATGATTTATTAATAATTGTAACTACCAAAGTGTTACTGCGGTCACAAAATTATACTCCTGATAATTACCGGAAAATTTTAAACAGCATTTCCAATTCACAGTGTCTTAGAGTTTGATGTTCTTATGAGTTGGTCGGCTATTTTTTGAACAGCCTGTATATGCCCCATTTATTAACTTAATTCAGTAACTTCGTTATTTGTTAACCGATTTCGTTCGTTTTAATAGCTTTTGAAAGAAAAAAAAATGTCTAGACCACTTTTTGACCAAAGTTTTGATAAACGTATTATACAAGACCCTACACTGGAAAACCTATACAAGGTAAAAAATCGAAAAACTAACTAATTACATCAAATTCTAGGCATAAATTCTCTGTAATAGTCTGGATACAATTTTAATACGAAATGTAAAATTCATCCTAATTGCAATAAGAGGACGCTTCGAAGAAATATGTTTCTAACTTTTTTCCTTTATCATAACTTTTTCCTCACCGTTTTAATTAGTTTTTAGAGCGTTTGATATAGAGAAAAACTCTTTAAAATGGTGGTTTCCATAATAGAAGTAAGAGAGTGCAATTTAGTATTTGAAACATCTCAATTCAGAGCCTTTTAAAATGACAAACTCGAGAATAACCTTATTCTAAAATAATGTACAGGTTAAGATAGTAAATGATAAAGATTATGAGTAATTTTACAAATAAAAATTCATTTCTATGATTTGAAAGTCTTGTTAGGAGGAATAAGGAATGTTAGGAATATCGCTATTTTTCCAATAATTCGGTAGTTCTTAGTAACCCCCATAACCTCTTAGCCATGCGGAGATCTCAAAGCAATATAAATCTTCTACTTACAGTAGTGTCACAGTTGGTACATATCCAGTTAAAACGACATTTATAACCTGTATTACAATATTTACATAAGAATGTAAGTAATTACATGTAAATAAATGTAAGTAATTTTTTGTTTTCTAACCTGCAGTACCCATTATTTGGATTAATCCGTGAAGTTACATGTCAAAATGTGGTTCGTTCACAATCAAAAACGTTTTATCTTGGATTACGTAATCCCATCTATTAACCACGTTTCTGCAATAGCATCAAAATATAGTTCAGGACTAAATTTAATCCAGGATTTTATAGTCCGTTGTTTAATCAGCGTTTCTGCAATCGGCCCTAAAAGTTTCAACAGTTTTTATTGGTATTTTTTTAAATGTATTTTCTAAATTAGTTGTTATCTTTTTATTTATTTATAATTCATTTATTCCCTGTATTTTTAGATCATTATTGTTTTTTTCGGTCTGTTGATTTTATGGGTTAAATAATGATATTATTTTTTATTTAATTTTTTTCACTTCTTTAGTACCGATATTTTCTGTTTCCTAAATTAATTCACATACAGAACTGTAAAAAATAGTAAAAAAAACTGTTTTAAATGAAAAGCTACAGTAGATAAAAGTTGAATTCTAAAATATCTAAAAACGCAAACAAAAGAAAAAGAAACATTTTTTATTAAACCACAAGTGTCCGTTAGCAACGTGATGTCCATACCAAACCGATCAAATCTCTTTAAAATGCACACAAAGACAAGATTTGCATAAACCGACATTTTAGATAATGTCAGCGTTACCAGACAACCTTCTATCTACCAGAGCATGAAGAAAAATGCAAAAATTGCAAGGTTTCATTTTATGCAAGAATTGCCATTTTTTTAAAGCAAAACATGTTGAGGGCCACTGATTTCTCAACTGCAAAACTTAGGACAGGGCGCGGGAAACGGAGCGAATTATACGTTAGACATTACCAAAGTTAGAGAACATTCAATGTTACGACAGACAAAAAAACAAAAAGTTTTTATAGTCTGTAATGTCGTTTCGTGCGTCTTGTTTACGTTTAAAACTGGATTTTACTTAAAAAAATTAGAATTTATAGTGATACTTACTTTCCACTTCACTTTATCTTTAGGGATATCTTGAGTCATCAGTATGATTATTATCAAAAAAAATTTATTGTCAATAACAGATTAAAAAGACATTTCTCTAAATTTCAGGATTATCCGAACGTTATTTATGCGCCAAGGCCACAGTAAAACTGTTCGTCACTCCACTATACTCATGGAGATCGCCAAACTCGTTCTTATGGTGTCCATGATGACTAATTCTGTACTCTCCAGCCTCCACCTTCTCCCCCACGTCCCATTCTATCGTAACTTGGCTTTCACCGGTGTCGTAATTCGTCTTCTTCCACAAGTACCGAGTGCTCCAATTAGCATCCGACGCCACCACGACCCAATCATCTCCTTGTGATTTTTCCACGGCGAGGTACGACCCGCCATGTTGGAAATTGTGTCTGGGGTTGCCTCCAACCTTCAAAACGTTCAAATCTCACGATTTTACAGCAGTACCAACTTACGAAAACGACAGAAACTGTGTCTCCTGTGGTGACAGTGTCTGGGGGTTGGACCAAGACGTCGCCGAAATTTTGACCGTCGGCCACGCCATCGCTGGCTGCTGGTCCAACGAGGGTTATGAGTTGCGAGGAAAAGTCGGGAGGAGTCGGACCGGGGTCCAGAACATCCTCCTGGAACTCATCTTCAAGAACTGTTTTGATTGTAATCCAACTTACCTTCATGAGAGCTTCGGCGAGTTGCTTGAACTTGTTGATGTAGAGGTTGAGAGTGTGGGGGCCGTAAATCGTGGACCCGCCTTCGTACCTTTGCAACTACCAGAAGATGTTAAAAGAAAGGAAGAAGCAATGGGGATGGTTACCTGGTACTCTTCAAACGTCGCGATGTAGTTCGTGTAGATGTTACTATGACCTGTCACGATCGCTTTGGTGTCTTCCGAACCTCCGTTCTGGATGATGGTATCCCTGACCGCGTTGCGGAGGCGGCGGCCCGACATTGTGGTAAATTCTCCGGGGACGGCGGCAAGAGCCACGTTACCAATGGTAAAAAGTTGGGTGGTGACGATGCGGGGCTGCCACGGGTACGGAAAGTCGATTCCTCCAGTGTTGAGCAAAATGGGCTTGGGGGCATGACAAGCAATATCTTCCTCCGTTGGAGGGAAAAGGAAGTCTCGGACCGCGTCCCAAAACGGGTTATCCGTCACTGTACCTTGCTCGAAGTTAAATTCACCAGGACCATCGGTGGTACCACCGGCGAAACTGTAACCCATAGCCGGTGGACAACCATGGATCTCTTGTTCGGTACCATTCGCCAACACAATCGTACTTTTTTCCTTCGGCATGTCGACGTACTGGTGGATGAACCTCACCGGTCCCGTCACCTCAACACTTTCCCCTTCGTACAATTCCTAGGAAAAAGAAGTAGTGCTGATAGTACCATCTTCAACTCCCACATACCTTTCCCTTCTCGTACAGCCTTGTGGCGATGATCTCGGTACTCTCCACCATGGTATCTCCAGGACCGGACGCGATGCAAAAAGCAGCGCTTCCGTTGCAGGTACTCGTTACAAAGTCGCACTCTTCGCCGGTGTCGATGCAGATTGGGCCTTTGATGTTGGGGGAGACGTCGCCCAAGTTTGAGGAGGCGAAAGCACCGACAAAATCACCCTGAAAGTGGTCGTTACTAAGAAGAAAGTTTGGGGTAAAGTGGTGGTACCGTCCCGGGCAGACTTCCTTCGTTTACTAGAGTTTCTAGAAGGATGGAGGCGTAGCCTACATTGTCTGTGGAGACGAGGCAGTTGGTGTTGTTCATGGACGTGGGGTGGATGGCGAACCAGTTGATGGCGCCGATGGGCTTGTCGTCTGAAGAGCGGACGAATTTCAGTTGAACCATTTCTTTGTCGACGTTGTAGTCGTATCTGGAAGAAATAGTATTATAGATTCCAAAAAAAATCTAAAGAGGAGTTAAAGAAACAGACAAATCTGAAGAAGATCTTACAAAGTTTAATGAAACAGAAAGACAAATTGTATATTTTGTGACTATCATAGATCTAAGAATAATACAAAAAATCTTTAAAAAAAATTGGACAGAATATTGAGAATGCAAAGAAAACAGAAAGAAACTAAAAAAATCTAAAAAAATATAAAGGATGTAAAAAAGTCTACAGAGAATCAACAGAATTTAAACATGAACTAAAATGAAAATTGAAAACAACGAAAACACAAAATATAGACACTACAAAGAAAATCTAAAAAAAATCGAATGAGTGAAAATAGTGACAATTCTGTCTAAAAAGTATTTTAAGAGAATTGAAGCAGAATTTAGGAAAAGTCAACAGAAAATTAAAAAATGTTAAACAAAATCAGTGGAAAATCTATATATAATCTAAAAAATCTAGACCGAATCTACAAAAGCTAACTATCTAAAGAAAATTTCGAAAATCTAATTAAAGCTTAGACAAAATCTAGAAACACAAAAAAAATTTAGACTAATATTTTGATAGAACCCAATTAAAATTAAAGAGAATCTAGAAAACTTAAATTGAAGAATAATTTGGATAAGCTAAAGAGACTTTAATTAAGAGAATTTAGAAATCATTGAATCAAAACCAGTTTTAAAAAAATATACTTAAAGAGCACTAGAAAATTTTAGATAAAGTAAAAACAGAATTTAAAGAATCTAAGGATACGGAAAAATCTCAAACGAATCAAAAGTATCTACAAAGAATTTTTATACAAAGTTTTATCTAAGTGAGAATGAATAAATAAGATCTAAAAGGAAATCTTGAAAACTGAAATAGAACCGAAAAAGGACTGCAGAAAATCTAAACTGAATAAGGAATATTTAATTTGAAACGAGAGAATTTAAGACATTTAAAGAGAATTAAAAGTCTTTTTATGGAAGTTCTAGAAAACCTAAGAATCTAACAAGAATCTAAATAAATCTAAAAAAACCTAAAAACTCCAAAAAGAACTTGAAATAAAATTTAGAAATAGCTTAGATTAGATGGCAATAAAATCCAGCTCATTACCATCACTCTACTCTCATGTGTAAATTTTCTAAACTTCTTGGGTGTAACTTCCTCTTTCAATTCTTTAGGGAAAAAATTAGGGGAAAATTGAATAACGATTTTTGAGGTTAACATGTTGTCAAAGTTTGGTGTATCAACAACTCACATTAGTTAAGAATTAATCAAAGGTTAGTTCTAAGAGAGATTTAAATAAGGATTTAACAAATTTTGGCAAACTTGCGCAGGACGATTAGCTTCTACGCATAATTGCTTCAAGTCAAACGCTTATTCTGCCAACTCTTTCCGATAAAAATTGCTAGGGGCTGTTGCCAACTTTACTTTTTTAATAAGTGGACCGATAGTAATAATCTATAATAATAATAATAATAATAAAATTATAATAATAATCTAATAATAAAATTAGAAAACATCAAATAAACTATAAGCAAATTTAGAGAATCTAAATAAAATCTAATAAGATTTTGAAAATCCAAATAGGTTCTAAAGAGAATAGAAACAAAATTTAGAGCATTTAAAGGAAAATCTAAAGAAAAATAACGGATATTTAATGAAAAACAAGAAAATTTGAGGAAAGTTCAAAAAAATTCAATCTATATAAATTTTGGAAAACTTAAAAAAAGTTGAAATATAAGGTTCTATAAAATTGGAATAGAACGAAGTGAGATTCTGATTAGGAGAATCAAAACAAATTTTAAAAAATCTACTGAAAGATTAAAGGAGAAAGTAAGATCTGAGGATTATCTAAAAAAAAAAAGACAAGAACAAATACTTTTAGAGATAATGTAAGAGTCGTCTAAGGATAATTTAGATAATCGGAAAAACATTTAAGCAGAACCAAGAATTTTTGTAGATGATTTGAAAATAATAAAAAATCAAAAGTTTAAAATTCAATCAGAAGTGGGATAGAATTCTAAGAAAATTCAAAGTGTTTTAAAAAGAATCTAAGAAGAATCTTAATAGCATTTAAAAAATTTTAAAACAATTTTAAGAATACAGAGAAAATCCCGAATAGTATGGACTAATAATATAAAGAATAGTTTGAAAAGAATGAAATGGATCTAAGAAAAATTCAACTAGAATTTATACTCACGTCTAAAGAAAATCAAAATATAGGTTATATTGGAAAAATTAAATAGAATTTGAAAAATCTGAATATTGTTTAGACAAAATCTGGAAAACTTATGAATTTAAAGAAAACTTAGAAAATCTAAAAAAATAAAGAGAAAATGTAGTCAACTTAGAGAAAATGTCGAATGTTCAATAAGAAACGGAAAAATTTGAGGAAAATCAAAAGGATCAAAAACTCAATAAAAAAATGTGGAGTCTGAATGAATTTAAAGAATATTGAAAGAAAGCCTAAAAACTTTTAAAGAGAATATAAAAAGAATTTTGTTGAATTTAAAGCATTTTAAAAAGATCTACGAGAAGTTTTGAAAATTTCTTGAATTCAGCGAAAATTTAGAGAATCTAAATACCATAAAATCTGGGAGAATCTAAGACAAAATGATCTCAAAAAAACTTTCAAATATAAGACTCTAGAAAATTCAAAGAAAATTATGAAGACTTAAAAAGTATTGAAAAAGAATGTATGCACCATTTAGAGAAAATGTTGAAAAACAAACATGGATTTACAACATTTAAACAGAATTAAGACATTGTTTAGACATTGAGGATGTGATACATTTAAAAACAACCTAGAAAATCTAAAAATCTAAAAGAAAAATCAGAATATAAGAAATAACTAAAGAGGATCAGAATTACTAGAAACTAAAGAAGTTAAGAAGAATTGAAAAAAAACTAAAAGAAAATCTATAAAATTGAGATAAAATCTAAATATGATTTAGAGAAGAAGAAGAACTTCAAAGAAAATGTATACTAGATTTTAGAAAAGAAGAGCCCTAAAAGCATACTTATAAGGTAAAGCTAGAAAGTTTATAATGAATTGAAAAAAAGTCTAGGAAACATCAAAAATAAAATTACAGTCGATCTAGACAAAACCTAAAATATGAAAAAAAAAATAGAGAGCATTTGCGAAACATCCACAAAAAAGTCAATTAAATTAAATTGAATTAAAAAAGGTTATATAATTTCAAGTTCAAAAGGCGTTAAAAGACGAAGATTCCAAAAAACATAAAGAACTCTAAACTGTACGAATTAAGAAAGAATCTATAAAAAATTGAAAATAGAAATTATAGAACTGTTAAAAAGAATGGAAAAAAACGTAAAAAAAACTAAAATTTGAATATGATGATGAACGCGACACCATTCGTGGCACTTACTGGTTTCGTTCTTCCTCCGGGTTATACAAGTACGAGGCCGGGCTCCTGTTGATGTTAGCATCCAGAAGAATTCCAGAAGAAAGGAAGATCTTTCCGTCGACCATACTCTCATGGGCGTTGACAATTGACTAAAACGACCATCGTCTAATATTTCCCCATCTGAAGAAAACCTTACCTGAGTAATCCCTTCGACCAAAGCATCGAAAGTCTCTTCAACAAACCCCAAATTTGGAATATCAAACATAAGGTCCATTAGCCACCCCCCAGGGGTGGAATGAGTGTGGGTACCACTCAAAATCACGTTACTTTCAGTGTAGGTGTCATTGTACTTCTTCGCCAAGTTCTGCAAAACCGCTCTTCTGACTCCATGAGCCATAGACTGAGAGTCTACAGAAACGAAGACGACTCTTTTGATACCATCATCGACGATGAAGGCTCTTGAGAATTGTCTCAGGTGAAGACCGCATCCAACTTGGCTCAATTTCGCATAGCCCATCTTCAAGAAAAAACTGTCAAAAAGTGTTAAATTGTCTTCGGAAACTTACAAAGATTATCTCAGCCGGGGGACCGGTGCAGTCGGCTCTGCCGACTCCGATCTTGTAGTCAGCGGAGATGAGTGCCGTCTGAAGGAGCACGAAGAGTGCTAACACTGTTGCCCGGGTAGTCATGATTTGGGACTAGTTCGGAGCGGTGCGATTTTTGGGTTTTTATAACTTGGAGTAATGTAATAAATTAAGATAAATAAAGTGACAGTTTGTAAATCCGAAGATTAAGAAAGGTAATAAAAGTCGATTGATTGAGTATGTTGAAGATAATCTACTTAAGCTGTTGGGGATTAGTTAGCACTTTTGTTGGTCGTTTTGGGGAAAACAGTGATGGTGTGAAAATTTCTTTTAAATTGATAATTATGTAACAAAATAACAAAAAAGTAAAAAAAAAAAAAAAATTAAAGTTGACAAATTTGACAAAAAATTCGAATTTTGAGTTAGTTCCAAACCTAATTATTTTTTTTTAAATTTCAATATTGTGTAATTTGGCCGTTTAAACAATTTGGCAACACTGATATAGTCAGAAATATCAAATTTAATCGACATTCGAGAAATTTGAATTTAATGTAAAAACAAAAATTCTGAAAAAAGTTCTGTTTTTTTCTGAAATTTTCTAATTTTGTTATAAGACAGTTTTATATACAGGGTGTTTTTGAAATGCATGTACAAAACAGTTCTGCGCTATTCCAGAAAGTATGAAGTATAAAAAAACATTTTTTAAATCAAAAACTGACAAGATAAAATTAATCACAATCCACGTATTTTCTACACCACTGCCAAAAAACGCACCGGAATTGACTTGTTTTCTAAGCGATCAGCAGCTCGACTTTTTGTTCACTTTTTAATCAGTGGCGCACATGCAAATTTATTGAAATTTTTTAACAATTTTATCTCGAAAACAAAAAGACTTTTACTAGAACTTTTTTCTCTTAATAGGTTGAATTTGTGACAAGGAATTACCACACTTTTTTTGAACGTGCATTTCTAAACATTTTGTATACAGGGTGAACCCGAATAAAGTGCAAAGATTTTAACCCCAATATCAGACACGGCTGTAGAACTTGATTAAACCACTGTTTCCCAATGACACTTCAAAAACCATTCAAACAAAAAACGTTTGCCCTCGCTCTTATCGAATTTGATTAACTTTTACTTAATTACTGATTTTAAATTTAGAACACATTTCAAAAATTTGGTACCGCGAAAAATTATGTTTCGATTCATTAGTAAGGTGTATTTTTTAAACTCGCTTTATGAATCAAACTACAATTTCAATTAGAAATGAAATAATAAAGAAGTTATCTGAAGTTATTACGAAAAATGATCAAATGCCCTCCATTGACAACCCAAAATGTCAATATGCTTAAATTTAGTTTTACCCAAAGCTCCGATAATAGTTATTTATTATACAAGACGATAAAGGACCACTTTAACCATCGAGTGAATATAGTTAATACACGAGTGGCGCAGCAGTAAAATTTAAAACACTTTATCTACCCTTCATGTTAAAGTAGCACTTTATCTACTCTTGATGTTAAAACGCAAGTTAGCCTTGCATTTTTAAGAAATAAAGCACACTTTGAAAGCTACTACAGAAAAAAGACATTTTTTATATACCTGCATCATAATCTTAAATTAAAACACGCAAAAGCGTACAAAAAGGGGTTCTTAAAACACTAAAGCTTTAAAGTTGTCTAGGTAACAAAAAATAGTAAAATGTCAGGACCAATTTTTATTTATAATACATATAAATAAACATAAAAATTACAATTACTATTGTTTGAAATTTCAAAGCCCACCGCTTTAAGCTGGTTACTGTTGTTGGTTGCTTCTAATTTATAACTAGTAAAAGCTTTTTTATTTTCATTCTTCTGTTGGACGTCTATAGCTTTTGATGAAGTTGATTTAGCAACCGATGTGTTCAGAACACCAGCAATGCGTTTGGAAACAACTATTTTGTTTGAACTGGATTCTTCAATATAGCCACTAGCTACACTCGAATATTTTCATCTCTCCTGATGTTTCAACTCATCGATGCTCATACCAATGTTTGCCATAATCGTATGAAGTTCGTCGGAAAGCATGACCAGCATATTTCTCAGCGTCGGGTAGATTCAGAATTAATTGCAGTTCTGCATGTTCTGCTAGCCTTTTAATATTTTCACTCATTTTCTGAACGGATTATTACAAACATTAAAAAATCTGCTTAACAACGTAAACAAACAATTGCTAACCGTCTCTACGAAAACGATTCACAAACAACCTGATAATTTTATTGTAAAAATTCACATTTTTCAATGCTCCTAAAGGATTGTAAATGGATAAATATAATAAAAAATAGCGAATAACACTTGTATATACTATTTTGCCACATGTTTATTAGTGCTTTTATTCTCAACTGTTTGATGGTCGGACAACGCAAAAATTGGCTATTATGTTAAACTGCGTTGTCTGATATAGGAGTTAAAATCTTTGCACTTTATTCGGGTTTACCCTGTATTTAGAATCTAAAATTTTGTTTAGAAAAAGAGCTTTGACGTGAGACAAAAAATATTTTTACCTTGACTAAAATTTTGGAATTTTGTTTATAAGCTTCTAGAGCTTCTATGAGCGCATACAAATTTTCAAAATTTTATCTATAAATAATTAAAGACGACTTTGGAGGTGAACACAAGTGTTGCCGCACCCTGTATATTTCGAGCTGCCATTTTAATTGGTTAGTAGTATAAAATTCGAAAACATTAAACGTCGTTTTTGTCCTGAAACCGTTTCTTGAATATCATCTTAAGAAAAAAACCTCCTGAAAACCTATTTCGATCAATATTTTAGTATATTGGTGAAACAAACTTGTTTTGTTGGTGCTCATTTTACACAGAATTGTGCGCTGAATCTAAAGCCATCATCCAAATTCCGATACGTCAACAAATCAGTAAGTTATGGTTTATTAATTATTAATTAATTAATTTCAATTGCGCGTTGTCTCTAGAGGGTCAACATTTTCAAGGTCCAGAAATATCGGTGCTTCGTATCGATGAAACTATGACAGATAGAGAGGTGCGGTTTTACCATAGTTTTTCTAGCATTGTATATTCTTTGAATCCGCTCTAAGGTATCAAAAATTTAATGGTTGATTTTTGAACAAAAAGAGTTAAAAACGATGGGAAAAATTGTTTTTTTTGCCTGCTTTTCCTAAACTGTTTGTCCGACCGATCTAAAATTGGAGCATGCAATAGATTTCGAGCAGGTTTTTGGATTGGTATACAGATATTAAACGTCGAAATAACTTTATAAATAATATTTCGATCAATAACTAATTTATTTCTTAAGCAAACTTGCTTTGTTGATGCTCATTTTACGCAGAATTTTTCGTTGAACTTAAATCCGTTTTCAAAATTCCGTTGCGTCAACGAATAACTAAGTTATGGTCAATTAAAATTTCGGGTTGTCGTCATAGGGCCAAAATTTTGTAAGGTTCAAAAAGTTCATGTCTTTGAAACTACGACAGATGGAGAAATGCGGTTTTTACCATCGCTTTCCTAGTGTTTTGAGTATTAAAAATTCGATAGTCGATTAAAAAACATCGATTCAAACGATAAAAAATAGTCTTTTTTGTTTTTTGACCGTCTCTCTGAAACTATTTTTTTTGCCGATCTGAAATTTGACCAGATAATAGATTTTGAGCTGCTCTTTTATTTGGTATAAACTCAAGGGCATTAAATGACGCTTTTGCTCTGAAAACCATCTTTAACTATCATCCCAAAAAGAGCTTATAAAAATGATTTTCGGTCAATTTTTAATTAACTTCTCAAGCAAACTTGCGTTCATGAGACTCCTTTTACGCAGAAATTCAAATTTATAGTCAAAATTCTGATACGTCAACAAATAACTGAGTTATGGAGTGATATGTGAAAATTGATATAAAAATATTTGATTTCAACAGTTCAACTAAAACCATGAAATTGTTGTTAGTTTTGAGAAATTTCAAAATTTTGTTTGTGACCAAAAATTTTAAAATTTTAAAAATATTGTTGCAATAAAGTTATTTATCAAAAGATGATCGAAATTTTCAAGAGTTTTTTACTGTACATCTACGAAATTTACAAAATTTTAAAATTAGCAAAAAAAGTTACTACAAATTTAAATCCTTTATTTAATTCAAAAAACTTTAAATTATCTACGATTCACCGGACAATAATTTTGAGATTTTGGAGGCTAAACATCTAAAATTTGTCTTTTAAGCTCTATTTTTTTTAACTTAGTAAATAAATTAATTAGCAAATAAAAAATTATAAACTTACTTGTAGGAGAAAAGTTTAATTTCACAGATCAAAAGCAAACGTCATAATAACTAGTTTTCAAGCTAGTAGTAAAAAAGTTATTAAAATAAGTTGCTCAGAATTCACATTTCCTATTTTCAAAAATTTCGAAAACTGCCAATTTATTAATTGTAATTTATTATTCTAACTCTGCTCATTTTGGTTTAATGCAACGTTTTGCTTATTAATGCACGGTCTTGTTCAAAAGATCGTATCGCAGTAGGCCGAGTTTGCAACCTACAATAAAGTTAGTAGCATGAAAACGATCGTTTTGAAGTTCTATTGCTGTAATAAAATTTAAATTGCTTCTATTAAAATGAACAGAAACACGAGCTTCCGTCTATTTTAAGAACAACACACTGTATAATTTTTGTATTTAGTTTTTATTACAACTCTATAACTTAATTTTGATTAATTAATAAGCCGAACTGAGTTTCGCTATGATTTTTTCGCTAAAGTACTGTACAAGTTTAATACAATTAAAAAAATATATTTTTGTAATGTTATCATATGTATGTTGGTATTAAATTTGTCACTCAGTGCTAAATGTGGTAAGATCAAAAATAATGCAAAAATATCTACAATATAGAGAAAAAAATTGTCCACTCACGCGTAAAAACTTCTCGTCCAAAAACCTTCCACTTTACGCACTTGTTACACAAATAACTATATGTATTATTACAAAACCACAAAAAATCTCAATAAAATTAAACATTTGGCATTATCATCACTCCAATTACACCGAATTAGAAAATTATCCGACTGATCCCAGATAGATAGTCCACACGTAACTTCCATCCAATTTATGAACCAACATTGTAGCCACATGGTAATAAAAGTGAGAGCCGGCACGCAACATGTGAATAAAACATAAAATTGCACGTTCTCGAAACGCGAGCTTATAAAATTCAAGCTTTAAAACTGATCGCTGAGGGTTTCTTTCGCCGTCAAAAGAACAAGAGAAAAATTTAATCTACAACCTTTGAATTCCATAAATTTGTGCCCCAGACGAGACGAAACATGCTACATCGTGATTTTCATAGCTTTATAAATTTGCGAAATTAATTTCGTGTATAAGGGAGATTAATTAGTAATTACACAATCGTAAAAATAAACAAGGAAACTTTTTAAAATTAAACAAATTACCGATGAAGTCGCAGTCTTTAATGAAATGTCAAGATGATCAGCATTTCCAGAAAATGCTGATCAAAGCTCCTTTTACTTCCTTTATAAGTTTAATCTCGTAATAAAAACTGGAGAAAGTTTTGCCCGAAACGTTTCTTTTATCTTTTTTTTCAGTGACGTAACAAAGACGGGTCTAATCTGGCTGAGTATTCCCTGAATACAAATTTCGTGAATTCCTGAGAAGGCGTAATTTCATTATTAAATTTCACTTATAGGAGTCGGATTAAGATGAAGCAATTGTGTTAAAGTTGAGCTATTATTGTTTGAATTAAGCTCGTTTTGGTGATGGATAAAGTTTCACAAACTGTTGGTTTTCATTTCGTTGAATTTCAGTAAAAGTTTTTACAATTTATAATAGATCTTCGGGTATTAACGCGGTTTGCCGAGTTTTTATAATAGGTTATTGTATTGCAAGTGAGAGAAATGCGGTGTTAGGGACGAATGGGATGTCAACCACGAGCGTTATCATAATTACAGATGTAATTTCAGATTCCAATGTAAGCAAAAACGGATTTAAAACAAAAATCTAAAAACACAATTTTAGAAATGGGAGCAGAAAATACTAAAAAACTAAAAATTCACTAAAACTATAAAGAATAGAAAACGTTTAAAGGGAATCTAAAACTTTCAAACACAATCATAAAATATAAAGAAACTACATAGAATCTAAGAAAAGAAAAAAGAGGGAATTTAATCAATCTTAAAAGAATTTAAAAAAAAAATAAACAGAAAATCAGTTGAGAATTGAAAGTAAATCTAGAAAATTTAGAAACAATTGAAAATCTTCAGGTTTTGGTAAATTTTTCAGAATTTTCAGGTTTTTCGGAGGTTCGATTCTTAAGAATTTTGATTTTTTATAGAAAAAAGACAGTTTAAACAAAATACAGAGAAAAAGATTCCCGTAGATTGAAACAAAACCTAGACATCGATGAAGATGAACAGAAAGAAAAAGGAGAAGAAGATGGTGATTGAGAAAAAGAAAAAGGAAAAATAGAAGGAAAAAGAAAAAAAAAGGAAAAAAAGAAGAAGGAAAATAAAGAGAAAAAAGACAAGAAGTAGAAAAAGGAGGAGCAGAAAAAAACGGAGAAGAAGGAAAATAAAACACAGATATCGAAAAAAAGGAGATGAAAATAAAGAAAAAGTATTAAAAGAAAGAAAAGGAAAAGGAGATAGAGAGGAGGAGAAAGAAAAAGAGAAAGAACGAGAGGAAAAGAAAGAAGAAGAAAAATGAAATAAAAGGAAAAAATGGAAAAAAAAAGAAAAGAAAGAGGAGATAGAGAAAGAGAAAAAGAAAGAAAAGAAACAAAGTATGTAAAGTATTGAAGAAGTAGAAAAGAAGTATGTGAAGAAGGAGAAAAAAAAGGAAGGAAATAGAACAACAGGAGAAAGAGGAGAAGAACAAGAACAAGAAAGAAAAAGAAGAGAGTAAGAAAAAGAAGAAAAAAAACAAGGAGCAGTAAGAGAAAAAAACCGAACAGACAAAAGAATTGAAGCAAAAAGAGGAGGAAAAGAGAACGGAAAGGAAAAAAGATGAAGATGCGAGACGAAAAAAGAAAATTAAATGAAGAAGAAAAAATAGAAGAAGAAAAAGTAGAGCAGTATTCGGAGAATAAGGAAAAGAAAGAGAAAAACAAGAAAAAAGAAGAATAAGGTATTAAAAGAAAATAAAGATAAAAAGAAGCAAGAAAAAGTTAAACAAAAAAGAGAAGAAAGATAAGGAGGAAAAGAAATAGAAGAAGAAGGAAAATACGTGAAGAAAAAAAAGGAAATCTGGGAAATGGCAAAGATGGAAATAGAGATATAGATGAAGAAGAAACAGGAGAAAGAAAAGAAAGACAAAGAAGAAGGAAGAAAAAGTGAAAGAGAAGAAAGAAAGAAAAGAAAAATGAGATGAAGAAGAAGAAGATGTAGAAGAAGAAAGAAATGAAGGAGAAATGAGAAAAGGATGCGAAAGGGGAAAAGAAAGAGAAAGGTGAGAAAAAGGAAATGGGGGATAAAAAAGAATAAAAGATTGAAAAGAATGACAAGAAAAAAAGAAGAAGAAAAAGAATAAGTTTAAGAAGAATGAAAGGAAAGAGAAGAAGAAACCAATTGGTGAATAACTATTATAAACAAAACAGATGTTTTTAAACGGTGGGCTCAAAAATAAAAAGTGTTCTAATCCTCATTTTCCCCGCAGAGAATTTTTGCAGGCGCCAAATGTAACATACAGCTCTATGATTGGTCGTTCAGCACAGCAAGTTTACACAATGATTTTTACAACTTCTGCAATTCTTGCAGAATGTCAAACAAGGATTATCACATCTGTCAAATTGTTACAAAATTTTAGGAGCATCAGTAATAAACTAGTTTTAGTTATTTTCAGTGTTAACATCAAAAAATAGATAAGCCATGACTTTTAATAAAGTGTTGGTAACTCTTAAAGCCAATTGATGACGTTTGAGGTTATGTGTATTTATGTCCGAATTCTCTTTCAATTATAGTAAATATTGTTATTGCAGTTGTCATCTTAGTCACAGCTAAAATTAAATTTTTAAAAGCTTTTCAACTAAAATGCAACAAAAATATTTATTGCCATTGTATTTTTTACACAAAGCCAAAAAAGCAACATTTTATGGAAAAAGTTAAAAAGTTGTTTTACAAGTTGAAATATTCATTATTTTATTTATTTTTGTTTATAAAATTATTATTTATGTAACAATCATAATAGCTTTTTGCGGCAAAGTTTTGGTAATAAAAAATTTAAACGTATTTGTTTGCACAAATCCGGCACTTTGGACCAGAAAATAATCTATTGTGTACTGATAAAAAATGCTTTTCACACGATTACATTAATTTTTAGTCGATTGAAATAAACATTTACATAACAAGTGCGAAAAGTGCCAAATTTCGCACGAGTGAGAATATACACGCACGAGTCTATAAAAGACACTTTTTGACGAGTTATATACATTATTTTTACTTCGACCCACCATCTCAAACAAAAAATTAGTCTCGAAAGACTTACAGACCTGTCAAAATTGACTTATGTCAGAAATCGTATATTTAAACTTTAGTTTTACAAAACTCCTATTTTAGGACAAGTGCTTTTAAGTTTTATAAAACAAGTTTTTTTAATGCAATTTTTTTAATTTGCATGTTAAATAGATTTTTTTTGGTAACAAATCTATAAACGCATTTTATAAAAAAATGGTTATTGCAACATTATAGAAAAATACAAGTTTTTTGACGTAGTCATGGTAACGAAGCTATTAATGCATTCAGAACGAATCTGATAATAACTTTTCCACTTCCATGAAACTGCACAACTTTGCGCTCTCAATCCACAAATAACTACGTATTGTGTGTTGCTTACATTACAAATCAATACGCGTTTCGCGCTATCCACAGATTCTTATTTTACCGACAATGTCGTTTTAATCACGCCGCTAGATGTCGCTACCACCCCTCTTCCTGTGTTTCTATTCAATTCCGCCGCCAGATGCCGCCGCTCCCACCACAACATAAACAATCAGTGTTATTTTAGAACACATGTTTAGTTGAACTGAAGTAATGACACATGGTAATATAAATCGTTATATCTTATTGTCGGTCAGTTGGATGCTGCCGGCAAAAAGTGAGTGATCGTGCCATTGGATCAAGTCGTTTGTGATATGATCATCTGATCAATAAGTGAGTATAGGGCGATGATCTTTTGTTTCCGGGGGCGTGTGGACTAAAAAGGGAATCTAGAAGGTTCTGACGTCGATTATAGGACACTCTGTACATGTTTAATTGTGATTGATTGGTCTAATCAGGTTTGATTGTCGTTGGGCTAGAAGTGGGTTATTTTGGTATTGTAAAAGCGAGTTATTTTTGACTTTGCCGGTCGGAATTTTAATTGATAAAGCAGATTCTGAGTAGTATTGCACAAGCGAAATTGGTTCTTGGCGTACGTGATGAGGACTTCCTTCTGTTTTGATAGCGGCGGTGTTATCACGACATGCGTTTTAGTAATTATTTATATCCGAGTTTATCGTGCCATTTTTTTCACTAAATGTGCCAAATAGTTTAAATGGTGTTGGTGTGAAAGTGCATACCGGTAATTTTTTTCTTATTTTTTTCCCTCTAAATGCTCAAAAATGGGTTTAGTGCGAAAGTGCATACCAGGAAAAAATCTTTTCGTGGAGAAAGCAAATGTGCTGAAAAGTTCACACCACGTGAGGAAATCGTACTTTTATTGGGAAAAATTTGCAACTGCATGAGAGTACTTATTGTGAAAATATAAACAATTACGTCATTGCTTTTTTGTTGGTAACAAACCGCATATTTATTAGCTAAGACAAGTCAACGGAGGAATTACATTAAATTTATTATCCCACATGATGATAAATTACAATTAATTAGAATGCCAGGCGAGACGGTTTTGATTCCCATGAATGTAACACTTTGTGTATTAAATTTATTATACAGGGTGAACTAGTTTTGCGTAATCTAGATTTTGTACTGTCAAGGCTTTACGCTCCGAACTGTCAACTTTACGTGGCGATTTGTCAAATTTACATTGACAGATTTACAAAATGTCACTTTGACGTTTGAGTATTTCAATTTCGAATACAAAACTGGTCAGTAATACTTATTTAAAGTACAAGTGCCCAACTGCATGTGAGCGAGCTTTCGCTATGAGCTTTTCGCGAGAGTACTGTAGATGATTTTTTATACTGTTTTTATCTAAGTACATATGTATTTATTATGTTTTTATTGAAAACATTTTTAGTAATGTTATTAATGCATGTTGGTATTAATTTTGTCAGTAAGCGCTAAATGCCAAGGCCAAATCGCAACAGAATAAACTTTTTATTATTAAAAATAAAATTTATTCATTTGCATTGAATTTCGATAAATCATGAAATAATTTTTCAAATGTTTTTTGATCAAATCTTTATTTCGTCTCCCCTTTATTTTTCCCAAACCCTTTTTTTTCAATTTTCTTGTGGGATTATTTTCGAATTTTGTATTACACATTTAAATTTTTTCTTTATTTTTGATTTTTTGATTTTTTAAATTTTTTCTTTAGATTACTTTGTGACAAGTTGTTTTCATTAGAAGAAGAAACAGAAAACTGCCAGGAAGTAGCGTCTCACAATGTGAATTCGAATTTCTTTACCACACTTGGAGATTTTCCACAAAAATTGACTCAAACTGGGTCCATTTCAATCGAGTTTTGAACTTCAAATATGTCAATAATGTCGGGTTTTCTTTTAAATTTTTGACAAAACTTGAAAAAATTACGTTTAAGTTTCCTGCAAAATCTGACCTAAAAGCGTGGCCATCTTTGTGTTAAGCAAAAATGACAGGATTTGACGAATTTTGTTTTCACCGTTCTCTAACGTGTGATCTACAAAATTTTTATTTAGGGTAGGCTTTGACAAAAATTACGTAACTCGAGAAAAAATTTGACAGTAGTTTGACATGTGTCATTTGATTTAATTTCAATTAGTTTTCAATAGATTATTGATTCTGCAGAGACACACGATACATTTTCTCTTATTTGCACCTCGTAATGTTACATATTTTCATCAAAAAATTGAGGTTATATTAAAATTTTACTCCGACATGACTTATATGTTTGTCTCTTTTTCATGGCCTACCCTAAACAAAAATTTTGTGGCTCACATGATATTTTGAGATTATTTTTTTTTGTGCATTCTTCATTTTCATAGCGTATTTCTTCGAGTGTTGTTTTAACAATTATTATTTTTTATCGAATTGCCTTCTGTGTACTTATTATTTGTTTTTTTTATGTTTTGGTAATTTTGGTTGTTTTCGGTTCAGATATTTTTTCGTTATTGGATTTTTTCGTTCTTTTTATTAGCTTCGTATTTGATATTTAGATTCTTTGAATTCTCCATTTTTTTTTGTTTTTGGGAAAATTTGTATTGTTTCTATTCTTCCGAGTTTTTGTCGTTTTCAAATTACTGAATTCTACAATTTCCTGAATGTTTTGAGATATTTTTTCTTTAGAGACATTTTAGTTTGGATTTTACCAATAATAATAATAATAATTCATGAAATGTTTGTTCTAAACATGGCAATGTGAGAAAGTCATTTCTGATCCAAAAATGTTGTAATTTAGCATACTTAATTGGCATATGGAAGACAACGTTTTTTCTAAATTTCACTCTTTTAGATGTACAGTTTCCGCAGCCAAATAGTGATTTTATGACTTAATTGGGGTACTCTCTACACAAAAGGTCTAAACCATCGCATTAGCTTATTCTTAAATCTTGTTATTTATGACCGCCCTCGGTAAAATTGACCACCGGTTCATCGGCGTCTCAGGGTTGTTTAAAGATTTGGGGAAACGTGTAGTCTTGCTACCGAAACGCGCGTCAACAATGGATGATTGGGAAAATAAGCGCTTTTTAGAAAGCGATGGATCATTTTAGACAGGATAAAAATAATAATAATAAATAATAATAATAAAAGTTCTATTAAAGTCAACCTGGTAAAAAACAAAGTTTTCCAGAAATCTTCTTAATGATGACAATGATGACGAAGAAACTGAAGAGAAAGGGGAAGAAAATTTGCCTTCAAATAAACCATGATTTAAAATGTCAGTGTTTTCTTAACATTGTCCCTTCTCACTACCACCTTCAAGTAGTGACGACTCGGTGGTCAATTTTGCCGAGGCCGGTCATAAATAACAAGATTTAAGAATAAGCTAATGCGGTGGTTTAGACCTTTTGTGTAATGAGTACCCCAATTAAGTCATAAAATCACTATTTGGCTGCGGAAACTGTAAAACATCCAAATATTAACAATGTAAATTTCTAAAATTTATAATTTTTACTTTATAGTTTTGGAATTTGGCACACTTAATAGCCATGTCTGTGACAGCATCGAAATTACTACAGTTGTGGGATTTAATGCAAAATTATAGGGAAATTTGAGTTTATTCCAAAAGTGCCAATGTAAAAAAGACATTTTCTGCTTTAAAATCTTCTAAAATGGCACACTTAAAAGGCAGATAACATTTCCTGAAACTTTCACTCTTAACGACAAAACTGGCAAAGTTTTCGCAGTTTTTATTCACGCTCTTTTGTCAGGTTTTTCTTTCGATTTTCCTCTTCTGATCTCTGCGTTTAACTGTCCAGTTTTCAAAATCTTCAGAGATACACTTTTATACTATTTGCATAGAAGCAATTTGTTCCCCCTAAGCTAAAAAAAATGATTGATGATTTCGTCCTCCAATTTCTGCTCTCCTAGTAGTAATACATTATTCCAACCCCATTATATCATTCTGTATAATTTAGTAATTATATTTGAGTTTGGGGTGTTCTGCTCATTTACTCGCTTATTACGCAACTACTTCACTTTGAGTCTCATGATGTTCTTGTTGCTACTTGTAACTTTTAGCACAGTTTTTGCTTTAAATCTTCTTTTTAGAGACGATCATCACTGTGTCAAAACAGTCATAGACAAAGAGTTTATTTCGGAACGAGACATCGTCGTGGTTTTTGACAATTCCACCACAAACACTGAGATCTTCATCCCCCAAAATCCAGTGAGGTTGGTGCATGTTGACAACTTTGAAACTTACCAAGCCAAGAGTTTTGTCATCTATTTGAAGGAGAACTCCACGTTGATCTCTCTTCTGCCAAAACTTGATAAACAGGCGAAACATATTTTTGTCACCCCTGACCCTTCTTTGGTTTCTCAAATAGTCTCCTTGGGGTATGAAGTTGGTGTTAACAACCTCTTAGTGGTACAGAGCAACCAAGTATACTACCATCCCAATTGTGGTGGTTGTGGTTCTCTTAAAATAGCCCATCATGGATGTGACCATGAGCGTTTTTTCGTCCCCAGGAGACGATTCAAGAAGTGTCCACTCAAAGTCGGTTACATTACCTCTTCTCCTTTCGTTGTTAAACTCCATGGTCGGAATCCCGGCGTCATGGTATCTCTCATGGACATGATAGGCCAAGTCGCTGGTTTCGAAATTGACTACCACAACTCGACGGTTTTTGACCACGAGCTCTTCAACAACGGTTCTATCGACAAAATGAGTGAAGCTCTTCAACGTGGAGAGATAGACGTGGCCATCGGACGATTGTTTATGAATGAGACCAAGACCATTCCTTTTGACTACGGCGCCATGTCCTTCAACGACAGTTTGATCTTCTGCACCCCAAAAGCCCAGAAACTCAAGTCGTACCGAAAACTGTTCATAGTCTTCGAGATGGAGATCTGGACGAGAGTCTTCATCGGCATCTGGATCATGATCGTCATCTTCTACATCTTCGGGTTGATTGAAAACTTCGACCAGACGACTCTCTTCGGGACGATGTTTGATGTTTTCCACATTTGCATCGGTGGGGGTGTCACCATTCAACCAAAATGGCTCTCCTTCAGGATCCTTTTGACATTCTCTTTTCTTTTTGCGTTAAGCCTGGACTCTATCTATCTCGGGAATTTAAGTCAAATCTTCGGGTTTTCGTCGTACGATGAGCCCGTCAACGACGTAGACAAAGTTAGACCGTCCAAACTAAAATTTCAAATTTCGTGGCTGATGGAGCGTCTGACTCTTCTTTCATTCGTTCTCCGAGATATCAGCAGCAGAAAAACTCGATTCTTCATACGAAATGTTTCCGAGTTTCACTTAATGAACGAGTCGGTTTTTATCAAGGAACGCGGTACTCTCGTGTTTAGCACTCTGTTCGATACTCATCCTTCAGAGACGACTCTTCTGGACACCTTCACCGTCGGGACTGTTTACATTTCATTCTTCATAACGATGTACTTGAGGAAGAACTCTCCTTACAACGAAGCTCTCAGTTTTTGGAGCAACGAGATCATGGAGCGAGGATTTCCGAAGAAATGGTACGAAGATGTTAAACATAGCAACGTCAGAGTTTCCATTCTTCCGGAAGAAGAAGAGAAGTTGGTGGTTTTGCAGTTGGCTCACTTTGAAGAGAGTTTCTTGGTGTTATTTGGAGGGTGCGGTTTAGCACTCGCGGCGTTTTTCTTGGAGTTTGTTTTTTTGAAGTTGGAGGAGATTGGGGTCGTGAAGAAAGTCAAGGAGACGATTGTCTTCTTGGTGATGCTGTTGAAACCACCAGAGCTGCATCGAGATCAAAATAGAAAGAGTTTAAACGGTTTTGTTTGATCTCAACGATTCTAACAATTACTCGAAGGAGATGACAGTCATAATCGGTATAAATTTAATTGAGTGGTTGGTTTTATGAACTTGCATTTCGAACAGATTCAGTGCTAATTATGCAATTAATATCACTTTAACAAGTGTGAAATGCAGCAATTGTTGATCGAGGCCACAGCACGAAGTTTGCAGTTGTAGAGGAGAGTTGCCTGCACATGAAATTCAAATGGAGCGTGTTTCAGAATATATTAGAATCTTCATAACAATATATTTAGTATTAATAAAACGTTTTCAAATTGTAATTTTGGGTGTTTAATTTTTAATTTTTGCTTACTGTATGAGCACGTCAAGCCTATTTGATACCCAAAATTTCTAAAATCTAGAGACTGAAGTACCGAAGTTATGGCATTCAGAAATTAATTCTGATTTTGGCTTGTTTAATATTGCAAAATTTTGGAAGTTATTTGTTTTTTTAAAAAATCGTTTTTGTAAAACTTGCAATTTTGAGTGTAAAATATTGAATTCAAAAATTAAATTTGATTTTGCTTTCTGAAGTTGCAATTTTTTGTGAATTCTATAATTTTGGGTCTATAATCATGAATTTTGGTTTACGTTAGAAACAGCTTATGCTCATGAAGTGTTCTAACTGTCAAATACATAGATCTGACAGTACCGAAGTTATGGCACTTAAAAGACTTTTTGGAAATTATTTGTTCGTCTGAGAAAAAAAATTGATGTAAAATCTGCAATTTTGGATGTCTGGAAATCTTGAATTCTTGCTCACTTAATAATCGCCCCAAACTTAAAAAGTGTAATGCTTTTTAAGAATGCTTAATGGACATTTTGCCCTCTTTGAAATTGAAATTTTTGTAAAATCTAAAATTTTAGGCCTCCACTCTTATACGTATTTCGGCTTACTTTACAAGCGGTTCGCGGTTATAAGGTGTGCCAAATTTCCAAACCATAAATCCGAAAGTACCGGAATTATGACACTCAAAATAATTAATTTAAATTTTTTTATAAAACGTAATTTTTAATTTTTGTTTGTTGATTTTTTCTCACTGTATGACCAACTTCAGCTTAATATGTATTTCAAGTTTAAAAAATGTAGATACAGAAGTACCGAAATTATGGCACTAAAAGTTTAATTTTGATTTTACTTACTTTGAAAGTGCAAATTGTTATAAAATTTGCAATTTTGGGTCCATAATCTTGAATTATTGCTTATGTTAGAAACAGCATGAGCTTGTGACGTGTTTCAAGTTTCAAAATCATAGATTTGAAAGTACCGAAGTTACGGCACTGTGTAGAATTAATTGAGGTTTTGCGATTTTTAAAAATGCAAATTTTTCTAAAATCTGTAATTTTGGGTCTTTATTTGTTAATTTTTGCTTACTATACATATAAGCAACTATAGCTTATTAAGTACTTCAAATTTATAGAATGTAGACACGGGAGTACCGATGTTATGGCACTCAAAATCTAATTTTGATTTTGCCTTCATTGAAATTGAATTTTTTTTTGTAAAATCTGCAATTTTTGGTCTATTCTCTTGAATTATTGCGTTCTTTAGAGACGGCTTGAGCTTATGAAGTGTTACAAATTTAAAGTGCCGGAGTTATGACGCTCGGAATAATTAATTGTGACTTTGCGTTCTTTAAAAGTGAATTTTTTTGTTAAATCTGCAATTTTAGGTCTATAATCTTGAACTGTAGCTTACGTTAAAAACAGCTTATGCGAAGTGTTTCAAATTTCAAATCTACAGGGTCCGGCAACACTTGTGTCCACTCCTAAAATCGTCTTTAATTTAAAGGTAAAATTTTGAAAATTTGCATACGTTCATAGTTGACAAAGCTTTAAAAGCTGACGCAATTTTTTTTTATCACGGTTTCTTGGGCGTCGTAACGCCTAAGAAGTATAATTTTTAGCGATTTTTGAGTTTTCACGAAATATTCACGAATTCAAATTTTTTTCAACATAACTGTGACACAAATGTTTGAGTTTTTGTTTTAAATCTAATGCAAATTGTGTTTAAAATTTGCGAACAAAATGCTTTTTTTCATTAAAATGACAATTGAGATACTTTTAACACATTTATACTGAAAAACAACTAAATTAGGGGTTGAATTTGCAAACCCTCACAATTAGCTAAAAATTACATTTTTAAGGCGTCGCGACGCCAAAACTATGAGTGATAAAAAACAAATTTTCAATGTCAGCTTCTAGAGCTTTGTCAACTTTGAGCGTATACAAATTTTCAAAATTTTATCTTTAAAATTAAAGATGAATTTGTGCGTGGACACAAGTGTTGCCGGACCCTGTATAGACCCGAAAGTACTGTACTGTTAATGTGGCAATTTATTTTGATTTTGGCTTCATTGAAATTGCAATTTTTTGTAAAATCTGCAATTTTGAGTCAATAATCTTATTGCATACGTTAGAAATGGTTTGAGCTAATAAAGTGTTCCAAATTTCAAAATCATAGACTTTAAAGTACCGGAGTTATGGTACCCAAAGATTATTTTTGATTTTGCAAAGTTTTATGAAATCTGCAATTTTTGGTCTATAATTTTTAATTTTGGCTTGCGTTAGAAACGGCTTGAGCTTATGAAGTATTCCAAGTTTCAAAACCATAGAACCGAAAGTACCGCAGTTATGGCACTCGGAATAATTAATTCAGATTTTGCGTTCTTTAAAAGTGAAAATTTTTGTAAAATCTGTAATTTTGGGTTTATAGTCTTTATTTTTTTACTCACTTTATAAACTGTTCGAACTTATCACGTGAACCAAATTGTGAGAAACAAAAACACAAAAGAAGTGGAGTTACGGACCTCAAAATATTAATGTTGTTTTTGCCTTGCTTGAAATTACAAATTTTTGTAAAATGTATAATTTTGCTTCTATAATTTTTAATTTTTGCTCACTTCATAAGTACGTTTAACTTATTTGGTACCCCAAATTTTAAAAATGTAGACACGGGAGTACCGAAGTTAGAATGAATGTTATGTTCTTCAAAATTTTAGATTTTGAAAAATTCTCAATTTTGTGTTGATGAAGTTTCCAAATAGCCATATTTTTGTTCATTTTTCCTGCCACAATGAAAACCACAAATTTAAAATCTACGATTAATGATTCCTTCTTGCAATTTCTGCTCACCTTGTAATACATTATTCCAACACCATTATCTCATTCCTTATAATTTAGTAATTATGGTTGCATTTGGAGAGTTCAGCTTTGTCACTAATTTAAAGTCGGTTGAAACTAAATTACTTCACTTTGATCGTCAAGATGTTACTGTTGCTACTTTTAACTTTTAGCACAGTCTTTGCTCTAAATCTCACGTTTAGAGACGATTATCACTGTGTCAAAACAGTTATAGACAAAGAATTTCTTTTGGAAAGAGACATCGTCGTGGTTTTTGACAACTCTACCACAGACGCTGAGGTCTTTGTCCCACAAACCCCAGTGAGGTTGGTCCATGCTGACAAATTTGAAACATACCAAACCAAGAGTTTTGTCATCTACTTGGAAGAGACCTCCACGTTGATCTATCTTCTGCTAAAACTTGATAAACAGGCGAGACATATTTTTGTCACCCATGACTTTTCTTTGGTTTCTCAAATATTCTCTTTGGGATATGAAGTTGGTGTTAACAACCTCTTGGTGGTACAGGGTGACCAAGTATACTACCATCCCAATGGTGGTGGTTGTGGTTCTCTTAGAATAGTCCATCATGGATGTGAACATGAGCGTTTTTTCGTCCCCAGGAGACGATTCAAGAAGTGTCCACTCAAAGTCGGTTACATTACCTCTTCTCCTTTCGTTGTTAAACTCCATGGTCGGAATCCCGGCGTCATGGTATCTCTCATGGACATGATAGGCCAAGTCGCTGGTTTCGAAATTGACTACCACAACTCGACGGTTTTTGACCACGAGCTCTTCAACAACGGTTCTATCCACAAAATGACTGAAGCTCTGCAGCGTGGAGAGATAGACGTGGTCATCGGACGATTGTTTATGAATGAGACCAAGACCACTCCTTTTGACTACGGCGCCATGTCCTTCAACGACAGTTTGATCTTCTGCACCCCAAAAGCCCAGAAACTCAAGTCGTACCGAAAACTGTTCATAGTCTTCGAGATGGAGATCTGGACGAGAGTCTTCATCGGCATCTGGATCATGATCGTCATCTTCTACATCTTCGGGTTGATTGAAAACTCAGACGACGCTCTTCCAGACGATGTTTGATGTCTTTCACATTTGCATCGGTGGGAGTGTCACAATTCAACCCAAATGGATTTCCTCGAGGATCCTTTTGACCTTCTGCTTCTTTTTTGCGCTATGCTTAGATTCCATTTATCTAGGGAATTTGAGTCAGATTTTCGGGTTTTCGTCATATGACGAACCCGTTGATGACGCTTTCAAACTGTTTTTTTCCAAAATGAAATTCCAAGTAAGTTGGCTGATGGAACGACTGACTCTTTTCACGTTTGTCTTTCGGCACAATCGCAGCAAAGTCAGTAGAATTGTCGTCCGAAATGACTCCGAGTTTCACTTAATGAACGAGTCGGTTTTTATCAAGGAACGAGGTACAATCGTCTTCAACTCTATTCTTGAAACTCATCCTTCCGAAGCCTGTCTAGTGGACACCTTCACGTTCGGAGCTATTTACCTTTCTTTCTTCATAACGATGTACTTGAGGAAGAATTCTCCTTACAACGAAGCTCTCGGATTTTGGAGCAATGAAATCATGGAGAGAGGATTTCCGAGGAAATGGTACGAAGATGTCAGACATAGCAACGTCCGGGTTTCCATTCTTCCGGAAGGAGAAGAGAAGTTGGTGGTTTTACAGTTGGCTCACTTTGAAGAGAGTTTCTTAGTGTTGTTTGGAGGGTACGGTTTAGCACTCGCGGCTTTTTTCTTAGAGTTTGTTTTTTTGAAGTTGGAGAAGATTGGGGTTGTGCAGAAGGTGAAGGAGACGATTGTTTTTTTGGTGATGCTGTTGAAGCCACCAGCGCTGGATTGACATAGAAATAGAATGACATAGAAATTAGAAAAAGTAATTAATTTCGAGGTATTTAGTATATGTATAGGTAGGAACTGTTGAAAACTTTTAGTTGATTTTTAAGAAAAAAAAGTTTCTTACAACGCAGATTCTGTCGGTGTAGCTGTAATTTGGTGTGCTTAATAAAGAGTTCAAACATTGTTGATCCCAAAAATTTCAATGTGAAAATTCTAGTTTTTTAAATGTGACTTTTTGTGATCTCAAAGTAGAAATTTCTCAAAACTATAATTTATTATGCTTAAAAAATATATGAAAAAGTATTATTTCTGAAAAATTTAAATTGGTAACACAAAAACTGGGCAATTTTAGAAATTTTGGCAGTTTTATGTTTTTTTTTTTAAATTTTATTTTTATTATTTTATTTTTTTAATTTTTAATCAAAAAATTTCTCGAAATTCTTCCGCCGTAAATAGAAGTATGTAATTTAGTGAGGTTAAGAGAAAAATCAGCAATAGTTCATTTTGCGAGTTTCAAGTCTATAACATGAAAAATGTGCAATTTATGGAAATATTTGCAATTTTTTTCTAATACTAATTTTCGTGAATTTTAAATTTAAAAATTTCTTAAAATGATTCCGCTGTAGCTAGAACAATGTGTAAATAAAGATATTAAATAATATGATTCTTGCGAATTTCAAATTGATAACACGAAAAATGTGCAATAAATGAAAATGAAAAATTTATATTTTTCAAAGCTGCAATTTTTCGAAAATCCCAAACTAAAATTTCTCGAATTTTTCTGCTGCAGCTAGAACTCGGTAATTTAATGTGCTTAATGACATCCAAAACTATATTTTTTTAAAATTTCAAATTTATAACACCGAAAATGAGCAATTTATAGAAATTTTAGTAGTTTCTTGTTCTTCAAAAATGATTGAATTGAATGTCAAACAAGATTTTTTTTTCCTAATGTTTTAGCTGCAGTTAGATCTCTGTGACTGAATGAGCTTAAGAAAGAAACCAAGAAATTTTAATCTTTAAAATTTCAAGTTAATAACATGAAAAATGTGCAATTTATGGAAATTTGCAATTTTTCGTAAATCCCAAACTAAAAATTTAAAAAAAATCCTCTACTGCTAGAATTTTGTGATTTATTGTCTTTAATAAAGCTATCAACAACCATTAGTCCTGAAAAGTAGAAACTGATATCACGAAAAATGAGAAATTTATACAACTTTTGGTAGTTTTCATGTTTTTTTTTAATTTGAAATTTTATTAATTTCAAACAAAAAAATCTCAAAATTCTCTTGCTGCATGTAGAACTTTGTGCTGTAGTGTCCCTAAACGAAAAATAAAAAATTTTTAATTCTGAAAATTTTATTGCAATAACACGAAAAATGTGCAATAAATGGAAACTTGGGCAATTTTTTGTAATTTTAAAACTGCAATTTTCCGTGAATCTCAAAATTTTTCAAAATTCTTTCGTTACAGCTAGAACTCTCTGATCTAAAATTAAATAAAAAAAAAATAAATCTTAAAAAATAAATCTAAAAGTATTATTCTTGAAAATTTCGAATTGATAACATGAAAAATGAGCAATTTATAAAAAAATTGATACTGGTGGAAGTTTTTGGTTAGTTTTGAAAATAAAATTTTCTAAAAAATCTGTTTCTTGCACTCAAAATTAGGCGTTTATCACAGTGTAATTTCAGTATTCTGGTATTAAAATTGTCAAAATCACAGAAATTTATCAAAAGTTGAGGAAATTTTGTATTCGTTTCAAAGTGAAGATTTCTAAAATTTTTGGTTTGTGTTTTCACATTTTAGAATTTAGCACAGTTAATAAATAAGTCGAAAGTTGAAAGTCTACTTTAGGAGTAGAATTATTATAAATATAAGAATTGTTTTTTGCACTCCAAATTTTTGATTTATAAAGTGTATGAAAAAGTCTAAAGAAGTAAAAACTCTAAATTTCTTTGTTCTAGATTTAAAATTGTTAAAACTACAGAAATTCATAAAAAATGTGTAGTTTTGATTTGTTTCAAATGAAAATTTCTAAAAATTCTGTTTTTTTCTCAAAAATTGTGGAATATGCCACAATTCAAAAACATGTCAAAAGTAGTTCAAAATTTTAGATTTTAGGATTAAAATTGTCAAAAAACAGAAATTTATATAAAGTTAAAAGAAATTTGTATTTAATTTAAAGATTTGTTTTTTTTTTCCTAAAATTTTTCCTCTTTATGACTGAAATTACCTGAAACTGAAATTTAATAAAAAGAAGGAGAAGTTTTTGGTTTGTCTTTATAATGAAGGTTTCCAAAAATTTTTTTTTGTGCACCCAAAATTTGAAATTAAGCCCAGTGGATAAATAAGTTCAAAGAAGTAAAACCACCAAATTTCACTGATCTGTCATTAAAATTGTTAAAATCACAGAAATAAAAAAAAAATTGGAAAGTTTGGATTCATTCCAAAGTGAAAATTTCTAAAAATTTTGTTTTTTTAGTCAAAAATTGTGGAATGTTGTACAAATCAAAAACACGTCAAAAGTAGTAAAACTCCCAAATTTTACTGCTTTACGATTAAAACTGCAAAAGTAATTTTTAATAGAAAGTGGTGGAATTTTGGTAGTGTTTGAAAATGAAAATTTCCAAAAATTCTGTTTTTGCACTCAAAATTTGAAATTTAGTTCAGTAGATACAAGGTGTCTATAAATGTTTCTAGTATCAATGGTGCCTCTGGAATTCCTGTTGTGCACTACTTTGCCGCTTTGTTTTCATAGTGAATATAACTATCTTGAAAATTATTTATAATGTTACTTACGTCAACGACGTTTTGGTTACGGTTTTGTGTCCAAATTTTTGATTTTCGGGTTTCAAACCACAACTAGAACAGTTTTCTTCAAAAAACTTACTTTGCTCGATGATTGAGGTTAACTACAAATGTCAGTTGAAAAATCTAAACCCACATTTATAATGAGCGGCAAGTTTCTTTGACGTTTCATAGCCACCCTTGATGCTAAAAACATTTATAAACACCATGTAAATAAGTTGAAAAAGTAAAATCTCTAAATTTCATTAGTTTAGGACTAAAATTGTCAAAATTCCAGAAATTCATAAAAAATTGTGGAAACTTGTGATTCGTTCCAAAACGAAAATTTCCAAAAATTCTGTTTTTCATTCTAAAATTGTGGAATATAGCTCAAATATAACTCAAAACAGGTTAAAAATGGTAAAACCAATAAAATCGACAATTTTTTTTAAATTCATGTAAAGTTTTTGTTCGTTAATGAAAATTTCTCAAAATTCTTTTTGCTGTGTAATTCAACTGTAATTTAGTGTACTTAATAAAATGATTAAAATTTATTATTATTGAAAATTTTACGTCTATAACTTGTAAATTTCTTTAAATTTCGTCATTTTTATGATATTAAAAAAAACTTTTTCTCTCAAAATTATTTTCAGAAAAATCAAGATTAAATGAATGAAGTACTGTTTAGTATGCGTCTCTAGATAACCACAACAATAAATTCCACTAGTCATAACTTATTTAAAATTCGAATTGTATTAAGCGACATCTTCTGCTAATCACATAAGTTTAATCAAAAACTCGAAGTAATTTTCCATCAAATCGTGCATCTCTATAAATCCGATTCCTCTAACGATAATTCTTCATACATACTTTCGCACATCGTCTTATATAACCCATTCCTTCCACCAACAATGAAAATCGAAGCAACTACTGATAAATTTCCGTAAAAAAAGTTCAACTCTTGCTTGCATCATCTAAAAAATCTCGACACGCAACGAGTTTAAATATCAAAAAGGACGCTCAAACAATGGCTTTGTGGCAAAACACGAGTATAAACTTTACGTGTGAACTAATAAAGCTGACGTTAAAAGTGGCATTTGGTGGAACTATTTTTTGCATGTTTTGGTTTCGGTCCGTTAAAATGACATTTGCCGGACCGCGTACGAAACTATTTTTGTGTTTAGCTACCGGTCCGCTAAAATGGCATTTAGCGGACCGCGTACTAAATTGTTTTTCGCGGGTGTAAGAAAGCGGCAAATCACGGAATTTCGTAATAAATGATTAGTTCGAAAATGATTGCTCTGTCTACTGACATAATGAAAATCGTAAATTACGCGCTTACGTAACGATCCGATTAGTAAAAGCGAATCTGTGAAGAGGTCTAACGTGGGAAAAATGTGTAATTGTTATTAAGTAGTTGCTAATACACTCTTTTATGTTCCGTTAAATTGCTATTGTTGTACGCTCGTTTATTGAGTGGATGGGTGGTCGATAATGAAAAATTTTGTGGTGTTACGACGTATTAGCGTCATTGTTGCAAGTGAACTTTTCGCACAATTATTGTTTTAATAATAATAGAATAATTTCTCTTTTGGCACAACTATTGCTTTATTTTCGCGTGTAAATGTCAGAGAAAGGTAAAACTTTTTGCACCCATATACTAATAAGTAAAGAAACAAGTTTGAAGGGAACGAACTGTATAGAAATTTGTTGTTTGAATTTATTACCATGCGTTTTACGAAATTGGATATTAAAATAAAAAAGTTTGTTGGATACGACTAATTTGTTGATGTTTACACAAAAGCGGGAAGTTACTTTATCTTGAAACCTTCCCATGATCTTATCTTGTAGAAACAACACTTTGTTCTAGTGCGCTTCCATAAAAATGTTTAATAAATTTTCTCTTTTGTCACTTTTTAAAATTGTTATTATGTTAATACAAGTAAAGTAGTGGGTCAATGGCATCAAAAACCGAGGAAATAACATAAATTATAAATTCAAGAATTTTTTAGCAACCCGGACTCGTCTTTTCCTATTAAATAATTGCTAATTTAAATTGTTCCTAATATTACTTTCTTTTTATATAATGTAATGTTCATGAATTGTCCCAAATGTAAAAATTATACAGCTAAAGAGACATATTCTAACTTTTTTTACTTTTAGAGACAAATCGAAACTTGCGGATTTTACATTGAAACACATACATTTTCAAGCTGGAATAATGAAATTCAGAGAAATTGCTATTTTGGTGATATTTATGCACTGTGTCAAATAAATATCAACATTATAGAGTCAAATAGATAAATTTGTGAATTTTTTACTTTTTGAGACAAATCGAAACTTTCAAATTTTACATTGAACGACTCAACTTTAGAAGTTTTCAAGCTGAAACAGTAAAATTCTGGTAAATTGATATTTTGGTGATGTTTATGAACTGTGCCAAATGTTAAAATTGTAGAGCCAAAGCGACTTTACTTTAATAGACAAATCGAAACCTACGGATTTTACATTGAAGGACGTCTTATTAGAAGTTAGGACAGTGAAATTCTGGGAAATTACTATTTTGATAATGTTTATGAACTTTGTTAAATGTCAAAATTATAGAGCCAAAGAGACAAATTCTAGAAATTTTTACTTTTAGATACAAATCGAAACTCGCAAATTTTTTATTGAAGGACGTAATTTTAAATGTTTTCAATTTGGAACAGTGAAATTCTGGTTTATTAATGCTTCTATGATGAGTATGGATTGTGAAAAATGTTTAAATTATAGCGCCAAAGAGGCAAAATTTAGAAATTTTTGCTTTTAGAGACAAATCGAACCTTGGAAAATTTTCCATTGAAGGGCGTAGCTTTGAATGCTTTAAAGCTGCAACAGTGAAATTCCGGAAAATTACTATTTAGCTAGACTTCATGAATTGTGCTTAATGTCAAAATTATAGAGCCAAAGAGACAAATTCTGGAAATTTTTACTTTTAGATATAAATCGAAACTCGCAAATTTTTTATTGAAGGACGTAACTTTAAATGTTTTCAAGTTGGAACAGTGAAATTTTGGGAAATTGATACTTGGGTGACGTTTATGAACTGTGCCAAATGCTAAAAATATAGAGCCAAAGCTACAATTTTTACAAATTTTTACTTTTATAGACAAATCGAAACCTACGGATTTTACATTGAAGGACGTCTCTTTAGAAGTTTCCAAGTTGGGACAGTGAAATTCTGGGAAATTACTATTTTGATAATGTTTATGAACTTTGTTAAATGTCAAAATTATAGAGACAAAGAGACAAATTCTAGAAATTTTTACTTTTAGATACAAATCGAAACTCGCAAATTTTTTATTGAAGGACGTAACTTTAAATATTTTCAATTTGGAACAGTAAAATCTGGCTTATTAATGCTTCTATGATGAGTATGGATTGTGAAAAATGTTTAAATTATAGAGCCAAAGAGGCAAAATTTAGAAATTTTTGCTTTTAGAGACAAATCTAACTTTGGAAAATTTTCCATTGAAGGGCGTAGCTTTGAATGCTTTAAAGCTGCAACAGTGAAATTCCGGAAAATTACTATTTAGCTAGACTTCATGAATTGTGCTTAATGTCAAAATTATAGAGCCAAAGAGACAAATTCTGGAAATTTTTGCTTTTAGATATAAATCGAAACTCGCAATTTTTTTATTGAAGGACGTAACTTTAAATGTTTTCAAGTTGGAACAGTGAAATTTTGGGAAATTGATACTTGGGTGATGTTTATGAACTGTGCCAAATGCTAAAAATATAGAGCCAAAGCTACAATTTTTACAAATTTTTACTTTTATAGACAAATCGAAACCTACGGATTTTACATTGAAGGACGTCTCTTTAGAAGTTTCCAAGTTGGGACAGTGAAATTCTGGGAAATTACTATTTTGATAATGTTTATGAACTTTGTTAAATGTCAAAATTATAGAGACAAAGAGACAAATTCTAGAAATTTTTACTTTTAGATACAAATCGAAACTCGCAAATTTTTTATTGAAGGACGTAACTTTAAATATTTTCAATTTGGAACAGTAAAATCTGGCTTATTAATGCTTCTATGATGAGTATGGATTGTGAAAAATGTTTAAATTATAGAGCCAAAGAGGCAAAATTTAGAAATTTTTGCTTTTAGAGACAAATCGAACCTTGGAAAATTTTCCATTGAAGGGCGTAGCTTTGAATGCTTTAAAGCTGCAACAGTGAAATTCCGGAAAATTACTATTTAGCTAGACTTCATGAATTGTGCTTAATGTCAAAATTATAGAGCCAAAGAGACAAATTCTGGAAATTTTTACTTTTAGATATAAATCGAAACTCGCAAATTTTTTATTGAAGGACGTAACTTTAAATGTTTTCAAGTTGGAACAGTGAAATTTTGGGAAATTGATACTTGGGTGACGTTTATGAACTGTGCCAAATGCTAAAAATATAGAGCCAAAGCTACAATTTTTACAAATTTTTACTTTTATAGACAAATCGAAACCTACGGATTTTACATTGAAGGACGTCTCTTTAGAAGTTTCCAAGTTGGGACAGTGAAATTCTGGGAAATTACTATTTTGAGAATGTTTATGAACTTTGTTAAATGTCAAAATTATAGAGCCAAAGAGACAAATTCTGGAAATTTTTACTTTTAGATATAAATCGAAACTCGCAAATTTTTTATTGAAGGACGTAACTTTAAATGTTTTCAAGTTGGATCAGTGAAATTTTGGGAAATTGATACTTGGGTGACGTTTATGAACTGTGCCAAATGCTAAAAATATAGAGCCAAAGCTACAATTTTTACAAATTTTTACTTTTATAGACAAATCGAAACCTACGGATTTTACATTGAAGGACGTCTCTTTAGAAGTTTCCAAGTTGGGACAGTGAAATTCTGGGAAATTACTATTTTGAGAATGTTTATGAACTTTGTTAAATGTCAAAATTATAGAGCCAAAGAGACAAATTCTGGAAATTTTTACTTTTAGATATAAATCGAAACTCGCAAATTTTTCATTGAAGAACGTAACTTTAAATGTTTTCAAGTTGGAACAGTGAAATTCTAGCATATTAATGCTTCGGTGATGAGTATGGATTGTGAAAGATGTCAAAATTATAGAGCCAAAGAGACAAAATTTAGAAATTTTTGCTTTTAAAGACAAATCGAACTTTGCAAATTTTCTATTGAAGGCCGTAGCTTTGAATGCTTTTAAGCTGCAACAGTGAAATTTCGGGAAGTTACTATTTAGCTAGTGTTCATCGATTGTTCTTAATGTCAAAATTACAGAGCCAAAGGGAAAACTTAAAAAAAAACTTTTAGAGACACAAGTCGAAACTTTTCAATTTTACATTGAAGGACTTAACCTAAGAAGTTTTTAATCTGAAATAGTGAAATTGTGGGCAATTACTATATTGGTGCCGCTTAAGAATTGTGGCAAATGTCAAAATTATAGAGTCAAACACACAAATTTTAGGAATTTTTACTTTTGGCGACTAATCGAAACTTAGAAATTTTGTATTGAAGGGCATATCGTTAGAAGCTTTAAAGCTAGCACAGTGAAGTTTTGGGAAATTACTATTGGGGGGATGTTTATGAATTGTGCCAACCGTCAAAATTATAGAGCCAAAGGGACAAATGTTTGAAATTTTTACATTTAGAGACAAATATCGAAACTTTGAAATTTTACATTGAAGAACGTATCTTTAGAAGTTTTCAAGTTGGTACAGTGAAATTATGGGAAATTAGTACTTTAATGATATTTATGGATTGTGTCTAATGTTAAAATTGTAGAGCTAAAAAGACAAATTTTGGAAATTTTTATTTTTAGATTTAAATGGCAATTAGCAAATTTTACAACGAAGGACCTAACTTTAGAAGTTTTTAAGCTAGGACTGTGAAAGTCTAGGAAATTACTATTTTAGTGATGCTTATGGATTGTGCCAAGTGTCAAAATTATAATGTCAAAGGATCAAATTTTAGAATTTTTTATTTTTAGAGACAAAACGAAACTTGCAAATTTTGCGTTGACGGACGTAACTTTAGAAGTTTTTAAGCTGGAATAGTGAAATTTTAGGAAATTACTTTTTTTGTGATATTTATGGGTTGTGCCAAATATTAAAATTATAGTGCCAAAAGGACAAATTTTCAAAATTTTTACTTTTTGAGGCAAATTGAAACCTCCCAATATTTGATTTTTTGATTAAATTTTTTTTTTTTTGACATAATTCTGCAGCTCTGATTTTATGAATTCTTTTAACATCACAGAGTATTCAATTTTTATCCAAATTTTAGAGTTTCGAATTCCTAATTTTTCAAAATTTTAAGAATCTCAAAAATTATAAAATTGTCAAATTTGCTCAAAATTGTGGAGTTTATAAATGTATTTTGTAGGTAAATGTTATTTTTTCTCTTTCCGTGTATTTATAGCGAACTCTCCAAAGTGCAATTTCCAGAAATTTTTACCTGAATTCCGCTCAATTATTCTCCCATCAAAACCTCCCCAAATTACTCAAAATAACACAAAATGATTCTCAATTACACTAAAATGAAACCAAATAATCCATAATACAAATCTATTACTTTCATTGCGTCTTTCCTTATGCACTAGGCTTGGCTCGGTAAACCAAAGTCGTGACTCCATCGAGAATAAATTACCTAGTCAATTATTTATTACCTTGGTGCAGCTTCAAAAGATCGGAAAAAGCGATGATGCAACTCGTTGTGTCTTCACTAGAAGCTTTCTGCATGAAGGCGATTTTTTCCACTTCGATTCTCCGAGAACTTTCTCCGGTGTCACGCGAATTTTTTGCCCAGCCAAAGAAGAAAATTTTGCTTATTCGATTTTTGGTACCAATCAGGCGTGCAACTTAAAAACAACTTCCAGGAAATGAAATTTTTAAATTGCAAACTACATCGATAGCACGACCTTGGAGCTCCAAGTACCGCACTCCATTGACATTAAGCTCATCAACATTGTTAACATTACAAAACATCTCTTGCAAATCAAACATTTAATTACAGTTTTTTTCACCTTTCATGTTCCAGCCCAAGGCTGTGTCATAAAATGCCGTAATGAGAAATCTTAATTTTTCATCTCGGGTTAACAGAAAAAGTTCAGTGGATTTGGTACTATTGCAAATTGCGCGTTACGTAACAAAGTCTTTGCGGGTTCATTCGATTCGTTGAGTTTGTGCAACGCTGAAGTATTTTTTCTTGCAGGTCAACGAAATGGGAAAAATTGTGATTTTGTTGGTTCTGGGAGTTTTGGGGGTGGCGAAAAGTGAAGTTTTTACGGCTCTTGCTGATTTGGAGGAGCTTTTGCAGACGGAGGTGCATCTTATTCATACTTTGGAGAATTATATTAAGGCCGAGGAGGAGAAGGTCGAGTATTTGAAGAGGTGAGTGCTAATTTAATTTTTTACTATTTGTTTGTTCAATCTATATGTATTTGTTCGCATTTTCTATTTTAATGATGTTCTTTCTTCCTGAATATTTTTTGTATTTAAACTGTATTTATTAACTACGTTCTTCTTTTATCTTGGTTTATAGTTTTCAGATTTATTTCTTTTTTATTGCCTCTCTCTCCTCAATTTTCTCTTTCTGTTGTTGTGTTTCATATTTTTTTCTTCTTCGCTATTTATGTATCTTTTCTCTATTGTTTTTTTTTGTTTCTGTAATTTATAGGATGTCTGTATTAAAATATTTATTGATCTTTTATAAAAATACATCAATTAACATTTAACCGCTATTTAAATTTCACTTCATATAAAGAAACAAATGACACATGAAATATTAATATGCCTATTATATTAACCACAATAAGTACAACAATTTTTATTTTAATAAAAGTAGGCTATAGCGTACCCTTTTACGTGAGTTATGTTGTAAATAACTCACGTTGTCATAATAAACAACAAGCATCCCAACTATATTGGCATGTTACCTTTTCTATTTTGTTTTTATTTTTTCATATATTCTGGTTTTTAAGTGTTAATCAATTTTAGTTTCTCAAATTATTTTTGTAGTTTTAACTCTTACTTTGGAGATTTTTTTACATTCTTTTTTCTTTTCGGGCTTTCTGGTTGTTGTAATTATTATGATTTTTTTGTTTTTAGCTTTTTATTTTTTACAATTTGAAATTTCTTCTTTTTTCAAAATTTTGAGTTATAATTATTATTGACACTTCTCAGAGATTTTTAAAGAAGTGGTTTTGTTCTTGCTTGCTTTTGATTTTTATATTTGTATATTGTAAAATTTCTATATTAGTTGATTTTGCAACTTTTTATATTTTGAAGTTCTGAAATTTTTGAATTTTGAACTTAGTGGCTTTCAGATTCGTTTCAGTTTTTAGAGGTACGAAAATTGTTGGGTTTTGAAATTATTTGCCTCGTATTTATATAGGTATTTACAAAGATATGTTTTCAATTTCAGTAACTTTAAATATTTAGATTAATTACATTTCAAAATTTCTGTATTAGTCACTTTTGCAAAATTTTAAATTATGAGCTATTTTGAACTTATTTACTTCTTATTGTGATTTTTATAAATGTTTTCACATCCGCTTTACTCTACTTTCCAAAAATTTTATTATTTTTCGATTTTTTTAAACTTTGATGTATTGAATTTTTGGATTTTGAACTAATTGACTTCTTATTTTGATTTTTTAAGATGTGTTTTCAGATTCGCTTCTTTTTTGACTTTTTACTTTTCAAAATTGTTACTTATATTAGTCGATTCTTTAAAATTTTGAATTAATTGGAACTGAAATTTGTGGATTTTGAGCTTATTCCCTTTTTTTATATTTAAAAATGTGTTCTCAGTTTCGCGTTCTTTAAGTTTTTTAATTTGCACATTACAAAATTTTTAATTTCGTCGATTTTTCAGAATTTTTCAATTTTAAGTTACTGAAATTTTTGTTTTTTACCTTTTTAGCTTTTTTTTTTAATTTACCTACTTTCAGTTTTTAAATTTTAACATTAAAATGTTTGTATTTTGAAAATTATTATTTTATTTTGATTTTTTATGTTGTGTTTTTAGATTCGCTTACTTTTAGTTTTTAGATTTTGTTTAATTTCAATTTTTTTACGGTATTTTGTATAATTTTTCAAATTGTTAATTTCTTTAGAACTGAAATTTTTGGATTTTGAACACTGGGCATTCTATTCTGATTTTTAAAAACGTGGTTTAATATTTGCTAACTTTTACTTTAAAGATTTTTTAACATTCTGAAATTTTTATTTTGGTCGATGTTTTAAAATTTCTAAATTCTAAGGCAATAAACCTTTGAACTTATTGACTCATTTTGATTTTCATAAATGTGTTTTTAGATTCGCTTACTTGTGGTTTTTAGATATTTTACATTCCAAAATTTCCATACTCGTCAATTTTTCAAATTTTAATATTCTGTATTGAAATTTATGGAATTGGAAATTATTAGCTCCGTATTCAGATTTTTAAAGAAGCATTTTCAATTTTGTTTATTTTTTATTTTTTGATGTTTTACATTCTAAAATTTTTGTGTTGGTCGATTTATCAAAGTTTTTTAATTTTAAGGTACATACAACTGAAATTTTTGAAATTATTTTGATTTTAAATTTAAAACATTGTAAATGTTTGAAATGTTTTTGTATTTTCACATTTTTTACATTTTTTACAAAATTCCAATTTTCAGATTTGCTTCGTTTTAGTTTTTAAATTTTTTACATTTCTATTTTAGTAAGTTTTTTCAAAACTCTAATGTTCTAAATCTTTTTGGCTTCTGATTCTAATTTTTAAAGTTGTGTTTTCAGGATATGCTTGCTCACTTTTTGTTTTCATTCCAAAATTATTATTATCGTCGATTTTTCAAATTTTTTAAATTTTGATGTACTGAAAGTTTTGAATTTTTAACTTAGTAGCTTTTTATGCTGATTTTTAAAGTGTTTTAGATTTGCTTGATTTCAGTTTTTAGATTTTTTTCATTAACTAACTGAACTTCTGGTTTTTGAATTTATTACCTTCTTAATCTTTATATATTTAAAAATTTTAGATTCGCTTCCTTGAAGTTTTTAAATTTTTACATTCCAAAATTTATATACATATTCGTAAATTTTTCAAAAATTTCAATTCTTTGGAACGGAAATTTTTGGATTTTGTTTTGTTGTCAGATTCGTTTTAAGATTTTTTATACATATTTCTGGCTCTAAAAATTTTTAATTTTTTGGACGGACTAAAATATTTGGTTCTTTTAAACTTTTAAAATTAATTTATTTGGGTTTCTAAAAACAGATTTTTTGTATTGGTTTTCCAATCTCGATTTTCTATTCTTCATCTTCTATTTCTTCAGTTTTCATTTCATTTTTAGTTGTATTCTTCTCTTCTTTTGTATTTTTTCATGTTCATCATCTTCATCATTATGATCATCTTGTTGAGATTTCACTCTTCGCTCGCTTTCTTCATTTTTATCTTCTAGTTCCATGTTCAAAACAAGAAACTGACAAGAAGACGCTATTTAAAGATGATGAAGACAATCTAAAATCTTCTGTAAATTTTGCAGATACGCCGCGATCTACCGATCCCAATACGACAAAGCTTCCGAAGACGTCCAACTCTACATAGCAAACCCCATAAATGCCTACACTCTCGTAAAAAGACTGACCGCCGACTGGAAAGAAGTTGAGAACTTGATATCGACCGACTTAAGTCCAGGTATAGTACACTACTTTTTCCACCTTTTCCTAACACCCTTAATTTTCCAGACTACATGGCGAACATCACCTACATAAAAGACACCATGAAATTCCCCACCGACGAAGACCTTAACGGAGCCGCCGTTGCTCTGACTCGCCTCCAAGACACGTACCGTCTTGACACGTCTTCTTTAGCCAGAGGCGAACTCAATGGAGTGAAATACAGTAGCGAGCTCAGTGCGGCTGATTGCTTCGAATTGGGGCGGCAGTCGTACAATAACGGGGATTTTTACCACACCCAGCTTTGGATGAGGGAAGCGGACTCTCGGCTGAAGAGGGAAGTGAACGAAACGGTGGAAAGGAGCGACATTTTGGAGTATTTGGCCTTTTCGACGTACAAACAAGGTGACTACACCCTTTTGAGTCTTCGGTCTATTTGAATTTTTCTTTGTCTTCAGGTAACATCCCTCTGGCTCTGGATCTGACCAATAAACTCCTGGAGATCCTCCCCACGCATCCTCGGGCTTTAGGCAATAAAGTTTACTACGAAGACGAGCTCCAGAAGTCGTTTCAGGATAAGAAGAAAGGTGACGATGGTGGTGAAAATGAAGACGCTGGGGATGTGAGTCCAGTTCATGATATCTACGGACGAGAGTATTACGAGCAGCTCTGTAGAGGGGAAGTTTCGCTTCCGGTGGAAAAGGCGTCACGGTTGAAGTGTCGATACTTTAATAAGAATCATCCGTTTTTGATTTTGGCGCCTTTTAAAGTGGAGGAGGCTCATCACAAGCCAGATATTTTCATTTTTTATGACGTATTGGCTGACAGCGAAATTGCGACTATCAAGAGGTTGGCGCAGCCAAGAGTGAGTTTAATTTTTGAGTTTTTGATTTTTTTAGTTTTGATTTTGATTTTAATGATCTTTATATTTTTCCCGTTTAGATGTGTAGCTTTTCACATTTAAAGAAGTTTGATCTTTTAGATTTCTATGTTTGCTAACGAAAATGTGCTTGGATATTTTGACCCTTAAACTCATCTTTCATAAGGGCAAGTGCTAAACCAACTTTTTCAAAGAGAGAAATAGAAATAGAGTACTGCTTCAAAAGTTCGCGCTCATGTGACGTCACTATTGGACCCTATAGATTGATTTTAACAAATAACTTGTTTACGGTCCTTAGAATGAGTCTTTTTTAGACTCCATCTCAAAAAGTTGCTAAAAAAAAATGCTTACTGTAGTGGTTTGGTATATAAAATCGGAAGCGCATTTTTTTCGAGAAATAATTAATTATACATAGTAAAAGGTTTGAATGTGTTTTAGGGAGCTTTAAGTAAAAATTGTTGTTTATAAAACCTGCTAAAAGTACCTAAAAAGTTTTTGCGGACTTATCTGGTATTTCGATTAGAGACTTTTAATGAAAATATTATAAATTTTATTTACCATTTATCGTGCAAGCTTATGAGTTCTTTTTTCTTTGTTAGTTCTATGAGTATTTTAACAATTTTTCGTTAATTATTTTAGACATTTTAAATCCACGGAAAAGCCATATTTTTAGAGAAAGTTACACATTTTAACTAGAATTGAAAAGTTGCATTTGTCTTCTTTATTCTACAATTTTTCTTTTTTTTAAGTTCTACGGATTTTTAGGAATTCTCCGCTTATCACTTTAGACAGTTGGAATTTTAGTAATTTTCACTAGAAATAAAAAAGATATTCGTCATGTAAATTTATTTTTTTTTAGTTTTATGGATATTTTTACAATTCTTTCTTTCTGAATGTTGACAAATAGTATCTAAAAGACAGCAGACAAATTTTATGATTCTTAGAGAAACTTAAAAAATGAAATGCAAAGTTGATTTATGATGTCAACTTTTTTTGTTTTTACATAGTTCTGTGGATTATTACATTTAATTTTTAAATTTAGACCATTGAAATCGCCAGGAAAAGAGCCACATTTTTTTAGTTTGATATTTTTAGAGAAATTTTAATTAGAAATGAAAAATTATACTCTTCCTATACATTCAACAAATTCTTTTTTTTTGTATTTTAATGGATATTTTGACTTTTTTTTTCTTCTAGATTTAAACCGGCAGTTTAAACATAAGTGAAATCTTATGATTCATCCGGTCAACTCTTTTTTTAATACTTTTGTTTATTTTTGAGGATACTTTATTTCTCAATTTTGAGAGTTGAAATCGTCAAGAAAAGAGTAACATTTCATTAATTTGATTATTTTCAAAAAAATTTTAATTAGAAATGAAAAATTGTCCTCTCATTTATCCTGCAAACTCTTTTTGTTTCATGTCTTATGATATCTTTTCTTAGTAGTTATATGAATTTTTTTGAGAATCATATATTTCTCTATTTAGACTTGAAATCTTCAAGAATAGAGCAACATTTAATTAATTTGATATTTTTAGAAAAAGTTAAACCACATCTCATGAATTTGAGACTTTCTCTAAAAGAACTTGAATTTTACTTTCTAGAAAAGAAATTCTTTTTTTTGCAGTTCTATTTGACAATTTTTTATTTCTTAGTTTAGAGAGTTAATAAAATATGTAAATAAGGAGCCACTTGCAGTTTGCAAATTTTAGACCTAGTTAATACATATTTTAACAAGAAAGGAGAATTCTGTTTATTTGGTATACTTTTCTTTTGGTATTTTTTTGGACTTTTTTGCCAATTCTTTTATGTTCTCTGTAAAAAAGGAGCCAAATCTTCTTTTAGATCTTAATTTTTCAGTATTCCCGAATTCTCTCTAATTTGGCGCTTTTAGAAAAAATTAGAAATGAAAATTTGATTTTTTTATTAGTTTCTATGAATATTCTAACAATTTTTTGTTTCTGGAATAAGACAGACAGAATCTATAAAAAAAGAACAGAATCTCATCAGTTCACTTGGAATTGACAAACTGCGTTTATTCGACAGACTAAAAAAAATTGTTTTTGTTAATTCTATAGATATTTTGACCAGCAAGAATGGGATTTAGATTTAGCCGACCAGTTAAAATTTAAAAGAAAATATAAGTTTGAAATTTGCTTTAGAAATTAATGACAAGTTTTTTCTTAGTTCTATCGATATTGTAATTTTTTGCTTCTAAATTTAAAAAGGCAGAATCTAAAAACACCTAAAATAACCAAAATTTTACATATCCTGCAAAATTGTTTTGAATGTTTTCTGGATTTTTTTACATTTTTCATTCGTTTTTGGATTTAGGTAACCGGAATTTTATGAATTTAAAGCTTTTGGACAAATTAAAAAAACTCTGAAATTATCAAAATCGATATCACCAAAATTTCCATCCCCAATTCCTCAAAAATCAAGAAAATTTTTGACCAAATTTGTGATTTTCAGTTTAAACGAGCTACGGTCCAAAACACCGACACTGGCGCTCTCGAAATCGCCCAATACAGAATCAGCAAGTCCGCCTGGCTCAAAGAAGAAGAACACAAGCATATTGCCGACGTCTCGCAAAGAGTCAGCGACATCACTGGCTTAACTATGACCACCGCCGAAGAGCTCCAAGTGGTAAATTACGGAATCGGAGGCCATTACGAACCCCACTTCGACTTCGCCAGAGTAAGACTAAAATTCTGCGACTTCAAACTCTAATTTTTTGTTCTAGAAAGACGAGAAGAACGCTTTCAAGAGTCTCGGGACGGGGAACCGAATCGCCACTGTCTTATTCTATGTAAGTCTCGTATTGAGGGCGTTTATAAATGTTTCTAGCATTTTCTGGCTTGAAATTGCAAAGAAGAGCTCGAAATCTACAAAACCACTAATTTTTTATCAAGATTCAACGGCTGAATTGCAAGATAACAGAAATCTGCACGAAATCATCAATATTCTTAGAGAAATCCGCTTATTTCGATGCTAAACGACGATTTCTCGCTGATTCTCGCCGTTTTCTGCTTGTATTTGCAAAGTAGAGCTCGAAATCTACAAAACCACCAATTTTTATCAAGATTCAACGGCTGAATTGCAAGAAAACCATGATTGAGGTGTACTATTAACGTCAGTTGAGAAAATCGAAACCCACATTTGTATGAGTGGCAAATTTCTTTGAGTTTGATGTTAGAAACATTTATAAACATCTTGTACTTAAGTTAAGTTCAAGGAGGAATAAGAAATTTTTTTTGTTTTTTTTTTTAAGATGAGTGATGTGGAGCAAGGGGGCGCTACCGTGTTTCCTAACATTCAGGTGGCATTGTGGCCCCGGAAGGGCGCCGCTGCGTTTTGGCACAATCTCCATCCGAGCGGGGACGGCGATAAGATGACGAGGCATGCGGCGTGTCCTGTGCTGACGGGCTCCAAATGGGGTAATTTCGCGTTTTGGTCAGAGGTGGATTAAGGAAACATCGTTTTGTTTTGTTTCTGTATTTATACTGGTTACTTTTATCTTTTCTTATGTTCTCATTAGATTTTCTATTATTTTTTATTTAGATTTTTTTAGTTTCCTGTTCTTTTGAGGTAATCTTTAAAATCTTTCTAATTTCTGTAGATGGTACTCTGGATTCTCTGTAGATTCGGTCTAATTTTCCTCAGATCTTTCTCAGATTCTGCTTTAGTTTTCTAAATATTTTAGAATTCATCTTGATTTTCTTTGAATTTTTCTTACATTTTTTTTGGTCCATATTTTTATTTCGATTCTGTTTAGACTTTCTATTCTATTTTTTTAGCTTTTTCTAGATTTTCTTTATGTTGTTTATACAAATTGTTTTTCAAGCTTTCAGAGTTTATTTCCATTTTGATTTCGCTTTTCTTATATTGTTCTTTACTTAATTCTTTTAAATTACTTTAGATTTTCTTTAATTTATATGTTATATGTTTATATGTTTAATTTATATTTTCTTTATGCTTTTTTTTCATGTTATACAGGGTGATTTTTAAAAAACGGCAGGCGTTGAAGAATTTTTATTTATGAACTGATTTCAAAAATTTAAAAAACAAATTAAATGGTTTTTAATTTACTATAAACTGATTTTAAAATTTTTCTAAATGTCTTAGTATCTTTTGGGCGATACTCAACTTTCTTATTTTAAATTGGCACCCATTTTTTTTTCATAATTTGGTAGATATTAATTTTCTTGATTCAGAAATGTGTCATATGTTCTACTTTTACAAAAAATTATTTTAAAAAAATATCAAAAATAAAAAAATTTAGGCATTAAAAGTTAATAAAATCTAGGTGCGTGGTGTCAAATAACCCAATACCGTTATTGTAATGTCAAAAAGCACCAAATAACAGAAAGAACAAGTTTTCTTTCAACAAGATGGGGCTACACATTACAATTACAATGTCAATTGTGCAATGAAGAAAGCAGAACGGCGTTTCAACAGTATTTTAATTAAATTAGGTAGATGTTTTTTTTTATTTGTAATTATTATTGTCTTTTGTTATTAATAATTTCAAAAAAAATTACCAATTCTTTCTGTTATTTGTTGCTTTTTGACATTACAATAACGGCATTCTTTTATTTGACACCATGCACCTAGATTTTATTAACTTTTATTGCTTTTTTTTTTCAATTTTTATAATTTTTTTAAAAATATTTTTTTGTAAAAGTAGAACGTATTACACATTTCTGAATCAAGAAAATTAATATCTTCCAAATTATGGATGCCAATTTAAAATAAGAAAGTTGAGTATCGCCCAAAAGATACTAAGACATTTAGAAAAATTTTAAAATCATTAATTTGTTTTTAAAATTTTTGAAATCGGTTTATAAATAAAAATTCTACAACGCCTGCCGTTTTTTTAAAATTACCCTGTATGTAGATTTTTTTCTATTCTCTATATTTTTTTTAAATTCTTGTTGCATTTCTCAAATTTTCTGAAATTCTTAAATTTTATAAATTTTCTCTAAATTTACTGTAGGTTACCTTTGAATTTTCGTCATATTCTCTCTATTCTCATTTGATATTCTTGATTTTCTTCTTTACATTGTTCTTAGAATTTTTATTTTTTTTTAGATTCTTCAAATTCAACATTTTTTTAAACAATTCTGTCTTGGTTTCTCTTGAATTCTCGAGATTATCCTTAAGGTCTCTAGTTTTTTTAGATTAATTGTAGATTTTTTTAGATTCGGACACATTCTCCTTAAATGCTCTGCATTTTTTTTAAATTATCTTTAAATTCTGTTTAAATTTAGAAGATTCTTCTTGGAATTTCTTGGGTTTTTTTCGAACCTTTTGATTCTCTTCAGGTTTACTTAGATTCCAATTACAGTATATATTTTCTTCATATTCTTTTAAAAATCAACACTCAAGATTTTCCTAATTTTTTCCTGAGATTCTGTTTAAGCCTTCAAGAATGTTTCTTTTCCAAATTTTACTTTTTTTTGTTTCTGCCTAAATTCTTTTTAAAGTTTCTACCATTTTCTAAATCTTCTTTAGATGTTCCCTAAATTACTCTCTAGCCTTTTAAGAATTACTGTATTTTCTAGATTTTATTTAAATTTTCGATTGTAAATTGTATCTTGATCTAAATTATAAAATATGTTTTTTTTAATTCTCTCAATTTGTGTTCCGAATCTATGTTGTAGAATTACGAAATTTTATTTATTTCTTCTTTAGATTATTTTTTGTATTTCTCGATTCTCTTGACTTTTTTGTATCTAGTGATTATTCTTTTTAGATTTTGACTAAATGTTATTAGATTTTCTTTAGATTCTTGAATCTTTGTATTTTCTATATTTTCGCTAGATTCTGTTTACTTTATCTAAATTTTACTTTCTAGATTCTTTTCAGATTTTTTGTAGATTTTACTTAAATTATTGTTTTGTATTATTTCTAGATTTCCAATCAAATTTTTCTCGCCCTTCGTTAAATCCGCCTCTGATTTTGGTGGTTCATTTTTTTATGTTGGTAAAATTGCAGTTTCCAACAAATGGATTCACGAGCGCGGGCAAGAATTCTTGAGGCCATGTACTAACGAGAGACCAAGCGAGGACTTGGTGGCGTAGCCGAAGACTGTTCCTTTTAGAAGTGCTATAATCAAAGATTTTAATTTTTATTTATTGTAATTTCGATCGGAGAAATAAAATTCTCATTTACTATTTACGTTTATTTATACTTATTCTCAGAAACAAACCAAATTTCTACCATCTACAAGAAGTTTTGAGTACCAGAGGGACTTCTTCACATGCAGTTTATTAGATATAGGATTAGATTTCATTATTTTTCTCTGCGGCTTTTTTGTTTGCTAGTTTCATGTATAGATTGGGTCCTCCTTCAGAAGCTCTTCTGAAAGATGTGGGGGCGACGCCAGCTGTTAGACTGGAAGGGCCCGAAGAGCCTCCGGAAGCTAAGACTTTGTCGTGAGATTTTAAGTTAGCCCATTGTGAAGACTGGAAGTTGAGAAAAGTGTGAGAAATGATGTGGCAAAAGGGCTTTTGGGGTGGTGGAGGTTGAACTAGCATGCGAAACTACCAGAAAGAAAGTCCAACTTTTTGAAAATTTTAATAATCTTTTAACTCTGATTTTTTTAACGATGTTAATTCTAGTTATTATTTTTTCTTAATTAACCAAAAATTACTGAAATGTTGTAAATTCTTATTAAAAATTTGAGTTTTCCTAATTTGGTGGAGTTTTTTAAGCATCATTTGTAGAGTTAGACCAAATGTATCAGAACATTGGTACATTTTAGGCAGTTGATTTTTTTTGAAAGAATTAAAACATTTTGAATTTGAACCTAGCTTTAAAATTTTCTGTTTGTTAGATCTGTGGACTTCTAATTTTACTTCGGTTCTGAGTTTAAACCATAAAATTACTACAAACAAATCATTTTGTGCTTTAAAAGTTTATTTATAACTTGTATAAAAGAAGTCAATTTACAGAAAATTTTGAAAACTTTTTTATTCTGTGGATTTTTTGAAGATTTTTAGTTTTTGAACTTGAACTGGTCAAATATATGTATTAGAAAATTACCACATTTTAGGCAATTGAGGATTTAATTTTATTTTGAGATGAAAAGTCCATTAATTTTGAAAATTTGCCGATTTTTGAATTTTGCTTAGTTTCTTTTAAGAAAATGCAGCTAAGTTTTATTTTTCTTAACTGTTATTTTTGAAAGTGGAGGAGCCAAACGTTCCAAGAATTACTTTTTTTATGTTGACTCTCAAAATTAAAAAAAAAATAGGTCAAAGATCAACCTTATGCAGTTGATGATTTCTAAAACTTATGATAAATTTTATATCGAAATAAAAAAAAACAATTTAAAGATTTTTTCTAAATTTTGTAGGCTTTTCAACATTGCTTTGTTTATTTTATTCAATTTTATGTCATTTGGCCAAAAAACGCTCAAAAATCCAATTTTTTTTATCGTTTTATCGTTACCGAGTCGGAATTTTTGGTTTCTAAAAAAATTTACGAACGAATTTTGGATATATCAGGGCGGATTCTAAGCAACAAAGACGGTCGATAAACGATGGTGATGACGCATCTTTCTATCTGTCGTTGTTCCGAAGATATTGTAAATTGAAATGTTCTAAAATAAAATTAACCATTCAAGATTTAAATCGGCTATAGCTCAGTTACTTGTTGTGGTACGTAGATTTTGAGCACGGATTTGGAATCTGCGTGAAATTCTGCATAAAATGCGGATCCACAACTTGAGTTTGCTCCAAAAATAAGTGTAGATTTAGTAGCTTTTTTTGAGATCCTTGTTTTCGAAAAAACTAATTTATAAATTTCGAATAATTTTTGAGCGAATTCTAAGCAACAAAATGTGATAGAAACGATGGCGAAAACCATATCTCCCTATCTATCGTAGTTTCCGAGATATAGAGCACTGGACCCTCAAACTTTTGGCTCTCTGGCGACAATCCAAAAATTAAAATCAGCGATAATTCAGTTATTTGTTGACGTACAAGAATTTTGAACACTGATTTGGATTCAGTGTGAAATTCTGCGCAAAATGAGCTACAACAACGCAAGTTTGCTTCGCAGATAAATTAGATCTTGCCTAAAATAGGTGTCCAAGAGGTCTTTTGGATTGATTTTCAATCAATAATAATACCTATAAGCGACATATATCAATCGAAAGAGCAGCTCGAAGTCAATCATTTGACCAAATTGCGGATCGGTGGGGCAAGTAGTTTATGAAGCCGTCAAAGAAACAAAAACTTAGTTTTTTTCAAAAAAATTAGTCATCGAATTTTTGATATCTAAGAGCGGACTTTTAGTAAATGAAATGCGAAGAAATCGATGGCAAAAACCGCATCTCTCTATTTATCATAGTTTCGAAGATATTGAGAATTGACATTTCAAAAATAAAAACCAACTATCTGAAATTTTAATCAGCCATAACTAAGTTATTTGTTGATGTACGGTAATTTTGATCACGGATTTGAATTTAGCGCGAAATTCTGCGTAAAATAAGCCTCAATAACGTTTTTGCTTCACAAAAATAAACTACTTATTGACCGAAATGTGTTCAGGTCTTTTTTGAATGATTTTCAACGAATTTTTTCAGGGCGAAATCAACGTGTAATGTTTTTACGTTATATGTGTATCAATCGAAAGAACTATTCAAAATCTATAATTTGGCCAAATTTCAGACCAGAAGGACAAATAGTTCACGAGAGACAGTCAAAAAACAAAAATTCAATTTTTTTGAGTCGAAATTTTTTGTTTCGAAAAAACTGACGAACGAATTTTGGATATCTGAGGGCCTATTTTAATTAACGAAACTGCTCGAAAAACGATGGTGAACACCTCATTTTTCTATCTATCGTAGTTTCGAAGATATTGAGAATTGAAAATTTCGAAAATAAAACTAACCACTCAAAATTTAAATCGACAATTAGTCAGTTATTTGTTGACGTACGGGAATTTTGAACACAAATTTGGATTCAGTGTGGAATTTTGCGTAACACAAGCCCACATAACGTTAGTTTGCTTCACAAATAAACTAGATATTAACCAAAATTGGTTGTCAGAAGTTTTTTTCTGAGGTAATTTTCAAGAAACTTTTTCTGGGCAAAGTCGACGTTTAATGCCGTTGCGTCAAATATCAATCGAAAAAGTACCTGAAAGTCTCTCATCTGAGCAAATTTCAGATCGGTAGGACAAGTAGTTTACCAGAGGAGGCCAAAATAACAAAAAAAAAACAATTTTTGACTTTTTTTTTTTTCTGAATTTTGGATAGCTAAGAGCAGATTTGGATTAAGCGTGAAAGTCTGCGTAAAATGAGCCCCAATAACGTAGTGGATTTCCGTTTTTATTTTTCTATGTACAAAAAAATAGTTTTGACCTCTGAAGGTAAAGCTTTAAAAGATAAAGAAAAAGTGCTGCTGCTGGTGGTGATAGTACCATGCGCTGGGTGGCATCGGATTCTGTTGGAGAGGAAAAAGGAAGCATACGTAACGAGTATAACCATTTTTATTTCCATGTAACATTTATAAATATTAATGTTTTGATTTGATAACATTCATTTAAAATATGTCGTCATAAACATTTATCAAAATAGTGTGTAAAGGAGTGGACTTTGTGCATTACCCTGATAGAGAAGGTGTCAAACTAAAAATGCCGGAAGTAAACTCATGCATGGTGATAATCCCAACTCTAAATCAGTCATTTTAGCAACCTAATCAACTAATATCACAAGAAACACAGTTGGTCCTTAACATTTTGATTATAAATCTTCCAAAGGTTCAAGAAATCGAGAAAACATCAAACAGGTCGTCAAAACTTGCGGAAATTGCCGCCTCCAGCAACTTCCCCACTTTTTGTTGTAACATCCATGGTATGGCTAGAAACTAAATAGGTTTTGGATATCATAAAACATGTAACATTTATGACTAGACAGATTAGATTTCGTAATTTCGGAATTTACTGACAACCTCGCTTGGCGCTTCGGTGCCCCAAGCTGACCCGGTGCCGCGACCGGACCAGTGCAGATTAGCGCCGCCTTCGGAAGCTCGTCGTTGGGCTGCTGTTACCCCACCCGCCCCCAAGCTGGATGGACCGGACGAGCCGCCGCTTTCCAACATGCGGTCTTTGGTCTTCGGGGTGCTCCAGTGCATGGACTGCAAAAGAAAAAGAAAATCGGATTAGGGTGTGCCTCAAGGCGCAGTTTAGGGGCTCTTTCTTTTCCGTTAAAAGAACGCCTCAGGCGCTACCAGTGTCACAAATTTGGACCAAATCAAAGTAGCAGTTTTAAAGTTAGAAGGATATGTTCAAAAAATTGTTTGGGCTACTTTAATAGTTCAAATGCTGACATCTAAGTTGTCCACGTACGAGGAGGCCATTCTCTTCTTTGTGTAATTTTTACATAAAATGAGCCCTCATTAAAGCGATAGTACCATCATTTAGCCCTTTTGCCGAGACGGATACACTTGGGTTAAAAAATTTTTTGATTTTTTCTCTAAAATGTGCCTTTTTTAATAAAACGTGATCTGGTCGTGTAAACTACGGTACCAATCGAAAGAACAATTCAAACTGTAGAAGTGTGCCCAATTTGAGCCCAATTGGAGTAGCAGTTTTAGGGTTAAAAGATAATGTTCTAAATCCTTGGTTTCAAAAACTTTTAGGCTACTTCTGGAATTCAAATTCCGATATCTGAGCAATCTCTTGAGAAAGAAATAATCTGAAGACACATGTCTATTCCTTATGTCATTTGACATAGAATTAGCCCTAGTGTAAAGAATTAGTACCACCATTTGGCCTTTTAGGGAGACGGAAACAATTTGCTCTGGCTACTTTGTGATGGTTTTTATGTAAAAGTGCCTTTCTTAATAACGCATGATCCGGTCCTGTTAAATATTATATCAATCGAAAAAACGATTCAAATACTAGAAATGTTCCAAATTTTAGCCCAATTGAACAAACAATTTTTAAGTTAGAAGGAAATGTTACAGATATTCGTTTTCAAAATTTTTGAATTACTTTAAGAATTCAAATGAATATATCAGCAGTCAGTAGACATACAAAAAATCTAAGTACACCATTCTATTTTTTGTGTATTTTCACATAATATGAGTCCACATCAAGGCGATAGGACCACCAAGTAGCCTTTTTGGCGAGACGGATAGTATTTGATCAAAATATTGTTTGATGATTTGTATAGAAGGGCCTTTTCTTAATACAACGTGATTCTATCCGCTTAAATATGGTACCAATCAAAGGAACGATTCAAACACTAGATGTTTCCTAAATTTGAGCCCAATTGGGAGAGCAGTTTTAAAGTTAGAAGAAAATGTTCGAGACTTTCGTTTTCAAAGTTTTTTGGGCTACTTTAAGAATCAAAACGTCGATATCTCAGGAGTCCGTGAACATAGAAAGAATCTAGGGACACCATTCTCTTCCTTGTGTCATTTTACATAAAATAAGCCCTAATAAAGACGATAGTAACATCATTCAGCCCTTTTGTCGAGACCGATATAATTTGGTCATCATATTTTTTGATGATTCATAAAGAATGGTGCCTTTCATAATAAAACGTGATCCAGATCAGTTAATTGTGGTACCAATCGAAAGAACAACTAAAATTCTAGAAGTATGCTTAATTTGAGCCCAATAGAAAAACAGTTTTACGGTTAAAAGAAAATGTTAAAATGTTTCCTTTTAAATATTTTCTGGGCTACTCCTAGAATTCAAATGCTAATATCTCAGTAGTCCATGTACGTAGGAAAAATCTGAAGATACCATTATATTCCTTGTACAATTTTACATAACATGTGTCCTCATAAAGGCGATAGTACTATCATTTGATCCTTTTGTCAAGATCGATACTGTTTGGTCAAAATAATTCTGATAATTTATAAAGAATTGTGCCTTTCTTAAAAAAACGCGACCCAGTCTGGTTAGTTGTGGTACCAATCGAAAGAACGATTCAAACTCTAGAAGTGTGCCCAATTTGAGCTCAGTTGGAGTAGTAGTTTGAAAGTTAGAAGGTATTGTCCAACACCTCTGGTTCCAAACATTTTTGGTCTACTTCAAGAATTCAAGTGTAGACATATCAGCAACCCATTGAAGTAGAAAAAATCTGAGGATATCAATATATTCCTTATGTAATTTTGTATAAAATTAGCCCAAATATACACGATAGTACTAAAATTTGGTCTTTTAACGAGACGAAGACACTTTGATCCGGATATTTTTTGAAGATTAGAATATAACGGTACCTTTTATAATTAAAGGTGATCCAGTTCTGTTAAATATAGTGGCAATCAAAAGAACGATTCAAACACTAGAGGTGGCCCAAATTTGAGCCCAATCGAAGCTGCAGTTTTAAAGTTAGAAGAAAAAGTTCCAGACCTTTGTTTTTTTTTGTGGTACTGTAAGAATTTATATGCACATATTTTGGCAGTCCGTGATCATACAAAGAATCTGAGCATACCATTTTATTCCTTATGTCATTTTACATCATATGAGACCAAATAGACTTCATTGTACCACGTAATTTAGCCTTTTATTGAAAAAAATATACGATTGTCAGATTATTTCGTGATAATTAGGATATAAAGGTACTTTTTACAATGAAAAAGTGATCCGATCATTTTAGAAGTATCATCAATCGAAAGAACGATCCAAACTCTCATCGTTTACAAAATTTAAGTCCAATCGGACAAACAGAAATGTTCAAATGTTTCTTGTTCAAAATTTTCGGGGCTATTGCAATAATTCAAAGGCTGACATCTCAGTAATTCGTGGACATATTAAAAATTTAAGGACACCGTACTATTCTTTGTGTACTACTACACAAAATAAGCCCAAATTATCGCGATGGTGCTACAACTTACCCTTTTACCAAGGAGGTTGCACATTCGTTTGACTGTTTTGTGATGATTTGTTTGTAAAGGTGCCCCTCTTAATAACGCCTGATTCGGTCCTGTTAAATTTTATACCAAGCAAAAGAAAGATTAAAACACTAGAGGTGTTTCAAGTTTGAGCCCAATCGGAATTAAAACTTTTAAGTTAAACGGAAATGTTCGATTTCAAATTTTTTGGCCTACTTCAAGAATTCAAATGCAGATAACTTAGCAACTCGTGGACGTAGAAAAGTTCTGAAGACACCATTACACCGTAACTTGTGACCAAATTCGAAACAAAACTCAAATTTTAAGCGACTCAAAAAGTCAATATTCTAATGTTCCTCGTGAAATTCTGCACTAAATGAGTAAAAAAAAAATTACCTGATGAACATGCTCCTTCATTCCCAGCCACTGTTTGTAGCTAATAGAAATCCCGCTGTTTCTCCATTTATCATAATTGGCCCGTTTTTCTGCATCGCACAAAACTTCTTTGGCTTCCTGTAAATTCCAAACAATTAAATCAACAACAGGAAACTCGCCATAACACAATTATTCAAGAATTAAAAGCGCTCAAGGAGCTTGCAACCAGCGCTAGCGCTTTTACGAACGACATTGCACCACCGAAGTTTTCAATTAAAAAGCTCTGCCGCACTCAAGACTTGGAAACATCACAAACAAGCGTAATCAAACGAAATTACTGACGTGCGCTACTGGTTGCCATAACGAACTTGCGAGTTCCTTGAAAAAATTGCGAGGTCGAGAAAAGTTCGTTAATTAATTGGGGGAGAAAATTAGTTTTGGGTGGCAAAGTTATTCAAATCCTTGTTAGAAATTATCGGTGTAATTTTGCGCGACGTTAGATCGAAATTTCTAATGTCATTACCTGACGTGTGTCTAGATTAACTTCAGAACTAGTTAGAGAACTTGGAGAGCTGAGATGCGAAAAAATTGTCAGTTTGAAGAGATATTTGCAGTGCGGTAAAATAATGAGATTACATTCCGTTTAGGGAGGAGCACGAACTGTGCTATTTCGGTCAATATCATGTTTATTTGTGAAGCTAACTTGGGGTGTTGAGGCTCATTTTATGCAGAATTTCAAGTTGAATCCAAATCCGTGCTCACAATTCTGGTACGTCAACAAATAATGGAGTGATCTGAATTCTGAATTTAAATTTTTCGAAAAAATTAAGTATGTTCTTATGTAAATCTAATTAAATCGATATCTCGCTTATTTTCACGTCAAACTTAAATTATTGTGCTCATTTTACGTAGAATTTAACACGGAATCCAAAACTGTGCGAATTTTTAACATATGTCGACAAATGAGTGAGTTAGAAGCGTTTAAACCAAAAATCAAAATAAATAATTATTAAATGTCGCGCATAAAATTGTGTGTTAAACACGCTTTCAAATGTCTGCAAAAGAACATTTTAAAAGTTACATTGCAGCAATGTTTTTCGATTTTTTTCCATATATGTATGAGACTCTTCAATTGATTTGGTACTTTTGTCAATTGCTAGTCATTTTATGACACAATCGATAATGCAGTATGAAGAAGAATGGAGAAAAATTGACGTGAATGGAGAAGAATGGAAAAGAACGGAGAAGAATGGAATAGAACGGAAAAGAATGGAAAATAATAGAAAAGAACGGAAAGTAATGGAGAAGAATGGAAAAGAATGAAAAAACATGAAGAGGAATGGATAATAGAGAAAAATAAATAGAGAACAGGAAATAGAGAGTAGAGAATTGAGAATAGAGAACAGAAAATAGAGATTGAAGAAAAGAAATTATTAAATAGATAATAAATATATGAGGATAGAGTACAGAGGCTAAAGAATACAAAAATGAGTAATAAGAACGGAGAATGGAGAATGAAGAAGAATAGAGAAGAATGGAACAGAATGGAGAATAGAGAATAGAGAATAGAGAATAGAGAATAGAGAATAGAGAATATAGAATATAGAATTGAGAATTGAGAATTGAGAATAGAAAATAAAAAATATAGAACAGAAAATAAAGATTAGAGAATAGAGAACAGAAAATAAAGTTTGAAGAAGAGAGATTAGAAAATAGATAACAAAGATTAGTAGATAAAGTATAGAGGCTACAGAATACAAAATTGAGGAAGATCAACGGAGAGTGGAAAATGAAGAATGGAGAAAAATTTAAAGAAAAATGGAGAACGATTAAGAAGAATAAAATAATGAAGAGTGGAGAAGAATAGGAAATGAAAGGAGAAGAATGGACAAGAACAGAAAAGAATAAAAAATGAAGAGAACAGAAAATAGAGATTAAAAAAAATAAAGATGAGTCTAGGTAATACAAAATAGAGAATGAAGAATGAAGAAGAATAGAGGAAAATGAAGGAGAATAGAAAAGAATATAAAAAAATGAAAAACAATGGAGAAGAATAGGGTAGAATGAGGAAAAATGGAAAAGAACGGAGAAGAATGGAATAGAACGGAAAAGAATGGAAAATAATAAAGAAGAACGCAAAGTAATGGAGAAGAATGGAAAAGAATGAAAAAACATGAAGAGGAATGGAGAATAGAGAACAGGAAATAGAGAGTAGAGAAATGAGAATAGAGAACATAAAATAGAGATTAAAGAAAAGAAATTATTAAATAGATAATAAATATATGAGGATGGAGTACAGAGGCTACAGAATACAAAAATGAGTAATAAGAACGGAGAATGAAGAAGAATAGAGAAGAATGGAACAGAATGGTGATGAATGGAGAAGAATGGAGATGAATGGAGAATAGAAAATAGAGAGTAGAGAATAGAGAATATAGAATATAGAATATAGAATATAGAATAGAGAATTGAGAATTGAGAATAAAAAATATAGAACAGAAAATAAAGATTAGAGAATAGAGAACAGAAAATAAAGTTTAAAGAAGAGAGATGAGAAAATAGATAACAAAGATTAGTAGATAAAGTATAGAGGCTACAGAATACAAAATTGAGGAAGATCAACGGAGAGTGGAAGAATAATTGAATAATGAAGAGTGGAGAAGAATAGGAAATGAAAGGAGAAGAATGGACAAGAACAGAAAGGAATGAAAATGAAGAGAACAGAAAATAGAGATTAAAAAAATTAAGATGAGACTAGGTAATACAAAATAGAGAATGGAGAATGAAGAAGAATAGAGAAAAATGAAGGAGAATAGAAAAGAATATAAAAATATGGAAAACAATGGAGAAGAATAGGGAAGAATGAGGAAAAATGGAATAGAATGGAGAAGAATGGAAAAGAATGAAGAAAAGAGAATATAGATTAGAGAATAAAGAATAAAGAATAGAGATTAGAAAATAGATAATAAAAATTAGAGGATGAAATATACAGAATATACAACACAGAATACAAAATTAGAAAGAAGAACGAACGGAAAATGGAGAGAACAGAGAAGAATGGAAAAGAATGAAGAACAATAGAGAACAATGGTGAAGAATGTCCAATGGAGAATGGAGAATAAAGAATAGAGAATACATTAAAAAAAAATTTAGAAAATAGAGAAGAATGAACGACAAGAGATTAGAAAATAGATAATAAAGATTAGTAATTAAAGGATACAGAATATAGGATATAGAAACGACAATGGAGAATGGGGAAGAATAAAAAACAGTACAGAAGAATGAAAAAGAGTACAGGAAAATGAAGAAGAATGGAGAAGAATAGATAATGCAGAATGGAGTATGAAAAACAGAAAATAGAAAATATATTCAAACTTGAGATGAGGTAGAAAAGCCTTAAGGTTAACGTTATTTAAATACAAATTTCTAGTCAGAAACCAATAAACGACCTTTATTTTTAACAGAAACAAGATAACGGTTTGTCAAAAATATAAAACAACAAAAAATTGACCAAACTTAAAATGTGGATAATTAGAAAAAATTCGAAAATAAAATAATTTTACTATGATCTGAACTTGTTGGTGGGTGTCATTTATCTGTCAGAAGCATTGTTGTACTCCAATTTGCAATAGACAGACAATAACTTTCTAAAAAACTTGATGTCGTCGCTTAAGTTGATAAGTGGCTAAGTTTATTTTTGAGCAAAATGTGTTTTCACTTTTATAAAAAGGATAACAGGAAGGTACAGCGTTGAATCCTTTTATGTTATTATGTATTTCAGAATTAAGAAACATATGTATTTTATTTCCATTCCACAATTTTTCAAATTTCAGATTTGATGGCAAATATGTAAAAATTAAAAAATTTTTGCCTTACGGTTAAAAAATTCAAAATGGACTTAGCAACTTAACGACTTGGGCCAACGATATTATAACTTGGATTATTAATAACAAAGGTAAAATTGCTGTATATTTAACTTAATTTAATAAAAATAATTAACATAATTTTATTAATAATAACACTGTGCTCGAATTGCAATCTTTTTTCCTCAACAGGTTGGGCATCCCTGGGGTAAATCTTAATTAAGTATGTTAAATACAACAGTGCTTACCGTGTTTGAATGTTAGCTCGCGTTTTCGATATTTTGCAATTTTAAAATTTTCCGTTTTAAAATTTTTGCTTTTTAATTTTGACTTTTTGGAATCTTTTAGAGCTTTCCTAAACCTTCGAGAACCTTGCATAGACCATGCGAGAACGTTCTAGAAGTTTTCAGCCAACCTCCTACTCCGTGGTCAGGTCAGGTGGTCAAAACTATAGAATTAATGACCATAAGTGGAAAATGAGTGTCGACTTAAAAGTAGTGGCGTTTTTAAAAGGTATACAAACGGGTTATACCAAAAATATGTGCTATATGTGCTGGCCTTTAAGGAAGGAATTTAGATTGCGTTAAAACAATATAATAAAAGTGCCTATCGAAAAAATTTGATTACCACAGCTTTACATCAAACTAGGAATTGTAAAAAAAAAATATTAAAAATGCTTAAAAAGCATTAAACCCAGAAGGAAATGCATTTAATGAATTGCAAATGACAAAAAAAAATCAAAAACTAAGAGAAATCTGTTTTCTGCAAAAACTTTTAGTAAAGCCGATTTACCTCCTTGAATCTAGTTGTGTGCTAACAATTTTGTTAGTTTATGTGTGTGGCATTGATTTTCTATTATTTAAGTTCATTAAATAGTCAATGAATTTTAAAAATTGCGTTTTGATTGGGTCTAGTGTTAAAAATTGTCAAACTTAAATTATTCGCAAATGCGAGCTAACTTTTAAATAAAATTCATATTATTGGATTCAGCGTATGCGGCTGTGTTTGACCCACCAAGTGCCCAGCTTGTTGCATTTTGCAGCTAGCACAGTGTAATTAATAATCCTACTTAAATTAAATGCGTTATTAAATTAAATACGTTATTTTAATCTAATAAGTTAGCGTTTACGTATTTTGTTATATTGTCCCCTACATTTGGATTTCCTATTAAAAAGGAAGATAATTATTGTAAAGCAATTATACCCAATATACTAACATGTTTTCGCATTTCTCATTTCTCGCATTCATTAATTCCATAAAAAAGCGAAAAAATAAAAGAAAAATCTCCTTAGAATTGTTTCATATTTGACGCTGTCATAAAGACAACATTGAAACGAAATGATAAAATCGTATTTAAAAATAAAGCTTTTTTTTCATTTTATCTATTTGACGAACCCTGAGATGTTTGCTTTCATCCCCACGAAATTTAGTTTTAGTTTAGAATTTAGAATTTAGTTTAATATAGGCGAACCAAACTACGCTTTTCTTTATCTGCTTGTAGGAGAAATTTTTAATTTCACAGTTCATATGTTCAAACTAGTAGATTGAAAAAATAATATCTTAGAAAAGAAATAAAGTCAAAAATCAGAACATCCCAAAGGTTGAGAACTGCCGCTTTTGCTTTTTCCTCAAGCTTTGAATTTTTAACGCTCAATTACCCGTTGAAAAGAGCTAATTTCCGAAGAATGAACGGAAACTTCGCTGTAAACTCACAAGACATCAACAACACGTCGATTGAAACCCAAGTTTCCATTTTCCTGAGTTTTCTTTTCCAATAAAATCCATTTTACGACGCGTCAGATTTTCGTCTGATTTCGCCAGAAAGGAAGATTCGATTACTGTCCAACTTTTAGTTTAGCCTCATTACAATTTTTAAGTTTTTTACCCGCTTGCACCGGAAATTTTCCGGGAAAGTGGAAATTGGTAATTTCAAGGGTGACAGAGTTCAACACATTGAAAACTGTATGTTTCGATGAAAAATAGATCGAGGGAGTTTAGTAAACGGGACAAAGGTGGAAAAGGTCAAGTCGGGGACAAAGAAAAGCTTCCATTTCCTGGGAATACGAGCTTAGAGGTAACAAAAGCCTTTTGCAAGTCACAGCGAGATTTAAACTTGGATTTCGTTGTAATTTAAAAGTCGTTACCAGCGTTTGAAAACTAATTTGTCTTTGTAGGTATTCGAGTGGTGATTACGGTTTTGGGGAAATTTTATCAGTCCGTGACGTATTTAGTTAGCATAATTCCAACATTCTGGAAAAATTGACAGTACTAAAACGAAAAAGTTTTAAAGTTTTAAGGTTCTCAATCGGCGAGATTCTATGTGTCCTAGTTTTGGAGATATCGAGCACTAAAGCTTCAAAATTTTTGCTCTCTGACAACTTCAAATGCTTCTAATTGAGTTATTTCTTGACGTACGTATAAGAGTTGCACAGCTTTAGATTCTGCGTGAAATTTTGCGTAAAAAGATGCAAACCGTATCTTTCTACCTGTCGTAGTTCCAGAGATATCCAGCACTAAATATTCCGTAGCTTCAAAATGTTTGCCAACCCAAAGTTTTAATCGTTACTTATTCCATTATTTGTTGACGTATGTTAAAAATTAATACAGTTTTGAATTTTGCATGAAATTCCACGTAAAATGACGCAAACCTCATCATTCTATCTGGTAGTTCTAAAGATTTCGGACACTAAACATTCCGGAGCTTAATTATTGCCTCCTGACGACAACTCGAAACTTCAATCGCTTTCAATTTGGTTATTTGTTGACATACGTGAAAAATTTGGTACTGTTTTGAATTCTGCGTTAAATGTTGCGTAAATTGTCGCAAACCACAAATTTTTGTATGTCGTAGATTCGGAGATTTCGAACACAAAAAATGCCGGAGATTTATTTTTACCCTCAGGCGACTACCCAAAATTTAAATCGCTTCTAATTCGGTTATTTGCTGGCGTATGTTAAAACATAACACAGTTTTGGATTATGAGTAAAATTCTGCGTGAAATGACGCAAAGCGCATCCTTCTAACTGTCGTAGTTGAGCGCTAAAGATTCCAGATCTTCAAAATTGTTGACCTCTGGCGAGTACCTAAAGACTCAAACCCTTCTAGTTTAGTTATTTACTGACGTATGTGTAAAATTAACACAGTTTTGAATTCTGCATAAAATTCTTCGTAAAATAACAAAAATCGCATCTTTCTGCCTCTCGTAGATCCAAAGATATCGAAAACTAAATATTCCAAAGCTTCAAAAATTTGCTTTTTGGCGACTACCCGAAATTTCAATCGTTTCTAATTTGGTTATTTAATGACGTACGGTAAAAATTAGCTCACTTTTGGATTATGTGTAAAATTCTGCGCAAAATGAGCACCAATAACTTCAGTTTGCTCACCAATAAACGAGATATTGACCAAATTAGGTTTTTATATAAACTTTTTGGGGTCAATTTTCAAATAGATTACGAATGGTAGTCAAAAAAGCAAAAATAAAAATCTTTATTCGATTTTTGACGAAAGTCGGCCGGTTTTTTTCAAGGATCAGCTGATATTTTGGACATTTTTGTCAAATGAGCACTTTCATTTTCAGTACATCAAAGTTTCTTACAAGTTTTATAAATTTTCTTAAGAATGACAATTATTTATTTCCCATGCTTTATGAATCTCATTACGTCACTGTTGTGTTTGATGGCATTGGTGGAACTTAATCTTAACTTAAACTTAAAAATTGTTAAAATAATGCCTCAACAGAAAAACTAATAGAAACGACACTTCTTAAAAAAAGTAAGACTATAAAAACTTAAGAACTTTCGTCTCATTTCTGTTGAAGTCGCCAACTAAAATTTTTGTGAAGAAAAAAAACGTAAAACTCAATTTTATCCAAATATAAAAATATTCCATTTATGAAAATGTATTTTCAACAAAGCATGCAAATTCAATTTAATGAAAAGTGTGTTTCAGAGTCACTATTATATTTATTCCTTTCATTTCATCCATTTCCAACGTTATGATTATAATTCATATTATTAAATGTAATAGATTCCTTTAATAATGCAAACTCATTCATTCATTTCTGGAATACAGGTGCCTGACATTTATATAACTTCGATATTCATCGATCTGGAATTATTCTAATGCTTATAATTCTTATTACAAATGATTGGCTCAATAATTCCAGCGGTTCTAAAACGATAGAAAGCTAAATTGAATATTTAATTGTGATTAAATATATTTAAAGCCAAGTGGGTTTAGAATTTTTGCTTGTAGGTACGACCTGCCTAATTACATAATTATTGAAAAACGAATTTTGAAAAATTTTGGAACAGCAAAATCTTTATGTTATAAATGAGATTTTTTAAATTAGACTCTTACCTTGAAATTTGTAAAAAATAAATAAAAAATTGTCAAAAAAGCCAAACAAATTTACAAAAGATTATCCTAAATTAGCAAAGTTTTTAAATTTCTATAAACTTTTTTTGGAAATCAGTTGTGATTTTGACTATAACCTTAAGGCAAATGGCTTTATAAGCTTGCTTGTAAACCCTGCTTTATTACAAATTTATTAAAATAACTTTTATTGTTCTGTAACAGCAAAATTTTATATTTTGAAAAAAACTTGTAAATCACAAATTAATTACACTAAAAATTTCAAAATTTAAAATTTCTTTGGACAAATCGCCTAATTACAAAATTATTGAAAAAGAAAGCTTTTAAACAGCAAAATTTTTGGATTTAGAATAGTCTCTTAAAAATCAATTATAAATTAGACTATAAACTTGACATTTGACAATTTTGCCTTGAACTTGCTTCTAGAATCTGCCTAATTACAAAATAATTAAAAAAAATCCAAAAAATACCAATAACAATTTTTTGAATTTTTGAATCCATTTTAATTAGTCATTACAATTAATTAGACTATTACTTAATTTGTGAAAAATAGTACCTTAGAATTGTAGAATTTGCCAAAGTAGAAAATTATCATGACAACCAAAACGAATTTATAAAAGTGTATTCTGAATAAGCAAAATTTTAAATTTCGATAAGATTTCTTTTGTAAATTTGCTTGTTAATTAGACTATTATCTTGAAATTTCTAGAAAATGGCGTTTTAAGTTTGCTTGTCAAACCTGAATAATTACAAAGTTATTGAAAGAGCAAGTTCGATTTAAAAAAAAAATTACTCTTCTGTGACAACAAAAGTTTGTAAATTAAAAAAAACTTGTGTAAATCCTTAATTATCTAAACTATAACCTTAAAATTTGTGAAAAATAGGGCCTTAAACTTTTTTGTAAAATTACAAAATTATTGAAAAAGAAAGTTTCGAAAAAACTGATTATATTCAAACAACAAAATTTTTTAATTTAATTATACATTAAAGCTTTAGATTAGACTTTTTATATATTATTTTAGACTATTACTAATTAATTAGACTATAACCTAAAAGTATTTGTACGATATATAGTAAATGGTATCCTAAGCTTGGTTGTAGGACCTGCCTAATTAAAACAAAGATATTGAAAAAACGAAACAAAAATTTTCAAATTTTGTATTTTTCTGAAATTTTGAATTTTTGCTAAAACTTTTATAATTTAGTTATACACTAAAGCATAGGTTTTGTGATTTTTGTAAACTAGTTTCTTAGATTTTTACCCTAAAGTCTAACAAAACCTCAAATTTTTACATTTTTTTTTATAATTTTTTATTGTGAGCAAAAATTTCGAAATTTAGAAAAGATTTTGTAGTTCAATTATTAATTAATTTTATCGAGGCGTTTTTTGGCTCGATTTTCGGATAGAGGACCCATTCCCCCAACTAATGCGCGAGGTTTCGAGTCTTTGGGCGTTCGGGGGCCGTTTTCTCGATTTTAAAAAAACCTTTTGTGTTTCGACGATTGACATTTCTACCTCGTGTTGGTGGCGCTGGTGGCGCTGCTGTCATATGTTTACGTTTTCCACCGGTTTTCTGCTTGAAGATGTTGTAACGTCATGTGCAACTGGTTTTGGGGATTTTCGACACTTTTCACGATCCGCCGCCCCCTGGACACCTACACGCGCACATTTTCGCTCTTCAAAGGACACGATTTGCAAAAAAAAAACGTTTTTTTCTTTCGACGATTGACATTGACATTTCGATGCACGTCGTTGGTGGCGCTGGCGTCGTGCTTCGGCCAATGAGCTTCCGCCACGTTCAATGGATCGAAAACCCATCGCATTAAAAAAAAATCGATCCAGTGACAGTTGTCATTGCTCAAATTTTGTGTTTTACGTGCTGCCTATGCAATTTAAACTCGAAACGACGTTTTGTGAGGTTAAAACACCTAATAACTGTCATTGACTTTAACTAGATAACCTAGATGGTGCAAAGTACCCGCCATGATGTTCCTACTCACCAGCCATATTGGAAATAGTGGATTCAAATTTTTAGGCAACCCGCAATTTTCAATTGTAATGTTTTACTCTAAGTTTAAATAAACCAGCGAAAAAAGTCTAAAGAAACATGCAAAATTTGATAAATTATGACTAAAGTTGTATACCAAACGACCAAAATTATAAACAAATTAAAAACTAAGTTTTATTTAACCATTTTAAAAATTTTCAAAACTGATCACTCCTACAATTTTAAATTGTTTTTATACATTGAAATTATACATTATAGATTATAAAAGACCATTATACAGACCATTTACTATTTACACTCATTATCATTGGATTACCATAAAATGGAACTAGTTTATCAAAAATCACTGCGAATTCTACAACAAAGAAAAGAAAACAGACTACCATTGACTTCTTACAAATAAATTATTATTTAACTCATTATTTAATCAATAACGACGCTTGTCAACTTATTTTAATGCCATCGTTGAATAAACATCTTAGAAAAGTTATAATAACATATTTTTTCGAATTTGCCGCTTTAATAGGTCCATTAAAGTACTCAATTTGGAGTCGTTTATAGGTATCTATAAAAGAACTCAAAGTACGAAATTTTGTTTTTTAAGAATTGGCAGAACTAATTAGTCTGGCTGTCACCCGTTTCCTGTCAAGTTCTTGGTCAATTTGGATTTTACGACTCGTGTTTAATAAATTGCTGCGTGAACAAAAAATGTATCAATATAATTGAATTGTCCTTTGCGGCCAACAATAATTGTTCCTAAATATAATTGATGTGAATACTGGCTGTGAGGTTAGGTTACGTTAAGTCAAAATTCAGTGATAGTGAAACTCAATAAATGTCAAATTTTAAATTAAATTTGAAAATCTAGTGGCAAGTCGTGGTTACAAATCCATTACCAATCGTGTAAAACGAAAAGTCTTAGAATTTTTGGAAAATTTCAATTTTTTATTAAAAAAAGGGTGCAAATTCGAAAAAATAGTATTGACAACCGTATGAGCAACAAAATTTTAGATAATAGGAGGCCATGAAAAACAAATGAATTTGTCGTTGATTGTCTAAACTAAGCCGTCAAAATTTGACAGTTCTCGGCATGGCATCTTTGGATGGTGATTATTTTATTATGGTATGGATTGGTGTGCAGTTATTTGAAGAAATCGGGAGCGTGCATCGTAGCAATGGTTCTGGCAGAACAAGAAGTTCAAAGAGCCGAAGACATCAAAGATTCAAGCACATATGATTGGGTATGACAACAAAAGCCGACATACTTTTCCAAAACAAAAGTTTGTAGACAGCCACCCTTTATCTAAAGTTTTTTTGCTCATATGGTATAAAGGACTTGTTTTATAATGGCATGGGTGCACCGGGAATTCGTGCACCAAATTGGCCATTATAAAACACGTTCTTTAATATACTATTTTACCTTTTAAAATGTAAAACCGCCGGTGTTGATAAATCTGATGATTTATATCATTGCATACACAAATGCTATTTCCAACACGGATTTCTACCCCCACCACTAGCTTTTCATCGCCTAGGTATATTATAACATGTCACTGATAAGTGTGTGGTTTCAAGTAGCAAAAGCATGAGGATCTTTAAATATCAACAACAAAATGAGAATTTGAACAGCTTTCACTGAAGTGAACCAGACACGTATTGAGAAGAGAAGGGCAAATGGAAATGGACGAATGAAACGAAAGGCAACAAACATGAAAATCCACGTTTTTGAGGTTAAGAGCCCCCTTTCCAGCAAAACAGACAGATGCGATTCCCCCATTAAAATCTTTTATTCATCGACAGTCAAGATGTGAGGTTATCTTAATTGCCGATGTTTCAGTTGGCACCGATGAAACGACAAACTCACGCTCTAAGGTTGGCAACACTGAGTGGGTTTCACGTGGTGCCTAAGCAAATCGAACTTGAAATGTCATTTTTTGTGAGGTTATGAGGTTGCGTTTTTTTTCTTTGCCATTAACTAGGCCATTATCTAATCCTTAACGATCTTTTTGCATAAAAATTTCCTTCCATTGTTTGCAATTCTGGGATTGGTGGAGGTACCGAAGATTGTGACGAACAAACGAAAAAGATCATCGGGTGGTTGATGAAAGAGCCTTGAAAGACAACGGAACAATCGTTGTAACAAGCTGTTGTAAGTGAGGTATTTTCTTTCACATTATTAATGCTGTCATTCTGAAGTCAAACTTTTTTCCCATCAGAAACACCGCACTGCGTGGTTTCAATGACGAACAACATTTTTGAAGATATTTTATACGTCACAAACTCTTATGGAAGGTAACAGAAAAACATGGAGATCTTTAGACATCAGCAACATAATGGGAGTTTGAACAACTTTAGGAACCACAAACCTCTTTTGGAAAGTTGCAGAGAAACGTAGAGATCGTTTATGTTGTAATGATCATGAAGTGATCATGAATGATTCTGAAGTCAATCCTTCGGAAACTCCTCGCTGGGCGGTTTCATTGAAGAACTTTTGGATTATGCTTTATGATTCACAATCCTCTTTGGAAAGCAGAGAAACATGGAGATCTTTAGATATCAGCAACATAATGGGAGTTTGAACAACTTTTTGGAATAAGACTTAAACTTCACCACCCCTTTTGGAACGTTGCAGAGAAGCACAGAGATCTCCTGTGTTGTGGTGTCCTTTTTGAAGTATTTTTTTTGCATTGTTGCAGATTGACAAATCTGAAGTCAAATTTTCTTCTCTTCAGCAACACTTCGCTGTGGGGTTTTTTATTCAAGAACAAGATTAGGGAAGATTTTTGTGGTAAGCATCGATAGAGGTTCAATTGCGAATAACAAAACTTTCTACCTATCTTTGCTCTCGCTTTTGTTGCAATACTTTGAAGAACAGCACGATGGGACTCTTCCGGTCATTGCAATTCTGGGACTGGTGGAGACTTCGCAAATTGTGACGAACAAACGAAGATGATTGGGCGGGCTATGAAAGGACATTAAAAAAGACAATGGAACAACACTTGCAATTGCAAGTGAACGATTTGTTTCAGAAGTGGTCAATTTACTTCAGTTTTTGTGGAAAACATCATCAATGACGTGAAGTTGTGTCTTCTGTGTTGTAATATTCTGTTCTGAGATATTTTCTTTTACAATATCGATGCTATCATTCTGAAGTCAAACCCTTTTTTCATCAGGAACACCTCACTGGGTGGTTTAAGTGACGGACAACATTTTGGAAGATGTTTGGTGCGCCACAATCTCTTTTGGAAGATAACAGAGAAACATGGAGATCTTTAGACATCAGCAACATAATGAGAGTTTGAACAACTTTTTGGAATACGATTTTGGGTATTCAACTTCATGATATTATGGAATGAAGAAGAAAACAATTTGTGCAAGCATGGTAGATTGTGACCAAACAAAGGTTGATGAACATTTTCTTTTAGAGGTTGACCAATTCTTTTCAATTTGTGTGGAAAGCACGTTTTTACCCATCACATATTCTTTTGCAAGATACTTTATCCTTTCAATCTATTTTGGGAACTAACAGAAGCTAGGAGATTTTTTATTAACATCAGCAACGTATTGGGCGTTAATTGTGGCCAAAAAATTTCAAAAAAAAATTAACAGTGTTGTCGATCTAAAGACAAAAAACCTACTAGATAGACCGCGCTGCGTGGTTTCATTGAAGAACCGCCTTTTTAAACATGCTTTATCCTTCACAGTATTTATTGGCAAATGAACTGTCAACAAGTACCCACATATGGATCAGTACGGTGATAAAGTAACAGAAGGGAAAACAGGCAAAGAAAATGAAGAGCCCAACAATGTATGTAATAAATGAAAAGTAAAAATGAATAAAAAAAAATTAGAATACATTGCACTGCATTGAACACTTGATGAAGCTAAAGTCAAGGAGAGAATGGAAGATACAAAGATCGAAAAGGAGAAGGAAAAAAGAAGAAGAGGAAGAGGTAGCGTAGTTTGCGACGAAAGATTCTACGGCGAGGTAATAGAAAAATATTTAACCGAAAATTGACGAATTGTTAAACAGGACGTTTAGCGAAATCTCTAAAAAGCGAAGCAAAGGAAGACTACTCACACATTGAACCGATCGCATTAAGCGAGTTAGTAAAATCTTCATTGCCAAGCGTAATTATTTTTATCAGTTTCAAATATCGAAGAACACAAAAAATTAAGTTATCCTTGAACTTTCTTTGCTAATCATAATACTTGAAACGCTGAAACAAATTGAACAAATTTGGATTTTTTAAAAATTTAAAAATTTCCCCACATTTTGAGAATCGCTGCAATAAACAACCTTCCTGCGACGTTCATAATGAGACCACTTATCTTAACCACAACCGTGACGTTATACACATTTAATTTCGTAAATTCGTGATAACAGTAAAAAAATACAACAAACACGATAACTTGTCTTCGCTCAGCCCAACAAAAACTTCTCTTCTAATTAACAGTTCGTTAAAACTCAAAACTTTTCCAATAATTAGAAGGAAAGAAAACGAAGGGAATTAAATTTAGCTTCATTCCCTCGGCACAAGGTTAAGCCTGATGATTTATGCGTTTTCGCGTCCATTTGCGATCGACTATTGACAGTTAATTAATCAAACATTCATCCGCAAAGTCGATTGATTTTAGTGGCAACTAACTCTTGGGATTTCCACTCTCTCAAGGTCCGCGCGAATGTCGCAACAGAAATTCCTCACCTTCAATAACTGGAACTTCTTCTCGGCGTCTTTATCTCCTTTGTTTTTATCGGGATGAAACTGCAGCGCCCGGACTTTAAATTCCGCCGAAATTTGCTCCACCTGTCAAAAAACCCCATCACTTTCAAGCCCGGAATTTTGGGAAACTGGAAACTTACAGAAGCACTCTCGTCGCACCCCAAAATCGCGTAAAATTCCTCCTCTTCCTTCCTCTTGTAGTTTAGAATCTCGTCAACATTAGTCATTTTCACCGACCACCGCACTGCACGGATTCCCGACTCCAACTGAAGCAGAATCCGGGAACCGGAGTCGAAGCGGACCGGAGGCTCCGAACGAGTTCACGACGAAGCCGTTGCTTAAGACTGAGTGAAAGTCGGTGTGTAAGAGTGGACGGGATTTTTGCAATTATTGCGAGATAATGTGAATTGGGTTGAGGGACGTGCGCACCATTGTTGATTTGGAGTCTTGGGAATCGATGAGGGAGGTTTAATGGGGATGGGGGTGGTGTTTGATCGGAGGTGGGAGGGTGAGGAACGGTAAGGAGGTGGAGGAAGTCACACATGTTGAGAAGAAAAACAACAAATCCAGTTCAATGATTGTGTGCAAGTAGTTTTGGAAATTGATCAATTCGATAATAAAGGCATTTTTCAAAATAATAAAACTGTTTTTCAAAAATATGTTACTATTGCAAAGAAGACACTCAAATTTACAAACTTGCAAAATAATAAAACCATTCATATGCAGATTTTTGGGACATTTTTGAACTATAAAAAATATTGAAAAAAACTCATTTTTCAACTTTTCAAAATCTGTTAAATAAAAAATTTTAAAAATTTTAATGAGCATTCTTAAAATTAATTAAAAGGAAATTAATCAATCAAATCGAGGTTTAAAAATTTTAAAGTTTAAACCACAAAATTTATTAGTTCAAAAAATTGAAAATCTCAGCTACGCCTCAAAATTAAAGATTCTTGAAGAGTTTTTAAATACAATTTTCAAAAATTATTATCAAATCAAAAAACTTTGAGAACTTTTGAAAAAAATTATATTGCAAACCCCAAATTTTGAAAAAATAAAAAAAAAATAAAATTGTAATCATGCAATTTTGCAAATCTAAGAATTTTAAAGAAAACACTCTTTTATTCACAATTATGGCTTGGAATGACTTGATTTTCAACTTTTCAAAATCTATCAAATCAAAGAATTTTGAAAATTGTCGCAAAAATTAATACTGAAACTTTGACAATGACTCGGTTTGTTTATTATTTTGTCCACAATTATTATTTATAAAAGCCCATTTTTTTACTTAACAAATTTTGTCAGATCAAATGAATTTTGAATTTTTTTTAAAAATTACAATTTTACTCTCAAAATTTATGAGGTTAAAGAATTTTAAAATTTCGAGTCAGCCTCGGTTTTTATACATACTACATATTTTATTCACAATAATAACTAAAATTTATAAAATGGTTCACTTTCCAACTTATTATTGTCAAACTACATAATTTCAAAATTTTTGACAACATTTAAATGCAAACTACGGCTGTTTTCTGTGCTATTTTTTTACAATATAGCTAAAACTTGAAATGCTTCATTTTTCAACTTTTCAAAATCTATCAGGTTACAGAATTTTGAAAAAATTTAAATAAATTGTTAACCTCAACTACGCTTCAAAATAAAATAATTATGAAAATTCACACTTTAAAATTTATAAGATCAAAAAATTTTGAAAAAATATTAGTATGCAAACCTCAACTACGTCTCAGATTTAAAAAAAAAATTAAAAACAATTTTTGATTCTCGCAACATAATTTCCATACCAACAAATTTTGAAAAAATGGGTGTAGCAAATCTTGACTACGCTTACGTTTGTACATTATTTTATTTACAATCGTGACTAATGACCTATTTTTCAACATTCCAAAACTTGACAATTCAGAAAAATTTTATCAGATTAAATCAGATTTTCGAAAAATTTTGGAAAAAAATAAAATAAACCTTAGCTACGCCTCGATTTATACACTATTTTATTTACAATCATGGTTTATAATGGCTAAAATTTCAACTTATCAAAATCTGTTAGAGCTATGAATTTTGAAGAATTCGGTTGTAAATAACTTTCTCAATTTTTGAACTCCAATTTTTGTATTTACGGAAATCAATTTTAAAATTTATGAATTTCAATTTGAAGTTTTCAACTACATATCTTCCAAATTCATTCCATTTTTTTGCTTCTTATTTTGATTTTATTTTAAATTTCTATGTATATTCTCGGATTTGTTATATTTTTTAGATCATCATATTGAGTCTGTTTTCATCCCATTTTTAGAAATTATTCGTATTCGTTTTCAGGATTCTTTTTTTCTTTGGTTATTTTTGATTATTGTGAATTAATTGTATTTTCTTTGATTTTTTTTGATTAGTGAGAAATTTTTAGATTTATAAATTCATAATTTTCAAAACTTTAAACGCACGAAAATCCTAAATTACTGTTAATAATTATAATTAATCGTAACTCAACCTTCATTTTGAATCATATAGTATTAATCTGAACATTTTGTATTTACGAATTTCAGAGAGATTAATACAAAAATTGAATAAAAAAAGAAGATTGTGAACCGATTGACCTTAAGAAAGTTTAAACTAGTAAAATCCAAATATATAGTATGTCCCCGGATTGAGTTCACAAGAGGAAAAAAAAACGTTATTTTTCATTTTACAAAAAAATGACAAAGGAAATAATATTTTTTGCTTAATTTAAAAAAAATAAATCTTTAATTAAAACTTTAATATTATCAAGCTGTGTTCTTAAAATCGAAAAAAACCAAAAATAACAAAGATCTTTTTTATTTTTAATATTGCAAAAAATGTCAATGGAATGAAATTAGTTCCTTAACTCAAACCAATTTCCACTATTTGATTGACCCATTACCTGTTTTAGCCTATAGTTCAATTCTAACTCGTAATTCTTTAAGACTGTTTCGAATTTTCTCAATTATTGTTGAGGATGCAATTGCATTTTTTTTTCAATTTTTTAATACTTACACATTATTGGGTAAATTTTTCTTTAATCTTTAACGCACTATTTGATATTGCTAATCCACAGCCTGCTATTATTTAAATACAAAATTACATAAATAAAAATACAAAAAAAAAAAATTTAAGAACACAAACTAATAATTTTGAAATTTTAATTGCAGATTTATCTGTTTTGAAATAAGCAAAAAATGTTATTCCTTTGACATTTTTTTGTAAAATGGAAAATAAACTTTTTTTCCCTCTTGTGAACTCAATCCGGGGACATACTGTATATTTAAAATTCTAATAATTTGACAACAGCAATTTGTAGGTCTCTGAAAATTTTAGATTCTAAACGTTTCAGTTTCTGATTCTTATATAATCTTCGATGTTTCAACATTTGAAATTGAATTTGAGATTCTAAGCTTTTGAACTTGTTTATTAAGTTTTTTATTTCTTTTTTAGATTTTTAAGTTTTCAATTTCTGTTTTTCTCAAGTTCAGTTTCAAAGTTTTTAAATCAGCAGTTTCACAGAAATTCAATTTGACAGATTTTCAATTTTGAATTAGATTATTATTAAAAAGAAGTAGTATTAAATTGCCACAAAGACGCAAGAGTGGAAAAAAAACTTGTACCGACTAAACCTGAAGATTGCCGACAATGTTTTTTCTAAAGGCGAAAGGACACTTATTGATCTTTAACATACTTTGAGTGTCATACTTTAAAAAAAATTGAAATTCCTTGTTTTTGTCTCCTTTTCTTCTGTTCTCCACTTGCTTCGCCTTTGTCTCCCTTCCCACTAGTTTAATATTCTCTCATCATCAATCTCATCTTAGTGTTCCTTGTAACATTATCCTTTATACGAAACTCCGTTCCCGATATTGATAAATTAATTATCTCAACTCTCAACTCCCCAAACAATCGTCCTTTTTGTAATTCACCGCCACATCAAATTTCCCCGAAACTCTCCCTGGAAAACGAGCATTTACTGTGCCTTTTGATTTCGAATTTCGAGAGAACTGCAGATTTAATCACTGAAATGAAACCAAAGAATGAGGGAAAAGGGAGACGTGGAGGGTCCTATTATGATGAAACTTCTATTTGGAATTCCGAGGAGTCATGCAGAAAATGTGAAAATCTTGTTCTTGTTCTGAAATCCCCAGTGATAATAAAACGATTTTTGCTGTCTTCGCCCATTTTCTGGTTTGACTAATTACCTGTAAATTCCACCCCTGCAGGAAATAATCTCCAACTTCGAAGAAAGTTTTCTTGCGGTATCGATCCGACAGGTCATGTTGTAATTCTAAGAGTTTCGTTTAAATTTCTTGAAATTAAACTTCTTTTTGAGGCTGTGCAAACAATTGTTCTGTGAGAAAATAATTTCGAAGAAGCTAGACATTTAAAACTGTTATAATTTAAACAAATTAATTAATTAATTAAGTGAACAGTCAACAGGTGGTGAGTTTGTAATTAATTGTAATTAAATTACAGTGACATAGGCAGACAGAAGTGCACTGTTGTTGCGATGGTTAAATACCGCCGTGCGACGTTTCTTCTTTCAGAAAAAGAATAAAATACGATATATGCGATGATAGAATTGAAAGTTTGATCCTCCACATCCCATCTCTTGGGACTCGTATATTCAATGACCGCGGTTTTGCTTAGAAGCAAATGAAATTGTTGAAAACGAGCAATTTTTTAAGTAGAAAAAGAAGAAAAAACACAGGCAAGAGTTTTAGAAAAAATGTTCACTGGAGAAGATTTGGAATCTCAAGTTTGTTTTGTTCCATCATTCTTCAAATATGTTTTTTTATTATACCTGCATCTCAATCCTAAATTAAAACACACAAAAGCGTGCAAAAAGGAGTCTTTAAAACATTAAAGCTTTAAAGTTGTCTAGGTAACAGGAAATAGTGAAATGTCAAAACCAATTTTTATTTATAATATAAATAAACATGAAAATTACAATTACTATTGTTTGAAATTTCAAAGGTCGCCGCTTTAAGGCTCTGTCCTACCCCGGCCGAAGTGCATAGGAAATAGCGCAAAACGCCATTACTTTTTACGGCCTCAAATTAAGAGTTGGAGTTTTGATTTTTCCTTATAAATTTATTTAAAAGAAATAAAAACTGAAAAATGCCATGTCGTTTTACGGACACAGTTTTAGGAATTTTTGCTTGAACTACGACTCGATAGATAGATAATTTTATTCTACATTCGGGAAACTCCTTGGTTTTTCCCAAACAAATGAGTAGTTTCTTTAGAAAAAAATAAAATGTAATGTAAAAAAATCCCAATTTTCAAAAAGTCGGCAACCAACAGTTCAATGTTGCCATGATTTACAGCCCCTTACAACAGGGGGTCTCTAATCCTAATCACAGTTTAAAGACTACAACTCGGCCGACCGGCGATTGACCATTGGGACCCCAACTTTTTACCTACTTCTTACCAAGAATTGAAGACTTCCGCATCTGAATATAATAACATTTTAACCCTCATGCAAGATTTCTAAAAATAAATTTTAATACATTTTGTCGACATTTTAATAATTAGATTAACGATTACAAATGATTTTCAATCATGAATATAATTAAAAAGTCACTGTTCAGAACCTTTTTTTTTCAGTTGAGTGTTGTATTTTGAGTTTAGATTTAGTGCAATCAAACTCATCTTTGTTGACAAAAAATTCGCTTTTGACTCTTGAAGTAGACCTCAATTAATAACTTGCATTACAACATTACATTTAAACAGTCTATTCTATATAGGACAACGGATTAATTGTATTTCATACATTAATTGTTATACATTTTATTGCATCTTTGACCATTTGGTCCTTCGCCGCAGGCAAGATAGAGTGTTCTCTCAAGTAGCCATAAGACCAAAAAGGTCAGCACCAAGTTGTCTCACATACATGACCGTCAGGTTGAAATAATAAGATGAGACAATTAAAAGCTTTTTAGCGCTCTTGTAACTATTTGATTTTTAGACACCAGCATAGCTCCATGTGTTTTCTTCTGTGTTTTGGCAATTTCCCCAACTTTGTTAAAATAATTACCCAAAACATGATTTTACATTTTCAATGATTCCTTTATACATACAGAGTGTCCGGAAAGTGGCGCACCACCTTGAAAGGGGGTAATTGGGTGGTCCCCTAGAGTACCAAAAAAATTTAAAAAAAAATCCAGATTTTCTGTTTTCGCAGGAAAACCAAAAGAAAATTAGAAAAATGACAACATTGCAGAACTGTACCTCCCATAAATTAAATTTTCAGTATTCAAGGCCATAGTAACGTTGCTGTTGTATTGTTGGCGTTAGTCAGGTCGGTTCATGAACGAGTAATGTAACTATGGTTTTATGTGAACGATGCCACACTGATAGAGATTGTTGATTCAAAAATTTTATTAACAGTTTTCAGGCATTTCTTACAAGATTTTTGCACATTTTCAATTATTGCACAGAAATCATTAATTTTTGCATCAAACTTTGCCTCTTCAATCCATCATACCTCGAAAAATTGTAGACATGGATTTTTTTTAACATTTTTCCGGTGATTTATGTCATTGTCCGATGATACAGTTTCACGGTGGTGCGCGCCTTTCCGGACACCCTGTATTGTGCTACTGTAGCAACTTTTTAAACTTTTCCAAAATGATGAAAACATTTATTGAGGTTGTTCTCAATTATTGAAATATTTAGTTATGTCAAGATATGTGACTTTTTAATTTTTCGTCATGCTTATAAAATGTATAGTTTTTTGACGTCCTATTAAAAAGTAAAAACAAATTAGTGTTAAGATTTAATACACCAGTATTACTTATAATCCTTCTAGATCGATGGATACCTTTCATAATTTTGAAACTCACGTTAATATAAGTAGCTGATGGCAAAAGTACAACAACACAAATTTTAATAGCTATTTGTGTATTAAGAGCGCAAAAATTCACATTGCCGATTGAAAGAGACAAAAACTCTAAAGTCGCGCGGCAACCTCTAGAAATCGGCAATTTTATATAATTTGCGCTCAAAATACACACAATATTTTTTCTGCAATCTTGTTTTTTCCGCCATTAAAAACAACTTCTACATCTAATTTTTAGATTATTAAAACCCAACCGCACACCACCTTCTATGTTGCCATAGAAAAATATACTTATGGCATAAGCGATTTATCGAAAAAAAAATCGTGATCGAGTGTTTTTTTAATTTTATAAAAAAAAATATAACTTTAGAACATATTCTTTACTTACCTGTAATATTTTGTGTCATCCGAAAGTACCCAAATATCCGTTTTTATGTTTGGTGGAATTGATTTTATTACATACCAGCGGATGTGTAGAAGCACAAGAAATGACAAGATGAACTAATATCTAAATCTAATTTATTTAAATTTATTATCAATTAAAACACTGCGTGACAAAGTTTTAGTAGCCAAAAAACTGTTATGTTCTATTGGTAGCCCACTTTTTGATAAAACATATGCCGTTAACCGCAAGTCACCACCAAATTTATATTTAATTTTAAAAGTAAAATTTTATGACTTTGTAAGTTTTAAACATTTTTGTTTCCAAAATAAAAGTGTTTACATTGTCAAATAGAACCAATTTCAAATTACTGTAATAAAATCGTATTTTGTAATAAAGAGTAAAAAAATCGTATCAAAGTTGGCGGCTAAACAAGTTATGATTTGCATATAATTTTTTTAAATTTTAGTTTTTTAAGAATCTCTTTTCTATGTTTTTTTAACTACTTAAGTTAAAAAATTGACGTAACAAAAAGAATGTGAAGGTTTTGAGGTAAGGATGTTCTTTGGGTATGTACTTTGTTTGGATTACATAACACATTCAAAATTAATTTGAATTTGTTGCACAGTGTAATTTTGAAAATAAAATTGTGATGGTACACATTTTTAACGAAACATTTTTTACTTGAAATATAAAGTTGATTAGATGATGCCATCATTTATTATTTCTCTTTATTATTCATTTATTATTTTCGAGGGACATAATATTTCGAAATCGGGAAAACGTTCGAAACAAACTCCAAAGCAAGGCAAGACAGTGTTAAACTAAAGAAAGGAAGATGTAGAGTTGGTTGTATACTTAACATAGGTTTTAAGAACAGGGGATGCAACCCCAATCGGCAGTCACTATAACAGACCACCGTCTTGTACAGATACTGAAATAAACAAGTTACTTCTACCACTGCGTTTTACTATAAAACACCACATCCACTAAATTTCCTCCATTCCATGACGTTCTTCGTTAAAAGCCATTTTATCTTTTTGATCCCGTTTCTATTAAAATTTTCTCCATTCCTTCGTTATATGAGATTCTTCCTTTATCTAATACTTCTATCGATGTGATCCTTTTTTGTCCTTTTGTGTCCCAATTTCATTACATTTCCCTCTATTTTCTGATATTCTTCGTTTTGAATGGAAGTTTATTTCTTCTTTTTGGAAATCCCCATTTCTATCAGTTCTCCTCCATCCTATGACCTCCGACATTCTTCATTTTGACATTTTACTTTTTTTATGTTTTAAGTTATTTAATGACTTTCCAGAAGGTTTGTTTCTCCATTCTTCATTTTGCGTTTTTGCTTATTGTGAATTTAACCTATTCAATTGTCTCTTGGTTCTAGCGGTGTGATTCTTCTTTTTCCTCAATTTGTGTCTTATTTCTGTTGAAATTTTTTTATTCCTGTTTTCTATTTCTAGGACCAATTTTTATTTATAATATAAATAAACATAAAAATTACAATTTCTATTGTTTGAAATTTCAAAGCCCGCCGTTTTAAGCTGGTTACTGTTGTTTCTTGCTTCTAATTCATAACTAGTAGAAGCTTTTTCATTTTCATTCTTCTGTTGGACGTCCATAGCTCTTGACAAATTTGATTTAGCAACCGATATGTTCAGAACTCCAGCAATGCGTTTGGCAACAACTATTTTGTTTGAAGTGGATTTTTTAATATAGCCACTAGCCACACTCGAAGATCTTCATCTCACCTGACGTTTCAACTCATCGATGCTCATACCACTGTTTGCCATAATCGTATGAAGTTCGTCGGAAAGCATGACCAGTATATTTCTCCATGTTCTGCTAGCCTTTTAATATCTTCATTTTCTGAACGGATTTTTACAAACGTGAAAAAATGTGCTTAAACAACAACAACAATTGCTAACCGTCTCTCCAAAAACGATTCACAAACAACCTTTGATAATTTAATTGTGTAAATTCAAATTTTTTCAATGCTCCTAAAGGATTGTAAATGAATAGGTATAATAAAAAATAGCGTATAACACTCGTTTATAAACGCCTTTAAAACACTTACGACGTTAAAAGCAGTATTATACTATATATACTATTTTTCTTCAGTTTATCTTAAAAACTTGTGTTGTTATAAAATTGCTCGACACTATTTAGTCGATATTTTGCTTATTTTTGGACCAAACTCAAACTGTAGATACTTTTTTACGCAGAATCTCACGCAAAATCCAAAACTGCGTTCATTTTCACGTACGCTAACAAATAACTGAGTTATAGCCGATTAAAAATTTGTGTGGTCGCAACAGCGCGAGCGAGGGGCAACTAAGTAAATCTACATCGGTCGATATCTCGCTTATTTTTAGAGAAAACTCAAGTTGTAGATACTTATTTTACGCTAATTTAAAATTCGTGCTTAAAATTTCCGTATGCCAACAAAGAACTGAGTTTGACCGATTAAAAGATTGTGTGGTCGCAATAAAAGGCAACTAAAAAAATCTTGGGTAAATGCGACTAAATTGTACGATTTCAACAAAGATAAAAATAAAACCCGTCCTGGTTTTTTGAGGACTTTCAGAAACTAGAAGATGTTCGTCAAGAAAATATGCACCAGGAAATGTAATCTGCTGAAGAATAATTTCATAAGTTGCTGGCAAATTTCAAAACTTCACTTGATGCTGCCTCGACATAAAAAAGATATAAAGTTCTATACTTCGAATAAAATTTTCAAAAATTCATCCATATCTCAAAAATCCTCCTACGAAAAAATATTACGAAAACTTTTTTGTAGCAAATTTGATAAGGTACAATTGTCATAATAAATATTTTTAATATTGGAATCACCACTGATGATTTGTTTTCTTTGACATTTACCATGGCGTAACTATATTAATAGCACACCTATCGATGGAAACTTTTGACATTTTGTTTAGAACAATAAAATTTACGTCCACACAAAAAACAGCTTTATGTGAATTATTTCCAGCTTTCGATATTTGCCTGGACTACAAAGTTTTTTGAACTTTTTTGGAATTTTGGGTTAAATTATGATACACATTATAAGCAACTTCAGCTAAAATACCATCATTTTCAAAATAAGCGATCATAATAGAAGATTCCACTAAACCTGAAAATAACACCGAGACATCAAACGCCTCACAGATTTACCAAACTCTACTCAGAGACTAATAAAATCGTGTTCTATTGAATGCTTTTATCTCAAGGGATGGATAAAATCGGTCAGTCTTTAAGTTATTGAAGATCAAACTCAGACTAATCTCAACTTGTCTTGCAATCTGCCTTTGACTCACGAAGGGATTATCTGCTACAATTTTAGTTGGACCAGTTTCATCAGCCGGCATTGTTACAGTTCGACTTTGAAGTTAATTTTACTTAAATTGTTCAAATTCTCGTAATTTTTTATACTTACAGGGTTGGATATTGCCTGCTCTACGTACAAACAGTTGTAGCATCGAAGTTTCTCTCGAACTTTCCCAATATCAACAAAAAGTCCCTTTTTTCGGATTTTGAGAAATCGCTTGAAGTGTTTGTGGTACGTAAAATGTTTTGCGTACACCAAAAGTCTGGCGTGAACAGATCAAATGAACGCCCTATGTACATTTTTTAGGTATTTTTTTAAGAATTCTTGAGACTTCTTATTATTCTTCTGACTCTAATGTTTCATTTGAAAAATTTTGTCACAATCTTGTTTTTCTACTTTCTACTTTCTTTTGGTATAAAACTTCATGTCGTAACTAACAGCACCGCTGCAATTTTGACGCATGAAAAGTAAATATTTAAGAGAATTGACGGTTTCCAAGCAAGAAGTCGAGATAAATACGTTCAAATTATAATTTATCACATATTAAATGTATAATTTCTAATTTCATAGGCAGCCGCACCAGCACCAAATTTACAAAAAATGCGAATTTTATTGAAAGAAGTCAGAATATTTTGCTTTGCCTTTAAAATCAAAGTTTCTGAAATTTGTACTTTTTGTCCAACCATTTTGCAACTTGGTAGAGTTGATAACGACTCACAAAAAGCAATCTCCCTAAATTTCATACCTGTAGCACCAAAATTACGTATTTTAATGAAAAAAGTCGGATATGTTTGCTTTGACTTAAAAATAAAAATTTCCAAAATGTGTATTTTTTATCCAATAATTTTGCAACTTAGTAGAGCTAATACACGTTTCCAAAATAGTGATCTCCCCAAAATTCATATCAGTAGCACCAAAATTACAGAAATTACACAAATTTCAATGAAAAAGTCGGAAATTTTGGCTTTGACTTCAAATTAAAAATTTTAAAATGTGTATTTTTTGCCCAATCATTTTGCAACTTGGTGGAGTTAATAAACTACTCAAAAATGGTAATCTCTCCAAACTTCATAATTGTGGCGCCACAATTACAGAAATTACACGAGTTTTAATGAAAAAAGTCCAAATGTTTATACTTTGACTTTAAATCAAATTTTCTAAAACGTATATCTTTTGCCCAATAATTTTGCAAACTTTGTAGGGTTAGTATACAACTTAAAAATAGTTAATTCCCTAAAATTCATAGCAATAGCAAAAAAAATATTAAAATTACACGCGTTTTAATGAAAAAAGTCCAAATGTTTATACTTTGACTTTAAATCAAATTTTCTAAAATTTATATTTTGTGCCCAATAATTCTGGATAATGGAGTTAATAAACGACTCAATAATAGTTATCTTCTTAAATTTTTTAGCAGTATCACCAAAATTACAGAAATGACATACATTTTATTGAAAAAAGTCCGAAAATTTTTGCTTTGCCTTAAAACCAAAATTTACAAAATGTGTGTGTTTTGCGCAATAATTTTGCAATTTGGTAGAGTTAATGCATGGCTCAAAGACAGTGATTTCCCCAATATTCATATCAGTAGCATCAACATTACAGAAATTACACAAATTTTAATAAAAAAGTCGAAAATTTTGGCTTTGACTTTAAATTAAAATAAATAAAAATGTGTGTTTTTTGCCCGATAATTTTGCAACTTGATGGAGTTAATAAACAACTCAAAAATAGTTATCTCCCCAAATTTTATAGCAGTGAAACCCAAATTACATAATGTACACGAATTTTAATAAAAAAAGTCCGAAATTTTATCTTTTTTTTTAAATTAAAATTTTAAAAAGGCGGATTTTTGCCCAATCATTTTGCAATTTGTACAATTTGGTACACATTTTTACACGACTCAAAATCGTTATCTTCCCAAATTTTATAGTTGCAGCACCAAAATTACAGAAAATTTTTATTTCGACTTTAAAATGAAAAATTTCTAAATTGTGTATTTTTCCCCAATCATTTTGGAACTTAGTAGAGTTAATTAACGACTCAAAAATAGTTATCTCCCTAAATTTTATAGCAGTAGCACCAAAATTACAGAATTTACATAAATTTAAATAAAAAAAGTCCGAAATTGTTTGACTTTAAAGTCAAAATTTCTAAGATGTGTATTTTTGGTCAATAATTTTGCAGACTTTGTTGAGTTAGTATAAAACTTAAAAGTAGTTAATTCCCTAAAATTCATAGCAATAGCAAAAAAATTATAAAAATTACACGCGTTTTAATGAAAAAAGTCCAAATGTTTATACTTTGACTTTAAATCAAATTTTCTAAAATTTATATTTTGTGCCCAATAATTCTGCAACTTAATGGAGTTAATAAACGACTCAATAATAGTTATCTTCTTAAATTTTTTAGCAGTATCACCAAAATTACAGAAATGACATACATTTTATTGAAAAAAGTCCGAAAATTTTTGCTTTGCCTTAAAACTAAAATTTCCAAAATGTGCAATAATTTTGCAGCTTGGTAGAGTTAATGCATGGCTTAAAAACAGTCTCCCCAAAATTTATAACAGTAGCATGAAAATTACAGAAATTACACGAATTTTAATGAAAAAGTCGAAAATTTTGACTTTGACTTTAAATTAAAATTTTTAAAATGTGTGTTTTATGCCCAATAATTTTGCAACTTGGTAGATTAATAAACGATTCAAAAATAGTTATCTCCCCAAATTTTATAGCAGTAAAACCGAAATTACAGAATGTACACAAATTTTAATAAACGAAGTCCGAAATTTTATCTTTGGCTTTAAAATTAAAATTTCTAAAAGGAGGTAAATTTTTGTCCAATAATTTTGCAATTTGGGCGAGATAATACACGACTCAAAAATCGTTATCTTCCCAAATTATATAGTTGCAGCACCAAAATTACAGAAATTACACAATAATGTTGCAACTTTGAAGAGTTAGTATACAACTTAAAAATAGTTAACTCCCCAAAATTCATAGCAATCGCAAACAAATTATAGAAATTACATGAATTTTAATGAAACAAGTCCAAAAAATCAAACTTTTTAAAATTTGTATTTCCTGCACTCAATAAAGCCGTCATTAAGACCTGGAAAACGTTTATTAATAGAGCTCATTAATGAACGATTTTAGACCCTTAATAAACGGTTGACGGAAATACTCAATTAACAAACAAGTTGGATAATGAAGGCGATTAATAATCGCGACGTTTATTAAATATTAATAAATGAAAGGAGATAATTAATCGCCCATTATCAAACGAGTTAGTTGCAAAACTTTTCCATCGAATATATTTTGAGGCAATTCTACTTCCCAACAGCACAAAAAATCGTTCGTTAAAAAATGTCATTACTGAACGATTTTAGACCATTAATAAACACTCGACGAAAATAGTATTAATGAATTATTCACTCTAAATAGTGTTTTAATGTGACTTGACCCAATTTGGTATTAGTGCGTTAAAGTAGCTATTACGAGACTAGTGAGTTAAAGTGGAGACTGGCAAACCCAGAATCAAAAAATCATTGATTCCTTCCATTATTAAATTTAATCGCACACAAAGCGCCTGTTAAATCAATAATCCCCCGTGTTTGGTTAATGACAAACAATTCCCTATCAGGCCCGCACCAAATTCTATTAAATAGTTGCAAGCACTGCCAACATAACAACATTCAGATTAGATTTATCGCACCAGCCATTTCCCAAACAATGGTCCCGAGATTCTCCCATAAAATTAAATTGAAACAGACTCGTTTTATTGACTTTGCTCTTAACTGAGGTTAATCCGATTCACAAAATCCGCGCGCAGTTTTAAAACCTTCACTGCAATTCCGCGTAATTACATCATCCGTCCGATGACCAATCCCAGTGCGTAAATCAATAAAATTAATATTCCTAATGAGCCTCAAGGTACTTGAGTTTTGCATAGCACTTCTGTTCCGTTGACATAAAAGGAAATGCGTACAGTAAAATTTGTACGATCCTGTCGCGATCCGTTAAAATGTAAAAATAAGTTTCCTATGATTTCGAGTTCATCAGCCGCGGTTAATTAATATTATCATTTATTTTTGAAAATTATTTCCGGTACACATAAATTCGTATTTTTAGGCGGGAATGCGGCACGGGAATGAATGGGACTGTGATTTGCCCCCGTGTTGCGATATTGACACTGCGCCGGAAATAATTCCATTTCTATTTAAAACTTTTTTTAGCCTTCCAATGGATTAAAACGATCGGCAAAGCGCTGAAATCAATTTCACTAGAGAACGGAGTTTCATCGGAATGAATAATCAATCAGAGGTCGACTATTTTGTTTTGCGTACAATGGGGGAATGACACAATGTGGCTATTAGGGGATGTGGGCCAGTGGACAATGACAATACCGGAAATCTTTTGAAAAGAACTGTAATTGTGGGTAGTATTGATTTTAACGAACGTGTTCGAGTCGGGTATTAAAATAGTTCAAATGTACTGGAAGTGGGTCAAAACAACAGTCTGGATTTAGCGGGAATAAGTCGAAGAAGCGCAGGAATTGGACCACTTTCGCTTCTTGGTTTTGGGAGGAAAATGGAAAACGGTCGTGTCAGGGTTATGTAAGGAGTCCAAAAAAATTGAAGAAATTTGATATTGGTGAATATCAATGGTGAATTATGTAATCGTAAAAATAAACAAAAATAAAGGATTTGAAATAATTCGAAAAATCCGAGAAATTAAAAAAAAAGTATTAAAAAAAATTACTACTTTTTAATTTACCAATTTGTAGAATTGTAGAAAAAAATCGAGCCAATTTAAAAAATTTTATTTAGAGTTACCAAATTTTGTGGAAATTGCCATCTTACCTATATTTGATTTTTAAATCTAACAAATTTCAAAATAATTAAAATAGCTTTAGAAATTTTCTACAATTTAGGCAAACCAAAATATTCTGTTATATCTCGAAATTTTGAAAAATTACCACAGTCCATTTTTTCTTAAAAACAATTGTCAAAGTGTTGTCTTGTTGGTTAAACGAGTCACTAGTTATTTTATGTGTATTAGGTTGGCAATGTAAAAAGTCAATTGTCAGTTGTACGTCATCCATTTTGTCGTAAACGCGCTTGCGCTACAAATTCTCCTTTTTTTCAAATTTAAAATTCAAAGTTTATATAAGTGGACGAAAACACGGTTCCGAAGAAAATTTTGGATCATCAAAGGGAAAAAAACGGTGAAGTTTATTTTACCAAATGTGTCAGATGCATCCAATTTACAGAACAAACAACGAATCAGTTGATGGGCCAACTTCGTTGTGACATCATCAGCACCATTCCAGCACACTGGCATTACGTTCAAGTTAGAGCCACAAAGGGACGAGTTCATAAATCCTACGAGGGTCATTCCAAAAGTTTTGAGATTAGAAGAAACAAGAAGGGTGGGAAGTTATCTGTTTTCATGACAATAACAGACGACTATTGGTGACTATACCACAAAAATTTCACTCACCCCTCTAACCCTTTAGTCTATAATAGAAGCGCGAATCAGTCATAAAAATGAAACTGACCAGAGAACATTTCTGGGCGATGATCCTGTACGACTTCAAAGTTGGCATAAAGGAGGAACGGTGCCTTGAAAAATGAAAAGGGGCATTTGGGGATGAAAGTCCTTCCAAAGCAACGGCTTACCGCTGGTATGGTGAATTTCGGCGCGGACGTGTAACATTGACGGATGAAGAAAGAAGCGGCCGACCTTCAACCGCAATTACGTTAATGAAAACGTTAATGCTGTGGAGGAACTAATAGTGAATAACCGTCGAATCGCTTGTTGCGAGATTCAGCACATCTTAAACATTAGATCGGCAGCGTTTTTTTTTGCACCAACATCTGCGAGTAAAAAAAATTGCATCGCGTTGGGTGCCACACCAGCTGAGGCAGGAGCAAAAGGACGCGCGCGTAGATCGGTGCTGCTACATGCCAGATCGCTTTGAAGATGGCACTTCCAATCGTGTATCAGAGATTATTACAGATGATAAAACCTGGGTATACACCTATGACCCCGAAACCGATCGTTTCAGTGTCCTGATGACGCGATGCAAGCATTCCAGGACGAAGTTAGCGCGCTACCCTAAGAGGCATGGGCTGGATGCTTAGGAATTGGTTCAAGCGCATGCACTCTTGCATAGAAGCTCAAAAAGCCTGTTTCGAAAAGCTGTAATAAACAGTTTTGATCTAACTTGTTCTGTTTTTTTTTAATCTCAAAATTTTTGGAATTACTCTCGTATAAAGGGTACATCGCAATCTTCCCATGTCTTTTCGCAAAGGCTAATTGGAAATCGTAAGTGACATGATTTCAGAAAAATTTTTGGCAGCATATCTTCAAAAGAAGACAGTGTGCGCATATCTATAGTGATAATGGCACAACCTTCGTCGGGACAAACAGAATGTTAGTAGATGAAGTACGAATGATGACACAAAGATCCAACGTTCAAGATGAAGATAAAGACGAACGGTTGGAACTCAACACCAGTTGCTCCTCAATTCGGGGGAATTTGGGAAGCTGGTGTCAAATCTATAAAGTACCATCTTAAGAGAATGATTGGATATTCAACACTAACTTACGAAGAACTAAGCACTTTAACAACGCAAATAGAGGCCTGCCTAAACTCGAATCTGTTGTACCCAATTGCTGTCTTAACTCCAGCAATCATTCTGATTGGTAAAGAGTTGATCACCCCACCAAGTCCAATATGTGACTAAGAAGATTGGAATTTATAGGAGTTGGTGCCGAAAATGAAACGATACTTTTGAAAAATTTGGTTATCGGAATATTTGGATTTGCTGCAGCAGCGCTACAAATGAAAAACAGAACAAGAACACATGAACAATGGAGATTTGGTTATCGTAAAAGAAGACAACATAAATCCCAGCAAGTGACCAATTTCAAGAATCAAAAAAGCGTATCCAGATGATGATGGAATTGTTCGGGTAGTGACTCTTGAAAAACCAGAAAAGACGACGATCAAACGAGCAATTGATAATTTAATTCCCCTCCCAAAAAAAAGGTGAGGAGAAGCAACCAAGAAAAACAGCATCTGTTCCCGTGGTGGCAAGTTTCTCGAGATCAGTGGTGGTAAATTTGACAAAGTCAAAACATCTCAAACCGTATTCTCAACCTCATGAGCTCAAAGACGCCACCGACAATTTGTAAGATCTTCAAGAATCGGAAACTCAAATTAAATAAGAACTTGATGAAGCCAACTAGAGGAACATCAGCCAACAACAAACGGAGTAGTACCTAGTAATTATAGAGGTTGTAGGTCTTTGGGTGGTACAAAAACTGATAAATTGTCCGAAAGTTTCAAAAATACCAAAGAGGAACACTAACAACGAGGCAATAGAGCTGCAACCACTGCGCCTGGACCATCAAGTCCCTACCAAAGATGCCGCCCCCCAAGATGTTTAACCATGAGTTAAACAGAAGATTTTTGGTAATCCATGAGGGCCAAGTAATTCGGAAAATGTCACAGCAGACCGGGTCACTTGGTCAGCGGTAACCAAACATACTGTTGTAACATAATTAGCATAATGTGAACAAATGGTTTAGAATCTCAGTAGTCAAATCAATTATAATTGCGTATATTATTGTGAATAGTTTTGGTAATAAATTTAGTATTGAACTTTTAACCCCGAGTTCGTTAATCACTTCTGTTTGATCATAACAGTGAAGTATTGCCCATGAGACGTGAGACTGCGTCTGTGATCGAACAATTGGATTTCTTGTCGTTTTGTACAAAATTTGTTTCAACTGCAGCTTTTCTGACATTCGAAAATTTCCAACCACTCGCCATAACCTCAAACTTGATCTAGGGAGATTTTAATATACGGGTGTTCCGAAACAACATGTTTTAGAGTGGTGCAGTTCGATCTTTGAAGGAATTTTGACATTGACAATTGTTGTCAACTTTTGGAAAACTTGATTCGTTAATTTAATGGACCCTAAGTTTGAATTTTGCTTTAAATTTTAGTTGTATTTATAAAAATACAAAATTTTTACATAAACGAAACATTTTAAAATTTTCGTTTTTAAAAGTTTTGAAAATAAATTTAACACTTCTTAGGTACGTCTATTTCAATATTGATTCTTTCTGTATCAATATTGATTGTACTCTTAGTCAACTTTTTTTTCCACTTATTGCTTTCGTATTGTCGGGAAAATCAAAGTGAAAATCTAGGAAATAAGTTTTTATGACATACCCACCCATTTTGTGATAGCTTTCAACGAGTTTAACGACTATTTGTTTATAACTTACGCTGTTTTTTGAGCCAAAAAAGCTTTTTTAATTCAATTACCACTTCGTCTTTTTTTGACTGTAAACAAAGTCGGAGCTTTTTAAGTAAAACCTCAAAATTTTATTGTTTTAAGATTAAAACAGCCAAGGTTACGAAAATTTATACATTTTGAAAAATGTTGCCTTGTATCAAAATGATTCTAAAACTTCTGCTTTTTGCTCTAAAATTTTAAAATTTAGTACTGTACATTTTAGTACAGAAAAATTTGTTTGTTTTAACAAAATCTACCATCTGTTTAATTTCATGTACTTATTTCTGTGACACCCTGTGTAGCCTGTAAATTTCACCGTTTTGGCATTAAAACTGTAAGAATTCTAGAAATTTATACATTTTGAAAAATTTTGGTTAGTTTTAAAGCAAAATATCCTAAAAATTTTGTTTGTTTTTCTAAAATAATGAAACTCGGCACACTTACTAAACAAGTTAAATCTGGTAAAATCTGTAAATTTTACTGTTTTAGCAGTAAAACTGCCAAAGTTACAAAACTTAGTAAAAAGTGGTGCAAACTTTTGGTCCCTTCAATATGAAAATTTCTAAAAATTCTGTTTTTTTGCTCCGAATCTTTTATTTATGCATACCTAGTCGAAAGTATCATAACTTCTAATTTTTAGTGTTTTGGGATTAAAACTGCATAACTTAAGGAATTTATTAGAAATAAGTGTAAATTTTGATTTGTATTCAAAAATGATGATTTCAAAATCAAAATTCCAAATGTAAACTTTTAAAAATTCTGTTCTTTACTCCCAAATTTGTGCACAGTAAATAATCGAGCCCAAAATAGTTTGTACAATCTGCGAATTTTATCGTTTCAAAATTACAGAAACTAAAAAAAAGAAGTAATGAAAAAAATAAAAATAACATGTTTCAGAAATGGAAAAATCAAATAAACAAATAATGAACCAAAAAGAATTGACGAAAACGAGGGAATTGAAATTGGGCATTAACTATTATTTGAAGGATTTACTACGAAATTTCTACCTGTATTTTAAGTCTGTTAAATATTAAAATTTTGGAGCAAGAAACAAAATTTGTAGAAATTTTCATTTTGAAGACGATCCAAAAATTTCTACCACTTTTTCTATCGTAAACCATCAAAAATTTAAAATTTTATTGTTTTCAACATATGTTTATCAACTGTGCAAAGATCCAAAATTTTAGAATAAAAACAGATCTTTTAGAACATTTCACTCTAAAACAAGCCAATATTTTGTAAAAATTTCTGTAATTTTGACAGTTTTAACCCCAAAGCACTGAAATTGGAGGTTTTACTATTTATCAATGGTTTATTAACTGTGCTCAATTACAACATTTTAGGCCAAAAGACGGAAGTTTTAGAAATTTTAGTTTTAAAGGCAAACCAAAAACGTTTTCCACTTTCAATTGGATTCCGTAACTCTGTCATTTTTAATACTATTACTATCATTAGTCAAATTTGAAGGTTTTTCTATTTTCGACTTATTTATCAATTGTACTAAATTTCTAAACTTTAGAGCATAAAACAGAATTGGTAAAGTTTGCAGGTTATAGATACTATTTTAGACTCCATTATTAACTGTGCTCAATTTCAAAATTTTGGAGCAAAGTACAGAATTTTTAGAAATTTTCATTTTGTAGTGGAAGCAAAATTTTTCGTTTTGTAACAGTAAAACTACTTTTGACCTATTTATCAACAGTAATAAATTTTAAAATTTTAGAGCATAAATCAGAATTTTTAGAACATTTCATTTTGATACAAAACAAAATTTTTCAAAATGTGTGAATTTCCGTAATTTTAATCCCAAAAAAGTCAAATTTTTCTATTTGACTATCAGCTGAGCTTAATTCCAAAATTTGGGAGCAAGAAACATAATTTTTAGAAATTTTTATTTTAATTACAAACCAAAATTGTCATTACATTCTAACTTTCGTAACACTGACAATTTTTAGTCTAAATCCTAATTCGAGGTTTTACTACTTAACAAATGTACTAAATTCCAAAATTTTAGAGCCAAAAGTAAATATTTAAAACATTTTACTTCAAAACAAACCACAATTGTTCAAAATTTTGTATAAATATCTGTAATTTTGACAGTTTTAGTCCCAAAAGAGTAAAATTTGCATATTATACTATTTTTGATTTGACTGTCAGCTAAGCTCAATTCCAAAATTTGGGAGAATGAAACAAAATTTTCAGAAGTTTTCAGTTTAAATTCAAACCAACATTTTCATGCATTTCTATTAAGCACCGTAACTTTGACAGCTTTTATCCTAACACAATAAAATTTAGAGTTTTTTTAATTTTAGATGTATTCATCAATTATGCTTAATTTCAAAATTTTAGGTCTACAAACAGAATTTTTAGAACTTTTTACTTTGAATCCAACCAAAATTTTTCTGTAATTTTGACAGTTTTAATCCTAAAATTAATTTAATTAATCCTAAAACGGTAAAATTCGCAAATTATACAAACTATTTTGAACTCGATTCTTAACTGTGCTCAAATTTGTAAACAAAGAACAGAATTTTTAGAAGTTTTCATTTGACGTTTACAATTCATGAGGCCAAAATAGTTATTTACAGTCGCGTGTGGTAATTTACATTTTACAGCGCGAAATCAGTTTAAAGCACGACGGCGTAGCCGGAGTGCTTTAATGATTGAGCGCTGTAAAATGGTTAACGCACAAGAGTTGTATTAAACTTTTTGGCCGAAAAACTTGAATTTAAATAATTGGGTTCTTCAAAATTCATGAGAACTGTCACATCTGACAATTGTAAATTGCATCATCTGTCAATTCTGTCAATTTTGTAGTTGGTGCACAAAAAGTACACAAGATGGCGCTCTATAAAAAATGTTTTAATATGACTTTAAAAATCGAAATATTGTCTTAATTGAGATATTAATTTAGGTAGATTCCACTTTGGTGATCAATCTTCATTATGGTAAAGTGATTTTAATTTATAATCGCATCTGAAGAGCAGACGATTTGGTCAATTTTTACCGCACGGCGTGTGTAAACGTCCAGGGCGCTTGTAAATATAATGTTTCCGAAGATGTCAATTGAATGTTAATTTGACGTTTACAATTCATGAGGCCAAAAAGTTTATTACATAATAACTGTTTTAGATTTATACTTTTAAAGTTTTGGTTTTCCCAAAAGTTTAGTTTAGACGAAATTTCAAAGAAATAAATTAAAAAATTGTAAAATTTTAAAACAAAAAATTATAATCAGTCCTTTCATTTTTACGAAGTTGTTAAATAAACTTAGATTTAAGAATCTTTGCAAAACTTCTATTGTTGCCCGATAAAAAGTTAGTTTTTGAAAACATTTTCAAAATTTTCAATTTTTTATTTTATCGGACAGTAAAAAGTTAATAAAGAAGTTTCTTCCTGTAAATAAGTCAACAATTTTTAGAAATTGTATAAAATGTTTTCTTAACATACAGGCTGTCCCAGAACTCGCGCCCCATAGAGCAAGGGAGGGTGCCGACAGCAATACAGAAAGTAAATTTCAAAACAAAAATTGACTAAGATTAATAGTATTCAAGAACTGAAAAAAATTTAACAACCAATCCCGAAAGCTTATTCGAGAAGTGGAGTAAAAGGCCATCCCAATTTCCTAGGCAACGAGAGTCTAATATTCATCTGACCAATGGATGATAGTATGTGTTCATAGTTATCAATTTTCAAATTCTGTTCAGCTTCAGGATTGGCTACAGTTTTTTGTCTTATCTCGGTAATTTTTTGAGTTAAAAAATTATAGTTTCGAAATTTTGGTTCAGAATTGTTGTCTCCATAAGCCCTTTTTCTCTGGGGCGCGAGTTCTGGGACACCTGTATAGATGAACCCGATTAAAGTGCGAAATTCGAAAAATTCAAACCCCAAAAATTTTGAAATAATAATAATAATGATGTAAATTTCCATCGCATTGTTGATATATGCAGGCTAGCCCAATTCCTTCCGGAATTCTCCAAAAAACGTACCCATTTCGCCGAATTCTCATTTGAGTCAACGACTCCCTCGTAAACATTGGACTCCATAATAGACTCCAAGTCCAAAGTATATTTTCGTCACTCCACACTCTCTCAAATTTTTCCGCACATAAAACGTGTCTCAATCCACAACAACCCCCTTCCCCCAATCGAAGTATTAATCGCCCATAAATCACCCCCCGTCCGTCGGCTCGCGCCAAACTCACCCCCTCCCGTTTTTTCAGCTGTCTCTCCATCTCCCTTCTCCTGAAAAGTTAAGTAAAGCTCAGTCTTAGTTCGGTTTCGTCCTAAGTAACATGTGCGCGTGGGTCCGCGGGTGTCTCAAGTGGTAGGTGTCAATTATTTTGATAAATCGCCGCGATTTGAAGAGTTTAGCGCAAAAATAGCCCGCTATTTACGGATATGAATGATAATACGATGAATGAAAATTCCTCGGTAAAATTAGACGGCTTCTGGCACTGTCCACTGGTAGATTTAAGTAGTTTGACGCGAAATTTAATGAGATAATGAGGTTTTTATGTTGGTGGATGTTGCATGTTTCCATTGCGGTCGGATTCTTGCGCACAGTTCGTTTATTGTTTGTACAATGTTTGTACTCTTGTTTCAGATTTACAAGCTTTAAATAAATGCGTGCCTAAAGTAGAAGCAAACGATTTCCGCTCACGTCTTCGATGGTCCGACTTGGATGTTAAGAGGAGTGCTTAAAGCTGGAAACAATGGATCTTGGTGCGTGGATTTTCGATTTAAGTTTGGCTTAAGATCATTTCAACGTGTTGGTTTTTTGCTCTGACAGATGCGTCATTCTTTTACTCGCTTGCTTTCCAGCAATCGCTATTTTTAGGTGGCAAGCTAACCTAAAAAATATTTCATTTCGATTATTGGGGTGTTATTTTTACGGCAGTTCGAGTGGTTTCGGGGCGAGGGGAAATGAACTAATCATAATTTGGTACTTCAAAGTTTTGATTCTGTGAAAACCGTTTCCAAAATGGGCTACATTTGTTTGTTTTTTTTAAATGAGATTTCGAACTTTTGAACTAATGATTTAGAGAATTTGTGAATATTCGAGATTTTTACTTTTTGACTTTTTAAAATTTAGGACTTACTAAGTATTTTCTAGAAAACTCAAACTTTGAGCCAAAACATCAAACAATTTTTTTTTATTTTATCTTATGAAAATTTTAAATAATTCGTACATTTTTCTAATACTCAATATTTCTGGTCACCGATTTTTTAATTTTGTTTTGTCCAATGAAATTTTGATCATGAAACTTATCGACTGCTTGAAACTACAAAATAAAAATATGTCATTTAGTATTTAGATCTTTTAAATATTCATATAGATAAACAAAATTTTTTCGTTATAAAATATTGAATTTTGAAAATTTTGAAATTTAATTTTTTGAGTTTCAAATTTTGATTTTACAAAGTTCACCTAGAAGGGGCCTCTAGTGGGCCAAACCATCAAAATATTTGTTTGGCTATTTAGAATGTTATATTTTGGAAAATTTTAGTTAATTTAAAGATTTTTCAAAAACGCTATTTTGATGAGATGCATATTCGTAAAATTTTTGAAATTTTAAATTCATGAATGTTTGATTCAAAAAAATTTCGAACTTATAATAGCTTGTAAAACTCAACTTTGACCGTTTGAATATTCGTAAAGATGAACTAAGGTCGAACCTTTCGAGTTTTGATTTTAGAAAAGTTCTTTAATATGGAATATTTCCAATATTTATTTTTTTTAAATTTTTTAATTTGAAAATTTCATTTTATGAAACACATTCTAGAAGTATCAAATTTTGCGTCTTAAATTAGATAATTTTTTAATGTACAATTTTATTTTTAAGTATTTTGAAAATTTATACTAATTTGGAGCATTTTCAAAAACTCAATTTTTTAACTGTTGCTATAAAACTTGAATTTCGCTTTTGCTAGTTACTAAATTTCAAAAACTTTAAACCCGTGGATTTTTTTGGTCCAATGAAATTTCGATCTTATAATTATTCGGGAAACTCGGGAAACTTGTGACTTGAAACTGTAACATTTAATATTTCGATCTTTTGAATATTGAATATTCGTAAAAATGAACTAAAATGTCAAAGATTTTTTTTAATTATTGTATTCAAAGCTTTAATTTTTGAAAATTTTGAATTTTATTTAAAATATTTGAGATTTTTATTTTTATATATTTTTATGTATCTTATAAAACCAAAAATTAAACTGAGCAACTTGAAAATTCGAACTTTTGACAAACAATTTTCCATTTTATTCTATGGATATTTATTTAAAAATATAAATTTAGGAGAATGAAACTTGTGTTCAAACATCGAAAATTTATCTTGTTTTTTATTTTTTTACACCAAAATTTCATTTTATAAAATAATCATTAGATATAATTAGGGATCTGCTAATAGTTCAAAACTTCTATTTAAATTTTAGTTTGTTCAGATTTTAAAACTTCACCACTTAAAGTTTCAATGGTGCGAAAATTTAATTTAATTTTGAGATTTCGACTTATTGACAATTTTGAAATTTCTATTTTATGACCAAAAAATTTATGACTTATGATCAACTAAACAGAGATTTTGCATTTCTGACAATTTTTACAAAACCAAAAATTGTTACAAATTTGGAAAATGTTCTAAAATTTTTAAAATTAACATCAAGCAGGTTAGTGTAGTTTTTGAAAAATTAATTCAAAAATAAGGAAAGAAATAATAACTACTTAACAATTTTTTGCGGCAAGCATTTTAAACGGATGAAGTAAGAATATAAAATCTTCAAAAATTCAGAAGAAAGATTATCCAGAAAATAAGTCAGTCAAATTGATAGATTTCTAAAATTTGAAAAACTTTTGAACTTTCTGAAGACTCGCAGAGAACAGGCTAGGTAATTTCACGCATCAAAAGCTGAAAGAAAAAACGGAAATTCAAAAATGGTCAAGAAAAAATAAAAATTTTGAAAATGTTGAAAAAATGGGCCAAAATCAAATTTTTAAAAATTTAAAATTCTAGAATGAAAAAATCAAAATGATAATTACAGAAAACTGCATTTTATTATTCAGAATGAATTTCAAAATTCGAAAATGACGTCAAAAACTTTAAATATTTATATCAAAGTGACCATATTTGATAAGAAAAATTAAAAAAAAACAAGTGAAACTTTAAAAATTCAAAAATCGTAGATATGTAACAACTTCAAAATTTGGAAAACTTAAAAATATTAGAATGAACTACGATTTCTGACAATTTTATGGGGCAAATAAAGAGAATAGTTTATCGAACGATTAAATTTTTTGAATTGGTTGTTAGGAAGAACAAAAATCACAATGTTTACATTTTGAGATTGAAAATTTGTGAAAACTAGTATTCTGTAAATTTTCGTTGTCAAAACAATTAAAACACAATTTGATAAAAAAAGTCTATTTTTTTAAGAAAAAAACTCAAATTTTAAAAATTAAATTCAAAATTTTGAAGACTGCAATATCAGAATAAACTAAATTTTTTGAAAATTTATGTTTCATGTTTTGTTTTAGGGATTGTCAGTTATTTCTCTCACGAACAAACTTCAAATTGAAAATAAGGTTCATAATAAATAAATAAATAAATAAATAAATAAATAAATAAATAAATAAAATGACAAATCGAGGACAATGAAAAAGTTTAAATAATCTTCTTCGTTAATCAAAAATTTAAAGAAACGGATGTAGAAGAATAAAAATCACGGTTTTTAGTTTTTGGGACTGAACATTTGTCAAATTGAGTTTAAATTTGCATAATTCAGTAAAACTTAATCCTGGGAAAATTATTTCTAGCCTCACTTCTTATTTCACCTTCAAAGATTAAAATACATTTTTCTAACGCAGCACAAGAAAAATAACAATAATCCGATTTTCGAAAATATCAATTCTATTAATATAATCCCAAGGTCAAGAAACGTTGACATTTTTCTACACTTTGGTCCATCGGAGCCGGATACCGATATCGAACTTCTAATTTTACATTCCAAACGAGCACAACCGAATTCCTCGTCTTCTCAGAACTAACCGCCAGTTAAACATAACCTATTTTTATTTGTTTGTTTACAATGGTCTGCTCTAATTCTTCTCCTAACACAACAATTCCTCTAAATCTCGTGAAATTTTATATCAAACCTGTGACCACTGGCGATTGGCTCGAGTCCAACTCATTCGTTTCGCCACAACTTTCGACACCTTTTCGTGTAAACTAATGAAGTTGTCGCTTTGCTGTTTTTATAAAATAAAGTATTATTTATTGGTCGATCGGAGCTTGGTAATGAATTATTCAAAACACTTCTTTTAATTGCGGTAGCGTCATCAACTGCAACAAACCACAGACTTGCCGCAACGTGCACACGTGTTTTGTGGGTCGAAATTACAAGCTGAACTAATAAATGATAGGTGAAATGGAATTTCAGCTAAAATTAAATGGCTGACAAATTTGAAGGATTTGTGGAAGATGACGAGGCGGGTTTATTTTTACGCCCTGTATGCGGAGGGAACACTTGTTTTTACATCGTACCATGAACCCTTCGTGCCCAGCGTACAAAAACCCATTGTCATCCAGTACATAAATATTTACGAGAAGTCGCATCTTGGAGTCATTGCTTAAAATTCCGGCGGGTTTATTGATTTCTTTTTTTTAACTTTAGGTTCCCATTGTTGAAATTCAAGTCGTTTTCGAATTTCCGAGAAATTGTTGTTAAATTTCGAATTTTTTCATGTTTCTTTCAAGTAGTAGATTTATCTATCTATTTGTTCAATTTTATAAAATTTGCAATCAATTAAAATAACAAACGGATAACGGATAACAAGAATTTCTTAAACTTTCTATGATTTAGTCTCTTCATTTGCCTTTTTACATTTTTAGGAATTTGAGATTTGTCTGCATATTTGAAAGTTTTCAAAATTTTAAATTTTTGAAATTTGAGTTCATTAAAAATTCAAAAGAAAGATTATCCAGAAAATAAGTCGGTCAAATTGGTAGATTTCTAAAATTCGAAAAACTTTTGATTTTTCTGAAGCGCAGGCTAGGTAATTTCACGCATCAAAAGTTAAAAGAAAAAACCACAATTCAAAACTGGTCAAAGAAAAATAAAAAATTTTAAATGGTCGAAAAAACGAACTAAAATCAAATTTTAAAAAATTTAAAATTCTAGAATGAAAAAATCAAAATGATAATTATAGAAAACTGCATTTTATTATACAGAATGAATTTCAAAATTTGAAAATCACGTCTAAAACTTTAAATATTTATATCAAAGTGGCCATATTTGATAAGAAAAATTTAAAAAGAAACATCTGAAATTATAAAAATTCAAAAATCGTAGATATGTAATACCTATCAAATTCAAAATTTTGAAAACTTTTAAATATTAAAATGAACAACAACTTCTGACAATTTTAAGGGGCAAATGAAGAGAATAAATTGTTAAAAGTTTAATTTTTTTTTTGATTTTGTTGTTAGAAACAACAAAAATCACAATGTTTATTTTTTGTGATTGAAAATTTGTGAAAACTAGTATTCTGTAAATTTTCGTTTTAAAAACGAACAAATTAAAACACAATTTGATTAAAAAAATCTACTCTTTTAAGAAAAAAACTTTCTAAAATAAACAGTTAAAAATCGATAAGAGGGATTGTCAGTTATTTCTCTGAAGAACAAACTTCAAATTGAAAATAAGGTTCATATTAAATCGAGGAGCATGAAAAAGTTTAAATAATCTTAAATAAAATTAAATAAATTTGCAATCAATTAAAATAACAAACGGATAACGGATAACAAGAATTTCTTAAACTTTCTATGATTTAGTCTCCTCATTTGCCTTTTTACATTGTCAGAAATTTTCGATCTGTCTGCATATTTGAAAGTTCTCAAAATTTTGAATTTTAAAAATTTGAGTCATTTTTCTTTTAGTCTTTGTTTTACTAATATTCGTTGACTTCTATAAGTTGCTCTTTACTTATCTTCAAAATATTCACATTTTTTTTTAATTTGTAGATTTCCAATTTTTGCAAGTTTTCAAAATTTCTATTATTTACCACAATTTTTTGTTCCCTAAATATTTGTAAATTTTGGATTTTTTGATTTTAAAATGTCAAAAAAGTTTTTAACTCTTACTTATTTGTAAATGTTTTTGAATTTCTTAAAATGTGTCAAAAAGTACATTTTTTTTACTCGAATTTAGTTTTTGTTATAGATTTTTTTTTTAATGAAAATTTTCAGAACTTCTTCTTTCCTATTGGCCAATTAAAAATTTGTTATTTTGAATGTCTGTAAAATTTACGTATTTAAAGTTAAATTGATTGGGCAAGTTAAAAGACACAATAAATTTGGCAAAATTTCTAATCTCAAAAAGTTAAATTTATAGTCAAATTGGTCAAAATTTGACAAAATTTCCAATCTCAAATAGTCAACCTTGTGATTTTGATTCTTCTAAAACCGTTTCTTTAAGTTTTCAAATAACAAAGAAATATTTAAACTTGTGATTTTCGAAATATAGTTTAGTCTGGTATTTGAATATTTTTAAAATTTTGGATTTCAGATTATTTACCACTTTTGAATTTTAAAAATTTTAAAAATTTAAGTTTTTCTCGTAGTTTTTCTTCCATAAATTTTCCTAAAATTTGACTTTCCTAGTCTTATTTTTACTACTGTAATTTATTTTATTTTAATTTCTAGATGTAATTTTTTTAAATTTTTTGAATTTTTTTTTCACCGAATTTTGATTTTATTTGTGATTCTTTTTTGATCGAAAATTTTGACATTTTAATTAAAACTTTACTTATTTGACGTCAATAGAATTTTGTTTTTCCAAATGAATTAACCTAATTATATTTTTTTCTACATAATAATTTTAACTTTTGTTACTTTTTTGACCTCTAATTATGCAGGAAACTTATTATTATGTATTGCAAACGGCATTTCAAATTTTGAACTTTATTTTTGATGAGAAAATAGAGTTCTCTTTATTTTCACTTAGATTTTTTCATTTTAGAATCTACTATTTGAAAGTTTTCAAAATTTCTGATTTTGCACCACTTTTGATTTTTTTGAAGGATTTGAATATTTATTGCACTGTTTTTTCTTTTAAATTTTATTTTGGAGTATTCTTAACAGGCTTTATTTTTGTTGGTAAAAATGTTTTTTCTTCAATTCTTATATTTAAAATTTTTCAAAATGTCTTAAAAAATAGATTTTTTTCTCCAATTTTACTTTTAATAATAATTTTTGTTTTTTTTTGTAATTGAACATTTTCGAAAATTTGATTCTTCTCAGCTTTTGTCTAAATTAAAAGTTAAATTTTTTATTTCGTTAAAATTTCAAATTTTCAAAATGTTCGAAATTTTAAGAAAATAAGAAATTAAGGCAGTTTAAATAATTTCAGTTTTATAAAAATTTTCACGGCAACGAAATTTTAAGTTATATTATTTAAGTTTATATCTAGCGATAATTTTCTAAATTCTATAAATATAAAAATAAAAAATAACAAATTTTGATGATTTAGCTCAAACTTTCATTCTCCTAAATTTGTATTTTTAAGCGAATGTTTATTGGACAAAAATTTTATAATGTCAAAGATCCCATAAGCTCAACATGGAAAATTTCTTTTCAAAAGTTTAAAATTTGAAGTTGGTGGGAAACTTAGACACTCTGGACAAGTTCAATTTCACGACTATTTGCGGAATAAAATTAAAAAAAAATATATCAGTTCAAAATTTAAAACTGTATATTTTTTAATTTTTCAAAATTTTGAGTAAAATTAGTACTTTTTATGTCGGAAACGAAATTCTGACTGAATTTTAACTCTTATTGCTCTTCAAAAATTTGCCTTTATTTTTAACCAGTATTGATATTTTTTGTTTGCTTTTAACCTGTATTGATATTTTTTGTTTGCTTTTTTCATTCAAAAATTCATTTTTTTCAAAATCATTAAACTTATGTTTTTACGCCAAGTTTAAAAAAAATTATTACGAGAATTATTTTTACAAAATTTTTGTAATTTTGAATTTTTCAATTTAACAGTTGAAGGCCAAATGTTAATAAAATATTTTTTTTGTACAAGCGTCGTAACGACCGCTCTTCCTTCCTACCTACCGACCATAAACCCATGGTCCCTCCGTGCCCGGCGTACAAAGCCCATTCTCACCCATCGGCATAAATAATTACCAAGAATCTCATCTCGCCCCAGCCGCTTAAAATGCGCCACCTCTCGCATCCTGTCGGATCTTTGACTTCCTCAACGTCTCGTCCCATCACTATTCCGGTCGCGTTCCATCTGGGCACTTTTACCATTCAACTTGTTTACAGATAACCCATCATACTTCTCAGTGCTGTCCGACGCACCCAAGAGGATGGGAACCACCGACAGCGAATCAAAGCCCTCTCGTCGCAGCGCCATCCGCGGCTTCCTGCGCTCTGTGAGCTCCAACTCTGCCGACTCCAACCAGGAGCTCCTCATCATGGGCGAGCCGCGGCTGTCCGACATCGCGCCGGACCTGGCGTTCAAGCACCGCTCCAACTCGCTGAAGAGCAAGGAGCATGGAGATGTCATGTACAATTTGGTGCCGACGGAGGAAGAGGACGCGCTCTCCGGAGATGAGGTTCAATGAAACGTTTTGGTGGCGCGTCTCTAACTGCCTCTTTTGCAGGTCTTTCTGTCGGAGACCGCCGCGACGTACTACAACTACTCCCCGGGGAAGGCGACGCAGAGGAGGCACTCCATTGGGACGTTCAGTCGGGCGTCGTTCAAGGAGGATTTCCCTCAAGCTGTGGTGCATGCGACCTCGGATGGAGAGCCGGTGTCGCCGCTGTTTGATGATCATTCGCTTCGGCATGGATCGTACCCCAGGAAGCGGTGTCCTCGCTGTACTCGCGGTGAGTAATCTTTCAATGGACTGTGATTTGATAATAGACAATGATGTCGTTGTGTCGTTTAAGATGGGGCATAATGAGTTCTTTGAAGACGGTGAGACAATGAGTGCTTGTTGGGGGGAACGAAGTTGTAAACAGAATGTGGGGGGTTTAGGGGGCTTTTATGGATGTGGGTTAACAAGAGTGAAAACTTGTCTGGTTGTTACAGAAAAAAATGTTTTATCTACGCAAACATTAAGTTTAGATCATTTTCTAAATTTTCGTATATTTGAAAATTTGAATCATCTCTTAAAGTGGTTTTTCTGCAAGAAATATTTTACATATTGTTGGTTTTTTGTTTGAGATTGTCAAAATATCGAATTTTTTTACTATTTTTCAAAATTTGAATAATTAGTTTTAAATTTGAATTAAAAAAAAGATAAGTTTTGGAAAATACAAATTTCGCATTCCTAATGTAAAGTTTTTATTGTTATTTTTTTATAATGTGAGATACTCAAGAAATACTCAAACTTTCATTTTCAATTTCAAAATAAATTATCGGAAAAAAGTTAAATGTAAATTAAATTAAATTTAAAGTTTTGTTTCAGTTTCATAAGATCAAAATTTTAAACTCAAAACTCAAAATCTTAAAAGTTCAAAAATTGTAAATCACTTTTCAAAAAATCAAAAAAATTTAGCTGATGAATCAATAAGGCAGCCCAGATGACTTTAATTTTAATTATGCAGTTATAAAAATCTCTATAGTTCAAAATTCGAAAGATGTCAAATTTATCTATTATAAAAAAATTCGATTTATTTAATTAGACTTCATTTTTTGCAATTTCAGAATTTTGAATTACAAAATTATTCTTGATTTTGAGTTTTACATTCATATTTTGACTTAAATAATGTACATTTTAAAGATTTTTTAAAATAAAACCCAAAAATTAATTTTTTTCCAGCGAAACAAAATTTACGATAATTTTGATTTTCTTAATTTTGCATTGTAAATGTTTGGAAGATTAAGAGCATTTTAATCTCCGGGATCTTCGGAAGATTTTTTTCTTAGTTGCAAGTTCTAAGTTTTGAATTTTGAATTCCGTTTGACAATTTTCAATTTTGGATTTTTTTAAATAGACTATTTTTTAATTTTAAAATTTCGAACTATAAAATTAATCTTGATTTTGAATATTACCTTTACATTTTGATTTATAAATACGTATATTTTAGACTTTTATTACTAAATACTCAAAAATCCCCTTTTGCAGCAAAACAAAATTTACGATTATTTTTTTCGTAATTTTGATTTCCATATTTTTGGATTCTAAATTTTTAGAAAATTTAAAGCAATTTAATCATGAGAAGTTTCGAAATTTCGATCATTCTGTTCTTATTTTCATACGTCTATTTCTATTTTTTTAAATTTTTGAATCCCACTTTGTAATTTATTCTAATGCTTAAATAAATATTTGCATTGTTGAAGAAATTAATTGTAGAATTTTACTGCCCTAATTTTTTTACGATCAGACTTTCGTTTATTAATGCAACTTTGACAATTTTTTGAAAATTTGATTCTAAAATTTTTCAGAATTTTTAAAGCGATTTTTGAAAACTGAACTAAAAAAAATTCTTTGGAATTTTTTCTATGCATACTTATTCTAAAATTTATTGCTAGGAATATTAAAAACAGGAGTGTTTCTAAGTGTTTTAAAACGACTTTGCTTATGCAATTTTTTTCTAAGGAAGCTATTAACGCATCTAATGCAGAAACAGTTTGTTAACGCACTCAAAACGAATGCAGTTCCTACACCAAATTAGTAAAAAGTGCTAAAATACTTTTGATTTAAAATCTTTAATTTTGAGTTTTCAAATTCACTTGTTTTTGTTTTTTTATTTTAAAATATTAGATTTTAATATTAGGCTCTATTTTTCGGTTTTCAAGATTTTCTATTTAAAATAAAAATTTGTTGCCTTTTTGAGTTTTACCTTTCTTACTATCAGAAATCGCATTTTTCTGTTGCAATTTTGACATTTATTTTTATTTTAAAGAATTAAAGCTCATTAATTTTATAGCAAATTTACAAAAAAAAAACATCTCTGAATGTCTATTAATATTTTTCAGTTATTTTGATTTCTTTATTTTGGCTTTCAAAATTTGATTTATTATTTTAATTTTATTTTAATATTTTTCAGTTATTGTTTTGACATCCACAATTTTTGTAAAATTTTAGTAAGTTTGAAGTTTTGATTTTTTCGTATTTTAAAGTTTTAAATTTTGGATGAACTTTTGAAAATTTTAATTTTTAACTTTAGTTTGAAGCTATTTTGAAAATGTCGAAATTTTTAACTTTTTTTTTTAATTTTAAACTGCAGACTTAATGCAGCCATTCACAAGTAGAAAGCTAATTGTTAATATTTAAGGTTTTTAATTATGTATTTAGTTTTTGCCAGTTTAAAATTTTTAGTTTTAGTGAGGATGTGTCTTTAAAATTTTAAAATTTTATAATTGATCTTAAGAGCCATTTTTATTATAAAATATCTCAAATTGCATTAGAATCATATAATTCTATATTCAAGAATAATACTAAAACAAGTTTCATTATCAAACTATTTTTAGTGACTTTCATTCTCACAACAAAATGCATACTGGAATGAGAAATCACTAAAAATCGTTTATTAATGAAAATTATGTTTCAACTTGGATGCTAGAAAGCTTTTTATTTACGAATCTTACATTTTTTTAATTTGTTTCAAATTTTTTTTGGTAATTTTCAATAATTGTCTAAAATACTCAAATATGAAAAGTGCCCTAATAAACTTTTTTTACAGAAAATACATTTCAAATTTCAAAAATTTGTCTTCCATAATATTTTTGTTAATTTTCAAAATGGTTTCAAAATATTTTTGGCTTCCAATGGGATTTTAAAACATCTGAAACACGAGAAGTGACTGGTATGAAAAGTTACAGAAAATCGGTTAATTATGACACATTTCAGCACGATTTTTGGTGTCAGAATGAAAGTCACCAAAAATTTAGTTCAAATTTTTTTTGGTAATTTTTAAAATTTAGAAGACTCAAACGTCAAAAGATCTTGCAAACATGTCCTAATGAACATTTTTTTCACAGAAAATACATTATTAAATGCAATTGTGACTATTTGAATGTAAAAATTTTCGTTGTTATTTTCAAAATGTATGTACTTTTGAGTGCCAAGGGGATTTTAAAACATTTGAAATTCGATTTTAAGTGACTTTTATTCTGACACCAAAAAGCGTGCTGGATTGTAAATTCACTAAAAATCGTTTAGGAATGGTTCATTTCAGCACGATTTTTGATATCAAAATGACAGACCTTTATTTTAATTTTTTTTGGTAATTTTTAAAATTTAGAACACTGAATGTCAAATACACACATAAGTGTACTAAAATGGCCGAATAAGCATTTTTTTCACAAAAAATACGTTTTCAAGTGTAATTTTGACTATTTGAATTTTGAAAAATTTGTCTCTCTATCTTGATTTTCAAAATTTTTTGTATTTCTAACCTCCAAACAGATATAAATTTAGCGAAACTGTCAAATTTTCGAAATTTCGAACTGGAAATCAAAATTTTAAATCTCAGTATCCAATATTAATTGTAATGTTAAATTTCTGGTTTGCCAGCAATTTGGCGCGAAATTTAAAATCTTGCTTCCCGCGTCTTTGTGGTGCCTTTTCCTTTGTTTCTCTATTCCTTCCACCTCTCCGGAAATGCACCTCTTCAGGAAACCGATCAATTGCCACAAGTAACGTTCTCCTCACTTCCGGCAGCCTTTATTGACTCCAATAACCCTCAATTGCCTTTTCAATTACCCAACTCAACTTCTTATTTGGCGCTGAAGACTTGGAGGATATCCGTATTCATCTTAAGTCTTCTCACGTCTTCGCCCCCACCTAATCAAACGTGAATCGATTGTCCATCGCCAGTACTAATCGATCAGTGATCAGTGAAGCGCCCATCCAAAGTAAGTCAAAATGGGGTAACTCAGGGTAGCGGCGCCATCTTGAATCCCGCGCGTGACATCCTGAGCACGTGCATCTTCCACGAAAGGAGCGCCGGAAGTCGGAATGGATGAATTAATTGCATACTGATTGCTGCATCTACATGTGACGATTCATATTCAGATTGTCAACATCACCGGCACAACAAAATCCAAACTTCCGTTGAAAGCTTTCGAAATTTGTTTAGTTTGGCGGTAAAAGCGGCGCAAATTGGGGGCTTTGCGAGGGCGGCAAGCGTGCACTAATCGGAATTAGGGAGGCTTTCGGGGGTGGGTAATGCAATTTTAGACGCGGGGGCAGAGTTTCACCGACAGACCGAATTCCACGAAAACAACATGTCGGGACAATTAGAGTCGCTTTTTTTGGTGTAATTGGAGACTGTAAGAAAATATTTTTAATGGCCGATCCGGGATTATCGAAAACGTGTTCCGAGCAGATCCCACAGAAGTTGACAAGTTAAGCACGTCTGGGATTAAATACCACTGTCCGGATTGATCACAGACATGCCAATTGAACGCCAGGAAAGCGGGAGTCGGTTTTTATCGAAAATTTTCAAGTAGATTCACTTCAAGTGGGCAAAGTGGCCGCGCTGGGAGCTGTTTCTACCTACATCTGGGCAGAGAAATCCTAAACTTCACAGGTCAAGGGAACATCTGGGGAACATCTTTTCTAAAATCATTGCTATTACTTGGAAGTCATTAGAGAGGCGGTGGCAGAATCAATAAACTTTTTCAATTTGGGAGGATGACAATGGAGACGAGGGTAAAATGGGTCTATTTTTATAGAGATCTTTTTTGCGGTGGGCTGAATCATGCGGTTATTTGGAGCAGTGTGAACAGTACTCGAGAAATTGGATATGATGGAGTGGATTTAGCTTTATTCGGGATGAGAATTTGATTCAGTGCACATTCGGGATAATGAGGTGGTGTCTCAAAAACTTATCTGATACAATTACACATAATTTTGTACTAAAATATTAAAATTGTGTGCTTTTTGTTTTAGATTTTGTTAAGTTATTGGCCAAGTTTAATTTTTTTTGGAGTTTTTTGAAAATCCTACTTTGTATGAACTTTTTAGAACTTTGATTGACATTGAGATTTCGAGATTTAGAAAGATTCCAAAATGTTATACAAATACGAAAGCACAGTTTTCGGCTGAAGAGCGAAAATTTTTCGTATATCTAGAAATTCTAGACTCAAAAATGTTTTTTTTTCTCGTGTTCTAAAATTTTTTAATTTGGTAGACTTTATAAACATCAACATTAAAACGTCTGAATAACGGAATTAAAAAAAAAATGATTTGAATTTTGTATTTGTTGTACAAATATAATTTTGATTTTTTGTTTAAAAATTCTGAAACTTAGTACATTTAATACTTATAATCACAGTAATAATTACACCACATGTCACATATTATTATTCACAATAAAACTGTAAAGTTTACTGTGTTTAAAAGATTTTTTTTAATTTGGGTTCGTTCCATAAATAAAAATTTTTAAAATTCTAACTTTTTTCAAAAATTCTGCGGATTTAGTTTAATTATCCGAGGCAATAATTCTAGCAAATTTTATTTCTTTCTCTGTAAAGTTTACTGTGTTTAAAAGATTTTTTTTAATTTGGGTTCGTTCCATAAATAAAAATTTTTAAAATTCTAACTTTTTTCAAAAATTCTGCGGATTTAGTTTAATTATCCGAGGCAATAATTCTAGCAAATTTTATTTCTTTAACTCTAAAACTGCCGAATTGATTGCGTTTAAAAAAAAGTTTCAATTTTGAATTTATTACTCCAAATGATAAATTGTAAAATTCTAACTCCTCGTTCGAACATTCCGTATTTTGGTACAATTAATACTTATATTCGAAGTAATAATTGTACCAAATTTCATTTCTTTAATTTTAAAACTGTCAAATGTGCGGCATTTTAAAGAAAAATTTTGAATTTTGGGTTCTCTCTGCAAATATAAAAAATTCTAAAATTCTAACTTTTTACTAGAAGATTTTGTTCTTTAATGAACTCAATGTGAATGTCGAAGGTAATAATTTCGTCAATTTTCATTTTATTAGCGTTACAATTGTCGAATTCACGGTATTCTAAAGAAAATTTTACATTTTGGGTTTTCTTCTACAAATGAAAAATTTTAAAATTCTAATTCTTTCTTCGAGGATTCTGTAGTTTGGTATATTCAATACTCAAATCCGAAGTAATAATTCTACTAATTTAATTTTTTTAACTTCAAAACTGTCAAATTTACGGCATTCTAAAGAAAATTTAGATTATTGGGTTCTCTGCAAATAAAAAATTCTAACATTCTAACTTTTCACTAGAAGGTTCTGTCCTTTAATGAACTCAATGTAAATGTCGAAAGTAATAATTTCGCTAATTTTCATTTCATTAGTGTTAAAATTGGCCAGTTTACGGTATTCTAAAGAAAATTTTGCCTTTTGGGTTTTGTTCTACAAATAAAAATTCTAAAATTCTAACTTCTCATTCAAAGATTCTGTAATTTGGTGGATTTATTAAACATATCCAAAATAATAATTCTATGAAATTTCATTTCTTAAACTTTAAAACTGTCAAACTTACGGCATTCTTAAGAAAATTTTGATATTTGGGTTCTTTCTGCAAATATAAAATTCCAACATTTTACTAGAAGATTGTGTCTTTTAACGAACTTAAAGTAAATGTCGTAAATAATAATTTCACAATTTTCATATCTTTAGCGTTAAAGTTGTCGAATTTACGGTATTCGCAAAAAAATTTTGCATTTTGAAATTTGCTCTACAAATGAAAATTTTAAAATTCTAACTTAACCTTCAAAGATTCTGTAATTTGATAGATTTAATATACATACGTATCCGAAGTAATAATTCTACAAAATTTCATTTATTTACAGTTAAAACTGTCAAATTTACAGCATTTAAAAAAAAATTGAATTTTGGGTTCTCTCTGCAAATATAAAAAATTCTAAAATTCTAACTTTTTACTAGAAGATTCTGTCCTTTAATGAACTCAATGTAAATGTCGAAAGTAATAATTTTCCCAATTTTCATTTCTTAAAATTGGCCAATTTACGGTATTCTAAAGAAAATTTTGCATTTTGGGTTTTGTTCTACAAATAAAAAATTCTAAAATTCTTCCCATTCAAAGATTCTGTTGTTTGGTAGATTTATTAAACATATCCCAAATAATAATTCTACAAAATTTCATTTATTTTCAGTTAAAGGTGTCAAATTTACTGATTTTTAAACAAAATTTTGAATTTTGAATTCGTTCTATAACCAAAAAATTCTAAGATTTTAACTTTTTGTTTGGAAATTCTCCACTTTCCTGAATATTATATACTTATCAAAGACAATAATTTTACCAAATTTACAGCATTCTAAAGAAAATTTTTGAATTTTGAGTTCGCTGCAAAAGAAGAATTTTAAAATTCTAACTTCTTACTCAAAGATTCTGTAATTTAGTAAACTCAATACACATATCCAAAGTAAAACTTTTCCCAATTTTCATTTCTTTAGCGTGAAAAGTACCAAATTTACTCAATTAAAAATAAAATTTTAAATTTTGGGTTTTATTTTTCAAATAAAAAATTCAAAAATTTTAACTTTTTATTCAAAGATTCTATAATTTAGTAGATTTAATGTACATATCCAAATAATAATTGTACAAAATTATATTTCTTTACAGTTAAAACTGGAGAATTTACTGCATTTCAAAGAAAATTTTAAATTTTGGATTCGTTCCAAAAATGAAAAATTCTAAAATTTTCATTCCTTCTTCGACGATTCTGTTGTTTAGTCTATTCAATACTCATATCTGAAGTAATAATTCTTCCAAATTTCATTTCTTTGACGTTAAGTAGAATTGAATTGTAGAATTGACTGTAATCAACAGAAATTTTAAATTTTCGGTACGGTTTACAAATGAAAAATTCTAATTCCATATCTAAAATCTAAAAATTCTGCCAAATTTTCAGATTCAGGTTTGCAGTTGTAATATTTGTAATATTCAGAGGTTCTAACATCCAGCACTACCAACCAAAAAAAATCCAAGGCCTCCTCCGTTTACACAATGAAATTAGACCCGCTCTCGCAAACCTGCGATCCCATATAAAAAAAATCCCTAAAACTCATAAACACGCGCCACTTTCGTTCCGTTACACATTTGGAAATCCCGCCGATAAAAAATCAGCTAAATATTTAGCGTGGCGCGTCTGCCAGACTCTAAATATTCCGTTGTTTAGATTGCTCTATGAATGTTAAAATGTATCCTTCTCTATTAGCAGTAATAACTGTTTGTGCAGATTGGATGAACCAGACCTTGACAAATAAACAACAAATCGTGTTCTGATTTAACTTCAGACCAGTCGGCATAAATCCACAAAATATTATTTTATTTTCGACGACTAATTTGTCTGGATGTGGTATTTTTCGAATAAATTTGTTGCGGCGGTCATACACGTGTGCAATGTGCAAGTAGGATTAGAGGCGTCGCGAGGCGGGCGGTGGGAAGGCGACGACAATGAAAAATGATGCTTTTATGAGATTCTTATCTTTTATCATCTTATCAAGGAAATCAGATTTTTTTCGTACCCAGTGTAGTGTCTATTGTTATTATTTTGTTATTGTCATTTTATTACAGGAATTACTTAATTGATTGAACGATTAGATTAGATTTTTTATCGAAATCGGAACACGTGAAGATGACGCAGCTTTGGTTTTGCTCGATTTTTATCAGCGAAATGATTTCATTCCGCTTTCGCAATATTAAAAAGTATAAACAAACATTTTTATATTTTTTGGACGAAAACAGACACGTGGCCAAATAATTTATAACCCGGTCCTTACATGTCAATTATAATTACACCAATTGAAAACCAGGATTTCAAAGAATATGAAAGATTTTTTACTTTAGTGGACTCTTATCTATAGCCTCTTGAAATCGTGGTTCAAAATTTTGGTAATTAAAGACGCTCTGAAATTGGGATACAAATTTCAAATTTTACTCTACCTACATTTTGATTTCATTTTTTGCAGTACGATCCTGTTTAGCTACATTAGTTTTTTGCTTCAATAGTAGTTTGCCCAATTTGTTAGTTTATACTTTGTAATTTTAATAAGACCACAAAATGTTTAAAACGTGCCTATAAATTAATTAAAATAAATCAATGAAAAGTCAAAATTTTATGTCTTATTTTGCGACTGTGAACTCTTAATTATTGCTAATAAAATAGCTATTTGTGTACCAAGGCCAAAAAGTGTTTCTTTTTTGGCCGAGCCTTTTTTTAATGGCTGAGGCGATAGCCGAGACCAGAAAGAAGGCGAGGGCAATTTAGCACTTTTTGGCTGTGATACACGCAAGATTTTTTAGGCGACATCATTAAATTTACAAAGTTAATTAAATTTTATTTATGATTTATTGATTTAATCAATTATAACAACTGAATAATTTATGAATCCTTCAGAAAAGTTTATATTTTTTTTATGTACATTTGCAGTTTCGGCATGTGTAGCTTCACAATTTTGTATGAATTAGGTTTGATGTGCCTTTTGATGTTGTTGCAGCAGCACTGCTAGACATGTTCATTTTCAATAATTCAACACGTCTTTGTTGCACTTTACAGCAGTTTGTCGATTTGATTTTACCCAAATAATTCTAAAATTGGAGGTAATATCGGTATCTTGATGTAATATGCAAAACTATGGATAGATGGCGCCACTATAGACCGGCCGAAAATGTTTGCGGCCAGAAAAGACTCACTTTTAAAAATTTCATTTTCAGTTTAAGTCGCCTAAAAAAACTTTTTTAGTTCTGTGAATTTTTGTTTTTTTAGTTCTTTCAATCAAATGTGCCCAAAAGTGGTCCGTAATATATTTTTTTTTAATTTGTCTAGAATTTTTATTTGCTTAAATAACAGCCACATTCGAATAGTTTTAAATCTTTTAAGACAGCACGCAAAAATTTTTCAAAATTCCACAAAATTTAAAAAAATACAAATTGGCGAATGACAAAATTAATTTCAAATTTCAACGAATTTGATCCTTTCCTACTGATTAGCGTTTTCTACATACGAGAATGACATTTTTTTAAATTATGTAAATATTCATAAAACTAAAAAAATAGAAATTTTCAAAAATGTTTCGAATCTTGCAAACTTTTTTAAAAACATTTCTTATTTTTGGTAAAGATTTTAAATTCAGTGAAGTTGGTTCTTTTCGTTTAAATGTGATTTCCAAAACACCAAAATTTTTCGATAATCTACCGAAGTAAAATAAATAAAAAAATTTGTAAATGGATAAAACAAAAACGTTAAACATTGCTCTGACACTTTTTAAAATTTTGACTTTGAAACAGTATAATAATTAAAATTACAAGGCTGGATCCGGAAATTCTGTGACAAATATTAATTATTTGTTTGTTCTGAAATAATTCTAAAAGATCAAACATTTTTTAAAAATTATTTTCATTTTTTTAATTTTTTTTAATCTCTAAGCAAAACTCAGATTTACTCTAAAGTTTGGGAATTGAAACAGCGCAAAGTATGACCAAAATGCAGGTCCGAACTACGAAATTTTAAATCCAAGACGAAAACGAAAATTTTTAAAATTCATGCAATTTATTTTTTTTTTTTGGTTTACAAAAATGTATTTTTAGTTTTATGAATGTTTCGAAAATTCTTCGTTTCTGGAGTTAAGAAAAGCATAAGATAAGATAAGAAAACAGCAAAAGTTCCCAAAACTGAAAGTTTTTCAACCCGAAAAAAATTTATTTGGGGTTTTTGAAAATTTATTTTTTTTATAACTCTGGATTTTTTGGAAAATTTTCTTATATGAAGCAAAACTATTAAAAAGTGACCACAAGTTGTTCAAACGGAATTTTTGTAAGAAATTTAAATTTTTAAAAAGATGACCCCGAATTTCGGTGGACCTCTGCTTTTTTGTGGCCCTCGCTTTTTCGTAACTTTCGATTTTTTAGGATATTTGCTTCAATTTTTTATTTTATAATTTAAAATTTTACAAAGGCCACACGACTTAATCCTGGCCTGTAAATTTTTTTATAACACCAATAAAAAGACAAATTTTTCTGAAAATATTTTTTAAGTTTTTGCAACTTTCTCACTAATTTGACCTCTTATTTGTACCCAAATAAACTACATTTTGGTAAAAAATAAAATAAAATATGCATGATTATTAAAAAAAATTCGTTTTTATTTTGGATTTAAAATTTTGTAATCCAGAGCTGTACTTTAGCTAGAGTTACACTGTTCTAAAGTCAAATTTGAGAAGTAAATCTTTATTTTTGAAATTTTTGTATTGACATTAAAACTTATAGTCGGAATTTTATAACTTTGGTTTAACCCCGCCCACATGAACAAATACGATTTGAATTTGTCGAATCAAGAAATGGCTAGCCTCCTTTACTCAACATAATCAAAAATTTGACGGCTCAACTGTCACACATGTCCAGAAGATTTACGGTTTTGGCAGAATTTAATTAATCGTGAAAGTTTCGTCGATTTTGATGCTGTTTCATCTTCTAATGTGTGGACATTTCTACCCCGACTTTTAGCAAATATCGACGAACTATCAAAATTTTGTGAAATTTTGAGTGAATCAGACTTCAAGCTAAAATTCAATTGGCCCAAAAGGTAGGCGGAATTAAAAAAAAGTTACAAAATTCTGACTATAATAAACAAAATGGAAAAAAATAGAAAAAGAGGTAGCTGTGATCATTTAGTGTGACGTCAGAAAAATCAAAGAATTAAAATTAAGCTCGGATTTAGTCGTATAATTTTGATTTCAATTACTATTTTCTAGTCAAAACTTTGTAGATTTGGTTCATTTAAAAAAAATCAATTTGTTTTACGTTAAACTTTTAACAAAGATCAGAAATATTATTAAAATAGTTTTACAGGATTCGAATGCGCTTATCTTCCATTTCTTTAAATAAAGCTTTTAATTTCGAAAAAAATTCGTTCTTTGCCAATTTGTTTTTTTTTAATTCTGAACTTTGAAAAGTGACGTTGTGCTGTTTTATTAAAAGAACCAAAACTATTAAAATGTCGCTGTTATTAAAAAAAAATGGGCTCACTTGGATGATTTTCAAAAATCTATTTATTTTAGTTCTGTAGAAAGAAATAAACAATCTAAATACCACGAAGTTAAAACTTCTATCAACAAAAAAATTGATTTGGTTTTTTCCTGACGTTTTAAAAATCTCATTTTTTGATAAATTTGTAGAATTTTTGTACACTGGATTTTAATAAATTTGCGTACACCCATTTTTTGCTGGATTGAGTTTGCCTTCATTTTGACACTGACAGATACAAAAATTAATCAAAATGCCAAAAATGATTGTGACAGCATTTGTTAGTTTGACAAAACCTAATCTAAGAAAACCAACATCCACATAGCCAAAAAATCATCAAAATCCTGCTACTTGATATTTTAAGTGTATGCAAATTTATTATTCTAGTGTGCTGTTGTAAGACAGAAAATTATAAATGGCGGATGATATTCAGTCACGTAAATAAAAATTGTAGTAGAAAACAAACAAAAATTTTATAAAAATTGTCAGAAATTTGAAATTCAAAAGAGGTGGCCTCCGGATTTTGGTGGATCTCTCCTTCTTGTGGCCCTCGCTTTTTCATGACTTTCAATGCCTTTTTTCTTACAGATTTTTTACATACTTTTTTATTGTGTGTACGTATGAAAAATCCTCACTTATTCTGCGCTTAAAAGAAGCAAAAATGTGAAATTTTCATAAAAAAATGTTTTCCTCTTTTGCTCTTCAGGGGGAGTGAATCCCCAATCTCAGCTCCCACAACAAGAATCTATAAAATCGTTTAGCTCCCCCAAATCTGTAGGGCACTTGTTCAATCGTTGCGCACGTCAGGATCTCTTTGACCGCCGCCGCCGCCCCCGCCGATCGATCCGCCGACCCAGTTCCATTTCAGCGAACTTCTCCTGTTTACATCCCGTTGAAAGATTTTAATTTCTATGTTAACGATCAGCGACGAAAAGCGTAAAATTTCCTTATCAAAAACAACGCGCCACATGAAAGCATTACGTGAAAAAACTCCAAACGTAAACTATACATCCGGCATAGTACAAGCTTCCTTCATCCGTTTATTTGAACTTTCATCCGGAATATTGAACCATGTGCCTTGTCATAATGTTTAATTTGTGACATTATAGTCACGTGCCGCGAGCGTTGTTAACATTAATATCAAAACGGACTAAAAATAGAAGAGGGCAACAACATGGATAATAAGCAGGTGCGAGATTTCTATTCTCAAATGTGAAAAGTGCACCTGCGGGCAAATAAGGGAAGAAAACTTGTTTGTCAACAGGGCGCAATTCCGCACTGATAGCTTTAATTAAGAAGAATTACGTTGTGATGAGAGATGTCTTGAGCGGATGTGGCAAAGGGGTGAAATTTAATTGACGAGACGAAAGACAAACGGATTCAGGTGGTGAGAAATGGGGGATTTTAGTCAAAGCGAAACTTGGAAGGGGCTAATTACAAGCGAAACTATCTTCAGGGCGATTATTATACACAGTGAGCAAAGCAAATAGAACTGTGAGGGTTTCAATTACAACTGAAACCGATTATTCTGATTTTGAGCTAAATGAAACAGCGAATTTTTCAAGAGAACGATTTTTAGGAAATTATTGATTTCTACTACTTTTATTTACTGGAATAACAGCCACATTTTAATAGTTTTCGGACAGCACAATGAACCCCAGGGCAAAACCTTTTTTTTATCGTTCATTTGATGAAATTTTTATTGTTTATTCCCGTTAAAGTTAAAAGCGAGAAATTTTTTAAAATAGTCTCAGCACAAAAATAAAAACCTACACATTTTTAATTAAATAAAATTTCATAAATTCTGGAAACTTCATTTAGTATTTATTTTAGATTTTATCGATTTAATCACAAACAGATTGCTAAAAAAATTAATCAAAAAGTTGTTTTTAAACAATTTTTTTGCTATAAAACACTATAATATCATCATCAAAGCTACAGCACCGGATCAGGAAATTCTAAGCCTATAACTAGTTAGCTACAGGGTGATTTTTTTAAAACGGCGGGCGTTGTAGAATTTTTATTTATGAACCGATTTCAAAAATTTAAAAAACAAATTAAATGGTTTTTAATTTACTATAAACTGGTGATTTTAAGATTTTTCTAAATGTCTTAGTATCTTTTGGGCGATACTCAACTTTCTTATTTTAAATTGACACTCATATTTTTTTTTCATAATTTAGAAGATATTAATTTTCTTGATTCAGAAATGTGTAATATGTTCTACTTCTTCCAAAAATATTTTTTAAAAAATTATCGAAATTGAAAAAAAATAAGCAATAAAAGTTAATAAAATCTATTGCATGGTGTCAAATAAAAGAATGCCGTTACTGAGACATTTAGAAAAATTTTAAAATTATCAGTTTATAGTAAATTAAAAACCATTTAATTTGCTTTTTAAATTTTTGAAATCGGTTCATAAATAAAAATTCTACAACGCCTGCCGTTTTAAAAAAATCACCCTGGATATTAACTGCATAAACAAGAAATTTTAAATCTTCTGTTGTTCTGACGTCATACTAAAAAGCCAAAACAATCTTTTTTAATTTTTAGTTTTTTTTTAATTTTTCTTTTTTTTTGTTCCAAAATTCAGAAAATCTTCTCAAATTTACGTAGAAAATTTGGATTCTGAAAAGTAAAGCTCTGGCCAAAATACAGGATTGCACTGCAAAATCCTAAATCCAAAATATTGCTATATTGTTTCAAATATTCTTAAAGAATATCATATACAGGGTGTCGCGCCCCAGAGAGCAAGACAGCAATACAGATGGTAAATTTCAAAACAAAAATTGATTAAGTTTAATAGTATTCGAGAAAAGATAAAAAATTATCAACCAATCCCGATTTTCAAATTCTGTTCAGCTATCGTTTTTTCTCGATTATTTTTTAAATTTTTGTTTCAAAATTTTGGTTTAGAAGTGTTGTCTCTATAAGTCATTTCTCTCTGGGGCGCGAGTTCTGGAAGACCTGTATACTCCAAATTGCGACTTCAAAATGTCATGGACTGGTTTACAGAAGCTTTGTTAAATCTTTAATTTTGATTAAATACTTAACATCATGTTAAAGTGACATGTGATTATTTTTCCGCTAATCATATGTCACCAATTAGTTAATTTCAATTAAATTATTGTGTAAATCGGCCCTATATGTAATAAATAACCAAAACTACAAGACCGTTTCAGGAAATATCGAGCCTAAAACTCAACGGCTCCATAAATATGAAATTTTTACTTTTGAATCTTCTATGTACTGACGTCATACTAAAAAGTACTTTTTTGCAATTTTTTTGTTTTTTTGAGCTAAAATTCTGAATAACTTTTTCTCAGCATAACTCTGAAAATTTGGAATTAAAACGATGTAACTCTGGCTAAAGTTTAGGACCGGACAAAAAAAATACTAAATCCAAAATTTAGCTATTTTGAGAAATATTATTTGTACGACTTTTTCCATTTTTTTTATTCGATTTTAATAGGCCAAAGAATCTAAAATATCCTCCGAAATTTTGACTTTAAAACATTATAACATTATCAAAAATACAGGACCGTATCACGAAATACTGAGCCTAAAATAAAACTAAAAAAACTTAATAATTTGAAAGCAAATTTCTATTATACATATAGTGGTGCAGTTCTAATTTTTGTTCTGTCATATTAAAAAGTCAGAGTGATGCCATTTTCGATTTATTCGATTTTTTTTTGGTTTTATCAAACTAATTTTGAGGGCTGTAAGTGCTCAAATTTTAAAATGTATTCTAAAGTTTTTACTATTTATTAGTGTTTATATTGTTATCTTACAGGTCCGTATTAGAAAATACTGAACCCGAAGTTTAGTTTGTGTAAAAGTCCAAATTAGAAAATGCAAATTTTTAGGAACTCTCGCTAAACCAAAAATTCTAAGATTTTGATTTTAGAACCTTGCAACCCTGGCTTCACTATAGGACCGGATCACAAAATACTGGGCCCAAAATTTGGTTAATGTAAAATTTCAATCACAATTCCACGTAAAACACATTCCTGAATAGTATAATTTTGAATATTATTCTGTATTTTTACGTTTGTTAAAATTTTTGATATTTCAATTTACAAATATTGTTGCGACGTCACAGAGCTAAATCACAGTATATTTTTTAAACTTTGTAATCCAAACTTTTGACTTTAAATCCTTATATAATTAATCAAAATTACAGGGTCATATCAAGAAATACTGCAACTAAAATGTAACTCATAAGTACTCACAATTCCATCAAAAACTAATTATTGAAGCTGTCACTCGTGTAAAAGTCCAAATTAGAAAATGCAAGTTTTTAGGAACTCTCGCTAAACCAAAAATTCTAAGATTTTGGTTTTAGAACCTTGCAACACTGGCTTAACTACAGAACCGGACTACAAAATAATGGGCCCAAAATGTGATTTGTGTACAATTTAATTGCAACTTCACTCTCAAAATGTGTCAGACGAGCATAATTTTAAAAGTTCTGACTTTGATTTTTCAATTTCATATTTTGTTTGTGACGTCACTGCGAAATCAGCCATCTGGAATATATATTTATTTTATTTTGTCAAAATTTAGTTTAGAGGTTGTAAGATTTTAAAATTTTTTATATAGTTTTGACCTTAAAACAGAATATCTAATTAAAATAACAGGACCGTAACAGGAAATAATGAAGCTAATATACAGGGTGTCCCAGAACTCTTGATCCAGAGAGCAAGGGAGGGTGCGGACAGCAATATAGAAGATAAATTTCAAAACAAAAAATTGAGGTGGAGTAAAAGGCAAGAGTGTAAAGTTCATCTGACCAATGGATGACAGTATGTGTCCACAGTTACCGATTTTCAAATTCTGTTCAGTTTCCTGATTGGCTACCGTTTTTCGTTTTACTCGTTAATTTTTTGAGGTAGAAAATGTTTGCTTCGAAATTTTGGTTTAGAATTGTTGCCTCCATAACCCCTTTCTCTCTGGGCATGAGTTCTTGGACAGCTTGTATACGTAAGACGTAAAATGATCAATTTAACAAAAGAAAGCTTTTTTGAAAATTTTCGAGTTTAGTCGACATTGAAATAAAAATTTCTTAAAATCTTCTCATTGTTCATTTAATTGGTGTTTAATAAAGAAATCAAAAGCATTAAATCCTGCAAATTGCAAGACAATTTCCCGGAAAATAATAAATTAAAAGAAATTGATCTTTCTTTCTTCGGTTGCAGTTACAATTCTGTAATTACTCGCCATAATAGAAAAATCAGAGATAGTAAATCCTGAAAGTTTCAAACTGATAACAAAGAATGAGCGAATTATAAAAAATTTCAGAATTTTTTTGTATCATAAAATACTTTTTTTAACATTCTTTCTCCACAGCTAGAACTTTGTAATTTAGTGTGCTTAATGCAAAAATTCGTAGTTCTTAATATTAAAAATATATAAAAAATAATGTACGTATAAAAAAGTATATAAGTCGAAAAATGACCAATTTATGCATCTTTAAAGAGTTTTAAAAAATAGTTTTTCGTTTTAAAATTTTTTTCGTTGTTGATATAATTCTATGTCATTTTGGGTGTTAAATAAAAAGACCAAAAGTAGCAAATCTTCGAAATTTGAGGGCAAAGATGAGGAAAATAATTAGAATTTCTAGAATTGATGGAAACCATTTTTTGAATGAAAATTTTTCGTTGGTCTCAAAATAAAAGTTCTTAAAATTCTCTCAAAGCACTTTCATTGCTTAAATTTAACATTTAAAAAAAACAAAAATTATTACTTCTGAAAATATCAGTTCAATAAAACGTAAAATAAGAAACTTATAAAGATTTTGGAAAAGTTTAATTTTATTGAATTTTCTCAAGAATTTCACGACAATAATTTCTTGAACTTTTCCGCTTAGTTGTAACTATGTAATTTAGTATAGAAAAAATTCTAGTTTATCGATAATACTGAAATCGAGGAGAATAATGTGAGAAGTAATTATAATTTCTAGTAATGGATAAAAACATTTCGTTGGTCTCAAAAAAACAAAAATTCTTAAATTTTTTCACAGCATCTAGAATTCTCTTTAGCCTGCCTAAGAAAGAACTTTTTTTTTCAATAAATCCTGTTTTTGGCTACTACTGAAAATAGTATATTCGGCAATGAGTGTGAAATGACCCATATTCTGCACGAGTAGATGGTTTGCTCCCCGAGTCCAGAATATCCGTTCCAAATGTGTTAGCGACCATAATTTTTCTACAGCCAACGATAAAACCTCACAAACAAATTGACAATTGACTATCATTTTTACTGACATTTGGTAACTATGAAAAGAAACCGATCTATTAGGAGATCCAAAAATTGCAAATGATTTTGTTAATTCTGACTCTACGGCTCTTTAGCAAATCCGATATCAATTTCATTCAAGCTATAATAAAAAAACTTCTCATCGATTTCCCAAACAATTAAATGAAGAAATAACACATAAAAATATTCTGCTTTGCCTCCATAATTTTGAAATTCTCGTACCAATGGTCTACGAAACTTTAGTTCAGAATTTTTCTTTTTCTCTCTGGGTCACGAGTTCTGGGACACTCTGTATAACTCATGAATTTATTTGCAGTTTTCCAACCAAAATTTTTCAATTGTTTTGAAGTCATACTAAAAAGTTACATTTGTCAATTTGATTATTGTTTCGCACAAATATAATTTTGAGCAGTATAAATAAAAACTTTGATCAAAATAGCAGACCCAGATTAGACTATCTTGAACCTAATTGTAATTCTATCGTAAAAGTTTAATAAAAAAATCAATTTTACAAAAAAAAACTCAAAATTCTAATTTGATCTAAATTTGTAATATATTTGCGATTTCGATATTTGATATTGCGACTTGAAATTAGTGTATTAGTTACAACACAGGACCTGATTGCAAAATATTGTGCCCAAACTAGTCTAACAACTGTTACTCTAAAATTTTGACTTTAAATTAGAAATGTTGCGAATTATTTATGAAATGACGATAAACTGAAGTAAAAAATCTAAAAAATTGCTGACAGGGCCGGAAAACTGAACTTTTGAGTACTCGTGTACGTGTAAAAACTGCAGGTCCGCATTAGAACATTTCGCCTTCCAACCTCCTGAAACCGCATCTGTTGTCTTTTCGTTTCCACCTCGCCCCAAAGCAACCGGAAGCTTGCCACGTGTTCCACACTTGCCTCAAGTCATTGTCATGATCAGCACAGATTCACTTATCACCGATGACGAAACGAATCGTTAACTTGTCACATCTCTTTTTATCTAATCTCGCTTTTTACGATAATCGCCCCCAATGAATAAACATTAGGAATCTCTTTCAAGTCAAAGACGCCGCTCGAATTTGTTATTCAAAATAAATTCGAAACGAGGTAATTTGTATGGAGGGCTTTTTTAAAGGTTGGACGGAAGAAGAGCGTCTCGACGCTACATTTCCGGCGTCTAAGAGTTAACAAATGACTTTGACGAGGCTATTATGATACGGATTTCGTTTCCTTCGAGCGGAACTCGCTTTCTATTTAATTAGCTGTTGTAAATTTATTTATGGGAAGGTGAGGGTGACACAATGTGGAAAATGAAGACATCGCGGATTTAACTAACACATTGTGGATGAAGCGAAAATACTCCTCTTAGCCATAATAATTCGAGATTTCTCTCCTTCAGTCTGTCGCCGAGCTCAAATCGTCTTTTTTCCACGATGACAAGCTGCAGAAGTGTCGCCAAAATAGCACATTTGTTTGACAGCGTTTTTCATTCATGGAAAACATCAAATCTGCTAATCATCCTTTTATGACTGCTCTCGCGTAAATATTTAAACATGGCGCACACAGCAGCTCTTTTTTTTTCGTATAAACAAAAAATTCGTTTCCGATGACACAAAATGCGTGGCGTTAGTCATCTCATTGGAACCTTGAGGTTGAATTTGATATTTTGATGGACTCGTGGAGAATAATAAGTGGGTACAGTGACCGGATTAAAAAACGGACTTTTGAAGAGTAATGGTCAGAATTTATTAGAGTATATTTCTGTCAAGATACAGCAATTTGGGTTGTTTATAGACGGAGTTCGTTGGTTTCGAGGCAAAAAGAGGCCAGGGCTCGACGTGAGAATTATTAGAATAAATAGCATAATAAATAATGGGGATATAATCGGGACGGTATTCCAGGGATTAGCTAGTTTTATAGACGAAAGTGTGGATTTGAAGTCATTAAAAGTTTCGTTTTTCCGATTATAGGTCAACTAATAAATATATTTTTTTACTGAGAAATTAAATTTCACACTAAAGTGTAGAAAGAAACGCGTTTTTTGGGTTGCCTATTTTAGGCTTAATATTTACTGAGGGTTAGAAATACGTTTAAAATACAGACCTTGTATTGTTTTATTAAATTTCAAGCCAATAGCCCAAAAAAAATTTTCAAAAAAATGTCGTTTTTTGGTAAAAATAAATAATTTTCAAAATTTTTCTTACCGCAGATTTAACTATGACTTAATTAAAGAAATCGGAACAAGTCAATCTTGAAAATTTCAAATTCATGACACAAGAATTAATTGTAAGTTAAAAAAGAAAAAGTCGATTTGAAAAAAGTATAAAACTTTGTAATTTAGTGCTTTTAATAAAAATTAGCTGTAAAAAGATAATCAGGCCTAAAAGTTTCAAATTGATAATTCGGAAATTAAATATATACAGGGTGATTTTTTTAAAACGGCAGGCGTTGTAGAATTTTTATTTATGAACCGATTTCAAAAATTTAAAAAACAAATTAAATGGTTTTTAATTTACTATAAACTGATGATTTTAAAATTTTTCTAAATGTATGTTAGTATCTTTTGGGCGATACTCAACTTTCTTATTTTAAATTGGAACCCTTTTTTTTTCATAATTTGGAAGATATTAATTTTCTTGATTCAGAAATGTGTAATATGTTCTACTTTTAACCAAAAATATTTTTTAAAAAATTATCAAAATTGAAAAAAAATAAGCAATAAAAGTTAATAAAATATAGGTGCATGGTGTTAAATAAAAGAATGCCGTTATTGTAATGTCAAAAAGCAGCAAATAACAGAAAGGATCGGCATTTTTTTTGAAATTATTAATAACAAATGACAATAATAATTACAAATCAGAAAAAACAACTACCTAATTTAATTAAAATACTGTTGAAACGCCATCCCCTTTTTTTCATTGCCCAATTGACACCTACGAGAAATGCATTAAGCATTGTAAGGTGTAGCCCCATCTTGTTGAAAGAAAACTTGTTCTGTCTGTTATTTGCTGTTTTTTGACATTACAATAACGATATTGTGTTATTTGACACCACGCACCTAAGATTTTATTAACTTTTATTGCCTACATTTTTTAATTTTTGATTTTTTTTTTAATATTTTTTGTAAAAGAAGAACATATTACACATTTCTGAATCAAGCAAATACTAAGACATTTAGAAAAATTTTAAAATCATCAGTTTATAGGAAATTTAAAACCATTTAATCTGTTTTTAAAATTTTTGAAATCGGTTCATAAATAAAAATTCTACAACGCCTGCCGTTTTTAAAAAATCACCCTGTATCTACTAAGGTACAGGAGCAAATTTTCTTTTTTAGAACTCGTGATAAAATTACCTTAATTTTTTTCTGCGTGGATAAAATTCTGTAATTTATTGAGTTTAGGAAAGAAATCAAAATTGTTAAATATCGAAAATTTCAAGACAATTTCCTGAAAAATTATAAATTTTTAGAAAATTTAAAATAGGTTTTTTCGTGGATCTCAAAATACAAAATTCCAGTTTTGTAAACTAGTGCGCATAATGAAGAAATCAGAGATACTAAATACTGAAAATTTTAAGCCAAATTTTGTCAATTATTGTTTTTAATTTCAAATTATTTTTTTAAACATTCTAGAAGTGGAGTAAAAGACCATCCCAATTTCCTAGGCAACGAGAGTGTAATGTTTGTCTACCCAATGGGTGAAAGTATGTGTTCATAGTTACCGATTTTAAAATTCTGTTCAGCTTCGGGATTGGCTACCGTTTTTTCGTCTTATCTCAATTATTTTTCGAGTTAAAAAATGTTAGTTTCGAAATTTTGTTTAGAAGTTCTTGGACAGCCTGTATACGTAAGACGTAAAATGATAAATTTAACAAAAGAAAACTTTTTTGAAAATTTTCGACTTTAGCCGACATGAAATAAAAATTTCTTAAAATGTTCTCATTGAATTGAAATTGAATTTTTTTCTTCGGCTGCAGTTACAATTCTGTAATTATTTGCCATAATAAAAAAATCAGAGATGGTAAATCCTGAATGTTTCAAATTGATAACACGAAAAATGAGCGAATTATAAAAATTTTCACAATTTTTTTTCTTAAAATACTTTTTTAACATTCTTTCTCCACAGCTAGAACTTTGTAATTAGTGTGCTTAATACAGAAATTCGTAGTTATTAATTTTGAAAATATATAAAAAATAATGTATGTATAAAATAGTTATTTGTGTACCAAGACCAAAAAGTGTTTCTTTTTAGGCCGGGCCTTTTTTTAATGGCCGAGGCCAGAAAGAAGGCAAGGGCAAAATGGCACTTTTTCGCCTTGATCCACACAAGATTTTTTAGGCGAAATCATTAAATGTACAAGTTAATTAATTTTTATTTATGATTTGTTGATCTAATCATTTATAACAACTGAATAATTGTAAATATTTATGAATCCTTCAGAAAAGTAATTTTTTTTTCATTTACGTTTGCAGTTTCGGCATGTGTAGCTTCACAATTTGTATGAATTAGGTTTGATGTGTTTTTTGATGTTGTTGCAACAGCATTGCTTAACATGTTCATTTGCAATAATTCAACACGACTTTGTTGCACTTTACAACAGTTTGTCGATTAGATTTTACCCAAATAATTATAAAATTGGAGGTACTATCGGTATCTTGATGTAATATGCAAAACTATGGATAGATGGCGCCACCGTAGATCGGCCAAAATGTTTGCGGCCAGAAAAGACTTATTTTAGGCCGCTTTTAAGGCCTAAAAATTCCATCTTCAGTTTAAATCGCCTAAAAAAAGTATTTAAGACGAAAAATGACCAATTTATGCATCTTTAAAGTTTAAAAAAATAGTTTTTCGTTTTAAATTTTTTTCGTTGTTGATATTATTCTGTCATTTTGCGTTAATTTTGTGTTAAATAAAAAGACCAAAAGTAGCAAATCCTAGAAATTGGAGGGCAAAGATGAGGAAAATAATTAGAATTCCCGATGGAAACCATTTTTTGAATGCAAATAAAAGTTCTTAAAATTCTCTCAAAGCACTTTCATTGCTTACATTTAACATGCTTAATAAAAAAAAAATACTTCTGAAAATATCAGTTCAATAAAACGTAAAATAAGAAACTTGTAGAAATTTTGGAAGTTTAATTTTATTGAATTTTCTCATGAATTACACGACAAAAAATTTTTGAACTTTTCCGCTGAAGTTAGAATTATGTAATTTAGTGTAGAAAAAATTCTAGTTTTTCGATGATCTGAAATCGAGAAGAGTGATAAGGGAAGTAATTATAATTTCTAGAAATAGATAAAAACATTTCGTTGGCCTAAAAAAAACAAAAATTCTTAAATTTTAGCTAAATTTAGCTTGCCTGATGAAGAAAAAGTTTCTTAAAATAAATCCGGTTTTTGGCTACTAGTGAAAATAGTATATACAGGGTGAGTCAAGCTTGCGTAGTCCTTCTGTGACGCTTTGAAAAGATTCATGTACATGTATGAATAAAATGCATATCTTAAAATATACCTTCAGTTGTCAGAAGTGGACTATTTTTGCAGGGCCGCGTTCAACTTTTTTTTTTAAATGCAACCTACCACTTTTTGTGAAGGATTTTTATTAGTTATTTAGTAAGTTATTTAAAACTATCAACTTTTAAATTTTGTTGTCAAGTTATGATTTTTTTTCCGAAAATTGTTGAAATTGCAGTGTCTGATTTAAAAATTGACAGCATCATTGTCTTTCGAGATATTAAGATAAAACTTGACATGTTTAATAACTAAACTATGCTTTTTCTCTTGATTTGATCTGAAATTAATTTTATGCTTAAATGTAAAAAATAGAGGATTTTAATTTTTAGGGTTTTGCACTAACCTATTAACTATTAAAGAGATCCGATCTATTAGGAGATCCAAAAATTGCAAATGATATTGTTAATTCTGACTCTACGCCTCTTTAGCAAATCCGCGATAAATTTAATTCAAGCAATAATAAAAAAACTTTTCATCGATTTTCCAAACAATCAAATGAAGAAATAACACATAAAGATATTCTGCTTTGCCTCCATAATTTTGAAATTCTTGTACCAATGGTCTACGAAATTCACACTCGACATCTCGAATAAAATACACAATTCCACGCAATTAAATCTGAAAACCATCAAACATTTCCATCACCATAAACAAATCCGTTTATAGCAAAATTACCATTTCGGTCCATCATAAATGCGTCTATCTAACGAGATAAACAAAGCTTCTCCTAATATTTACGAAATTTCCTGCAAACTCGGTATCAAACCCAGTTTAATCTTGACTCATATTTAAATTTTCTCGGAAGCGGTTGTTTATCATTATTTACATTCAAGTTATCGTTGTTGGTTATTGGCCGATTTACATACAAACACTTGTTATACAACTTTTTTAAGTTTTCGATCCGTTTAATCTCGCCCGTGACGAATTTATACCTTTTAATCCGTGATTATAAAAAAAATACGCGATAAGATAATGGAGCAAACAAATCCAGGGTGTCAATAAAACTCCCCGAATTTTGTTAAGTCTATAGACTAAGTCAATAGAATAAGCAAGCGGAGTTATCATTATCACTGTTAAAACTTCGCCATTTTCCCCTTTTTCGAGATAAGAAAATGAAGATAAGAATCACATAAATAAAAGACAAAACGTCCCGTAACCGGATGCACCAGAGGTTATCACTCTCCTTCACCCCCAATCTTCCTCCCCCGTCTCTCTTCTTCAGCTACTTCTTATTCCCGTCAGTGAAGAAAACCGCAACTTTCCACTGACGCACGCCAACCGTCTATTGTTTCCCAAGTGAAGAAACAACGAAAATACGTCAGTGGTGACTGGATTATGCACTTGTGCACAGAACAAATGCTTCGTTTCCATTAATACCACTTTGACTTATCGTTATCTCGGCGGGAATTTCCTCGACTTGTATTCATTCGAGACAGATCATTGAGTGTGACAGTAACAAAATGTGTGTGGGGTTGTGAAGGGGAAAATGAGAGACGAGAACGACGAATCGGATCGTGTCGGGGAGTATGAGGTGTTTGTGGCGAAGGGTGAGTGGAAATGAGAAATTGTTGGGCTCGGGTTGCTTGTTATTACCTTTATTAGTTAGGGTTGATTATGTGCGAGGGTTATTTTTAGTTTGGGGGCGGTGAAACGGGGCTGTGGGGCAAAGTTTGGGGGAAAAGTTGCAGTTTTTACATTTTAATGTGGTTTTTCGTCTTCTCTTCTTTGTTTTCTTGGTATCTCTTTATTTGTTCTTTCTTGTTTTGGTCCTCAGAGTTTTTCCTATTCTTATATTTCGGATTATTTGGCTTCCACATTCTTTTAATTTAAATTCTTTGTTTCTCCTCCTTTTGTTTGCTCTATTTTCTTTTTTAATCTTAGTTCATTGTGGTTTTCTGTTGTTCATGCCACTTTTTATTCTATACTTTTTTTGTCTTTCACTGTGTTTTCTGTTTTTTTTTCTCTTTTTTGAGTCAGTTGTGTCAGTATATTTTTCCTCTTTTAAAAAAATCGTTTACCCTTTGATTTGCTTCGTTTTTTCGTAAAATTTCCGATATTCTATCAATGGAAAATCTGTTGAACTTTCGTCAATCCAATTGTTACAACTTTTTTACTCTTTTGTTGCTTGTGTACTTAGTTTTGATTCTTCTTCTTCTTTTTATTTTTTCTTCCTCTTTTTCATTTTCTTCTACTTTATTTTACATTTTTTCTTTTTTTTCTGTTTTCCGACCAAGTTTCATCTTATCGCCTGCATTAAGAAATTTGTGGCTATTTTAAATTCTTCTAGTTCTTTTAGATTGAAATTTCAAAATCTTTTCAGATTCTTTCTTGAGATTATTATTTTAGCGAATCTCTTTAACTTATTTCTTTAGTTTTGCTCTTTAGCTGCTCTTTTTAAATTTTCTTTATTTATATTACTCAGTTGTTTCTTTATATTCTCTTCTGTTCCTTTTGTTTATTTTTTACACTCTTGTCCGTCTTTTCTTGAGATTTTTTTAGCTATTTTTTTTAATTCTTTTATCTTGTTATATTTACTCCGCAGATTCGATCATGAATTTTTTTCTTTACTTGCAATTTTCAGCTTTTCCCATTACAATTCCACTTTAACTGTTCATTTAAATTTTTGCCTTTAGATTTTGACATCAGATTCTTTTTGTTTTTGTTATTTGTTTATCTTCCTTCTTTAGTTTTGCTTTCTAGTTATTTCTTTATTTTCTTTCTTTAAATCTGATTTGCTGATTATGTTTTTAACTGTTTATATGCTTTCAGATTCTTCTTCTGAATTATTTCTTTAGTTGCTCTTTTCAGTTTTTTTCGTTACCTTCTCTTTTTTACTATTCTCTTCAACTTTTATTTTCCGAGTCTCTATCTAGCTACATTGTTTAAATACTCTATGCAGATTATGTCTTTAATTTCCTCCCTGCTCTTTTCAGTTTCTTTCTTTACATACTTTTTTGAGCTTTTCTTCCTTCTTAGCTTCTTCCTTTTGATGATTTTTTAGATTCTTTTTGAGATGTTTTTCTTATTTAGTTTCTTTTGTTTTAATTACTAGATTCTCTCTTTTCAGGTTCTCTTTTTAGATTCTTCTTTGAGCTTTTCTTGCTTCTTAATTGATTTTTAAGATTCTTTTTAAAATGTTTTCGTTTTGTAGTGACTTTAGTTTTTGTTGTATTGATTCTCCTTATAGCGACTCTTTTCTGATTCTTTTTAAAATCCTTTCGTTTTTTAGATTCTTTAGTTTTTGCATTGTAGATTCTTCATCAAGCGATCTTTTCATATATTTTTTAGATTTTTTTGACCTTTTCTTTCTTCTTTTGATCATTTTTTTAGACATTTTTTAAGATGCTTTTTTTTGTTTTTTTTTAGTTTTTGCTTTGTAAATTCTTCATACAGCGACTATTTTCAGGTTCTCTATTTAGATTCTTCTTTGAGCTTTTTTTTCTTTCTTTTGAAAACTTTTTAAGATTCTTTTTAAGATCCTTTCGTTTATTAGATTCTTTAGTTTTTGCATTGTAGATTCTTCATAAAGCGACCTTTTCATGTTCTTTTTAGATTTTTTTGACCTTTTCTTCCTTCTTTTGATCATTTTTTTTAGATACTTTTTAAGATGCTTTGGTTTTTTTGTTTTTTCTTTTTAGTTTTTGCGTTGTTGATTCTCCTTATAGCGACTCTTTTCAGGTTGTCTTTTTCGATTCCTTTTTGAGGTTTTCTCCCTTCTTAGCTTTCTACTTAAATTTGTTTGTTTTGTTTTCAGTTTTTTTTAATTCCTTTTTATTATTTTCTTTACTTTCATTTTATGATTCTAATTTTTCATAATCATAACTTTTTGTTGTTGTTCCTTTGCCATTCATTTTTATCTTAAAGTGGGTCAACTATTTTAAGAAGATTATACAGAGTTTTGATAATCCCAAAACGTCAATTTCTAATTGTCATATTGTATATTTTGAACTTGTATCTAGATAAAATAAGCAGAATCATGCGATCAAGATAAAAGATAAACATTATTGACACAATTTCGTTAGTAAAAAACCATCGAGACACAAACACGATTCCTGATCAGGAAACGTTGTCTTTATTTCCGCTACCGCTGACAGATAAAATGGTAATGAGCCTAGATACCGCTTTCCTGTAACTTTTAGCAGCACTGCCTCTAAATTTCCCTCTCTAAATTCAAATCTCTTTCTAGCTCCCGCCAAAAAGCCCGCAAACATGGACGACATCCTCATAGTCTCGCTTCAAAACAGTGAAGCTGCAGGTCTCTGGGCCGAGTACTTCACCAACTACTTCCAGCAGATTAGCAAAGCGAACAAGAAACCCTTCAAGTAAGTTTTTTTTGTTTTGGTTACTTGCAGGAACTAATTTCTCTTCAGAATCCAGCACTTGCTTCTGGAGAACTGCTTCAGCGACCCGAAAGAGGACATCAAGACGGTGGCTGAAAGAGCAACAAACGTCAAGCTTCAGCTGGTGGTGCTCTGTCCAAACTTCTTGGAGTTTGTGACGCAGAATCCTGAAAGATGTGCAAATTTGGGGAAGTTGCTCCTGGGGGATAGAACTCTAGCGCTGCTGCTGGGGGTGTCGGATAGTGACTTGACTGATCTTCATAAGAAAAGTAAGAGGATGAAGACGACGATGTAAAGACACGTTTAACACTCTTCTTGCAGTTTTCCCGACGTATTTCCAATGGCAAAGACTGAGCGTGGGACAGGACCAAGATGAGAACTTCACTAAGGAGTTCCTCGGACACGCGATGTCCATCCTGTCGCGCATCTGGAAGCAGCAGACTTCCGTTAGTCAGGAAAAGTCGTACTTTTCCGTCTCTCCAAAGAAAATCCGCCAAGTAAGACCAAATTTTCTCTTGGAATGACCGAACTAAAGGGTTTTTCCAGGGGCAGAACAGCGTCTTCATTCTGCTGACGTACCCTCTCCAGAAAGAGGACATCATCAAAGTGTCCATCGAGCGCAACAACGAAATCTTCGAAGTGAAAACTGTGAAAAGACGCAATCCGTACACCGTGAAAATCTCCGTTCCAAATAACCTCACCGAAGTGACAGCTATCGTGAATATTCTCGTTGAAAAAAATGGAAATATCGTGGGCAGCCGACCAATCAAGTGCGAGAGCAGACTCAGAGAGCTTGAACAAATTTTACGCCTCACTAATAATCCAATCGAGTTTATGTGTCAGGTAAAGCTTTGATGTGCATAGGCGGCTTGGAAAATCTCCACTCTTTATTCTTTTAGACTCTGGGATTCAACCCGTCGTGCAAAGAACAACTCGACAATTGGCTTCTCCACGCCTTCCAGAGGAACCTCCCCGCCCACTTCAATCTGTTGGCCAACCACGAAACGCCGTTCGCCGCGGCCGTACACGCCCACAAGCACAGTAAGACGAAGCCCCGCCCATATCCGCCTATATTATCACTAACTCCGCCTTGTAGGTCATGAGGAGCATCCCACTCTTCTCCATTTCGCCGCCAAGTTCGGCTTCGAGAAGCTCGCGCTGCAGTTGTTGGACTGCCCAGGGGCGGAGATTGCGTACGATATTAAGAACGTGTACGATATGACACCCGCGGAGATTGCCGAATCAAACGGACATCCCGAACTGGCCACGACTCTCCGAGGCTACATGAATATGAACGAGTTCAGCAACATGTACTCCAAGCTCAAGGAAATGAGCCTCAACTCCGGGAAAATCGACGAAGATTGTTATATTACTCCAAAGGCGATTGAGGAGTTGTACAAGGTGTGCCCCGCCCCCCGCCCAGTCACCGAGTACGGTTACATGGCGATGAACCTCCAAAGCCCCGCCTCCACGTCAACGAACCCTCCTCGTGCGCCCTCCCCCAAACCGCCCACAAAGACTGAACTCCCCCAAGTCTCGTACGAAGACAAAGTCCAAAAGGAACTCCTCGAAATAATCAACGACTTCAAGAACAACGTCCACTCTATAGCACAAGTGGAGAAACTCGTCGAAGAGTGGAAGAACCGCAACGACGTGCAGAAGTCGTTTCAGGAGAAGCAAGAGCAACTGAACGAGATGAGACTTCGGTACGAGATGATCCAACAAGACATGACGACGTCCATGAAGAAAGCGACTCCTTTTGAGCGCATCAAGAAGCTCTTCAGAGGGAAGTCGCGGGAAGAGAAGTACGATATCTCGTCGCCGATTCTCACTTCGCCCAGTATAGTGAGTATTCAGGCCCAGAGACCCATCAGTAGTTTGAGCACGTCGAGCTCGGGGTCGTCGGGGCGTATGAGTACCATCAGTGGGTGTAGTCTAGGGGATAGCGGCACCCATTCCGACAACGAGGAGCGAAAGGTACCTAAACTGCTCCGCCTCCAAACATTCTAACACAGTTCTTGCAGCACATGTTGAGCCACAGCGACGACGACTTCAGGAACGTGATGAACAAGGTGATCAATGAGCTAAACTACACCCCCGTCCCCGCCCCTAAACCCGTCAAAACCGGGATGTTCTCCAATAGAAATCAACAGTTTGAAACTATTGAGGTAAGACACGCCCATACTCTTGACGCTGTGATTCTCTATTGGTGCGGTTTTAGGAGAAGCCGGTCCCAAAGCCGGAGGCGGTGCCCACGGGGGAGGAGTACTACATCCAGTTCCCGCGTTCTGGGTTACCAGTAGCTGGTATGTCTACTGAAGATTTAAAATGAAAATTTTAAATTTCTTTGTAGGTCTGGAGGAGGAAAGCCAACAAGAATACATGAACTTGGGGGCTGCCCGTAGCGACGAAGACAGCCACGAATACATGAATTTTAAACTCATGAATAAGCGATAGGTAGATTTGATGTAATTATTATTATGTCAGAATTTCACTTTATAACATAATATTTATGTGAAGTCCATTAGATATTTATTTATTCATTTTTGTTATATTATGCTGCATTTGGATGTTGTTTAAATTTATATTTTGTACATTTTTATATGAAATAAATTTGTAGGCAAGATGGGGTAGTTGCATCCAGTTTGTTTGGAGCCAAACTCCTCCTCCTTCTACCCGCCAATAAATGTTAGCAGTTTGAACTAAGCCACGCCCTACTGCCATTCTGTTCTCCCTACTTGTTAATTAATTGTAAAGATTTGAAACAAAGAAGCTCTACTAAATGTAAAACAAGGAATCTATTTTATAAATTATGATGCATCATTTACTGAATTTAAAAAAACCTAGGCAAAAAAGTCTAAATCAGAATAGAATTTGAAGAAGGTGAAGAATATAAATATTCAAATTTAATCCAACCACCCTGAAGAATCTACTTAAAACTTGCTGAATCGCGCAAACTTAAACTTTGAATATGAATGAAGGTCTGTAGAAGCGATAATGAAGACGAATAAATTTAAAGACGAAAAATCATGAAATCTAATTCAAAAAAATTTGAAGACTTTTGAAATTTTTTGAGTCTAAAGACTATAATCGAACAAAACTAATTAAAGAAGTCTAATTTGAAATCTTGAAAAAGAAAATTTAAAGAAGAATTTTAGAATTTAACGTTAAAATATAGTATTTAAGGAACCTAAAAACGTGTGTAAAGGAAGAAAACTAATCAAAGATTCTCAAGATTAAAATCTGAAGAAAAAGGAGAAGGAGAAGAAAAATAAGGAAAAAAAGGAGAGAAAAGCAAAGGAAGAAAAGAAGAAAAAGAATAATAAGAAGAAGGAGGAAAAGGTAAAGAAGAAAAAGAAGGAAACTGAAGTAGACAGAAAAATAGGAGAAAAAAATGAAAAGAAAAGGAGGAAAAGTAGAGAGGAAAGCATAAAGAAAAGAAGCAGAAGATGAAAAATAATAAATACAAAAAAAAGAAGAAAAGGAGGAAGAAAGAGAGAGAGAGAAGAATAGGGAGAAGAACAAAGATAAAGAGAAGGAGGAGGAAAAAAGAAGCAGAAGAAAACTAAAAAAACAAAGAAAAAGAAAAGAAGCAGAAAAGAAAAAGAATCTTAAAAAAGAAATCTAATCTAAAGAGCCAATAAAGTCTATTAAATCTAAAAAAAATCATTGAATTAAAAGAAAAAAAAGGAGAAGTAAAAAAAAGGGGGGAAGGACGAAAAAAAAGAAGAAAAAGAGAAAGAAGAAGGAAAAGAAGGAAAATAAAAAATGGGAAGAAAAAAAATATAGAGAAAAACGAGAAAAGACGAAGAGAAGGAGAAAAATCAGGAGAAGAAAAGGGGGAAGAAGGAGCAGAAGGAGTAGGAGATAAAGGAAAGGTAAAACAGAAAAATTGATGGAATGAAAAACATAATAAAAATAACTAAATGGAAGCTACTGTAGAGATGAAGAATACCAGAATTTCAAGAAGTAGAATCTCAAAATATAAATTTAATCCAAAAAATCTAAAATATACTGAAGCTGAAAAGTGTAATTTCAAGAAGTTAAATGAAGAAGCTAAATTTAGACATTGTAAAAACCAGAACTGAAGAAAAATATTCTAAAGAATAAGGAGCCAAAAGACTTCATCAAAATGTTGACAATTCATTGAGTATAAAAATTGTAATCGAACGAAACTAAACGAAGAAGTCTAATTTAAGATCCAGAATAAAATTTTCATAAAAAAAGATTGAAAATCTATTGTAAAACACCAAAAAATGCCGCTAAAAAAACTAAAGAAAAACTAATCTAATATCCTTAAGATTGAAATTTGGAGAAAAATGAGAAGAAGAAAAAAGAGTAAAAAGAGAAAGAAGACAAGCAGTAGAAAAAATAAAAAAAAATAAGGGCAGAATTTAAAGGATTTAAAAATTAATTTGAACAAAAAAGAATTATTCATTAATTCAGAAGAACGAAAAAAAGGTTTACAATATAAAAACAAAGATTTTAAAGAAAATTCAACTATGATATGAAGCAGAAGAAAATAAGGATTTAAACCTAATCCAAAGAGCATAAAGAATCTATATAAAATTTTAGGAATTTTACACATCTAAACAAAAAAGTATAATCTAGAAATTTAAAAATAGAATTTGATGAAGAAGAAAGTGAAATTCCAAAAAGTTTACTTCAAATTTGCTGAATCTAAATAGAGTAATAAATAATGTGATTATCCAAATAACCTAAATAAAAAAGTGATTATCCAAATAACCTAAATAAAAAAGTTTAAACTGAAGATTGTGAAGAAAAAGAATATAAAATCACAAAAATTTATAAACGAATATCTAACAATAAGCTAAAAAGTCTAAAACTTAACTAAGTAATTTTATAACCCAAGAAGACTGAAATTTAAAAACTTTAAAAAATGAAGTCTAAACTAGATTTGTTCGAGTTAACAACACTCATTCTGTGGGCTGATATGACAGACAAGACATCCAGCAAAGCTCCTCCTTTCACCCGACAAATGACAACCTGTTCGACCCAAGCCCCGCCCTACCACTGTATTGCTCCTCCCTACAAAAAAAAACCCAGTTGAACAGTAGAATTTTATTCACGAAAATACCCTCTTCAGGAATGACACGAGATCACACTTAACCCCTTAACCTAACGTTACGTGCTAACTTTCGCCCCCAAGGACTTCCCCCCTCTTTCTTGACGTTTCTGTTGTTGCTCCCACAGCCTCCGTTCGCGGTCTCTCCTCTTTTTCTCCCGTAAGGCCTCCTGGGCGTCCCAATCTAAAGTTTCGCCTTCCCATCCTGAGCTCTCCTCCCATTCCCTCAACTCTCCGGTTTCCTAGAAAAGTGAAAATTATTAGGAAAGTTTTTGTGGGATTGGGAAATGTACCACGGGGATGGCGTCCACTACGTTGAGCCGGTTGGGGCTGTGCATCTCCCCGTTGTCCGTGTTAATGAAAAGTTTAGTCTGTCTTGTGATCCTTGGGGCCATGTCTTCGAAGAAGTCCAGTCTTTCCTCCAGAGGCGACTCCGCTTGTTGATTGTCCGCTTTGCGCTTCCTATAGAGATCAATATGATCCTGGACAGTCTTCGGCTCGCTGAATTCGCCCTTTTCCTCCCAACTCCAGTTCTCTTCAGGACCTGAATTAGCCACGACTCCTACATGAGTCAGAGGGACGGAGTCCACGGAGAGGCGACGCCGCCGACGGAAACAACACAAAGCACGTCTGAAGATGCTCACGAAGAAGAGAAGAAAGTGTTTGATTTTATTAGCTAGAAGCACAACAACCATCGTGGAGTTACTGAATTGACATGATTCGAGTTAATTGAGGTTAGGAACACGCGCTTTTGGTTATTTGGACGTTGAGGAAGTACCGGTCAGCATTATCTTCACACGTTTGTGTTTGTTTTGGCGATAAACAGCGGAAAATTGAGATTTGACAAGTGTCAAAAGTGACAAGTGACAGTTCGAGGTTAGGAGGTGTCACGGGTTCAAAAAATTATCGGAATGTTTAACAAAATATGAGAATTGTTTACGTCTCTGTTTCTTGCATGAGATAACAGACGAAGTAAAATTGGAACCAACAGTAATACGAATTTTATTCATGCACCTGAGACAGAAATCCCATTAGTCCGAAAACCCGGTAGTTCGAATTGTCTCATTTCATTTTGCAAAAACGTCACAATAATTTTGCGATGTTTTTTGTATGTTTCTTTCTCGTAACATCAGAGATTTAACACTGAAATTCCCCAGAATTTAGGTGTAAATTTTATAAGTGCGCGGTGACTGTAATCCCATTAGTGCGAATTCTCAGTAGTGCGAACTCTAAGTAAGTTAAAATTAGAAAGTTTGGATTAAAATCATTAAAAAAACTATAAAAAATTAATAAAAAAATTGAAAGCGGAGAAACTAGAAAGAATTTGAGTTCGTTTTAAAATGTATATAAAAGTAATATATGAAAAATCTAAGGGAAAATACAGACAATCTGGAGAAAGTCTAGAAAGTCCCAATAAAAGAATCGAGAAAAAATTTGCGAAAATTGTAAAGATAGTCAAGAATAAATGTAGGAAAAGAGTCTAAACAGACAATCTAAAGAATCTAAAGAATCTAAAGAATCTAAAGAATCTAAAGAATCTAAAGAATCTAAAGAATCTAAAGAATCTAAAGAATCTAAAGAATCTAAAGAATCTAAAGAATCTAAAGAATCTAAAGAATCTAAAGAATCTAAAGAATCTAAAGAATCTAAAGAATCTAAAGAATCTAAAGAATCTAAAGAATCTAAAGAATCTAAAGAATCGAAAGAATCGAAAGAATCCAAAGAATCTAATAAATAATATAAAAGGTGTATCGTTTCCAAAAGGTCTAATAGATATAAAAAAAAAGTTTGAGAAGTCTAAACGATCTGAAAGTTCTAAAGGATCTAAAGAGTCTTTAAAGTCTAAAAAAACCTAATGAATAAAAATTATATGGTCTAAAGGGTCCAAAAGATCTAAAGCACAAATATCCCGAAAAGTCTAAAGAGTCTAGAAGAATCTAGAATCAAATGAGCCTAAATATTCTAAAATGGTAAAACAGTGTAGAAAGTGTCAAAAGGGTCTAATGAATTTAAAAGTTAAATAGAGTCTAAATGATCTAAATGATCTGAAGAATCTAAAGAGTCTAAAGTGTACATAATGGCTCAAAAACGACAGAGTTTAAATGATCTCTAGACTCTAAAGTGTGAAATGAGTCTAAATAGTCTAAAAGCTCTAAAAAGTCTATAAAGTATCTAAAAGGTACGGTATAGTGTTTACAGTGTGTCTGAAAAGTCTAAAGATTCTAAAAGACAAATAAAATATATAGGGTCTAACAGGTCTAACAGTCTAAAGACTCTAGAGTCTAGTGAATCTAAATAATCTAAAAAATCTCAAAGATCTAAAAAGATTATAGTGCGTCTAAAATGTCTAAAAAGGGTACAGTATGTCTATAGGGTCCAAAGTGTCCAGAGGGTCTAAAAGGTCTAAAAAGTCAAAAGTATAGAAAAGATCTGAAGAGAGTAAAGAGTCTAAAATGTCCAAAAAATAAAAAAGCCGAAAGACGAGAAGTCTAAATAGTCTTAAAAATCCAGACATCAAAATTCTAATGAGTCTAAAGAGTTTAGAAAACATCAAAAAGATCTAAAAAGTCTAAACGTCTAAAAGATCTTCAAGATCTCTAGATATAAAGAGTGTCCAGTGTGTATTAAGGATCTAAAGAGTCTAAAGAGTAGACATAGATATGATAGATATGGTCTAAAAGGTGTAAAGAGTCTAAACTATCCAAAAGATCCAATGAGGACAAAGACCACAAGAATCTAAATGACCCAGAGTCTAATAAGTCCAAATGGTCTAAAGTATCGAAAAAATGTAAAGTCTAAATGGTCTAAAAAATGTAAAGAGAGTAGGTATAGGGTGTTCAATAGGTCTTAAGGTTCTATAAAATATAAAGGATGTAAAGGGTCTTAAAAGTATAAGAGGTAAATATGGTCTAAAGAATTTAAAAGGTACAAAATGTTCAAAAAGCCTACACGTCGAGAAGTCTAAAAAGTCTAAAGGATCTAAAGAATTTGAAAATAATCTAAAATAAATCCATATGAAACCTAGAATTTAGACAATAACCAAAAGAAGTCTACCTAGAATAGAGAATCTAATGTGCATCTAAAATATTCAAACAAAACCAACAAATTATCGAGAAACTCAAGAGAAGTCTAAGAAAAATTAAAAACGTCAGTATCAACCGACCTTAATCGAATTTTCATTTGTCCGAAAACCCACCGGAGCGAATCTTCGGATTCCAAATCGCAAAGAAATTCCAAAAAATTCAATGAGCCTACAAACTTTATTGAACGTATTAAAAACAACAAAAAAAACTCTATTAACCCAACATTTCCATTACAGCACAGGGCGCCAAATTCAAACGCGCTCAACCTCTCACGCACTTCATCCTCTTGGTAGCTCGATCCATCTCACATTTTTCGCCGCTACTGCACTTGGTGTTGCCACAATAAGCCCCCGAGCCCCCTTCTAAAACCAAACTAGTGATTTTTACCCCTTTCATTCCCAAACGTACGTTTATTATTGCTGTATTTATCTCCTCCCTTATTGCCTAGAAATTCGTAGATATCCACGCACGATTTAGAGCCGCAGATGTTGGTACAGCAGATTTTACCCCCTTGGCAGGCGTTGGCTTTGCACTGGGGGCTGCAGCTCGCGATGCGGCTCGACGCGGGGCAGTTCGCAGCTAAACAAACAAAAAAAATAAGGAGAAGCCTTGATTTTATTTTAATTTGGTAACACTGACTGTCAATCGATGACTGACGTTTGAGGTTATGTGTGTCAAATGTCATTTTAGTTGCCAGTGTTGCCAAAATTGAAGTAAAGTCACAGCCTCCTTATTTTTTAATGATTGCACGCTACTTACTGCTGAGAGCAGTGGCGATGGTGATGGCCCCCAAGACCACGACGCAGAAGAGGATTTTAGAGTCTGAAAACAAACATTTTAATTATTGTTCCTACAAAACGACGCAAATATACTCATTTTATCGAAGCAACTGGAACTAATTTCTCTTGACCGACTATTTATGACTGCATTATGATGTTGCCTTTGGCGGTGATTTTGCCTGAATTTTTCCACACGTAGCCACTCGAAGCACGTCTTAATTAACGGTGGGATAATTGGGAATTATTCACGTGAGCGGAAACAATAAAAAATGAGTGAGTGTACATGTGCAAATTGCATGATGTGTCACGAATCTCAATTTTTTGCATTTTTTTGCGATTTTAGAGCTTGTTTTGCTAGGAAATTGTGTCGTTGGACGAGTTCTTACAAAATTGAGAACTGGTTCTGTGGAGAAATACTTAATTTGTCATTTTAAAGGACTTGGGGGCAAGTTAAGTGTTTATTTCGTCGGAATCGAGGCAAAAAAGTATCAAGACGTTGCTATCGAAGGTCGAAACAAAAAGTTACATTCAATTAGATTTAGAGAACAACAAACTACAAAAACTGCAAAATTCTTTAAAGAATCTAAATATACAGGCTGGTCCACTATGAACTAATTATACATTGTTCTCAAAAACTACTACTAAAAAAGAATGCCAATCTTTTCTGTTATTTGTTGCTTTTTGACATTACAATAACAGCATTCTTTTTTTTTGACACCATGCACCTAATTTTATTAACTTTTATTGCCTATTTTTTTCAATTTTAATAATTTTTTATAAAAATATTTTTTTGTAAAAGTAGAACATATTGCACATTCCTGAATGAAGAAAATTAATATCTTTCAAATTATGAAAAAAAATATGGGTGCCAATTTAAAATAAGAAAGTTGAGTATCGCCCAAAAGATACTAAGACATTTAGAAAAATTTTAAAATCATCAGTTTATAGTAAATTAAAAACCATTTAATTGTTTTTTTAAATTTTTGAAATCGGTTCATAAATAAAAATTTTACAACGCCTGACGTTTTTAAAAAATCATCCTGTATGTAAATTGTACAATATCAGAGATATCTTGATTTTTCTAAAAAAAATGGCACAAAAAAATCGGTTACTTAAAAAGTAGAATGACTTTTTTATTTGCAATAAAACACCCTACAAATAAATATTTATGTACAGAGGGCCAAAAAAAAATATGTACAACGTTTTATGCACAATGAAATTCAGTGAAATTAAAGTTTTTCTCAGGTCTTCGACACCACAAAGTTGTCCCCTCGATACAATCACGAGTCAGTTTGTGACTTTGTAATAGTCGTAGTTTAACCATCTGAAATGGTTAAGAGAAAGTGTCTCGAAGCAGAGTCCGTGTCTAGATTTTCTGTTCCTGATAGATAAAATCTGAAAAAAATTGAGAGAAACAGAATCAAAAATCTGAGATAAAAGTAAAAATAATCTGGAGAATCTAACAGTAAAAAAGATCTACTTAACAGTCTAATATCTCAAAAAAGCAGATTCCAAAAAATCAAACAGAAAGAATGAAGTGACGAACCAAAAAAGTAATTCTAAATTAGAACAAAGCTTCTGTTTTTCTGTTAATCCTGTGAATATTTGTACAATTCCTCGTTTCTGTCTTAAGGCGGCGATTTACCTCCAGAAAAATGTATGTTTTCAGGCCTCACAAAATTCGATATTACTCCGTTGTCTGTGAAAAAAATCAGTTCAAATTTTGTGAAACTGCAGTTAAGATAGTAATTAATGTCGGGACGTTGAGTTTTTTTGAAAAAAAGTAATGACAGTATGATAAAAAAATGTTGAAAATCGTTAAATTTGGCCAAGTTTAGAACTAAATATCTCAGGAAATAACATTCTTTTTGTAAAAAGCTCTTCGTCCCGACACAGAACCATTCTTTAACAAGAAGAATATCATGTTCGTTCCACTGTTAATTCTTTTATAATCATGTAGGATCTAATTTACATGAAGCCTGCATCGCCCAAATTGTGGATAAATTGCGTACATCTTAGGTTGAAACCAACCCTCTGTGACCATGATGGTGGGGGAAAAAATAACATGTGTCCGAGAAGTGCGCTGAACGAAATTGTACGATAATAAACGACTAACTTTCTTTTCTTTGCCCATTTGGTCTCGAAATCGACTCGATGTCCATTCAAATTTAAAGACTTGACATACCTAAATAACGGGCTCAGCGGCAAGTCACATATTTTGAGAAATTATTTAAACTACGAGTAGACATTGTCACATTAACCTGACTGCAAAAACTATATTATTAAGCTTTGTTAATAAACTTGCAATTTGATATTGAGAGTTCTTAAATATTGTCGTCTTGACAAATGAGAAAAAAATTATTGACGTTGAAATTCAAAAACTGTTCTAAGCGCCATGATATTAATTAAAAATAATGAGATATTCACCAATACAAATTAGTCAATGATTTTATTAAATTTTATTAAAAAATCGTAAAAATAATAACTAATTTTTTAAAAGTTTATTTATAAAACTCTTTGTTGGCAGGTTTAATAAATGGTAAAATCTGCTGAAGATTGTTATTTTGCTTGCATTTTTATTGGTTGTTTATATTCAATTGGGCCAATGCTAGCGCACATTTACAATACACCTATAACACTTTTAACAATTAGAATTAATTAAAACAGATGTGACAGGATAACTTTCACGTTGTGTTAAAATTTGAAGAGATTACTTACTAAAAATGTCTTTGTTGAAGGTTGACCATTGGCCATAGTGTCAGGAACAACAAAAATGATTTGTGTCTTGGCTTTATTTATGATTTACTACGAATTTAGACAACATCAAGTTTTTCTGTTTGTTGTTCGATTCATTCACAGTCCAGTTAGATAAGAAGCAAATTTTTATTTACAGATTGGATTCTTTAGAACGAAGGCATACAGCTCTTGACAAATACATCGCACATTCCACTTAGTTTTTCTTCTTTTACCTTCTTTAGGTATTCGTAACATATTTCTTGCCTTGCAATTTTAATTTATTAAAGGATTGAAAGTTTTTTTTATCAAATATGGACGATATTATTTAGAATTAATTTATTACATTATCTAATTTTTCAAATTTTTGTTAAAATATAACTCACTGGTTAAAATATTAACTCACTTCTTTTTTATACATGATAGAACAGGTTTAAAAAAATCGCAAAACATACAATTTAAATTTTCACAAAAAATCACTTAGAACCTTATAATTCTCACGTCGCGAATAAATACTAAAATGCTTTGTTCTATCTGGGTGCAATAGTGACAATCAGGGAAACTATGCTGAAAATAATATATTTTTTTTTAGATTTTCCAAAGCCAGTGTGACAAGAAAATTGTGGGTGATTTCGTGTTTGATTCGTCGGTTTGATTTTTTAATTTAGAAAATGCCAGAATATGTTCAAAACAGTTCTGTACAGAGAGAAACTTAATATACGAACTGTAAAATTATTTACCAAAGAAGGGAAGAAAATTAAAATAAAATAAAAATTAAAAAAATAAAAATAAAATTTTTGGCTCTTAGATCGGTCTCTATGTTAATTCTGTATTTACTATAACTTAATTTTATAATTTTAAATATTATTCTAAAACTGTTTGGATTTTTACAAAATTGACTATTTTAAAGACCTGAAACCTTTAAAAAACAGCAGAATTTACGCAAACACGGAAGCCAAAAAACGGACTATTGCATATTTAAAAGGGAAATTTTTTGTTTACTCTTTTAAATTTTCTTAAAAACAATTGGGAATTGTTTAGAAAACAAGTAACACGCCGACTGTCTTGTTTATATTGTTTACCTCGTATTGTACTTCAGCTGAGGTTTTAGGTTATATAAACATCGTAAACATCGGATTGCAATTCCTTTTTATACAGGTTTCACTGTAGTTTGCATCAAATTTGAACAAATTTGGTACCCGAGCTTGTGAATTCGCGTTGCGACAAAGGATTGCCTTGGTTTTAATAATTTCGGCTAATTTTATGTTTGTTTGTTTTTTGTTTTATTAAATAATTGGTTTGTTGTTGCTTTTATATTTTTTGTTTTTATTTTTATATTATGTATTATTTTTTATCATTATTTTTGCTATATCGCTGCCTTCAATGTCTACTCTTTCTGAGCTGTAGTCCAACTAATAAAATGCCATGCTAAAAACGCTTCGTTTGCCGAGTCTGAAATGGTTAGTGTACTGCCGATGTGTCCGAAAGCATCACCCTGTCCTTGAATTTCGTCGAAGAGATGGATGTGTGTGTAACACTATAAGATTACAGCAGAGAAACGACACAGCAAACCTAGAATGCTCTGCGTAAATCGCCGCCTTAAGACAGATGAAATCTACGAGACAAAAAACAGATTTCGTGACTCCAAAGGTTTAGAGGCAAATTTAGAACTTTTATATGGAAATGATAGATTTTCGCAAAAATTCGTATTTTTGTTAATTCTGTGGGTATTTGTCGAGAGAATCCAAAACCTTGAAACTTGCAACTTGGGAATGTTTAAAATACAAATTAGGAAATAGTACATTATTACACGTATTTCATAAGGCGAGTATTGTAGCACAAATGAGTTTTGAGTTTGAATAGAATGAGTGCTACAAGTCGTCTTATGAAACGAGTGTAATATACTATTTTTTCTACTTTGCATTGTAAATAAATTTAAAAATTACATTTGAAAGAAATTATTTTCGGTTAGGGATTTTTGACAAGTTAGGTTGGTGACAAAAGAGGTAATGACATTTATCTAACAAAATTTCAATTCAAATAATTACTGACGTTTTCTGTTTAATTTTGCAAAATTAGGTATTACAACGTTTGCTTTTCTTCTGATTCATTATTCCTAAATTCACATTTTCGTGATCATGATGATGATCATCATTGAGGTTTTGATTCAACGTTTAAGTGTCGGCATAATAACATAGCCAACATACCAAAAAAAATTACTGTTTTGCGCGTTTGCGTTTCACAATGAAAGTATTGTTAACGCAAAGTAGAAAAAAAAAAACTTTTTAAACGTGTTTATGACAACGTTTTATCTATGATTACTTTCCAGTTTTAATTAAAAAAAGGTTTAGAAATCATCTGTCAATGAACAGAAGTCACCAACCCTCGTTTTACCTGCAGACATTCTTTGCATATGCTAAATTTAAAAAGCGGCTATGTGATTGATAGTTCGAAAGCCAAAAAACTGTTACATTTGTAAAACTGTCACCAAATTGTGAAAACATCAGCAATAAACTTGTTTTTATATTTTGTAATTAGTTAAAAACAGTTGCTTTTTTTTTTTTTTTTTTTTTTTTTTTTTTTTTTTTGTTTCCGAGGAGACCCTTTAAGAGCCGCACGCTGAGGTCTATTGACCCATTGTGTGCAATCCTCGTTTACGGGACGACCTATAAGAGCCCTGTTGTCTTTGCAAACGCCAGGATGCTCTTTATGGGTGCTTCCCGAATCTCAGATGGTTCCAAAATATGAAAATCCATATGTTCCTTCCTCAGTTCAGAAAAATTTGGACAGAGGCATAATATGTGTAGTGGAGTTTCCGTGTCCTCCATACACGCTCTACACATGTCGTCAGTCTTGAGACCGATTGTGTGCATGTGTTTGTTAAGGGGACAGTGTCCTGTGAACAGTCCCACTAATATTCTGAGGTCTTTCCTACAGAGTTTCAATAGTTCTTCACTGCGTTTTAAGTCTGGTCCATCAATAAATAGCCCAGACTGTCGCAGTTCAAGCTTTTGCCATTCCTCCCTGTGGAGTGATTCAATCCACTCTTTCAGGAGGTTTTTCTGGAGGGTTTTCGGAATTGGAAGAGCCGGCTCCGGTCCAAAGAAGCCCTTTTCAGAGCCTCTTTTGGCCAATTGGTTAGCCCTTTCATTCCCTTCGACCCCTGTGTGCCCTGGTATCCAGCAAAGCACAATTTGTTTGTTGCGCCTTGCCAGATTTTGCAGTGCTGTATGACATTCACTGACAAGTCTTGACGCATGTCTGCATGACTGCAGAGCTTTCAAGACTTCTTGGCTGTCAGTAAAGAAGCAGATGTGCTTATTAACAATAGCTCTCTGAGTACATTCTGTAACACACTGTATTACAGCAAAGGTTTCTGTTTGAAACACACTGGTATGTCTACCCAGTGATGTTGAGACACCGAAATCCGTGCCCCAAATAACAGCTCCAGAGCCTGAGCCCTCTTGTGAGACCGAGCCATCTGCATAACAGATGGTCCAGCCCCCCTGAGTTATGGCTCTTGTTCTTTCACTCCATTCTTCTCTTGAAGGTATTATCACTTCATATGAGTGATTGATCACAATAATGGGAGCCATACAATCTTCCCTCATCTTAAAGATGGGGTTGATGTCTGTCACAAGTTGGGCGATCAGTTGCTTACCGAGCCATCTATTAATCAAAATTGACATGTTTCCATTACAGATCCCTTTCAAATTCCGCTGCTTTCTAAAATTGCTTCATTGTAAATCGGTCAATTCTCTGCGAGAAAAATTACGTCTTTTGCACGATCGTAGATAAAATCATGTAAAATATTTACCTCAGGTTTATGAGCATCCACTTATTGACCACTTTGTCGATTTGGATTTGTGTTAGATGTCTGTAAAAAGTATTAATTATTAGTATTATTAATTATTTCAACGTTTTTCGAGGTATTTAATGTGTCCAAAGTATTATTAAAGTCTAAAAATGAAAATGTCTCTTTATGTCAATTTCGGTCAAAGCTTGCTAGAACACAACTAAAAATGAATTTTTTTGTCTATGTTGACACACATTTTTTATATACAGTTGTCCCCGGATTGAGTTCACAAGAGGGAAAAAAAGTTTATTTTCCATTTTACAAAAAAATGACAAAGGAATAACATTTTTTGTTTATTTCAAAACAGATAAATCTGCAATTAAAAGTTCAAAATTATTAGTTTGTACTCTTAAAATTAATTTTTTCATTATTTTTATTTATTAAATTTTGTAATCGTATTTAAATAATAGGAGGCTGTGGATTCACAATATTTTGACTATTTGTAGTGCGTTAAAGATTAGAGGAAAATTAACCCAATAATGTGTAAGTATTAAAAAATTGGAAAAGAAATGCAATTGCATCTTTAACAATAATTGAGAAAATTCGAAACAGTCTTAAAAAATTACGAGTTAGAATTGAACTGTGTGCTAAAACAGGTAATGGGTCAATCAAATAGTGGAAATTGGTTTGAGTTAAGTAACAAATTTCATTGCTTTGACATTTTTTGCAAAACAAAAAATTAAAAAAAGTTGTTTGTTATTTTTTGTTTTTTCGATTATAAGATAACAGCTTGATAATATTAAAGTTTTAATGAAAGATTTATTTATTTTAAATTAAGCAAAAAATATTATTCCTTTGTCATTTTTTTGTAAAATGCAAAATAACGTTTTTTTTCCTCTTGTGAACTCAATCCGGGGACATACTGTATATATTTATTTATACATATTTTTTATATACAGGGTTTTTTGAAATGCCCGTATTATAAAGTCCAGCTCAATGCTATCAGTCCACTCTCCTGTGAAAATTTTCGGGTGTAAATCAGGCTTTCAAATCTTTAGGGAGAAAATTAGGGGAAGATTGAATGTAGCGATTTTTGAGGTTAACACGTTGTCAAAGTTTAGTGTATTAATAAATAACTAATTAAACATTTGTTGCAACTGGTAGTTTTTAATAGAGATTTAACAGGTTTTGACAATGTTGGTTCAATATTTAATAATGTTGGCGGTAAATTTAAAGTAATAAAATTTAATTTAAAATAGCATCAAGGGTGGCTATGATATGCCAAAGAAATTTGCCGCGCACTACAAATGTAAGTTTCGATTTTTTGACTGGCATTTGTACTTAACCTTAACCATCGAGCAAAGTTTAAAATAAAAAAACTGTTCTAGTTGTAGTTTGAAGCCCGAAAACCAAACATTTAATCACAAAACCCTTGAGGTAAGTGACGTTTTAAATAATTTTTAACTAATTATATCTACCATGAAAACAAAGCGGCAAAATGGTGGATGACGAGAATTCCTGAGTCACCCATCAAAATTGTTGCCTGGTGTTATACAGGTGTTTCTATACCAAAGTGATTCTATACCTCTTCCAAAGCTCCATTATCAGACTTTGAATTTTCAATCCTCCTTTGTAAAGTGCGAACTGAAGGTAATGGATAACCTTGCTGAAGTAGTTCTTCATATCCATGAATTCCGCAGATTCGTTTCAATTTTAGCGCCATTGTGATAGTGGTGTTAGACCATTTTAAAAACTTTGTGGATTTTTTGTTTTTTCTCCTCTCCAACATCAGTATTTGGTCTTTGGTAAAAAGAGGAGTTAACAAAGAAGCGCTTCGTTGCGCTGCAAGCTTCGCTTGCAAAGATGCAATTTGCCTCTTACAATGCCTTAACTGTTTTTTATATCTTAATATTGTTTGTTGTTGCTTCGTAAAAATTTTATCGTGTAATTCATTCCTCGTAGGTTTAACTTCCGTTATTTTATCACCAATACTCTCACTTGGTTTTGTATTTATTTCAGGTACTTGTACTCGTTTTGGAAGTAAAATAATAACACCTGATAATATCTGGGGTTCAGGTTCATCTGGAAAAAAAAGTACAAAGTATAAAAATAAAATATTAATAATACACTACACACCTATTTTCTTTGTACAATCTTGCTGAGGTGGAGGAGTCGAAATTTCCACTTTACACCTTATGGGAGACTTGTCTCTTTCGGAATAATTAGAAGTAAAAGAAAATATTGTGGGAACTGCATTTGGTTTCAGTCTTCGTTTCCCATCCACACGTTTGTTTTCCCACATTTCATAGGCGAAATGAACCTGCAATTTCATTACAATTCACATTGTTCAATAAATAAAAAAAAGTAGAGATTTTCATGGTCATTTTAATTTCGAAAGTGCGCGAAAATTACTTTGATAGCCATTGAAAATCCAAAGACGTGTCTGGTTTGATTGTTAGAGCTTCAAAATTTCTGTGTTTAGAAAAACTCAAATATTTGTTAAATAAATAAAAAAAAAACACATGAAATTTGGCCAACTTGTAAATATTAATCTGTTGAATTCATTTATAGACAAAAGTTTGGTCATTTTCATGTAAAAACTCCCAGTTGGCTCTGAATTGTGTTAGATTTATAGAGAAGTGTTCAAAAAATCTAGAACTGTCTTATTTATCTTCTAAAGCTATTGCATTCCGAGATATTGACAGTCAAAATTGAACAATAATTGTCATTTTGATTGACTATAAAAATTAGATTCTAGAAAAGACCCATATTTTCCAAAATACTGAAAACATTTTGATCTAATTTTGCCCACTTGTAGATGTTGAATAGTTCATTTGGTTTCTGGCTAAAAAAACCGTTATTAAAAACAGTTAAAAAAACTCAAAATTTAAGCCTCAAAAAATTCCACCCAGCTCTAATTTGCTCTACATTCTCTAAAAGGAAACTTTTTTATTGTGAAAAAAACATATCATTTGATAGAGAACTTGGCAAAAGTATAGATTTTGATGTATTCTATTAATTCCCGGCTAATAATTTTCACATTTTTTGAGGAAAATATTTTTAAACAAGTTCTAAACAAAAAGTCTCAGTTGGTTTTAGGTCGTTTTAGCTTCGCAAAATTGATGTCGTATTTGGAAAGAAATGACGTCATTTTATAAAGAATTTTTCAAAGAATGTTGTGCTCTGCCTGACGGCTAAAATTGAGCCATATTTTTCAAAGTACTGAATTTTGATCGAATTTTACACATTCGTAGACTTGGAATAGTTCTTTTGATTTAAGGCCAATAAAACCGTTATGTTCGTTTACAATCTTGATAAAAAACTCCAGAAAATAAAGCTCAAAAAAATCAACTCGGCTCTAATTTGCTCTGCATTCTCTAAATAGAGACTTTATTGTGAAGAAAGTAGATCATTTAAAAGACAATTATTCAAAGAATCCAGAACTGTACTTATCTTGATCTTACGAACTTTACTTTCCAAGATATTTAGGACCAAAGTGGAAATAGACTAAAATTTGACCCTTGAAATTTCTGTGTTAAGATAAAGTTCAATATTTTCTACAAATGGTCAAAGAAATATCATGAAATTTGGCAAAAGTATGGATTTTGATTCATTATTTCGATTTCAGGCCAAACATTTCCTCATTTATTGAGAAAAAATGTTTAAAAAAAAGTTCTAAACAAAACGTAAAAAAAGAGTAAGTTGGCTCTAGATCGTTTTAGATTCGGAAATTTGATGTGGTATTTAGAAAAAAATTATGTCCTTTTGTAAAAAATTCTTCAACAAATACAGATCCGTCTTTGCTTTGATCATCCAAACTTTATTTTTCAAAATAATGAAATTCAAAGTTGAGTTTTCATCGATTTTTAAAATTTGAACTTCGAAATTTCAGTGTGAAAAAGTTTAATATTTTTCCAAGTAGTCAAAGAAACATCAAACTTAGCAAAAGTATAGATTTTGATTATTTTTTTTGATTTCCGGCCAAGATTTCCACATTTTTTGAGAAAATGATTTTTGAAAAAGGTCTAAACAAAAAGTTAAAACAAGTGTTAGTTACCTCTAGACCGATTTAGATTCGCGAAATTAATGCCAAATTTGAGAAGAAATGGCGTCATTTTGTAGAGAATTGTTCAAAAAATACAGATCCGTCTCTGCTTTGATCGTACGAACTTTACGTTTCGACATATTGAAGTTCAAAATTGAGTTTTCGTCATTTCTAAAACTTGAACCTCGGTATTTTTGTATGTAGAAAAAGTCAAATAGTTTCTAAATTAGTCAAACAAACTTTATCAAACTTGACAAAAGTATGAATTTTAATTTATTGTATAATTCCTAGACAAAAATTTCCAAATTTTTTTAGAAGAATATTAAAAAAAATCTAAACAAAAAATAAAACAAAATATCAATTGACTCTAGATGGTTTTAGATTCGTGAAATTGAGACCGAATTTAGGCAGATATGACGTCATTTTGTAGAAAAACGCTCAACGTCCGTCTCTGCTTTAATCTCTACTTTTCGGGATATTGAAGCCCAAAGTAGTTTTCGTCGACTTCTAAAATTTGAGCTTCAAAATTTTTGATTAGTTCAATCTCTAATATTTTCTAAAATAATCGAAGACATTTGATCAAACTTAGCAAAAGTATGAGTCTTGATCTATTGTATTGATTCTGGGCCAAAAATGTCCACATTTTTGAGAAAAAAAAAATAACAGTAAGCAAAACACGACGGGTTGTGCAAACTTTTGTTGCAAAATTGGTTAATTTTCTAATTCAATTACAAAATCACAACATTTTAAACAACATTTCAGATGCAAAACGACAAACACAATTACAAAAACTGTCAAAATCCGTGAAAAGAAAATTCAAATCTGTATTTTCATGCGTTTTTGTCGCCGAATTAGAAAAAAATCTTGTATGAAATAAAAGTCTATTTTATGTTTCACATGACATGTTGTTTCATCTCGTCGACAATATCACGTTTTGTAATAAAATTAATTACTTCTGCCTCTAGTTGCATAAATAGCTATGTTATAAAACAGCAATTTTACCATGAATTTTTGTTATGTAATGATAACATCACTTGTGTAATGTGCTCATCACTAATCTAATGCTGTAATGAGGCTATATTCATTACACAACAATTTTTCAAAACCAAAAGTGTGCATCTGTTATTTCGTAAAATGTCACTTTTCTGTCTTATTTTTGAAATATCATTTTAACGTTTAGTAGAAAAATAATTTGAAATTTTCATTTAGGGACATTTTTCTAGAACTGGTAAGTTGGTGAAACGTCACTCAACCGTCAATTGTCATCAAACTACGTTTATAATTGGATGAATTTCGTAGTTTTGACAGTACCAACCCACAAAATAGTGCTTTAAAAAGTAACAAATGAAAAATGATGCTATAATGTACCGAATCTGAAAAACTTATTTCGCAGCCTACTACGTTTTCGTTCTTACCTCACACAAACGAGAGGTAACCGTTGGTGTCCACCGGTCACGTTTGAGTTGTTTGGCCCACTCTTCACGTCTTTTAAGATCTGATGGAAACCTTTTCATCAAAAATCCTTTTTTGGCAGAATTGGTGCATCCGAATGCAGCACATCCCGGCATTTCGTACCGCTATTACACCTAAATCAAACGATGTTTGTAACACATAACCTCAATTTTTATACTACCGTCTTTCAGCCAACTTGATAGGTCATGCGCAAATTATAAAAAAATGTTAAAAAGCACAAATTTTACTCACTTTAAAGTGTAACAAACAATAAATAGCTTTGAAAACAAAAGTAAATACGGGAATTCGATGTAAACAAACACACTTTGCTCCAAAATGGCGGACGTTACCACGTGACCGCGATAACCAATCAAAAAGATACTCACGTGTTTCCATGAATAATCGCCGGCGTAATTGATCGAAAGCTTAGACCGTCTGCCGCGGCGCCACTGAACGAACCTTGCTAAAGTAACTAGATTTACGTTAAATATAGTTACTTTTGATTAAAATAACTTTCAAAGCCACCTAAATTGTCATTATTACGTGTGAATTCAATTTGCATTTTGCAAATTTAAAAAACCGCGAATCCCATTAAGAGACTTTAAACTTTTTCTTACAAGGTTTTATCTACAATTGTTCTCTTTTATAACTTATAAAAAAAGTTAATTAGAAATCATGTCAACCAGTGTCACAATGAATAAAATTTGACAGCTGATTTATCTCCAATTGATGAGTAAATTGTGAATCAAATTTTATGTGTTCTGTTTAAAAGTTTGGAGAATCAGAATTGGTCTGATTAAAATTTTTCGAGTTTTATACTAAAGTCAGTTCATACATTCAAGATTTTAAAATTTTCAAAAATTTCGGTTACAAATTTTACATATTTTTAGAGCTATTCGTGAAGTATAGATTAGGTTTTTTCCTATAATAAAATTTTGAAAATAGAACATTTAAGTATTAGAAAACTTTACCTAAGTTTTAGAAAATGTTTTTTTTTAAATTAGTAAAATTTTAAAAATACTTTAACTTTTCAAATTGCAAACAATTTTGAGACGGTTAACTGTAGTTTCTTTGTATTCTGCAATTTTGGAAATTTTGATTTTATAATTTTTAGAAATATGTAACTCATAAAAGATTAGAACTTTGTGCCGTTGTTCTAAACTTTTAAATAAATGTAGTCGTTTTGGAGCAATTTAAAATTATTGGGATTTTACATATTATTTTAATTTCTTTACCGAAATTTAACGGTATATTTGGCTTCCAAAAATTTGTTTGTTTTGCCGTGTAAAAAAATTGCAAAAAAGTTTTGGAGTAGTTTAAAAGAGCACTAATGTGAGCATGTTGCGCTATGAGATTTCGACGAGAGTCCTGTACATACTATAATTCCTACATAAAACTGACATTTGGATTATTATTTTAATTTTAAATTTTTTTTAGACCCAAGTGCGTAAAAGTAACATAAGAGATATTTCTTAGTCAAATTGTAAAGAAAACTAATTCAAATCTCTGTTGGTGCTTACGTTTAAAAGTTACATGGATATTGATCGTTCAACTAACTTGTAATAAATGTAAATTATACAGGTTGTCTCAAAATTAGTGAATTTCGAATTCAGAGCGCAGTAGGGGGAACCCAGTGGTGTCCGTAAATGCTTAAAAAAATTGCACTTCCTGAAGAAGATGTAAGCACTTTTATTTTGTTCAATGCAACAACATTGCAAAACTCACATCCTGACCTATCTTATAATTTCTATTTGTATTGCTTTGAAATACATGTTTGCGTATTTATTATTTGAATAAAAATCCATTTGAATCTAATTTTTAGGAAAGTGACAGATTTTGACAAAATTCATAGTTGCCTGCATTCATTAGACTAATTTCTAACCACGTTGCCGTTCCATTTTTAAGAAAAATTACAAAAATTTAAGATTTTTTTACTCTCAATTAAAGCAAATTCTTCAAGAAATTGTTTTACATTATTATTATCCACAATCATCTACATCATAGATAACAATAAACACTGGAATTTTCACCCTGCATTTGAAGAAAATGCAGTTCAAAGCGGGCACATTCAGATCAATGCATCTTTGTGGGGAAGTTTCAAATCTTTATTATTTTTCATATTTGAACTACTCAAACAATTCTATATAACGCTCTAAAGTCGGAATTTGCGAATTTTGAGACACCCCGTATATGTAGTTGAAAACTTACTTACCTTGTAAATAAAATTTAAAGTTTAAATTATTTATTGAACGCTATTGATTTAACCGCTCAAGGTTTAGAGTTACCATTAGATAATGTAAGTGACAATAATGTAATGTAAGTCTCAATACAATAATGGCATTTTACTCACGTATGATATACATCGTTTTATCTACGGTCGCTCACGACTAAAAAGTGCAGAATTGTGTTACAACTTGACAGGTTTGACGGGTGCGCTGAATTTGTTTGTTAAGTCGAATGTCGCCAAAATGAATTGCGTTGCTTCTTGAATAGAACAAGAATATATTATAACTCATTGAACAACTAAAATGAGTGATAACAATGTTCTTTTTACTTGGTCGTAGATAATAGTTATTTACAGTCGCGTGTGGTAATTTACATTTTACAGCGCGAAATCAGTTTGAAGCACGACGGCGTAGCCGGAGTGCTTTAATGATTGAGCGCTGTAAAATGGTTAACGCACAAGAGTTGAATTAAACTTTTTGGCCGAAAAATTTTAATTTAAATAATTGGATTTTTCAAAATTTATGAGAACTGTCACATCTGACATTTGTAAATTTCATCATCTGTCAATTCTGTAGTTGGTGCACAAAAAGTACACAAGATGGCGCTGTATAAAAAACGTTTTAATATTACTTTAAAAATAGAAATATTGTCTTAATTGAGATAATAATTTAGGTAGATTCCACTTTGGTGATCAATCTTCATTATGGTAAAGTGATTTTAATTTATAAGCGCATGTGAAGAGCAGACGATTTGGGCAATTTTTACAGCACGGCGTGTGTAAACGTCCAGGACGCTTGTAAATCTAGTGTTTCCGAAGATGTCAGTTGAATGTTAATTTGACGTTTACAATTCATGAGGCCAAAAAATATTTTAAATTACCTTATAGCTAAATTTGATTTAATTGCTGCTGAAATCTTGATTAAGCAACCGGCTATTATCGCTCTTACTAGAACTTGGCACAATTATTCTATCCCAGATAATATCATAAACATCACCAATTACACAATTTTTAGAAAAGATCGTAGGCGGTGGTGTTTGTTTATACAGGTGTCCCAGAACTCGTGACCCAGAAAAAAAAGGCTTATAGAGGCAACAATTCTGAACCAACATTTCGAAACAAAAATTTTCTAGCTCAAAAACTAATCAAGTTAAGACAAAAAAAAACGGTAGCTAAACAGAATTTGAAAATCTGTAACTATGGACACATACTATCGTGCATTGGTCAGACCCTCGTTGCCTAGGAAATTGGAATGACCTTTTACTCCACCTCTAGAATAAGCTTTTGGGATTGATTGTTAATTTTTTATCCATTCTCGAATACTATTAAACTTAATCAATTTTTAATTTGAAATTTACCATCTGTATTGCTGCCGGCACTCTTCCTTGCTTTCTGGGTCATGAGTTCTGGGACATCCTGTATATGCAGTGTGCACCAAAAGTATCAAATAATAGCTGTAATTTTTTTGTTTAAAACGTTACAATTTTTTTTTAAATAAAAGTTGTTTCTAATTTTTTAGTTTGTTGCCACCTTCTTTTGTTTAGTGCTATGGTAATCAACTTTGTTTTTTCAAATAGCAACTATGCTTTTTTTCTCTTATTTTGAAATAAGCATATTTTTCTTCATTCAGATCCAAAATTTTTGCAATTTTTGACAAAAAAATAAGCAAAGAAAAGAATGTTTATTATGACCCAGTGGTCAAAATGCTAAAAAATTCACAACTATATAAAAATAGTATATTACCTATACAGGATGTCCCAGAACTCGCGCCCCAGAGAAAAAGGGCTTATGGAGGCAACAATTCTGAACCAAAATTTCGAAACTATAATTTTTTAACTCAAAAAATAACCGAGATAAGACAAAAAAACTGTAGCCAATCCTGAAGCTGAACAGAATTTGAAAATTGGTAACTATGGACACATACTATCATTCATTGGTCAGATGAAAATTAGACTCTCGTTGCCTAGGAAATTGGGATGGCCTTTTACTCCACTTCTCGAATAAGCTTTTGGGATTGGTTGTTAACTTCTTATTAGTTCTTGAATACTGTTAACCTTAGTTAATTTTTGTTTTGAAATTTACCATCTGTATTGCTGTCGGCACCCTCCCTTGCTCAATGGGGCGCGAGTTCTGGGACACTCTGTATAATACAAGTTTATAAGCAAGCCTTACCACGCACGACGCGTCGGAGGAGTGCTTTTAACGTCGAAAGTGTTTTAAAGGCGCTCATAAACGAGTGTTTACGCTATTTTTTATTACACCTATCCATTTACAATTTTTTTGGAGCATTGAAAAAATGTGAATTTACACAATAAAATTATCAAAGGTTGTTTGTGAATCGTTTTCGTAGAGTTAGCAATTGTTTGTTTACGTTGTCAAGCACATTTTTTCACGTTTGTAAAAATCGGTTCAGAAAATGAGTGGAGATATTAAAAGGCTAGCAGAACATGCAGAACTGCGATTAATTCAGAATCTACCCGACGCTGAGAAATATACTGGTCATACGATTATGGCAAACAGTGGTACGAGCATCGATGAGTTGAAACGTCAGGTGGGATGGAAATCTTCGAGTGTGGCTAGTAGCTATATTGAAGAATCCACTTCAAACAAAATAGTTGTTTCCAAACGCATTGCTGGTGGTCTGAACACATCAGTTGCTAAATCAACTTCATTCAGAGCTATGGACGTCCAACAGAAGAATGAAAATGAAAAAGCTTCTACTAGTTATGAGTTCGAAGCAACAAACAGTAATCAGTTTAAAGCGGCAGGCTTTGAAATTTCAAACAATAGTAATTGTAATTTTCATGTTTATTTAAATTATAAATAAAAATTGGTCCTGACATTTCACTATTTCTTGTTACCTAGACAGTGCATTAAAGACCCCTTTTTGCACGATTTTGCGTGTGTTAATTTAGGATGATGATGCAGGTATAATAAAAAATATTCTAACAAAAAAGTAACAAAAGTAAACTAGATACAGAAAAAACGTAACAACACTACAGTAGATGTTCAAATTGAGCTCCATTAACTGCTAGACAGTGACCTAATCGATATTTATTTTTGACCACTTGTTTTGTCAAAAACTACAAAATTTTAGGTCTGAATAAAAAAAACATGCTTATTTCAAAATGTGAAAAAAAAATGGTTACCATTTAAAAAAACCAAGTTGGTATCATGGCAACAAAACAAAAGAAGACAGCAACAAACTAAAATTACTCAAAATGGGCATAATGATAAGGCAAACAACTTCATTAAAATTTTTTTTTGGTAACTTTTAAATAAAAAAGTTGCAGCCATTATTTGATATTTTTGTTACACACTGTATATTTTACTTTTTTTTCGACCATAACTATTCTTTTGTCCTATTTACATAAAAGGCTTGCCTCAGCAAATAATTTTAATTTAATAATAATAATAATAATAAAACCACACACTAGTAAGTGTTGACTTTTCGTAGAAAAGTTGTACTCTTTGTAAGTTCCACTGAGGATTAGTCCAGCCAACAAGAGAAACACAGCTCCTGCAGTCATCCCGGTGAAAAAACAAAAAACGAAGAAGATGTTGATCATTTAAAAGAGATTGTGGCCACAAATGAACGTAATGAAAATGATGCTTGTGTAGATCGTGTGCCAGTCAAACTTTTAAATGTTTTCGGGCCACAAACCAACCCCTCTAAAGGGCCGCTTTTACAAATCAGGTATAAACCCTGTATAAGCTTGGGGTAGTTATTCTAGGCATAATTTTATACCGCCGGTTATTCCTGGTATAAATGGTGACCAATTTTACAAGTACTTTTTCGGTCTTGGTTAGCTATACCGGAGATAAGCAAAATTGGTAACACTGGAAACAAAATTCCCCAAGTTTTATTTAATTTTGTTTGTCAAATGAACGGGACAAAGACAGTTTACATTGTGGTTTGCAATTATTAAAATCACAAAATGTTGATAAATGATGTACCAATATTTGATTCGGATGATGATGAGGAAATTGTCGAACAACTTTCATAAGTACGAGGCCCTAAACGGTTTGTAGATTGATTTTTACGTTTGTATTTATAAGAAAAACTAGTTATCGAAAATGATAAGAAATTTGAAGGTTCCATTTAAGTAATGAGACATTTGGAAATGTGTTGAGATTAATTCAAAATAGAATTCGTTCTACAACTAATCGTCTTCACGTGACTGGAACCATGCTTTTGTAGCTTCAGTGAATCAATTGGATGTAATTAATTACACTGTTCGATAAATTGAAATTAATTTTAAGTACCTTTTTCGAAAGTTGGTGTTTTGAAATCTAAGCAAAGTACTGTAATAATCAAAGATATAAAAGGGCGCAAAACGTTAGCTTTTATTTGGAAAATCTATTGACAAAACTGAAAAGTAACTATGGTAATATTTCAAAGTTAACTAAATCTATTACAGTACTAAACAACACCTTTGTCTCAAAAACTTCGTATCACGTATAATTTTTTTGTTATGTGAAATTAAAAAAGTGTAAAAAAAATCTAGAAAAAATATTGTTAACATACCTTTATTCAGGTTTATTTATAATATTAACCTATTTATGGTTATAAATATATTCTTAGTTTCCTCCTTTTTTAGAACTTTTCAGATATTATTTATCAATCCAAGATTATTTAGAATTCAACAAGTTTTCTAACTTCCACTTTACTAAATTTATTTATTTTATTATTCTTTAAATTTAAATATAATTAAATTTTTTCCTAATTTGCAATTTCAAATCGTACATATTTTACACATTTGTACAAAACTTACTAGATCATCCATCTTTTTTAAATTCGTTAACATTCTCTATTTTGAGTTTATCTTCATTTGCTTTAGATAAAGTTCCTCAAAATCTTTGAGTATTTGTATCTTATTTTTTCTAATAATTTTGTATATTTAATTTTTTTAACTTACTGTTATTTTTGGTTTCTTTACACATTCTCTATTACATTTTTTGGATAAGTTTATATCAGAAAACACAAAAGTTGCAAAAAAATTAAAAATTTCTCATGCAAATTAATATTTTTTAGCCGCCAGTTTTGATGCAAAATTATAGAGCTTTTTTGAACTTGGCACTTGTTTGAAGCACTTTGCAAAAATTTTTGAAGTGAAATATGTTAATTATGACAGATAAACACGCATACAATTCCCACTTTTACCAGGAATAACTCACTATCCCATCACCGGTCGACCGAATAAGAAATACCCATGGTTATACTCAAGTTTATCTATTTTACGAACTAACCACTAAGATTGTAAAACCCATTTCCAGAGTTTATCTAAGGAATAATGCTATTCTCAATTTATGCCTGCTTTGTAAAAGCGGCCCTTAAAAGTACTAAAACGAGCAAAATTGTTGTGAAAGTTCCAGTGGCCTATTTTATGAAGAACACGTCCGCGCACGTCAAGGACCGGACAATGAAAGTTCAGACAGGGGTTACTCGTTTATACAAACTTCATATATTATGTATAAGGCTCGAATACTTTGCGCTGTTTTGCAGTGTCGTAGGTAGGAGTGGGAGATGAGGGATCAGAATGCACTGTCCCAATACGAGGAAAAAATGACTCTACTAATTTTAGAACTGACTGTTCACATTGGATAAATTTCATTTTTATCTCTTTTATAAATTTAGTTTATTAATTTGAATTTGTGGAGTTTTATTTAAGTTTTATTTGATTTTATTAGAATAACTTTTTCTTTATTGGAACGGTTTTTTAAAGCACCTTTAAGTACATACTTACGTAAATATATTTTTATTTTAGAGGATTTTAATGTTTGGCGAAGCAAAGCGCGATAGATCGGTTGCTTTGCGAATTCGGCAACACTTTTAATTTTGTTAAAAAAAGCCAAGTGAACTACAATTATTCAGAATAGCTTTTATAAAACAGGGGTGCGACTTATATTGAGAGGCGTCTTATACGGCAATAGGTTTTCCATCATTTCGGAATGATACGCCACTGCTACTGCGAGGCACAGCCGAGCGCTTGTAGCGACCGCAAAAAACAGCGCAAAGCCTTAATTATGTATTACTGTGTGATCCTATGAGAAAGTTAAGCAAGCAATAACTTTGTTTAGTAAAAAATTGTCAATTATTGATCGACATTCAAGGATAGCAAAATCTCATTTTTTCTTATTCGCTCACTAGATATCGGACTTTGAACTGTTAAACTATTCACTTTGATGGTGTTTTTTGAGATTTTGGAAAATATTTTTGACTAGAAGATATTTACAATTACTGCGCATTTTCTCTATTATTATCTACTAATCAGCGATGAAATTTAGAGAGCAGACAAGGAAGAATATGAAAACATTCCGGCACAGCGCAGTAATTGTTTGCAGGTTCAGTTATTTGATAGTTAAACACTTAACAAGCAATACTATAATACGACTATTAAAGCACCAAGTCAGAAAACACCTATTAAGTGTGAAATTAAATTTCTCTTTTACAAGTAGACAAAAAAAGCGTATTTTGAGTTGCCTACTTAATGCTTAATTTTTCAGATTTTCTAGATTGTTAAAAGTGTTATGATGTTATGAAATTTCTAAGAGGCGGTCAAGTGCACACTCTATGTATAGAATTTATACAGGGTGTTTTTAAAATGCGTGTACAAAACAGTTCTGCGCTATTCCAGAAGAAGTGTGAAGTATAAAAAATTAATTTTTAAATAAAAAACTGACAAGGTCAATTTAACCTCAATGTACTCGACTAGCACAAAACGCACCTAGAATGACTTGTTACCTAAGCAACCAGCAACTCGATTTTTTGTTCTTTTAACCCTTTTAACTGTTGTAAACGTATATACAGGGTGATGAAAAAAACGGCCGTGCTACCTATCATGTTCTTGGTAATTCTTTCCAGAACCCAAAACAGAAAACCAAAACGAAATTTGTGCTTTTTTAACTAAGATAAAAGTTTTCTTTTATAAACGATCCAACTCTACTTGGATAAACTTTTTATAAGAATTACATTGTTAGACATCACATTTTTTACAGTTAATGATATTCTAAATCAAAAAACGGACAACAAATGCTTTAAACCAAGTTTCTTGAGCTTCTAAAAGTGCCATTTCTTAGCTTTGTAGAAATTTTTTCAATGTTGCAACATTGTAAAGCTCTTAGTATTAGTTGCTTAGTTACGGAGACTGCCGAATGTAAAATTTTATTAGAAAGGGTTAAGGGTTGAGCGGCGTTACCAAGTTTCCTTTGAAAAAAATCCAGATTTTGAAAAGGAATGGGTATTAATAAATTTTGCTTTGAATTCGGTTGGATGGTTTAACTGAAGAGGACATGGTACTTCCACTCATGAGCGCCTTTTTTTCATCACCCTGTATACGTTTTGACATTTTTCTCAAAAACTACAAATGATGAGAATTTGAAATTTTGGGAACAAAAATAAGCGAATAAGACAAATCGAATGACAATACTCACATATTTGTGACACTTTTGGTTATGCCGGAAGTAGTAGTCAACTTGCTTATTTAAAATTGAACACCCCATATATTATTACATTTTCATATTCTACATCCCAATTAAGGCGACTTTATGTATACCGTGTTATACTTAAATTAAACCATTTCAGGGATATCTTAATTTTTGTAAAAAAAATACACAACAAAAGTGAAATGTTTGTGGAAATTTTTTTTTGTAATGCAAATCGAGATATTTCAGAAATGATACAATTTAGGTATACAGCATATACCTGTAGAATCAGAGAGCTTACAGAAGGAGGTCTGAGTGAAAATTTTCTTTCTTTTCCCTTTTTGTAAAAGTCATAAGGTTGTAAAGTTGACCAATCAGGGCTCGACAAATAATTAGAGATCTGACTGAAAACATAGTAGTTTGGTTTGAACAAAAACGAGAGTGCCAAACAACTGTCACATTTGACATGATTAGTCAGTGGCGGCACAAATGTACTTCAAATTGGATATACAGGGTGTTTAAAAAATGGCGGAGCAACTATTCACTACGTGAATCTTCAGATAATAACTAGTAGCTAAATTAAGTTTTTTCCATTATTGAGTGCTTCGTTGGAAATCTACAGCCACTTAAAGGGGCGTTAATTATGGCACAAATTTTTCCTTATAATGAGCTCAATGTTTACAAAATTCTACTAGAGTTCATGTTTTTGGTGACATTTACATACTTACAGTCTTACATGCCTTAAATGTTGATGCAAAACGTTATTTTGCACTTTTAAAATTAAGCTCAAAAGCGCAAAATTAATCTGGCAACATTTCACTTCAAGAATTCAGTTATTAATTGTTGCCTAGTGCCTGACAATGACCATTTTTTTAGAAAAGTCAAACATTTTTTAGGTGTCACAAACTAGAGGAGTTTATTTCTCTAAAGATGTATAATTTTGCTGAATATACCGACACGTGAAGGAAACAGTCGAGAAGCAGTAAAGGGCAGTAAGGCTTGTGAATTTTCTAACTGGCAAATTCCCTCCAAGAATACTTTTCAACGAGTTTATCAACAGGTACGTGAAATGGGCCGATTGGAACCAAATTTATCAGGATCATGGAGGACCCAGGACTATTCGCATACCAAGAAGAGAACAAATGGTTCTTGATCTACTTTGTGACTTTTACTAGTCAGGTGTTGTCAAATTTAATGAAAACCATAGTAACCAATCACATGATTTATTAATAATTGTAACTACCAAAGCGTTGCTCTGGTCTCAAAATTATACTCCTAATAATTACCGAAAGAATTGAACACTGTTGGCGTTTTTCGCAATATTTAAAGTTATTTTGCTCCCGTACAAAGCTTCAAATAAAAATTTTAAACAGCATTTTTAATTCACAGCGTCTTAGAGTTTGACGTTCTTATCAGTTGGTCCGCTATTTTTTGAACACCCTGTATAATTCAAAAAATTAATCGTACACGAAATTATAAAACCAATCAAATTGTCCTTCAAAATGTTACAAGCATTAATAAAATTTGTCTTTCGGCTATATTATTTTCATTTTTTAGCAACGTTTATCTTTGTCACGCCCGTTACAATTGTATATCACACCCGTTACAGTTTTCTAAAAAATACAGTGCACAATTGAATTGGTTATTTTAATTGCAGAGGCTGTGTAGGGGACGCGTACTATTTTCGTGGTTCTTGCTTATAAATTTGCAATTGGACATATACTATCATCTAGAAAACATGTGGCAATTATGCTTCATGCATAGTCCAATGGAATAAACGAGCCATTTCAATATAATGGTCGAATAATGCCTTTTGCTAATGTGAGTTCTAAGTTTCAAGAATCAAATTAACAAAAAGCTATATTAGAAAATTGATTCGGCATGTATTTCAAATGTAAGTAGTTATTCTATAGTGTCTTACGATTGTACCTGTATCATATTTGATCGACTGTGTCCAAATTGTCTTCAAAGAAGGAATAGAAGCTCCAAATGGAGTAATATCACGCACAAATGTGGAAGCTCTAAAGATACCAGCAGTAGAAGCATTGTTAGAACCAATGGTAGAACCAATAGTTAGCTGTTTGTCTGCAGAGTCTGTTAGTTGCCCCCATTCTCAGAAGAGAATGTAACAATAACATCAGAAAAGAAATGATATCGAAAAAACAAGAGTCGAAAATTTCAACTATAACGTTAATTAAAAAAAAAAAGTATTTTGTACAATTTTTGTACTTAATTTTATAATTACTTCATAACTAATAATAAATACTTAGTTTTTCAATTTATCCTCATTTTTTAAAAGAATAAGGATTTGGTAGACATTATTGTTTAACGTGCGTAAAATTACCCCATACAATAGGGGTAATTTTAGGCAATACGTTCCTCAAAATATTAATTTTTGACAAAAATGTTCTCAAGATTTTTCAAAAACTTTTACATTATGATGTAGTTCAATGATACAATTATTGTTTGTCAGAAATGTCGATTTTCTATTTTCGATATTCTAGATTTTTTAGAAGATCCATGCTTGGTATTACCCCGCTCTCCCCTACTAAAGAAAAAGAAATCAGAGTTTTGTTGTTCACAGAAATATAGAAAAATGTTATTAAAAACAATAAATTTAATTTGTACGTGTCACACACGATTTCTCGCTGATTTTCGCCGTTTTCTGGCTTGAATTCGCAAAGAAGAGTTCAAAATCTACAAAACCATCAATTTCTATCAAGATTCAACGGCTGAATTGCAAGAAAACAGCAGAAATCTGCACGAAATCATCAAAATTCACCACAAATTAATTGGTTTCTCTATGATTTATAATCGTAACTTAACAAATTTTATTTAGATAATTTGCAGCACTGTATCCTACCTGATAACAGTATACTTCTGCTTGAAAAAGCATTTAGTCGTAAATAAGTTAACAAAATGTCATTTTGTCACACGCGTGACATGTGGATTTGCTGTATAGCACATTATACAGAAAATGATCTTCAATTTGCATATCGTCGTCTAAGTGGCAACCTACGCAATCTCAATTTTTGCAACTTTACAGGACAATGAAAAAACTGTTTTTTTTTAGATTATAGTTATTTACATAAAAGTCAGGAAAATGTCTCATTACTGAAGAGGAGCTATGTTGAAATACGAGGCACTTTGTGCCGAGTATTTTAAAGCTCCGAGTCAAGTAAGACATTTTACTGACGAGTTTTGTATTAAATTTTTCCGGAAATCGCAATAAATCGCTAAAAATCGAGATTTTCCAACAAGTTTTTTAATTAATTGCGCAAAAATCTAGTTTGTCAATTTGTTGAAAACGATGGTTACAAACAAAACAATTATAAAATTTTGTGCGTACGTCAGAGCTGTGTGTTTATTTCATTAATTAATTATGAATACAAGCGAAAACACTGGTGAGGATGTTCCTTTTGACCTAAGCAAAGCAGCCGCTGCTGCTACAGAAGAATTGTTACCGTCGAAATCTAAGGAGCGGTATGAAAAGCAGTTCCAAATCTTTGAAGATTGGCGCAGGCTTAAAAATGTTACTTCGCTAACGGAAGACGTATTTCTGGCTTATTTTGCGGAAAAATCAAGTTCTTATAAGGCTTCAAGCCTCTGGAGCACTTACTCTATGTTGAAAGCCGTGCTTTTGTTGAAGGAAAATTTGGATATCAGCAAGTTTTGTAAGGTAACTGCTTACCTAAAACGAAAATCGACTGGTTACCAACCAAAAAAATCGAAATGTTTGTCTCGGGACCAGATAGATAAATTTCTGCTTGAAGCTCCCGACAAGGAATTTTTATTAATGAAAGTAAGTTATTACAATGATTACATATTTAAGTTTTATTAAATTTGGTAATTTCAGGTGGCGCTTATTTTTGGGGTGTCTGGAGCCTGTCGATGCGACGAATTATCAAGGATGTTAGTTGACGACATTGAAGATCAAAATAACGTGCTCACAGTACACATTCCTGATTCTAAAACAAAAAAACCTCGACGCTTTGTAGTTGTTTTGAATAAATTTTTCTTGTTTAAATAACTAATTATTTTGCGTCATTTTTGTAGTTTTTACAGTACTAGTCCGGGAAATCCAATTTTCCTGCGCCTAATGTCGCAAGGAAATGCTGTTTCAAGGACGATTTCCGGAAAAATACATTTTTGGAATAGTAATCGTCTACATTTGTTTTTTATTGTGTTTCAAACGATTATTAAAAGTTTAAATAAAATAAAACAATTTTCTAAAGAAATGCTTGAGATAGAGGGTGTTGCCTTAATTTTTGCCTGAGATAGAGCATGTTGCAGTTTGCGTTTTCAATAGTACACAAACAACAAACAACTTTTTTTTTGTGTTAAATGATCGGGTATTGCTGTAATTTATGAACGGATCACCGTCGACATCGACAACCTTCTGGCATCGATGGAGAGCATAACATAAATAGACTTAACTTATTCCAAATTATTTTAAACATCAGTCATAATGACAATAAAGCTTAAAGTACATCCAATTCTATGTGACAGAAAAACCTATAAGCGTTAATTGGTTGGCCAATTTTTCTCACTGTGTCTTCTGTAAATCCTGGTTAAATTAAAATAAGTGAAAAAGAACGTAATAGTTTTTATTGAAAACAACAATGATAAACTTTAAACTTGTGAAAAATGAAAAACCTAGAATTACAGTTTTTTCTTTTTCTCTCCATTGCCCTTTTCTTTCAGTTCTTGTTGGCGCTCTCTTTTGCGGCTATTTTCTTCATGTGGAATGGAGTCATAATATGGGTGGGCGTATGAACTTATAAACATCTTCAATGTCTGAAGATCATTAAACTTATCCAGAGGTATTTTTGGTCTTGAATTGTGTAAATTTGGAAAAGAAAATATTTCTTTTGTCTGCTTGGGTCGGATAGGAAGCTCTTTAAAGCATTCGTCGTCAAAACTAAGTTTGTAAAAAATTTTACCACTTGGGTTATAGCAAATCACCTTCATGTCAGTTACCACAGGATCTCCGGTAGTTTTTCCTGGTCGAATTGAATTGTAAATCATGTTCTCATCAACAGCAAAATTTTTGAAGAAATCATGGCTTACCATTTTTGACCTGTATGGCATTGGCTTTAATCTTGCAGCCCTTGAAAGTACGTCAAACTCACTGGGAAGATAAATGTCTTGGTTTTTGATTCGACTTTCTATCATGCTATGCACAGAATCACATTCCATCTGTGTATGGCCTTTTTCTAAAAACTTTTGTGTTATTACCACATTTCTCGACATGCTTAGATGTAACAGGGCGTTGGACAATACTGCATTTCTATTTTGATACGTACAACCGTCCGAGAATAAAATCACTGGTTTAAGATTCCCATCCAACAGTTCACACAAATAGTCCACTAAAAATGAGGCAAATGTCGAAGAACACATATTTGACATCGTTTCATCAAACCAGTATGTGACAGCGTCATGAGTCGAAAGATTATAAACTGTATAATTGTGCACAGTTAATTTCAATTTAAAGTATGCAGAACTGGCTCTTATGGAAGGACATGGTTGCACTGCCATTAAGTCAAAACAAATTGTGTGACAATCTCCATTGATTGCAGATGTTTTGTCTTTTTCCTTTTCTTCTCGAGCCGTGTTTTTTTTCTTTATATGTAAATTGTAGTCTTCTTGACTTAGATTTTTGGTCTCGAAAGAAAGGCAAGTGTCGCAACGATCTTTTTTCGGTTGGTATATCTCAATCATTCGTTCCTTTCTTATTTTATCGAAGGAGTAACGTGATAAGTGTCCCTCCTGGAATGTTTTGCACTTTTCCTTGTACATGATATAAAGTTGGTTCCAGGATTTTATATCACTTTGAAGATAATTTTTTTTTGTGCTCTTCCGACAGTAGTGAGAAGGCAACAACGGCAGGCTATCAAAAAATTGTGTTAAAGTTGTAAACTTTTGAGCCACCGTAATTTTTTTTTTAGTCTGTCTCGCAACTGGATTCTCAGGTTCGTCTTCATTTCTAGCCTGTTTTTCTTCTAAATCATATTCAGAGTCTTCTTGAGAAGCACAACTTTGATTTGAATTTGTTTTGTGAAACATTTTCAACCAATAATAGACAAAATCTTTCTTTAAGCCAAGAGTATTTAAGTACATAAACTGGCATACCGGCACATCTGTGTTATTTATTCGAAGATGGTAAATGTAGGTAGAATGTCGACGAGATACACTATTCGTGGTTTTTTGTTTGCTTTCTTCAATTTTGACAGTGCAACAAACATACGTTCTTTTCGAATCCCACGACATCTTTTTCCAAAAATCATCAAACAGTGTTTTTCTTTCTATTTCTGTGACTGTGTTGCACAGACGTGTCTTCCACTTTACACAAGTCCGTGAATTGCAAGGTGGCCCAAGTTTACGTGGTTGCCGATTAACATCATGAATAATAACATTCGTTTTTTTCTTGTCTTGTCGACGGTAACCAGAGTATGCTTCACCCTCCATTCTTTGTTGTTTTGTAATATTCCTCTTCCACTCTTTAATATTTTTCTTTTGTCTTCTTGTTTTTTTATCAGCATTTGTAGTAGAACTTACACCAGCTACAGAGAAAACGTATCATTTTGAGAGTTGAGCATGATTTCAGATACTCTTACCATTTTGAAAATATAACTCCTTATTAGTCACTGCTTCAACATGGTGGACGACATCTTCATTTTCAGAATGAACTTTTGGATTAGCCAGGGTTACAATCTCATTTGGTGTAATTTGGTGATTATTGACATCAATTAATGGTACATTTTCATTACCATTTTGAAATGTATTATTGGCTAATTGTAAGTCTTCTAAATTTTGAAAAACCGTTTCTGGTATGGAAGTAGTAACTTCTCTGTCGAGATTTGAGTCTATTAAATTGCTATCAAAGTCATTACCATTGTGATCTTCGTTCATACAAACTTGAACGATATTAGGATCTTCTGATAATAACTCCCACGGATAATTTTTATCTGATGAATTTTCTGAGTCATCATCATTATCACTTTGAACATAGTATAAAGGGCCATCACTTACTTCCATTTTTAGATTAGGTTAAAAATTATGACATTTACCATGCTATGTTGATATTGTTGTAATAATAAAAAACGTAGATACTTTTTTCATGCGTGTTCAAACCCTTGCGCTGACTTTTTTTTCGAATTAATTACATTGCTTTAAAAAAGTTGCTTTTTTTTAATATTATTTAATGATCTGTAGATTTATTACTTTAAAATAAAAATCTTATGGTTATTGATGCTAGGAGTGAATTATTTTAAATCGAATTAATAATTTTTTATAAGAGGTATTGTTAACTTACGATATTTGCTTAATATGAAGGAACATAGGACGATCTATGTTGGAAGCACCATCAAACATTTTTCTTCTCGCTTAACACACTTGTAACTCAATCCGACATACACTTTTATTCTACCTCATTTTGAATTGAGAATGAAATCGTCGTCTAAGCGGCGACTTCCGCAATCTCAATTTTTACAAAGTCAAGCGGGAGCGCAAATAAAGTGTTTTTTTGGCAGTGTAAATAATTTTGCTCAATAATTACTTGGTATCAAATCTTAGCTTAAGATTAAATCTATTAAAAAATATGAAAAATAATTTCCACCAGTAAGATTCCCGTGAAAAATTCGTCTGAGAAAAAGTAGAAACAAAATATTTTCACAACTGAGATAGCGGATGTTGCCGCTTAGACGACGAAATAGCGTATGTTGCCTTACGTATTGAGATAGCGGATGTTGTCAAATTTTCGCGTAGAGCATAAAATGTAGCGAAATTCAAAAAACAGACTCCGTCACGACATTCCCCACGAAGAAACAATTCGAAAACAAGCAAAAACGAAAAATCGTCAAAATTGAGATAGAGGCAGTTGCCACTTAGACGACGATATAGAATTTAAAAATGCAATAAAATATAGGATGTTCTATTTAAAATAAGCAAGTTGACATAACCGAAAGTGTGAAAATGTGAATCTATTTATTCTATTCGTCTTATCAGCTTACTTATGTTCCCAAAATTTGAAATTCTTATCGTTTGCAATTTCTATGAAAATTGGCAAAACGCATACATGGTGTTCCAAAACTCGCGCGGCAGCCGAAGCTGAACAGAATTTGAAAATCGGTAACTATGGACACATACTATCATTCATTGGTCAGATGAATATTAGACTCTCGTTGCCTAGAAAATTGGGATGGCTTTTTACTCCACTTCTCGAATAAGCTTCGAGAAAAAATGTGATCGTGTCAAACCGCCTTAACTAAAAATTTCAAAAAATATTTTAGGTTTGAACTTGGAATAAATTTGAAAAATGTTTTCCAAACAATTTTGCAAAATACTTGTAAGTGCAACTACTAAGAACCTTCAGACAACCTTAATTTAAAAATTAAAACTTTAAAACAATTTTTTAAAAAATTATTTTATTTGATACTACAAGAATCTAATAACAAAATTTTTATGCGATAAAAATCCGTGGAAAATTTATCCAAATTCAAAAACGGTGTCATATTCTCCAATTTTTCACATTGACGTTTGAAACTCTATGTTAATACCCAATATCAATCTCAATATCAACAATAGTTATTTTTGGCCTCATGAACTGTAAACGTCAAATTAACATTCAATTGACATCTTCGGAAACACTAGATTTACAAGCGCCCTGGACGTTTACACACGCCGTGCTGTAAAAATTGCCCAAATCGTCTGCTCTTCACATGCGTTTATAAATTAAAATCACTTTACCATAATGAAGATTGATCACCAAAGTGGAATCTACCTAAATTATTATCTCAATTAAGACAATATTTCTATTTTTAAAGTAATATTAAAACGTTTTTTATACAGCGCCATCTTGTGTACTTTTTGTGCACCAACTACAAAATTTACAGAATTGACAGATGATGAAATTTACAAATGTCAGATGTGACAGTTCTCATGAATTTTGAAAAACCCAATTATCTAAATTACAAGTTTTTCGGCCAAAAAGTTTAATACAACTCTTGTGCGTTAACCATTTTACAGCGCTCAATCATTAAAGCACTCCGGCTACGCCGTCGTGCTTCAAACTGATTTCGCGCTGTAAAATGTAAGTTACCACACGCGACTGTAAATAACTATTACAGTACAAGGGGCGAAAGGAGCCCCAGTGTGAGCGAGTTACTCTATGAGGTTTCGGCGAGAGTGCAGTACATAATTTATTGAACTGCTTTTTCTACGTAATGTCTGCTATTAAATAAAAATAAGAAAATCACAACCATTCAGATACAAAATTTATTGTAATGTGCGGGCAAAAACAATTTTCATCATACATACATCAATAGAAATTACAATTTTACACCTAAAATCAAAAATATTTTTTCAGTTCACCGTCAGATGATAGTCCCTGGTAGAGCTGTTTTAACGAATTTTGCTTGATCTCGGTCAATGTATATCTTTCTTGGTCCTAAAAACTGAAATTTTTGCCTCTTGGTGCACAAACTACTAATTAACGAAATGACCAGTTTTTGCTTCTAGGCGTATAAAGTGCCAGTTTCAATATTTTTGTTTGCCCAATTGTAGTAAAAACTTTGAAAATATCGGTTGCATTGGTATTGATCGTTCAACTAAACAGTTATAATAAAGGTGAATTATATTGTAAATTTATATTGTAAACAAACTTATAGTTTAAATTACTACACGCTATTGATTTGATTTAACCGTTCAAGGCTGTAGTTTACCCTAAGATAAAGTGCGTTTAAAGGCTACTAAAAACTGAGCCCGAATCATTTAGTTAGTATAACAGAAAATTTATATCATAAGTGACTGAAATGCTACTTTATAAGCGAGTTATAAGAAACTCACGTGATTATAATGACATTTCGCTCACGTATATACGATCGTTCACGAGACTAAAAAACTGTTAAGTTTTGTTACAGCTTGACAGGTAGCCCCAATACATCACTAGTTGCATAATGAATATATTATACAACGTTTTTTCTCAAAACAGAACAAATATATAATTAATAAGTGTTGACCTTCCGTAAAACAGCAAAATACGACCACGCGGTCTTCAAAATCTACAAAGAAAAAGTAAGATTGCAATGGTGCGAATTCTACGTACCTTTAGAAAAGTGTCTAAAGAAAGAGGAAATAAATCAACAGCAGTAAACAAAATTGGCTTCTGAGTCCTCTGGATAAAGAAAACCACTTTTTTCTTTACGTCAACTGGGAGATCTGTCCAGTCACATTTGTATGCAGCTATCGCAATGTTAATGCTCTGAAATCAAAAATGGTAGAAAAACTGAGATAAGATTTATCACACGTACTTTAAATTGAACTTCATTTCCAAACCAGCAAAACATCAAGATCTCCAAAAGGACGGTGATTAAACATGCCATGAAGGAGTAGAACTCACTGCTAGAAAGCTTCAACTGAATTTTTATTAGTCTTAATTATAGAAGGAGGATATTGAAAGCGTACGAGAGTAATTTGAAACATGCTGAGCCCCACTGACACCGAACTAGAACCAAACTGGACCAAAATAAGAAGATCAAAGAGTTTGTTTGCATCACGGGCGAATCTGAAATTTACTTTTGAGAATCGTTCAAAACGAACAAATATAAACCTTAGAATCTCCCGGTGATGTTCAACACACTTTACGAAGCTTCTGGAGACGTCGTTACTCAAATGCAAACTCTTAAAACTGTCGGACACAACATCGCATTGAATTCCCACGAACGTCATCATAGAAGCAATGACACTGTCGATGATCACGATAACAGTGGCGATCAAACTAAAAGCAATCACTTGATGAGCGTACGTCAGTTCGTACAAAAACGGTTTTTTATAGACAAAGGGATACCACGTGGGAAATGGTAAGTCGTACTCTTTATAAGTACCACTGACGATTGGTCGTACCAGCCAGAGAAACACAGCCAGTGCAGTAATCCTGGTGTAAAAATAGAAGAACCATTTCCACATTCGTATGCTAAACTTTCCTTGGAGATGATTCCTTGGGAAAAACACTCTTTTGTTCATATCGTCTACCAAACGCTTCACTGTTTTTATATTGACGAAAACAACGTAGAATTTGACGATGGAGTTGAGAACTGCCGCGATGGGAACAATTGTAACAATAGCTTGGTTTAGGTCGGCGACGAAGAAGATGTTGATAATTTGAAAGAGATTGTGGCTGCAGATGAACGTAATGAAGATGATGGCCGTGTAGATCGTGTACCAGTCAAACTTGTAGGTTTCGTCAGGCCACAAGCCCATCAGTTTGAGGACCAGGGCGAGAAATTTGTTGTGAAAGTTCCAATGACTCATTTTAAGAAAAGCACGTCCGCGCACGTTAAAGATCGGACACTGAAAGCTCGGAGAGGCGTTGATCGTTTGAACATACTTTATATATTATGTATTACCGTGTGATTCCATAAAAAAGTGAGAAAAACAATAACTTTGTTCATTAAAAAAATTCAATTATTGATCGACGTTCAATGACATCGCTGAGAACAGAGGAGAACGAGAAATATAAAATTATTCCGGTGCTGCGCAGCAACTGTGTGAACAGTTGTTTTATTATTAATGATTTTGTGCAGATTTCTGCTGTTTCCTTGCAATTCAGCAGTTGAATCTTGATAAAAATTGGTGGTTTTGTAGATTTCGAGCTCTTCTTTGCAAATCCAAGCCAGAAAAAGACGAGAATCAGCGAGAAATCGTCGTTTAGCATCAAAATAAGAAAATTTCTCTAAAAATTTTGATGATTTCGTGCAGATTTCTGTTGTTTTCTTGCAATTTAGCAGTTGAATTTTGATAAAAATTGGTGGTTTTGTAGATTTCGAGCTCTTCTTTGCAAATCCAAGACAGAAAACGGCGAGAATCAGCGAGAAATCGTCGTTTAGCACCAAAATAAGCGGATTTCTCTAAGAATTGTGATGATTTCGTGCAGATTTCTGCGGTTTTCTTGCAATTTAGGCGTTGAATTTTGATAAAAATTGGTGGTTTTGTAGATTTCGAGGTTTTCTTTGCAAATCCAAGCCAGGAAACGGCGAGACTCTGCGAGAAATCGTCGTTTAGCATCAAAATAACCAGATTTCTCTAAGAAATTTGATGATTTCGTGCAGATTTCTGCTGTTTTCTTGCAATTCAGCTGTTGAATCTTGATAAAAATTGGTGGTTTTGTAGATTTCGAGCTCTTCTTTGCAAATCCAAGCCAGAAAACGGCGAGAAACAGCGAGAAATCGTTGTTTAGCATCAAAATAAAAGGATTTTTTTAAAAATGTTGATGAATTCGTGCAGATTTCTACTGTTTTCTTGCAATTTAGCCGTTGAATTTTGATAAAAATTAGTGGTTTGGTAGATTTCGAGCTCTTCTTTGCAAATCCAAGCCAGAAAACGACGAGAAACAGCAAGAAATCGTTGTTTAGCATCAAAATAAAAGGATTTCTCTAAAAATGTTGATGAATTCGTGCAGATTTCTACTGTTTTCTTGCAATTTAGCCGTTGAATTTTGATAAAAATTAGTGGTTTGGTAGATTTCGAGCTCTTCTTTGCAAATCCAAGCCAGAAAACGACGAGAATCAGCGAGAAATCGTCGTTTAGCATCAAAATAAGCGAATTTCTCTAAAAATTTTGATGATTTAGTGCAAATTTCTGCTTTTTTCTTGCAATTTAACTGTTGAATCTTAATAAAAATTTGTGGTTGCAAATCCAAGCCAGAAAATGGAAAGAATCATCGAGAAATCATCGTTTATCATCAAAATAAGCGAATTTCTATAATAATTTTGATGATTTCGTGCAGTTTTCGGCTGTTTTCTTGCAATTCAGCTGTTGAATCTTAATAAAAATTGGTGATTTTGTAGATTTCGAGCTCTTCTTTGCAAATCCAAGCCAGAAAACGGCGAGAATCAGCGAGAAATTGTCGTTTAGCATCAAAATAAGCAACATGAACAATGTAATTATAATTTTTAACGCCCCAAATCAAAAAACAGCTATTTTTGCAATAAGTTTAGAGCAAACGTCGTGTGCGTACGTAACATTCATTTCGCACAAGAATGAAGCATTTTTTTTACTACTAGCTGGAGAACTTCTTATTACGTCGTCTGTTTCCAAACTGTGAAGTTAAATTTCCCTTCTACAAGTAGATAAAAAAGTGCGTACTTTTGGTAGCCGACTTAACGTTTTAGTCTGAAAAGTATCTTCTCTTTTTTGATATACAAGGTGAACCTAATTAAAGTGCAAGTGGTGGCCAAAAGTCACATTTCGGATGATCACCGTTTTTCTGCAGAAATCGTTGCGCGCCCCCGAAGTCTTAAAGTAGACCAATGTATTGAACATTGGTTCAATGTCAAGTTCAGTTCAGACCATCGAAAAGTTGGGAATAAAAACGCTAATAAACAAGTAGCAAAAAATGTTTTTGTCGGAGTTCGAGTCAATTTAACCTTATTTGTGGTAGAGAAATGGGGATTTTACAGTGCCAAATTGTTCAAATTTGGATTATTTTGAATTAGTTTTTTTTTATTCTTTGTGGCAAAAATGTCTTTATCGAAGTTCCCGTTAGAAATGTTGGTATTACAGTGCTAAATTGTCAAAATTTGGATTATTTTAAGTTAATTTTTTATTCTTTGTCAGTGGTTTCTGCAAAAGTATTGTGAGGAACTTAAAGTTATAAAAAGCGTTTTTTTTTTACGAGAGAAACTAAATTTACGAGCGATGACATTGTCGACTTTTTAATGAACGGCATTTGGTCATTTTTCGGAATAACTTTAAATGACTTTTTCATTATTTTGTGACTAATTAAAATTTCAGTTTGAAACACAACGCGAATCGGAAAAAAACATTTTACCACTAATTGAGATAAACGTTGGTCTTCTTAAGGGGCAATTTATTTCAAACAAATCAATTTTTTGCCTTAGGCACTTTTGAAAATGTTTTTAAAACCAGTAACCAGTAAATAAGTGAAAGTTGAACAAGTATGATAAGATAACGTTTTTTGTTTGAACGGTTTTTGCAGTTTTTGAGGAACAGTGGATAAATTTAGTTCTATAAGCGTCGAATAACGGGTAATCTGGGGAGTCTTGCCTCATTCGATTTTTTTTTCAAAATTATTATCTACAGCAGTGTTTAATATTGTGGTTAAAATCTTTACACTTTATTCGAGTTTACCCGTATAATTACTATTCTACAATAATTGCAGAAAAATCGATCAAATTATTTGACCACTTTCGAGATTTTCACAATAGAGAGAATGAAAAAATGTAACTATACAGGGTCCGGCAACACTTGTGTCCACCCCCAAAATCGTCTTTAATTTTAACGAGAAAATTTTGAAAATTTGCATACGCTCACAGTTGACAAAGCTCTAGAAGCTAACGCAAAAATTTGTTTTTTATCACTCATAGTTTTGGCGTCGCAACGCCTTAAAAATCTAATTTTTAGGTAATTGTGAGGTTTTGTGATATCAACCCCTAATTTAATTTTTTTTCAATATAAATGTGTTAAAAATATCTCAGTTGTTATTTTAAATTTTATGCAAAATGCTGTTTTATCAAGTTAGTTTCCAATTTCATTACGTCAAAATTGGGAACTACGTTTACACCGGTCTGTCAACATCTTGTGTCACAAATGACATCTATCCTTTGGCTCGCTTTAGATTGTGACAAAAGTCTTACTTGGTGAAATTGTGGCTTTATCAATGTTAATTAATGATTTCTGGTGTCCATAAAGTGCAACATGCCCGTGTTAATCAAAATTAACTTTTATAAGAGTGAATGAACTGACTTGTGAAATTTTTGTGTAAACGTAGTTTGCCGATGCGCTGTCATAATTTTGAAAACTAACTTGATAAAACAGCGTTTTTTTCGCAAATTTTAAACACAATTTGCATTAGATTTAAAATAAAAACTCAGATTTTTGTATTACAGTTATGTTGAAAAAAAATTGAATTCGCAAATATTTCCGCAAAAACTCCAAAATTGCTAAAAATTATACTTCTTAGGCGTCGCGACGCCAACCAAACCGTGATAAAAAATAAATTTTTGCGTCAGCTTCTAGAGCTTTGTCAACTATGAGAGTATGCAAATTTTCAAAATTGTAACTTTAAAATTAAAGACGATTTTGGGGGTGGACGCAAGTGTTGCCGGACCCTATATATCTTTTTATCAAATGTTGTAGAGTATTGTTCAAATAAAGCGGTGGTGCAAAAATTTTTTAAAAATACATGACGGATTTGCCAACATTGACTAAAAAAAATTAATTATTCACGGGAGAGCTGAAACACTTTTTCATTGGTTTGACGAGAACAATTGTTTCGCCCCACCGCACAGTTGCAATTTGTGGTTGTTTTTGCAAGAGAATCTATACACATTGGAAACGAGATTCCAAAAAGCCGACTCACAAAATTTGAGAGCCGTAGATGTGCAAATGATATGAAATTTTTTTATCAAGAAATCCTAAATTTGTTGGTGTTAAAGTGTCACAGTAACTACATTTTTCTTTAACTTGATATGTTAGTTTACAATAAACACAATATGTAAATGGTTAGATTTTTATTATACAACAGAAATACAATTATAAAATATTATGTTGGTGTTTTTTATTTAACCGGTTTACTTTTAGACTGCACGTTTATTAACATTTTTGCTTTGCATTTTCATTCTCAGTGGGCGGACGCGTGCTCTCAAACAATTTAACGATAATTTCTGAATTATGAAAACTAGCTATTTTCGTCAAAATTAAAAAATGTGAATTTTCCCATTCTCTAGATTGTTAAAAGTTTCAAAGTTTTCTACAAACGTCACTCTTTTTGTATCTCCTTGCTGTTTTTTTAACCCAACAGTCGGAACGCCCTACAGCAGAACACCAGTCGGGACGCAATTATTTACTCGGCTGATTTACTCAACCTTGTAAATAAGAGACTTCATAGCATGCTTCGCATAATAGTATACAGGATGTGTTCGAAATGCATGTTCAAAACAGTTTTGCGTCATTTCAGAAGGAGTATGAACTATGAAAAACAAAGTTTTAAATCAAAAACTAACGAAGTAAGATTAACTCCGATCCATGTACTTTCTACACCACTGGTAAAAAATATATCTGATTTTTAAATTCTGTTTAGTTTAGAAATTGTCAACCGTTTTTTGGTCTTGACTTAATTGATTTTTGAGCCAAAAAATTTTACTTTCGAAATTTTGGTTTAGAATTGTTACTTCCATTAGCTCTTTCTCACTGGGGCGCAAGTTCTGGAACATCCTGTATTTATGTTTAACCCAAATTATAAACATTTATAGTACTTATTGATTATTATCTTATTTAGAGCTCATCTTTGTTGTGTGAACTATGAATTATTGAAAACTTGGAAAAGCTAACATAGGTAACTTAACTTTCAGTACTTATTATTGCACTTATTACTTTTTAATACACATTTTTATATAACTTATTGTTTTGTTTAATTTTTACTTAATCTATAGAAAATAAAATATTGCACAAGAAAAACCTATTCTTAAATTTGCAAAGACAGAAACCAATGACTTACTGTGGTTATTGTCTTGACTCTTAGAAATAGTATGGCCACATGTTTATACAGGGTGATTTTTTTAAAACGGCATGCGTTGTAGAATTTTTATTTATGAACCGATTTCAAAAATTTAAAAAACAAATTAAATGGTTTTTAATTTCCTATAAACTGATGATTTTAAAAGTTTTCTAAATGTCTTAGTATCTTTTGGGCGATACTCAACTTTCTTATTTTAAATAGACACCCATATTTTTTTTTTCCATAATTTAGATGATATTGTCACGTTGGCCGAAAAATCAAAAGTCTCGCTTGTAACAATAACAATTTTATTGTGCACTATGAACACTCTCGTACTTCACAATTATTCACTTTACAGGACTTCCAAATACTAGACTATCTCTTGACTGTCCCCAATCCTATCACTACTCCCCTATATACAGATATTCCCCTACCACTAGCCTAATGCTGGAGCGCTGCGAGAATATTCGGGAGTTCCGCGTATGAATAAGAATTATTCCACGAACCGCTCGCTCTAGAGCAGAGCGGAACGTTCCAGCGCTGGCGCTCGAAGCTTCCAGAATCTTCTCGTAACATTGCCCCCCTCTTAGTTCTGATCGTCCCGATCAGACCAAACACCTGATTCTCCGTGATATTTACAAAGTCTATTTAGATGAACCACTTTCATCTTTGAACGGGCGCTGCGTTGGATCCGATACACCACGTCGTTGATCCTCTTGATCACCTTATACGGACCCTCCCATGTAGATGTCAACTTCGGAGATAGGCCCTTCTTCCGTTGGAAGTTAAATAACCACACCAACTCTCCCTCGTTGAATCCTTCACGATTAGCCGTCACATTATACCTGGGCCGCATTCTGTTGTCAGCTAACTTCATCCTCTGTCGCATATGATGATGTGTTCCCAAGAGGGTCTCACCATTCGTCTTCGGAAAAGGCCCGGGCACATTCGTGGCAATTCTCTCAATCGGAACTCTCTTGTTGTAGAACGGCATACCACCTTCCGTTCGCGTTCGAGGTCTTCCACTTGCCCCACAACCCGTACATCTCCTGCACCATCGTTCAACATCTTCACGACAGCCAATCCAGTAATACCGTTCTCGAATCTTGCTCAACGTTTTGTTCACTCCGAAATGAGCGCCTGATGTCCCGTCATGGGCCTCTCTGAGGACTCGGGAAACTCTACTCCTGGGTACTAGTAACTGCGAGGTTATCTTCTTCCCATCTGCGCTTTCCCATGCCCTTTTCAGCACTCCACTTTCTACTAGGAGGGAGTCCCATTGCGCCCACAACGCTTTCAACTCTGGACTTCTTTTCGAGATATCTTTCCAACACGGCCTTCCGTTACCCGCTTCCTTCCACTCCAGCAGTGGCCCAATCTGTTGGTCTGCTTGTTGATCCCTTCGAAGGTTCCCAGCAGTCCAATCATCATCACAGCCCATGACTATCCTGTTTACTCGTATTGGTCCTTCGAACTTCGAGTATTGCTTGCAGTCATTGGAAAGTCTACGAGAGAGTGCGTCATCATTATTGCGTTGCCTTCTCGTCGGTTTCGACTTGTTGACGGACTTCACGGTTTTCTTTGATGTCTGAGAGGCGTTCTGGCCGTTCCCGAGAACAACTCTGCAGCCACGTTCAAAATGACCTGATTTGCCCCAACGAGAGCAGGTCTGGCTAGTTCGTTGTTCCTGAGACTTCAGTAACTTCCTGAGCTCCTTGAGGATGTCATTCAGGTCCGTATTTGTGGTTGTGGCCGTAGACCTTGTCTCTTCTTTGTCAACGGCTCGGATTTGTTGGCAGTCGGGAACATTCACAGAATACTTCAAAACGGCCTCCATCTCCAACGCGCACACCAAAGCTTCTTTTGCGGTGTTGTATCTGCCAACACGCACGATCCTCTGTAACTCCGGATCCCGAATACCTTGCAGGAACGTATCCATGGTCATTCGTTCGACAAAATTTTCCGGCGCCGAAGGATAGGCCAGCAAAATAAGTCGTTTAACACTTGCCGCAAATTCCTGCAGCGATTCTTCAACCCTCTGCCGACGAGTCTTGAGCTCCCAGGCATATACTCGCTGAAGGTGTTGGTCCCCAAATCTATCTTCCAACGTCGCCACCAATTGGTCGTAGCGCTCCCTGTCTCGATCTGGAATGGTCTTTAACAAGTCGAGAGCTGCACCTCTCAATGAGACTATCAAGAATGACGATTTTTCTTCTTCCGACCATCCGTTGTGTTTAGCTGCAACTTCAAATTGCAGTTTATAGCTGTCGAATGAAGTCGACCCATCGTAAGTCGGAGGTTTCATTTCTTTCGTTGTGGTCAGGCCGGTCCTATTTGGAACTTGACGTCTTAAGCGCAGTAACTCGTCTTCCACTTGCTGTTTAAATCGCTCCAGATCTTTGACTTCTTCTTTGACGCCTCGTAGTTCCTCCTTGACGCCTCCTATGCACTCTTCTACTTCTTCTCTGACGCCTAGTAGTTCCTCCTTAACGCCTCCTATGCACTCTTCTACCTCTTTTTGAATTTCATCGACCTTAGCCATAACCGTTACGTTCATGTTTTGTTCCATGTTTTTAAGCTGGTTCAAGATTGCTGCATTCTCTGTTTGTCTTCTTTCTTCTTCCTCTAATTTTTCTTTTCGTCTTCTTTCTTCTTCCTCTAATTTTTCTTTTCGTCTTCTTTCTTCTTCTTCCAGTTTTTCATTTTGTCTTCTTTCTTCTTCTTTTTGTCTTCTTTCTTCTAAATTCGTAATCAACTTTTGTTGTGTGTTCATTTTCGCCATCATCGAAGCCATCAATTCTTGCAGCGCCTCCATTTCTGCGGCTTGCTGTCTGGTTTGAACAGGCATAAAAATTGTCCACAATCAAGTAACAATGTCACAGTCCGGTAATGTCACGAATTTTCCGATCGAGAATTCCAGAATTTTCTCACTGACAATATTGGACGGGATCCCACTTCTGACACCAGTTGTCACGTTGGCCGAAAAATCAAAAGTCTCGCTTGTAACAATAACAATTTTATTGTGCACTATGAACACTCTCGTACTTTTTCAACTTTGATAATTTTTTTAAAAATATTTTTGGTTAAAAGTAGAACATATTACACGAAATGTGTAATATGTTCTACTTTTAACCAAAAATATTTTATTTAAAATTATCAAAATTGAAAAAAAATAAGCAATAAAAGTTAATAAAATCTAGGTTCATGGTGTCAAATAAAAGAATGCCGTTATTGTAATGTCAAAAAGCAGCAAATAACAGAAAGGATCGGCATTTTTTTTGAAATTATTAATAACAAAAGACAATAATAATTACAAATCAGAAAAAACAACTACCTAATTTAATTAAAATACTGTTGAAACGCCATCCCGTTTTTTTTATTGTACAATTGACACCTACGAGAAATGCATTGTGCATTGTAAGGTGTAGCCCCATCTTGTTGAAAGAAAACTTGTTCTTTCTGTTATTTGCTGCTTTTTAACATAACAATAACGGTATGGTGTTATTTTATTATTATTTAATAGGTTTTATTAACTTTTATTGCCTATTTTTTTTTCATTTCTAATATTTTTTGTTAAAGTAGAACATATTACACATTTCTGAATCAAGAAAATTAATATCTTTCAAATTATGGGAAAAAAAATAGGTTCCAATTTAAAATAAGAAAGTTGAATATCGGCCAAAAGATACTTTTAAGACATTTAGAAAAATTTTAAAATCATCAGTTTATAGTAAATTAAAAACCATTTAATCTGTTTTTTAAATTTTTGAAATCGGTTCATAAATAAAAATTCTACAACGCCTGCCGTTTAAAAAAAAACACCCTGTAGATTGCGCTATATACTGTATAAGAATGATTCTTCAACTAACTTGTAATAAATTTAAATTATGTATGTAGTTTTGTAACTTATTTATTTTGAAAGCAAAACTCAAAGTTTAAATTATTAAACGCTATCGATTTTACCATTCAATGGGTGGTATTAATAAAAACTAGTAAATGCTTATAAGTAAATGCTTACTAGCATTTGCTTCTACTTTTTAGCATTAGCAAGTAGTAAAAGCAATTACTTAAATCCGTATTAATAATAAGAAGGTACTTGTTGCTAATACTTACTAGTAAATGCTAGTGGTTTTTCACGAAGTGCTTAGACATAGGTATACTATAATACAATTATTATTATTATTTAGTAAATGTTAATTGTTACAAATTTAAGCTGCTATATATTGCTATATGCTAATATATTTCAAAAATATTGTTACTCTCTATAAGTTTTAAATAACAATATTAATTAGTAAATTATTAAATCATTAAATATTATGGATTATAAGTTACTTATAACCAAAAGAAGTAGTTGCCTAGCAGCCAATTATTTATTTTTGAGTGATTTCGGAGCCTTTAAAAGTTAAAGTTTGAACAAATTAATCGTAATGGAATTGAATACCTAGATATTTATTAAATCTCGACAACTATTCCAAAATGCTAAGAAATATTTAGAATATTTTGAAACCGTAGGTTGGCTATTCCCAACATCTTCCCCGACACCTAGTTGGAAACTTGAAAACTCGTTTCCGCTTAAAAAATGTCAAAGAATTTTACAAATGTACATTTTACCAGGGTTCGCTGTATATCGTTAAAAAAATCATTTTTTTGAATAAATTAAGCGCTTTTCTACTAGTTTTCTCTATCATGTTTTCCCAAAAAAATGTTTAGCCATCCATTGAATGTGATGGGGTAAAAATCGGTACAATTTTATGAATTCGCGTTCTGAAAGGTCTTCTCGTCGGGTTTTATGTGTTTTTACTTCTCATAATTTACAAAACATCTTGAATACCACTGCATCAGCGCGCTGATGAGCAGACTGGTAAATTTATAAGTATTTACTTATAGCATTAAGTATCTACTAGTTTTTATTAATACATATGGTAGTTTATGCTTGTAAGTACTTACTACAAGCAAAAGCATGTGCTAAAAAGCATCAGCAATTGCTAAAACTTTATTAATACCAATATAAGTATTTACTTATAAAATCGTAAGTATAAGCAAATGCTAGTTTTTATTAATACCACCCAAGGTTCTAATTTACCCTAAGATAAATTTCTTAGTTTTTTATAATAAATACAAATCTTTTACGAACTTGTGATAGACTTCGCTCACGCATAATATAAAACGGTTTATCTACTATTGACAACTAAATGTAAACTAAAGGTAAAATTGTCTAGCGTAATTTTCACTTTAAATCAAAGGCGTACTTCTAATTATTATTTATGACAATTAATGACAATGGTTAATTAAATATGTCTAGACATTTAACTGTAGTCAAAAAGCAAGAGCCATTGCAAAATTAGAAGAAAACCGTTCGCTAAGAGCAGTTGCTGCTGATTAAGGCGAGTGCCAAGACATTTTTCTTATGGAGAATCCCATGTAAAGTATCGTCTAAATATTTCGCTTATTTTTTGATGTATCAGTTTCGTTCTTATTCTCAACTGCTTGTATTCACATTTTCTTCTAAAACTAAGTATCAAACATTGGAAAAAACATTTAATTTAAAAGTTAAAGGACTTGAAAATTCGATAATTTAGGGGTAGTTTTACGAATAGAAGTTTATGTCCGATTTTTGTGAATTTTTAAACTTAGAATTAGTAAACAATACTTTCAAAATCACTTTCTCGCTAAATTTAAATCGATATCATTAAAATTGGTCTAGTTATGAGTGAGATAAACTAAAAATTTTTCAATCGAAGCTCTGAACTTTGCAGATAATTTACGACTAGGTTGATTTATAAGCGTACCCTCATTTGCGGTTTCTTGACCAGCTTTGGAAGTTGTAAATCAAGGGATTTCTTCTAAAATTTTTACCTGCTTGTTTCGCACAGGGGATAATAAAATGGTTACAATTAGAAGAGCGTTATTAAAAGTGCTAATAAATACAAGCACATCGAAGTTTCATAATGCTTGATGTATGAAATTATAGAAACAACTATGTAGTATGAAAATTCATTTAATTTATAGTCATGTTTTCAACTAAAGTCTTTCAATGACAGACGAATTAATTTCTCGTCTATTTCACGGTGTTGGACCTAAAATTTAGAAAACGAAATTTAATAAAATAATAATTTATTATTATTTTTCTTATTTGTACATATTTTATTATTTATGTTTATTTTTTTCTTATTACACTAGAATTTAAAAGTTCATCAATGAATAAAAAATGTTGAACGAAACAAAATTGTTTTGAATGGTATGACTCTATGGAGTAACCTGACCGGATGCAATTTACCTGATGTTTGCAATATTGGATTACAGTTTATCTAAGAAACTGACCGGAGTTTTACTAGGTGATGACAATTTCTTTCATTTTGCCGCCGGCCGGTTCAACTTTTACTGAAAAACCCACTAAATCTTGTTCCTTTGAGAACAATATAAATTTTTTTTGGGAGAATAAAAAGGTTCACTTCTGGTAACTAGAAAAAAATGGAACATACATTGTAAATTCAAATCATAATTGGTATTACCAAATCCAAGGGCAGTTAAGAATAACACGAAAAAAAATGTGTATTCTGGGTGTTTGCTTTGGACAAGAAAGTGATATGAAATATGAATATATTTATGAAAACTTTTTGGAAAAAAAATGGAACCAAAATTGATTAAGTTTTATTTTGATCACATGTTGCTGGAATTAATTGACTCTAGGAAACAAAGATTGTCTATTCCGATCCGCCGTCATTGAGTTTGTATTACCTATATATTAGTTAATTGTCAATATTGTAAATAAAGACCTATTATGTAAATACCACTTTTCTTATAAATACTTACTAACATGTACAAATACACATTATTATACTATGTATTTTGTATCTTCATACCAAATACGTATCTATTTGAAAATAAATAAAATTAAACAAAACAGATAAGTTTAGTTTTTTTTAGAAAATTTCTGTATGGCATTCTAATATATTAAATAATACTTTAATCTATTTATTATTTGACTAGTTAAATTATTTTTTGAACAACGTACTAATGTACTTACAATTTTAAAATAAAATTTTTTGATTCATATTATTTTACCCATGAAGAAGTATTTCTACCAGACAGAGGCAAAATAAGCATTTATCATTTTACAATCACTTTACGATAGCACAGCAAAGGGTGTTGTAAACAGAGGTACCGCTTGACAACCTTCCCGATGTGACAGCTCAGCTCGTATTCTGACCAGCGACGAGTCTTGGCATTCGCCTTAACAAATGTACAGCTAAGATTAAATGTTTAGAGAAAAATCAAAGAAAACGCCACTGCTCAAAGTCTGATTTATATTATGGAAAATATGGGAAAAATCCATGGCAACGAAAATATCGCCAATAATACAATCTCTCATGACTAAAAAATAAATTGTATAATAAAAACACATTATATCACTTGTTATGTAATGAGTATATTAAACAAGGTTTTTTATATTACACAATAAGTGAATAATGTAGCTCTAAACTAACTAAAATGAGTGATCGAAATGTTTCTTTCACATGGTCGTAAATAATAGCTGTTTATTTGTGAAGGGTATTAACTAATCCATAATGAATGAGGGCGTTTCTTGTAACAGTTCTGCAAATTTGAAACAGCAAAAAAAGCATTTCCCAAGGTATTGTATGTTACAATTAATATAAATAAATGGAGATTTTAGATTTTGGTCTTCGGAAGTGCTTTCATTTTCGTAAATACATCGATTATGATGGATTGATGGCAACATGCTTTTATTAAACGGTACTATGCTATTATGAAACAGTTACTATGTTATTATCAATCTATAATATTCATGTTTCGATAAATAGTTATTAACATTACAAGTAATGTAAAGGAGTTTTTACTGGCGTCAGAAGGGTATAAACTGGTGAGCCGCCAGGCGAGCCAGTTACCTTCTGTAGCCAGTAAAAACCCGTTACATGGCGTGTATTGTTAAATATTTTATTTGTTCCTCACTTTCAATAATGAAATAAAATCGTATGAGCTTTAGATGCGTTGCATAGTAAATAATCGTCACTTGTTTTGTTGTTTATTTATGTCACTAATTTTTCGTCCGTTCGGTGTTCGGTGCATTCGGTGTTTTTGATAAAAATGGATGTGTCTGAGGAAATTCTGTGCGAGGCAGCAAGTGCAGTGGCAAATTTACTGCCAAAAAAATCCTTGTCAAGATACGAGAACGAATACAAAGAATTCAAAAAGTGTCAGAAAAAGAAGTTACCGAAGAGATTGTACTGGCTTACCTCAACAATTTGAGCGACAAGTTCAAGCCTAATTCTTTGTGGTCAAAATGGTCAATATTAAAGAGTTGTTTAGAACTTAAAGAAAACATTGATGTTCGCAGGTTCATTTTTGAAAAACTTAAATTGTCAATGTATTAACTTTTCATTTTTAGATTTTATAAAGTTTCCACGTTCAGAACCCCAGCCATCTTCTTGCACCAAGGGTACAAGTTCAAGCACAGGAAAACTAACATCTGCATTGCCTGGCATCTTCAATATTTGTGGAAATACCAACTGTACTATGATATTTAATGTACATGATAGTAATAAGACAGAATTTTCTAATGTTAATAATAATAATTAAAGTGTTCAAAAAATTTTCTGTCACTTCAATAATTTTGACGATCGAAGTTATATGTAAAATTTTACTGGCTTGCGTTTTAAAGCTTTACTGCCTTGCCAGTTATGAGACATTTTCAAGGTGCATACAGTGAGGAACAAATAAATTTTATAAATCCACATTAATAAGTATTGACTTTCTGCAAAACAGCAAAATACGACCACGCGGTCTTAATAATCTACAAAAAAGAAATATGAGATGGTAACATCATTACCTTTACGAACCCTCAGGAAGGTATCCAAAGAAAGCGGAAATAAACCAACAGCAGTAAACAGAATCGGCTTCTGAGTTCTCTGGATAAAGAAAATCATTTTTTTCTTCACCTCAATTGGGAGATCTGTCCAGTCACATTTGTACGCAGCCATCGCAATGTTAATACTCTGAAATCAAAAGAGATACAAAAACTGAAATAAAATCATGACGCGTACTTTAAATTGAACTTCATTTCCAAACCAGCAAAACATGAAGATCTCCAAAAGGAGTGCGTTTAAGCACGACACGAAGGAGTAGAACTCACTGCTAGAAAGCTTTAACTGAAATTTTGTTAGTCTGAGTCATAGAAGAACGATGTTAAGAACGTACGAGAGTTATTTGAAACATGCCGAGTCCTAGTGACACCGAACTGGAACCAAACTGGATCAAAATAAGATGATCAAAGACCTTGTTCAAATCATGGGCGAATCTGAAATTTACTCTTGAAGATGGTTCAAAGGAAATGGATCTAAACCTTAGAATCTCTCTGTGATGTTCAACACACTTTACAAAGCTTCTGGAGACGTCGTTCCTCAAATGTAAACTCTTGAAACTGTCGGACACAACATCGCATTGAATTCCCACGAACGTCATCATCGAAGTAATGACACTGTCGACGATCACAATAACAGTGGCGATCAAACTAAAAGCAATCACTTGATGAGCGTACGTCAGTTCGTACCAAAACGGTTTCTTATAGTCAAAGGGATACCATGTGGGAAGTGGTAAGTCGTACTCTTTGTAAGTTCCACTGATGATTGGTCGTACCAGCCAGAGAAAAGAAGCTCCTGCAGTCATTCTGGTGAAAAAATAAAAAAACCTTTTCCAGACTTGTATGCTAAACTCTCCTAGCTCTTTTTGGAGATGATTCCTCGGGAGAAACACCTCTTTGTTCATATCATCGACCAAACGCTTCACTGTCTTCATGTTGACGAAGACAACGTAGAACTTGACGACTGAGTTGAAGACTGCCGCAATAGGAACAATTGTAATAGTAGCTTGGTTTAGGTCGGCGACGAAGAAGATGTTGATCATTTGAAAGAGATTGTGGCCACAGATGAACGTAATGAAAATGATGCTTGTGTAGATCGTGTACCAGTCAAACTTGTAAGTGTCTTCGGGCCACAAACCGACCCCTCTAAGTACCAAAATGAGAAGTTTGTTGTGAAAGTTCCAGTGGCCCATTTTAAGAAGAACACGTCCGCGCACGTCGAGGACCGCACACTGAAAGTTCGGAGAGGAGCTGCTCGTTTATCCAAACTTTATATATTATGTATTATCGTGTGATTCTATAAAAAAGTTAGGCAAACAATAACTTTGTTTAGGAAAATAACGTCAATTATCGATCGACATTCAAGGATACCACAATCTCATCTTTTCTTTTTTGCTCACTAGATATCGAACTTTTTGAAAATGTTTTTGACTAGGAGATATTTAAACAGGCGGGCTACAAAAGTTACTGCGCATTTTCTTCATTATGGGCTACTAATCAGCGATGGGATTCAGAGAGTAGACGACAAGGAGGAATATGAAAGCATTCCGGCGCTGCGTACTAACTGTGTCTACAGTTATTTCATTGTTAAACAATTAAAAAAGAATGCTATAATATAGCTATTAAAGTACCAAATCAGGAAACAGTTACTACCTGTAAAATTAAATTTCTCTCTCACAAGTAGACAAAAAAAGCTTATTTTGAACAGTCGACTTAATGCTTGGCCCAGAGAAGTGTCTTCTCGTCTTTGGTATTCTACAATCGCAGCAAAATCAACTAAATTTTCTTGATTGTTAAGAGTATCTAAGTCATCTTAAAGTGTCACTTTTTTTAACCTACTTGATGTTTTCTTTAAATTCTTTAATTTGACTAATTTTTTTTTGAAGTTTCAAAACGTCCTGCGGAGATCTTTTGAGAATGCTTCTTTGAGGAGCTTTTTCTAAGTGTTACGACGTTTCAAAGTCGCGGGTCTGTGGCCGGTGCGCGGCGTTGGATCACTTTCAGCCAATCAGATCGTTGTGGTAGGCACAGCTGCGTCTGTTTCCCCCGTGGAAGTTGCATTAAAATGCGTAATTTTGGTGCTACAAGTATAAAATTTCAGGAAGCTACTATTTTTAAGTCGTGTAATTAATCTACTGAATTACAGAACTGTAGAGGAAAAAACATAATTTTTAGAAATTTTCATTTTGGAGATAAAACTAGAATTTTGATATTTTTTACCAAAATTTGTAATTTGGTAATTTTGGTGCTACAAGTGTGAAATTTAGGAAAATTACTATTTTAAAGTCGTGTGTGAAAGGTGACCATGTTAGTTACTTGGACAACGCTCAAAATCTCTTAAAATAGCAATTTGACATGTAGCAAAAACATTATAAAAACCATGTACAGGACTCGAAGTGAAAAGCTAATAGAGAAAGCTCGCTCACATGCAGCTTGACGACTCGTTTTGCTAAAAGATCTTTTCGGCGTTTGCACTGTAAAAGAAAACTAACAAATAATTTTGACATTTGTGACATTATGTACCTATTTTCAAAGAAAGTTGACAGAAGTTAATCAGAAAACGGAAAAAAAAATCTAAAAAAAGTCAAAAGACACTATTTTGATATTTCACTTTCTATCACTAGTGATAAATGCTAGCTTAAAATCGAAATTTTAGAACAATTAAAAAATTTGAAATTTTTACGCTTTTAATTAATTAAAATTAGCAGTTCTATATGAATTTGCGCTTTTCAATTACGAAGCAGTTTTTAATAATTTGAAGTAAAGTTATAAAAAAAATCTATAGGCTCTAAAAAGAATGTAGTATACAGGGTGTCCCAGAACTCGTGGCCCAGAGAAAAAAGGCTTATTATTAACAATTCTGAGCCAAAATTTCTAAACAAAAATTTTCTAGCTCAAAAAAAAAATCGAGTTAAGACGAATAAACGGTAGCCAATCCGGAAGCTGAACAGAATTTGAAAATCGGTAACTATGGACACATACTATCGACCATTGGTCAGATGAGCATTACACTCTCGTTGCCTAGGAAATTTTACTCCATTTCTATAATAAGCTTCCGGGATTGGTTATTAATTTTTTATCGATTACTATTCAACTTAAGCAATTTTTGTTTTTAAATTTACCATCTGTATTGCTGTCAGCACCCTCCCTTGTTCTCTGGGTCATGAGTTCGGAGACATCCTGTATATAAAACACATAGATAATCTGCAAATGAAAATATCGAATAAAAAATAAAAAAAAAACAGAAGAATTTAAAACGAGTTTTTGGGAAAAACAGATTTAAGAAGATTTTATTTCAATGAAAATGTATGCAAAATCTAGCGAAAATAAAACTAAATTTCAAGAAATATGTAGAAAACGTATGAAATCGAAATTTTTCAAATTTGCATAGGTTTGGATTCTGCATGAAATCTAGCGTAATTTGAAAACCAAAGTTAAAATTTGCTTTAGAAATAAACGAGAAATTTACGGTCTTTTTCGGGTAATTTTACATTAATATTATACATTAATTGAAACAGCAGACATAAATCTATCAACTCAGCCAAACCTCAGATCAGTAGATCAAATACTTTACGAATGGCCGTCAAAAAAACTGAAATTCAAAAATTTTTAGCGCTTAAGTCGAAAGTTTTTCTTAACAACATAATCGACCATCGAGTTTGGACATTTTGAGAAATTAAAAATTTGAATCCGGGTTAAGTAACCGGATTATTATTAGATAAATGGTGTAATCAAACCTGTGCCGAAATTATGTCAAGTGAAGTGTGAATTTCAGAACTGCCATTTGAAGTATTTATCGTAAAATGTTGCATTGATTGTAGACAAAATTTTGTGTAGTACTCGTGCGAAATGGATGTAACGCACACGAAGTGTTGTTAGAATTCAAAATATTTCCATTGTGGAACCTGTTGATGCAAAAATTATCACTTTGTACACAGGAGAATCTAAAAAACATGGGACATAAGATCAGTTTTTCAAAAATATCATAGAAAGGAGTAACCTTAGCAATTAGTTTAATAGCTCGTTAGAAAGCTTATTAAATTGTACTCTGTCGAGCACGGCTTTTTAAGGAAAATTGAAGAAAGGTATGTACATTTTTTTCTCACATTTGTTGACTAGTTTAATATAATATAACGACAATTAAAAACAATCGAAAATAAAATAAAAATAAAATCCATACAAAACGTAAAAAGTTGACAAAAATAACCAGAAAGCTATAAGAAGAATGTTAGTAGTTAATAAAATCGAAACTTGCTGCGACGATAATTAAGATCACAATAAACAAACTTTTTGTGTTAGATCCGTTGCAAACCTTTCGATAAGAAGTTCGATTGGTAACATTAAACTTAGGACAGACTCTAGTGTAAAGCTTTGTCTCTGTTTTCGCCCCCTGAAATATAAAATCGGATTCCAATCGAGCACATTCAATATAAAATTTGTCATTTGTGCAGTTCTTAGAACAAAAATTAAGAGAAATATAAGCCAATGGATTGTTTATCAGATTAACCACAGAAAACTTGCAATTATCAAACACCCCACTTGGTAACATTTCAATTTGACTATTCTGCAGGTAGAGCTCAATTGAGGTATTGATAGAGAGACCATCAAACGCACGACTGTCCACTGCTGATATTTTGTTACATGCGATGTTTAAAAACAGTTTTCTATTTGGAAGAAACTTGAAAACACCTTCTTGGAGAAACGTGATTTGATTCGACATTACATTGAAAATGGGGAGAATCGGCAAATTGACAAACGCTTCCGGATTTAACATGACAAGCTCGTTTTGAGAGAGATCAAGAAGAACCAACTTGGTCATGTTGACAAAAGCCCCACTTTCAATCACTTTGATTTCATTCTTTTCCAATATCATTTGACTCAGTTTGAGACCCGAAGAAGTGTCTTTTTTAATTGTTTGAATTTCGTTGGATTTTAATGACAGATGTTCTTCGATGTGCTTTAATTTTTCGGAAAGGCATTCGCTTTCTAGCTCTTTTATTTGACAGTTTTCGATGAAAATGCTGGATATCTCAGTGGTATTAAAAATATTGCAACATAGTTTGGGGATGTTTTGGTCTTGAATGGTAAAAATTGTAAACTTTGGAACAACACTGACCACTTTTGAGGAAAAAACTGTCAACTGGTTCAAAGTGCCATCAGATATTGAGAAATCGATGAAGACGTCATTGCAACACCAATGATGTTGGAATAAGACACTTGTGATTGTTAACAGAAGGAATTTCATTTTAGTAATAAGAGGAATTGATTTGCAATTTAAGTACGTGGAAAATGTTTCCCATAATTGTGTAATAATAATGACATCTAAACGAGCGTTTTTCAAACATTTCAAGAAAACTTGAAAATGCGTCCAATTTATAGATGTCGCTGGTGCTAAATTATATTTATTTTCTTTAATTTTTTAGTCTCTTAACTAGCTTGGATGGATATATTCACAATCCTAATCCAGCAGCAAAGATCCAGCCAATGCCGTCTAAAAACGGAGATCATGGCTATTCAAGTCTTAATTTTACCGATTCTGTAGTGCTAAAGTGCAGTAAAACTGATGTAGCACCTTAGTTGGACTATTAGCTTTAAGAATTTTGGGTCCATATGAGGCTTAACAGATGGTGACAATTTTTATCGATTTAATAACGCGATACAGTCCTTTTTTTGTAGGTTGTATCTTTGTTGCATAACAACATTCAATTTATCTTCTTTAGGATTTAATTAAGCAATTTCTCAATTTTAATGCACAGTAGGACAAAACAAATTGCATTTTTGATTCCTGATTGCTGTCGGCATCCATCCTTTTTCACCTAGGCGCGAGTTCGGGGACACCTGTGAATATCTAATTAAAAAAAAAAATTGGAAATGTGTATTTCGTATTGTAAGAATTTTGCGGCTTTCTAGCAAATATCACAATATGCCAATTTTACTAACAGTAAAGTGGTATACCTAGTTAACTTATCGGAAATAAAACATTTTACATTTGTTTTCATTCCGAGAAGACATGCACTTTGCAATTGGTTCCTTTACAAACATTCTTGATAAAAATCTATAGGAAGATTTTTAATTATTACTTCAAGATTTATTCAGAAATTTTAAGACGCTTAAAGTTTGTGAAAATATTTCAAATTTGAATTCTAAATTCTTCCTTTCTGAATGACAAACAATTAATAAATGCTCGTGATCCTTTTGACCCGACAATCTAATATTCAAACAAAGTAGAATTAAGTTACCAATTGGTTTCCTACCCAAACAATCTTCATAGGATTTAGTTTAATTTCGCTTTTTGAAACATTCCGAGTTGGTCAAATGATCGTTTTTAGTTTTGACAAAGTTAATACCAACATACAAAATAATTCTTGAAAAAAGCAGTCTAAAAAATCATGTACCGTACTCTCCAAAAAACTCATAGCGAAAGCTATAAACTCTCATTTCGCTATGAGGTCTTTTTGGCACTCGTACTGTAAATAACTATTCTAAAATTTTCCAGCACGTGCACCTGCTTCTTTTTCCTGGAGCTTTTTCGAGTACGTTTTTCATTCTTCAAATAGTTGTAACGTGACAATTTCGAGTTAAACGGGAAGGTGTTAGAAAGGGTTGATTTTCGTGACCTTTTGACGCCTGTAATTTATTGGTTGCCTATTTTAGTGTAGCCGCATGGCGAGTTACATTGTCCGTTACGAATTCTGCTCAATTATGTTAATAGTTACCAGTTTGTTTGGTACCAGTTCGGAGGTGACTGGAGGAATACGTTTGAGCCTCAGAATTTTAGCTGGAGGACTGCTACAAGTTCCTCGGGGTTGTCTAGGTTGCAACTCTTTAGTTTTCATCGTTGCTTCAACTTTTCTAACTTCTATTTTCTTCCTTTTCACAACCACGTTAGCCTGCCTTGGGTCGTTCTTCTTTTTGACCGCAACATCAACGGTGCTACTCTTGCTATTTTTTTCTTCTGGCGATTGTTTATTTTGTTCATAGTGTGCGTTGAGGTCTACGATTGGTTGATGAATAATTTTCCAGCTGTTTACTTACCGTTGGCTTCGTTTTGCTACTCTTTACGATCACTTTCATTCTTTGTTTTGATTCGAATAACCCCAAATTTTCACCTGTCAAGGGGTCACCTTCTCAATGACGAAATGTGACGTAGAGCCGAAGAAGCGATAGCAGCCATTCTGGTTCCGTGGTTCTCTTGCGTTTTAGATCTCGTGGCGTACGGTGCTCCAGAGTGTTTCGGTATTTTGGAATTTGGAGTGTGACTTAGTGGCCTTTTTGGTTTGATTGGTACATTGGTATCTGGATTGGGTCACTAAGGTTCCTGGAGGCAACCGGAATTTGTCGGGTCTCGAGATCGAGTAAATCCACCACGACGTGAACCACGTGGAAAACTTTAAGGCCGCTTTCCATCGTAGTAAGTAAAGTATTCCAATGTATTCATCTTCCTAAGGGTATTTTCCACCCTAGGGCCTTCTATTTTGTTCTAGTCTGTTCTATTCGGTGCTGTTTTCTGTTTCGTTTCTTTTTCTCCCCTTTTGGTTGGGAGTGCGAACTGGAAGTTCGAAACTGGATTGCGGCTGACCGTTTTGACCGAGCCGTACAACCTCTTCCCTGTTGGATTCGGGAAGGCTCACCACTCGGGAGCACCTAAAGGAGAGTCGGTAGGAGGAGCTGTAGGAGTCAAGGTCAGATCGTTTTATCCACGTTTTTGTTCGAGTCATCGTGTCACCGTTTTGTTAACTTGTTCCTGTAGGAGTTTACGGCTTCACCCGTAACCGTCCTTGTTAATTGTTACTTGTAATTAGTAGTTGGGAGATTACAGCTTCACTGTAATCAACCGTTTCACACTTAGTCATTTCTTTTTCTGTTTTTTTTTTGTTGTACAGACGTCCTTGTAAGTCGGGTCCCGGTAATTGCGAGTTTGTACGATCGAATTGTTGCGCGGATTTTCGGTGTGCCGTCGGCTTGCGCAAGCGTTCGGTCTACAGCGAATCGTCGTAAATCTAACAGCAACGATTGCCGGTGTAAAGACGACGTCTTTGTTTTCCTGTATTTTTTTGTTTAGGTTTTATTAGTGTGGTTTTTTAATATATTCGTTCCTGGTTAGAATTCTCTTCGTTTTCTTTTTTTTTCGTTCGGGTAAGCTACACCGAGTACTTTGGATCCGGGTACTCGCAAGTCGTAGCCGGAGGATCCTGGCGCCCTCAAGATTGTCGGGTCGGTGAGTTTTAACGAACCCACCCAGACTGAGCTACCGGCGTAATTTTGTCACCAGCCGGCCCGAGCGACTTTAGTCGGTCAGTTTGTTTTTTTTTTGCGTGACATAGTTTTTGTCTTTTCTTCCTACTTCTTCCTCGTTTTGAATTTATTGTAATACTCTTAACACGGGCCCGACAAAAGAAAATTAAGACACAAAAAAAAGAATAGAGAGGAAAAATAGTAACAACTACACGAAGTGAAAACTATAAAGAAAGAAAGCAAAAACAAAGAAGACAAACAGAAAATCCAACAGATAAAAAAACACCGATAAATTGAGGAAACCATGTCTATTTGAGCTAAATTAGAAAGAATCTTTTACTCATAATTCGATTTTTTATTGCTTTCACAAACTAGAAAAAATTTGAACTTCTCTTACTCATAAATCGTATTTTTTATTGCTTTTACTCTATACAGGGTCCGGCCACACTTGTGTCCACCCCCAAAATCGTCTTTAATTTGAAAGTCACAATTTTGAAAATTTGCATACGCCTGTAGTTGGCAAAGCTCTAGAAACTGACGCAAAAATTTGTTTTTTATCCCAGTTTGGTTGGCGTCGCGAAGCCTAAGAAGTATAAATTTTAGTGATTTTTCAGTTTTTGCGGAAATATTCGCAAATTTATTTTTTTTTCAACATAACTGTGATACAAATATCTAAGTTTTATTTTAAATCTAATGCAAATTGTGTTTAAATTTTGCGAAAAAAACGCTGTTTTATCAATTTAGTTTTCAAAATTATGATGGCGCAGTGGCTAACTACGTTTACACCAAAATTTCACAAGTCACTTCATTCACTCTTATAAAGGTTAATTTTGATTAACACGGGCATGTTGCACTTTATGGACACCAGAAATCGTTAATTAACATTGACAAAGCGACAATTTCACCAAGACGTTCGTTACAAACTAAAGCGAGCCAAAGGACAGATGTCATTTGTGACACAAGATGCTGACAGATGGGTGTAAACGTAGTTCACAACTTTGACGTAATGAAATTGGAAACAAACTTGAAAAAACCGCATTTTTTTCTCAAATTTTGAAGAGAATTTGCATTGAATTTAAAATAACAGCTGATATTTTTAACGCGTTTATATTGAAAAAAAAAATAAATTAGGGGTTGATATCACAAACCCTCACAATTAACTAAAAATTGCATTTTTAAGGCGTCGCGACGCCAAAACTATTAGTGATAAAAAACAAATTTTTACGTCAGCTTCTAAAGCTTTGTCAACTGTGAGCGTATGCAAATTTTCTAAATTTTATCTTACAAATTAAAGACGATTTTGGGGGTGGACACAAGTGTTGCCGGACCCTGTATAAATATACACCAAATAAACTTTTAATCGATGCATACAGAGTGTCCGGAAAGTCGCACACCACCGTGATACTGTATTATGGGACAATGCCATAGATCACAGGAAAAATGTTAAAAAAAAATCCATGTCGTCATCTGATGTTGAAGAATGTATAAATATTGGTGTTAAAACTGTGAAGAAATATAGTTTGAAAGATGAAGGTGATATGGACTAAGGAGAAGCAGAAGAGAATGAAAATTGCAAGTGTTGGTTTTAACCTTTTGTGGTACTCTGCACTGTTTTGGTTCGTTTTGGTCAAAATTGTTGTCATTTCGGTGGTGTGAAAAATTGGGAGAAAGCACTGGGGGCAGCTAAATGAAGGTTTAATTTAGAAAATTTGGCAAATTTTCTATGGAGAGAAACGAAATTAGCTGAAACTCTAAATTTTACAACAAATAAAAAATTTGAAATTTTTACACCATTTATGTTTTTAGAACTGAAGGAATTTCTAGTAGTTCAAAAATATGGTACTTAAAGAGAAAACACAAAGACAATCTGCAAAGTTTAATGAAAATATCGAATATAAAAAAAATAAAGAAAAAACAGGAGAATTTAAAATGAGTTTTAGGGAAAAACAGATTTAAGAGCATCTTATTTCAACAAAAATGTATGCACAATCTAGCAAAAATATAACTAAATTTTAAGAAAAATGTAGAAAATGTGTTAAATCAAAGTTTATGAAAATTTGAGAATTCGGTTTATTGTTGATGTATGTTAAAAATTCGCACAGTTTTGGATTCTGCGTAAAATTTTGCGTAAATTGAGAACCAATAGCTGAAGTTTGCTCTAGAAATAAAACAGAAATGTACGTTTGATACTAATGTAATAGAAGTTTAGCAATTTAATGAACAATTTAATGGATATTATACATTAATCGAAACGGCAGACATAGATCTATCAAGTAGCCAAATCTCAGATCAGTAGATCAAATAGTTTAATAGCGGTCAAAACAACAAAATCCACCGAGTTTTAGACATCTGAAAAAATTACCAGATTATTATTACAAAAATTGTGTAATTAAATCAGTGCGGAAATTATGTCAATTGAAGTGTCAATGTGAGAACTGCTATTTAAAGGATTTATCGAAGAATGTTGCATTGATTGTAGAGAAAATTTTGTTTAGTAAACGTGCGAAATAGATGTAACACTCACAAAGTCCAGATAACTTCTAAATACTACTATTATGCAAAAAAAAAACATCGGACATGACATAAAAAATATTAAAGAAAGTCCTAACCTTAGCAATAAGTTTAATGGGCCGTTGAAAAGCTTACTAAATGGGCTTTTTAAATCATTGTCGAGCTCTTCTCTAACTTTGCTAGTTTTTAAGAAAAACTAAAGAAAATAAATTTTTCTTCAGTAAAGCCTAAAAAATTGTTTTTTTGTTTTTAAGACCATTTTTTCCAAATTTTGTTGACTAGTGTAATTTAATTATATTGAAATCAAAAGAAATATAAAAAATAAAAAAAGAGAACAAAAGAAAAAAGGTCGTAAAAAGTCGACAAAAACACCAAAAAATCCAAAAATCTCAGAAATTAAAGATTGTTATTAGTTATTAAAAACAAATCTTGCTGCAACAATAATAAAGACCACAATAAACAAACTTTTTCTGTTAGATCCTCTGCAAACTTCTAGATGAAAAGAAGTTCGACTGGTAACATTAAAGTTTGGACAGACTCCAGTGTAAAGCTTCGTCTCTGTTTTCGCCCACTGAAATATAAAATCGGATTTCAATCGAGCACATTCAATATGGAATTCGTCAATTTTGCAGTCTTTAGAGCAGAAATCATGAGAAATATAAACCAACGGATTATTCATCAGATTAACTACAGAAAACTTGTTATTATCAAACACTCCATTTGGTAAAATTTTAATATGATTATTCCGCAAATAGAGCTCAATTGAGGAATTGATAGAGAGACCATCAAACGCATGACTATCCACTGCTGATATTTTGTTACATGCGATGTTTAAAAACAGTTCATTATTTTGAAGAAACTTGAAAACATTTTCTTGGAGAAACGTGATTTGATTCGACATTACATTGAACATGTTAAGAATCGGTAAATTGACAAACGCTTCCGGATTTAACATGACAAGCTCGTTTTGAGAGAGATCAAGAAGAACCAACTTGGTCATGTTGACAAAAGCCCCACTTTCAATCACTCTGATTTCATTCTCTTCCAATGTCATTTGACTCACTTCGAAACCAATGAAAGTGTCTTTTCTAATCCTCCGAATTTTGTTGGATTTTAATGACAGATTTTCATCAATGTGTTTGAATTTTTCGGAAAGGCATTCGCTTTCAAGCTCTTTGATTTGACAGTTCTCGATGGAAATACTAGATATCTTAGTGGTACCAAAAATGTTGCAACAGAGTTTGGGGATGTTACAGTCTCGAATGGCGAAGATTGTGAAGTTTGGAAAAATATTGACCACTTTTGAGGAGGAAACTGTCAACCCGTTCATAAAACCATCAGACGTTAAGAAATCTACGAGAATGTCATCGCAACAGCAATGTTGGTGGAATAAGAGACTTATGGTTGTTAACAGTAGGAAGTACATTTTGGTAATGTGAGAAATTGATTTTCAATTTAAGTACGTGGAAAATGTTACCGACAATTGTGTAATAATGATCACATTTAAAAGAGCGTTTTTCAGACATTTCAAGGAAACTTGAAGAAGCGTCCAGGCTATACAGGGTCCGGCAACACTTGTGTCCACCCCCAAAATCGTCTTTAATTTTAAAGATAAAATTTTGAAAATTTGCATACGCTCACAGTTGACAAAGCTCTAGAAGCTGACGGAAAAATTTGTTTTTTAACACTGATAGCTTTGGCGTCGCGACGCCTTAAAAATGTAATTTTTAGTTAATTGTGAGGGTTTGTAATATCCCTAATTTATTTTTTTTCAAAGGCAATTTTCCAAACCAAACCAGCGCACTCAATATGAAAGTCAAGGCTGCAGTTCTTAGAGCAAAAATCATGAGAAATATAAACTAACGGATTCTTCATCAGACTAACTGCAGAAAATTTGTGATTATCAAACACTCCACTTGGTAGCATCTCAATTTGATTGTTCATCAGATAGAGTTCAATTGAAGTATTAATAGAGACACCATCAAATGCACGACTGTCTACTGCTGATATTTTATTACACGTAAAATGTAAATAAACTTTGTTTTTTGAAAGAAACTTAAAAACACCTTCTTGGAGAAACTTGATTTGATTCGACATCACAAAAAAAAATTTGAGAATCGGTAAGTTGACAAATGCTTCCGGATTTAACACAACAAGCTCGTTTTGAGAAAGATCAAGACAAGTCAACTTGGTCAAGTTAACAAAAGCTCCACTTTCAATCACTTTGATTTTATTCTCTTGCAATAATATATCAGTCAGTTTGAGACCGAAAAAAGTGTCTTTTCTAATCGTTCGAATTTCGTTGAATTTTAGTACCAAACTTTCTTCAATGTGTTTGAATTTTTCGGAAAGACATTCGATTTCTAGCTCTTTAACTTGACAGTTTTCGATCGAAATGCTGGATATCTCAGTGGTACTAAAAATGTTGCAACAGAGTTTGGGAATGTTTTGGTCTCGAATAGCAAAGATTGTGAAGTATGGCTCAACATTGACTATTCTTGATGAAAAAACTGTCAACTTGTTTGTGAAGTAATCGGATACTGAAAAATCGACGAAGACGTCGTTGCAACAGCAATGTAGATGAAATAAGATACTTGCGGTTGTTAACAGTAGGAAGTACATTTTGGTAATGTAAGGAATTGATTTACAATTTAAGGGTAGAAAATGTTACCGAATGTCGTCTAATAATGATGACATCAAAACGAGCGTTTTTTAACCATTTATAAAGTGTAAGAATAATTCCAAGTGAAGTGGGTCATCCGGAAACTTTGAAACCCAAGTTTCATCGAAACTTTGGAATCCTCGAGAACTTAGAATTTTATAAATTTGTATATAATATTCGAGCAATTGTAAGTAGAATTTTGGGGCTCGATTGCTGAAGAGATTTGTAATTTGAGGTACATACGTGTCATATTCTGATTAAACGGTTTAGTAATTTTGTTTGAGTATTAAGTACATAATTTTATTTTGCCCGGAAAATCTTTTCTCATTTACAACCAATAAAAAAATTAAAAATTACAAATAAAATGGCAAAATGGAAAAACATGAATAAAAATAAGTTAAATGATAAAATAAAAAACAAAAAAGAATAGAAAATAGAGAAAACTTCAAAAGAAATTGAACATAAATTCTATAAGAATAACAAAGAAGAGATAAAAGAAGAAATTAAAACCAAAGGCAAAATGAAAATGTTGTAGTAAACAAAAATATAAGTAATGTAAGTAATATAAGTTCAACAGAAATGGGACACAAATTAGTAAGAAGAATCGCACCGCTAAAACCAAGAGATAACAGAAGAGGATAAAATCAAAATAAGTAAAATTGCAAAATATTTTAGAAATGAAACAAGAACTCAGTAATGAGAAACAAATCTGCTGGAAAGTCATAAAATAACAGAAAACATATAAAAATAGGTGAAATTGCAAAATAAAGAATGTTATAGAAAAGGGGTGAATTGAGTAGAAACAGGACAAGGATTCAGAAAGAAGAAACAAATCTTCTGGTAAAACAATAAGACGAAAGAAAACAAAAGTCAAAATAGGCAGAACAAGGAATCTCGGAAAATTGAGGGAAATTCAATAAAAGACGAAGGATCCCACTGTTAGAAGCATTAGATAAAATGAAAGACAAAAAAAAGAATCTCCAAAATCGTCTTTAAATTTAAACATAAAATTTTAAAAATTTGCATACGTTCAAAGTTAACAAAGCTCTAGAGGCTGATGCAATTTTTTTTTATCACGGTTTGTTTGGCTTTGCGACGTCTAAGAAGTATAATTTCTAGCGATTATTGAGTTTTAAATTAAAATTTTTTCAACATATTTGTGTTACAATTATTTGAGTTTATATTTTAAAACTATTGCGTTTAAAATTTGCAAAAAAAAACGCTGTTATGTCGGCGCAGTGGCAAACTACGTTTACACAAAATTTTTACAAGTCACTTCACTCGCTCTTATGAAGGTCAATTTTGATTAACTCGGCTTATTATGGGTGTAAACGTAGATCCCAATTCTGACGTAATAAAATTGGAAACTAACTTAATAAAACAGCATTTTTTCCTCAAATTTTGAATACAATTTGCATTAAATCTAAAATGACAACTGATATAATTTTAACACATGACAAATGAATTGAATAAACATTGAATAAGTGGTTCATTTCACAAATACTCACAATTAGGTTACATTTTTAAGGTGTCGCGACGCCAAAACCATCGGTTAAAAAAAAAATTTGCGTCAGAGCTTTGTCAACTACAGGGTGATTTTTAAAAAACGGCAGGCGTTGTAGAATTTTTATTTATAAACCGATTTCAAAAATTTAAAAAACAAATTAAATGGTTTTTAATTTACTATAAACTGATGTTTTTAGAATTTTTCTAAATGTCTTAATATCTTTTATGCGATATTTAACTTTCTTATTTTAAATTGGCACCCATATTTTTTTTCATAATTTGGAAGACATTAATTTTCTTGATTCAGAAATGTGTAATATGTTCTACTTTGAACAGAAAATATTAAAAAAAAATATATCAAAAATGAAAAAATGTAGGCAATAAAAGTTAATAAAATCTAGGTGCGTGCTGTCAAATAACACAATACCGTTATTGTAATGTCAAAAATCAGCAAATAACAGAAAGGATTGGCAATCTTTTTTGAAATTATTGATAACAAAAGACAATAATAATTACAAATCAAAAAAAAATCTACCTAATTTAATTAAAATGCTGTTAAAACGCCATCCCGTTTTTTTCATTGCACAATTGACACCATGCACCTAGATTTTATTAACTTTTTTGCTTATTTTTTTTCAATTTTGATAATTTTTTAAAAAATATTTCTTTGTAAAAGTAGAACATATTACACTTTTCTGAATCAAGAAAATTAATATCTTCCAAATTATGCAAAAACAAATATAGGTGCCAATTTAAAATAAAAAAGTTGAATATCGCCCAAAAGATACTAAGACATTTAAAAAATTTCTAAAATTATCAGTTTATAGTAAATTAAAAACCATTTATCTTGTGTTTTTAATTTTTGAAATCGGTTTATAAATAAAAATTCTACAACACCTGCCGTTTTTAAAAAATCACCTTGCAAATTTTCAAATTATAAAAAAATGAAGAAATAGGCCAAATCCTAATAGAAACGGGACAGAAATCTAATTCGAAAAACAAATCTTCTGGTATAACACAGAGGGAAAGGAAGAGAAAAAAATAGAAAAAGTGACAAAATAAAGCCTCTCCTGGAATGTCATAAGAAGTCAAAAATAAAGAGAAGAGAAAGATGAGAAAGGTAAAATAACAATGAATTTAAATTGAGATAAATTTTAGAAAAATACGCAGATTTAAAAATGAAATCAATTAATGCTTACTTTTAAGCAGTTTAAAAATTAAAAAAATCAAAATAATATAAATACAGAATGTAAAAACATTTGCATAGCAAAAGAAAGGAAAATCGAGTGAAAATCCAAAAAGAATCTATAAAAAACGTTAAGCGAACTCAAAGAAAATCTAGAAAATCAAAAAAGTCTTTTTTAGTAATTATTAAAAACGAAATTTGCTGTTACGACAATTAAGACCACAATAAATAAACTTCTAGTTTTAGATCCTGTGCAACCCGGTTCAAGAAGAACAGCTCCAGTTGTAAAATTAAACATAGGACAGACTCTAGCGGACAGCTTTGTGTTACTTTTTTGCCCATTGAAAAATAAAGTCAGATTCTAAAGTAGCACACTCAATATCCAATTCGTCAACTCTGCAGTTAATTGAGCAAAAATTACGAGAAACATAAACCAACGGATTCTTCATCAGACTAATCGCAGAAAACTTGTGATTATCAAAAACTCCACCTGGTAACATTTCAATTTGATTGTTCATCAGATAGAGATCAGTTGAAATATTGATAGGGACACCATCAAATGCGCGACTGTCTACTGCTGATATTTCGTTACATTCGATATTTAATAATACTTTTCTATTTTGGAGAAACTTGAAGACACCTTCTTGAAGAAACTTGATTTGATTCGACATCACATTGAATATCTTCAGAATTGGTAAATTGACAAACGCTTCCGGATTCAACATGACAAGTTCGTTTCCAGAAAGATCAAGATAAATTAACTTGGTTAAGTTAACGAAAGCTCCATTTTCAATCACTTTGATTTCATTCTGTGGCAGTGCTATGTCAGTTAGTTTGAGACCAGAAAAAGTGTTTTTTCTAATCGTTGGAATTTCGTTGAATTTTAGTTCCAGACTGTATTCAATGTGCTTCAATTTTTCGGAAAAGCATTCGCTTTCTATCTCTTGGACTTGACAGTTTTTGATGGAAATGCTGAATATCTCAGTCGTGTTAAAAATATTGCAACAGAGTTTGGGTATGTTTTGGTCTTGAATGGCAAAGATTGTCAAGTTTGGGGCTACATTGACTATTTTTGATGAGAAAACCGTCAACTTGGTCATGAGGTCGTAATCGAATACTGAGAAATCCACGATGATGTCGTCGCAACAGCAATGCTGTTGGAATAAGATACTTGTAGTTAACAGAAGGAAGTACATTTTGGTAATGCGACGAATTGATTTACAATTTAGGAGTTGTTACTGTACATCAAAAATATTACCGAACATCGTTTTTTAAGCATTCACATGGTGTAAGCGAACTGGGTCACCCAAAAACTTTTTTCATTTCGTCTGTAATATAAATAAATTAGTTTATAAGCCTGAGCTGTTTGTAAAGTTAGATAAAATTCAAAGTTGGAAACCTCAATAATTGCAAACTTAAAAAAAATTGAGTTTAGAAAAAGCACATAATTTTCTATAAATTTTTGCAGTGTTATATTTCGGGTACTTCCGGTTCATTATCTTCCCACTTTAACACACTTATTAAGCTAAAGTTGTTTGTTAAGTGAACCAAAACCAAAGCTATGGACTTAAAATTGGAGATTTTAGAAAATTTGTATTTTAAACTAAGGCTAAATGCCCAATAATTCTTTTAAGTGCTATAGTTGCTTACTTTAAGATTTTTTCTTTGAAATTTCATAAAGTTAGTATGCTTGGGCTGTGTTTTAAGAAACCTAACGTTTAAAATTAAAAACTTGAAATTTTAGTTTCTTTAATTTCCAATTTTTTGATCAAGCTAATTCAACTCCGACTATGTATACTTACAGATTTTTTTGCATGCTTGTTCTATTCCTATTCATTTTTTATTTTGCGATTTTGCTCATTTTAATTGTAACTTCTTCTCTTAGCTTTGAGTATTAGTGCTGAATTTCGTCTATTTCTGTTTCTAGAATATTTTTTATTTTGTTTTTAAATTTAGTATCTTTTTTTATCTTTTGTTTGGATTTTTGATCAATTTCTTTGAAAAAAAAAATTTTATGTCGTCCTTTGTTTTTTATTTTGCCACTATACCCATTTTGATTTTGATCTCGTCATTTTTTATCTTATGGTTTTAGAAGTTTGTTTCGATTTTTATGCTATTTTTTTTCATGTTTCTCCATTTCTCCATTTCATTTGCCATTTTTTACGTTTAAATTTTTGTTCTCTTTATTATGTCTGTCCTTAATTTCAATCATTTTCTCATTTTCTTTTCTCAACTCTCAGTTCTCTCTTCAGCAAAAAGAATTTTTTATTTTCCACAGTTTTTTGCTCTTATTCTTTTCCTTAATTCTCCACAAACTTCGCATGCCTCCTCTGTGCTTAACTGTTGATTTCTTTGTTTTGGTTGTCAAATTCTTTCGGCATTTTTCCATTACGTGTGATTTTCTATAGTCCTGTCTTAAATTCCTCCATTCTATGACGATTATCTATACGTGTTTTCCCAGTGTCTGGTTCATTTCAATTGAAACTTTTTAGAAATATTTTGAAATTAATGAAACGAATGAGTGCAAAAGAGTTATAACGAAGAGTCGACGGCACTAGATTCGTGGTTGCGCCACTATTTTCACTCGTTAAAGTAGCCTTTTATCGTCTTGCTTAATAATAGATATTTATTATATAAGAGTGTAAGGACGCAAATTATTCACGACAAAAATCAGTTATCGAGTTAAAATCTCGAGATCGTAGATCGAGAGAATAAGATTTTTGGAGTGAATAATTTGCCCTTACACTCGAATATAATACTAGATTTTATCCAAAGCTCAAATGAGTGAATAACGATCACTGTATTAGTGCATTTTGGATAACAGATATTTATTATACAGGGCTGTCCCAGAACTTCACGGCCCAGAGAGTAAGAGGAGGTGCCAACAACAATACAGATAATAAATTTCAAAACAAAAATTAATTAAGTTTTATAGTATTCGAGAAAGAATCAAAAAAATAACAACCAATCCTAAAAGCTTATTTTAGAAGTGGAGGAAATAGCATCCCAATTTCCTAGCCAACGAGAGAGTATTGTTCACTTGACCAATGAATGATAGTATGTAGTTGGATTGGCTACCGTTGTTTTGTCTTCACTCGATTATTGTTTGAGTTAAAAAAATTTGTTTCGAAATTTTGGCCCAGAATTTTTGCCTCCATAAGCCTTTTTGCTCTGGGTCACGAATTCTGGGACAGTCTGTATAAGAGTGTAAGTTCGCAAATCGATTTGCGATCTCGAGAATAAGATTTTTGGAGTGAATAATTAGTCCTTACACTCCAATATAAAACTGGATTTTATCCAAAGTCTCTGTTGGTTGTAATTAAGGCATTAAAAGAATTGACAGAAGTGACAAATTTTTAGAAAGCCATGCTTGACTTGTTGTCATAGAAATGTGGCATAATTTTCTTTAAAGTGTTTAGAAAGTAAAAGAGTACTTTATTTGTCCAAAATGAATAAATAAAGTACTGCTTTATTTGTGCATTTTGGATAAATAACTATTATTTTGTCCTTTTTTGATAAAATAAACAGTATCACCGAAACCGAATATCTCCCATAAATGAATAAATAATAATAAAATCGCATTAATCACTTTATTTATAATTTCCGCTTAAAACGTATGTCAACTTTAATCTAATCGTCTCGAAATAACGACTCTGTATTCTGGGGGCAATAACTCCTTTTTGCCACAAATTTTGATATAAAAGGCTTGTTGACAATGTTTCGTTACAGTCAAGAACCAAAAATGAAGATCATCTTACTAATAGTCGTTTTGGGTGCTTTGGTTTCAGGAGAAAAACCTGGCTCTTGTCCGTATCCTTACGAATTTAATCATTGCAGTATAACTTGTGCTTCTGATTATGAGTGTCAGGATAATTACAAATGTTGTACAAATGCTTGTAAAGGAACCAACTGCGTGGCGCCGATGTTTCCGGAGTGAAAACAATTGTAAAATGTGACTGAAATATATGGGCTTTGTTTTAGTTGTACTTAGTTTATTTTATATACATATTAGAAAAAACGTTGTACGGAATACGTGGGTTAACGTCTCTTACACGGAGACGAAAACTCCGAAGCAGACCAAACTCTCAAACGCATTCCTAATAAAAAATGTCCTAAAATACGGTGCGTTTTGCTCACTTCAACAGAACGAGACGGACTGTGCAAAATTAATAAATAGAGAAATTTTTTCACTGCTACTTTAAATAGGAAATAAAAATGTTGCACATTTTAAAGCATTAAACGTAACTTTTAAAAGAAGGCAAAAGGATCATTGGTAGAGACGTCAAAAGAATCTTGAGTGAACAAAATTTGCTGCGACAATGATTGAGACCACAATAAGCGAACTTTTTGTGTTTGATCCTGTGCAAACGTCTTGATAAACCGCAGTTCGAGTGTTAACATTAAACTTAGGACAAACTCCAGTGTACAACCTTGTCTTAGATTCTGCCCACTGAAAAATAAAATCGGATTCCAAACGAGCAGAGTCAATATAAAATTTGTCAACGCTGCAGTTCTTAGAGCAAAATTCATGAGAAATATAAACCAACGGATTCATCGTCAGACTAACCGCAGAAAACTTGTTATTATCAAACACTCCATTTGGTAACATTTTAATTTGGTTTTTCATCAGAAATAGATCAATTGAAGTATTGATGGAGATTCCATCAAACGCACTGATATTTCGTTACATATGATACTTAAATATAGTTCTTTATTTTCAAGAAACCTGAAAACACCTTCTTGGAGAAACTTGATTTGATTAGACATCAAATTGAAATTGTAGAGAATCGGTAAATTGACAAACGCTTTCGAATTTAACATGACAAGCTCGTTTCCAGAAAGATCAAGAAAAGTCAGCTTAGTCAAGTTAACAAAAGCTCCATTTTCAATCACTTTCATTTCATTCTTTTGCAGTGTTATCTCAGTCAGTTTGAGACCAGAAAAAGTATCTTTTCTAATTGTCCGAATTTCGTTGAATTTTAATACCAAAGTGTTTTCAATATGCTTAAATTTCTCTAAGAGACATTCGCTTTCTAGCTCTTTTACTTGACAGTTTTCGATAGAAATGCTGAATATCTCAGTGATATTAAAAATGTTGCAACATAGTTTGGAAATGTTTTGGTCTTGAATGGCAAAGAGTTGGAAGTTTGGGGCAATATTGACTACTTTTGATGAGAAAACTGACAACTCGTTCCCAAGGTAATCAGATACTTTTTTCATCAAAATTCGACAAATTTTTGGGATCGTCAACAAGACTTTATAAATTTTTGGTCAAAATACTAAGTATTAAATTTTCTCATATTTTGCATGCACAGACTAGGAAAAAAATCAAGAAACTTTTAGAAGACACTTTTTACCGAAAACGTACATATGTTCACATTTTCACTAATCTGGACCTGTTTAAGTGTATATGTAACCGTACTTAAGTCACGTTAAAATCACATTAAAAATTGTGTTGTAATAGAAAGTCACTAAAAATCGTTTAGGAATGGTGTCAGAATAAAAAATCACTGGTCTCAAAATACATTTACATCTACAAAGTGTCCAAATATTGGGTCAGATTTGGCCCACGTTCACAGATAGCCCAAATATTGGCATTTAAAGTTTTCGAGTAGCTCAAATGTGTTTCTGTTCTTTTATCTTTGCTATTTTTTTATTCTTTTTGGCTATGTTGTTATTTTTTAGAGGTTTCTTCAGTTTTTAAGTTTTTTTTAATTTTGTCAAATCGTTGTTGTTGAATTTTACAAATTTTCTTCTAATTTTTTTCATTGTTTTTAGCAATTTCACCACTCATTAGAGTCTTCTTTCCAAGTTTTTCCGCTCTTTGCTAGATATAGTTTGGCGAAATGATCTTCCAGTCAAATACGTGGTGGATGAATGTGACAAAAGAAGTGGCCACACGGTCCAGAGTCTGCCGCTCTATTATTGTGTGCTTAATCCTATTGAAATGATGTGGAGCATTTTAAAACGCAACATTCGAAAATATAATACTCAGTCAAATCTTAGTGCAGGAGTGGTTGATCTCATAAGACAACAAGTGGCAAAAACCAAGGTTGATGCTTGGAAAAACTGCGTGTGGCATGTGGTAGACGTGGAGAACCAATATTTGTCACCTAATGTACAGGAGATTATTATAAATTTAGATCAAGAAAGTGATGATGATAACCAGTTCGATCTGGACAGCGAGAGAGATGACGACGAATCCTAAATATAATCTCGCCCTGTATATCGACTGTACGAGGTTATTTATCACAAATAAAACTAAAGTGTGGAGTAGACGAAGATTTTTTTAAAGCCCTTAAATTAAAGATGAAAGAGAAAAACGTTTTTCAACGGCAAGGTTTTTTAATTTTTGACGAAATGCAGGTTTTGGAGTCTAACAAGTTAAATGTAAAAAATATGAAGTTTATTGGCCTCCAAAATTTTGGTGACGATATTAAAGTTTCTACAAAAGTTAAATCTACCAACAATAAAGCAGACCATGCCTTGGTTTTTATGTTTAACTTCTTAGCCGATGACTTCTGTCAACCAGTGGCAGTATATGGAGCAAAAGGTCTGACCAACGGATGTTGTTTGGCCGAGCTAACTTTGGAAATCATTAAAAAAATTGAACAATCAGGAGATATTGTGCAAGGTCTCATATCAGATGGAGCTACTACAAATCGAAAAATATGGACCAAATTTTTAATTTCTGGAAGAAGAGACGACACCAATAATAAAATTTCGCACCCATTTACCCATTTACTTTTTTAAAAAACAAACATTGATTGTGAGTATTTTATTACTTCTCTATTTTTTAAAAAGGATAGAAACTGAAACACATGAACACATGAACGTTTTAGACACCAGATGGTCTTATCCATTGGAAGCATTACGAAATTCTTTTTGATTTGGAACAAAAATTGCCGTACAATTTGCGTGTTTGTTCTAAACTGAGACCCCAATGCATATCAAACCGTCTAATTTATTAAAGATGCGTGTAAAATTAGCTACACATCTTAAGAAGTGAAACTGATATAAGAACAAAAAACACGTTTTTATGCTTTTTTAAGGCCGGTCTTTATAAATTCGTCAAGTTTATCCGCGACTTACGACACACCCTGTATATAAATACTTCTATTTTTAGTATAAAAAATTACGTAAAGTAACAAGATTTATTAAAATCAACCTTTATAGGTACACAGGTAGTAACAGTGTTGCCAAATTAGCTTAGTAATACTACTCAATATCTCAAGAAATATGCTATTTACAAAAACAATTTTTTCAACAATACTTTATTGTATTTAACATTCCAAACATAGTGGTGGAGAGTTTATCCGCGACTTACGACACACTCTGTATATGGATTACTTTTATTTCAGATTTTTAGCAATTCGGTTGCAAATGGGTTTCAATTTTATAGCTTTAAACATAAACCCCTTAATGGACTGTACCAACATAATCAACTTTACAAAAAAAAAAAATAATGATCGATTAATAATTCGATGCTCTTAAAAGAAAATTTCCAGACTCTTAAGATTTCAATGTAATGTCACCTATACCTTCCAACCAAAAATAATTTTAAAAATAACGTTTTGCAGACTCTACGAGACAATCTTATTTATATAAATAAATGGGAAGAAATGCTTAGAGATGGAAAAATATTTAAAGATAATTTTTCTATTTCGCGTTCATAATGAAGATATTTCGATACGCATTTGAGCGTATTTCGGTATCGTAATGGACCAATCCCGTGCCAATATTTCCAGAAGCATTTATTTTTCTTAGGTTTGCAGCAGACAAACCGTCAACCTGCCGTCAATGTTGACAATTTAGATTTTGGTTTTCATAAACCATGATAACTCGATCAATACACTATTATTTCTTGTTGTACTTGGCTTAATAATTCATCGGAGAAAAACTCTTTGGATGCAAGAGAGCCATCATGATCATGATCAACATCTTCGCTCTCTTGGCTCCTTTGCGCTCCGGTAACCTCAAAACGTCACACCTGTCAAACTGACTGAAATTGGATTTGGCTACTTCGATTTTTTTTTCCCGAATATTTTGCAAATGCCAACCACCCTAAAATTCCCTAGATTTCGAAATCAAGTTTTTTCGTTTAAAATAAGGCGAAATAGAAAAAATAGCGTATGATACTTGTTCATAATGCATTTTGCCGCACTTTCTACTTTATGACACTCCTCGCTGCGCTCGTCGTGCCCTAAAAACGTGCGTGCGGCAAAATGTTCATTATGAAACGCGTTTCATAATATACTATTTTCAACTTCAACAACAGTGGAAGGATTTCGTGTAACCATATTGTCGACTATAAAACTAGCGAATATTTATAATCTCACAATTTTAGATATGTACTGACTTCTAAATTAAATCAAGATCCTTTGGAGGTAAGTGGCTAACAGTCAAAGTAACCTTAAAAAAATGCATGTAAATAGGTAAGTAAAATGCATGTTTTCTGTAGTTCGAATATACTCATATTATAAACAGTTTTGTAGTTTTGATAATTTTTATTTTTAATTTTCTGTTTGTGAATGTGTTTTAATTCTTACAGGGTCCGTTTTTTAAATTCTAAGCTTGTATTATAATAATATTAACAATTAGTATTTTCATAGATTTTTCGGAACAATTTAACAAGCAGGAGGGGCAAATGATCATCCGACCTTTGCTACCTTTATGCAAGTGTACCGAATGCTTTCTGCCTACAAATTACTAAAACATCCATCATTTGGAAGTAGTGTGGAAAACGATTAAACGAGTTTTCGTTTAACGTTCGATAATTTTAAATGTATCTATTTTTTCGGCAAAAGATGACAAAATTCCCCACTTAGCAAAAATTAAAGAAAAGTACGAGTACGTTTGCAACCGGACGACGCAGACGTGGAATTAGATGACGAAGAAAGCGAAACTGAATTTTCTGAAGAATTTTTCTTCGATTTTGATTGCTGCGACACAGTTGATTGTTTTATCTATTATCTTTCTGGATTTGTTGCAAAAAAAAATTATAAAACGTCAAAATGTCCTGACTGTCGAAGTCATCTATACCAAAAAGATGTGGATATTTTTCGAAATCAGAGACTTCTGCAGCCTTTTTAACAATTTCAAAATCCCGAGGAGCTCTGAACCAACCGAATGTAGATTTATTTATCTTATTAAAAAACATTGAAGTCTCAATTGCAAAACATATTCAATCTATAGATGTTTTTGATGAGACTATTGATGAAATATTTGATACTGAAAACTTCAGATTCAACTCTAAATGCAAAGTTCATGAAGAAGAGGTTATTAGTAAATGCATTATGAATTATATAAGAATGAGAATTCAGCTATTTTATAAATTAGAAGAAAAAACAAACTAAAAATATCGTTCCAAAAAAAAATCTAGGCTTCAAATTGTCTAAGTAATTATTTATTATATTGCTAATTCAAAGAATTTAAATTTAAGCATGTTTTCTATTTAAAACCATTGTTATTTAATAGGTTATTCAACTTGTAGTATGTAGTTCAGTTGAAATAAATATTTACTTAAACAAACTGTCATTTTTATTTCAATCGCCGGCGCATATATCTCTGAATCCGAACTTGATAGATCAAAACAGACTTCAGATTTAAAATCTGAAATAAAGCTAGTGTAATCAGAATCAGGAATTAAATTCAAAAAATGCCAATTACCAGATTTTATGTCTTTAATAATAATTAAATTTCACTACACAAACGTTCACAAAAAAGATCTTCTATTTAAAACACTCTACAAAAAATTAGTAAATTTTATGTTAAGCGTACAACACACAACAATGCAATTTTTTGCCTTTGAAAACACAATAACTCGGAAACGCTTTGTTTCTCCACCAAATATGCAATCATTGGGCGATAGATGGCGCTGAAATTAATTGTGCAAAAGTATCGCTGAGCATAAACTTCTGTAAAGTCCCTAAATCGTCTTACCGACAAAAAGAATTTCTAGAGAACATAATGTGAATTTTACCGTGCGGTAAAAATTGCCCAAATTGTCTGCTCTTCAGATCGTTTGTTTATTTTTATAGAGCGCCATCTTGTGTACTTTTTGTGCACCATCTACAAAATTGACAAAATTGACAGATGATGAAATTTATAAATGTCAGATGTGACAGTTCTCATCAATTTTGAAAAACCCAATTATTTAAATTAAAATTTTTCGGCCAAAAAGTTTAATACAACTCTTGTGCGTTAACCATTTTACAGCGCTCAATCATTAAAGCACTCCGGCTACGCCGGCGCCGTCGTGCGTTAAACTGATTTTGCGCTGTAAAATGTAAGTTAATATCCATTCACAAAACATAAAAATCAAGTTACCTTTGATTTCTGAAAAATCAGAGTGTACTTTTCAATCATCTTTTCATGGGACTGTACTTTGAAGTTTGTTGTCAATGTCAGTTCAGTTTGTCTAATTTTAGTTTACCTTAGAGAACTTCTTAGTGTCTCGTTGAAACTTCCCAATGCAGAAATTATCTATTTCTTACGCTTTCTTGCAGAGTGAGACGAAATTAAAGATTTTATTTTGAAATTTTGGCATTATAATTGTCAAATAACCATTTGGTTACCAATCTCACCAACTGTTCCGTTTAGGGTTATTTTTTATCGCCAACCATAGTAACTTTTATGTTTTGTGAATGGATATTATCACACTCGATTGTAAATAACTATTATCATCATGAAGATTGATCACTAAAGTGGTATTTACCTAAATTATTATATCAATAAGATCAAAATTGAATAAAACGAAGCAAACTTTCAGAACCATAAGTTGAACGATGAAATGACTATAATCAAAATGGCTAAAATAGGAAAATGAAGAACAAAGAACGACATAGAATATTGAGAAAACTGAATTATACTCCATTAAAATAACAAACAAGAATAAAAGAAGATAACAAAAAATAAAAGAAGGTAATAGAAATGAAACACAAATAGAAAAAGAAGAATGAAACTGCTGAAACCAAGAGATAACAAAATAGGTTAAAATCAAAATAAGCAAAATGACAAAATGAATAATTATTCCAGAAAGCAGTAAGATAAGAAAGTCATGAATTAACATCTAAAAACGAAAAAAATGAAAAAATAAACAATGTCAAAAAATGTCTCCTGGTAAAACAATGAGAGAAAAGAAGACATAAAAGTCAAAAGAAGCAAAACTAAGAATATTGGAAACAGAGGAAAATTAAAGAAGAAGGATCACATTGCTAGCGGAAGCATTAGATAAAAGAAGACAAAATGAAGAAAGTCATGCAATCGAGGAAATGCAATGGCAGAAATTCAATAAAACAAAGCACACCTCGTAAAGCAAAAATTATACTGAAATTGACAGATACTTACAGAAAATTACTGAAATTCAAGATAGATGTAGAAGAAGAGAAAAAAATAAAAAAATGCAAAATGGCAAATGCCGAAATGGGAAAACATAAATAAAAATAGGTTAAATGGCAATCGAGGAAAAATAAAGAATGCAGAAAATTTTCAAAGAAATTGGACAGAAATTCAATAAGAACAACAAACAAGAGATAAAAAAAGATAAAAAAAGATAATAAAATCAAAACGCAAAATAAAAAATGTTGTAGTTAAACAGAAATAAAACACATGTAGTTAGTAAGAGGAATCGCACCGCTAAAACCAATAGATGACAGAAGAGGGTAAAATCAAAACAAGGAAAACGTAGAATGTTCCAGAGATGAAACAGAAACGGAGTAAGGAGGAACAAATCTGGAAAGTCATACAAAAATAGGTAAAATGGCAAAATAAAGAATGTTATAGAATAGGGGAGAATAGAGTAGAAACAGGATAAACATTCAGAAAAAAAAACAAAACTCCTAGTAATACAATGACACAAAAGACGACAAAAGTCAAAATAGGCAAAACGAAAAATATCGGAGAATAGAGAAAAAACCAATAAATGAAGCATCCTACTGTTAGAAGCATTAGATAAAATGAGAGACAAAATGAAGAATGTTTTAAAGGGTGATCAAAAAACACCATGTGTTTGTCAGATAAATCATCTCAGAAATCAAAGCAAAATTAATCTAAATTTATTCCTCTTTACAATAGCAATACTGCTCAATTCTTTCTAATAACATTTTACATTCTCCGTAACTAAGGAATTATTACTAAGAGCTTTACATTGTTGCAATATTGAAAATTTTTCTACAATGTAAATAAATGGTACTTTTAAAAGATTAATAAACTTGATTTGAAGCATTTTTTGTTTTTTTATGATACAAAATATCATTAACCGTAAAAAATGTAATGTCAAACAATTGTTGTGAAAAGTTTATCCAAATAGAATTTGATGGTTTATAAAAGATAGCTTCTATCGTTGTTAAAAAAGTACAAATTTTGATTTGGTTTTAAATTTTGGGCTCAGGAAAGAATTAGCTGCAACATGATAGGTAGCATGGGCGCCTTTTTTTCATCACACTGTATAATGGAGAAATAGACCAAATTCCAATAGAAATGGAACAGAATTTCAACAAGAAGAATCAAATTTTCTGGTAAAACAAAAAGGACACAAAAGAGACGAAAATGGGCAAAGTGCCACACTAAAGCATTTTGTGGATTGTCATAAGAAGAAGTCAAGACAAGACACAAAAATGAAAAAGGAAAAGTAACAATGAATCGCAAGAAATAAAGAAAATTTAAATCGAAATAAATTTAAAGACAATTCATCGAGTTAAAAACGGAATTAATTAAAATGTAAGCAATTTAAAAAAATTAAAAAATGAGAATACAAGAAAACTAAAAAAATGTAAATACAGATTTTAAAAACAATTTGAATGCAGCAGAAAAAATAATTATAGTCAACAAGCGAGAAATTCAAAATGAACCTATAAAAAACGTAAAAAAACAAAAACAGTCTAAAAAATTCAAAAAAGTTATGTTTCCTAGTTATTAAAAACGAAACTTGCTGTTACGATGGTTAAGACCACAATAAATAAACTTCTAGTCTTAGATCCTGTGCAATCCAGTTGATTCAAAACAGCTCCAGTCGTAAAATTAAACGTAGAACAGACTCTAGTGGACAGCTTTGTGTTAGTTTTTGCCCACTGAAAAATAAAGTCAGATTCTAAAGTAGCACACTCAATATCCAATTCGTCAACTCTGCAGTTAATTGAACAAAAATTACGAGAAATATAAACCAACGGATTCTTCATTAGACTAATCACAGAAAACTTGTGATTATCAAACACTCCACTTGGTAACATTTCAATTTGATTGTTCATCAGAAAGAGATCAGTTGAAGTATTGATAGGGACACCATCAAATGCGCGACTGTCTACTGCTGATATTTCGTTACATTGGATATTTAATAATAGTTTTCTATTTTGAAGAAACTTGAAGACACCTTCTTGAAGAAACTTGATTTGATTCGACATCACGTTGAATATCTTCAGAATTGGTAAATTGACAAACGCTTCCGGATTCAAGATGGCAAGCTCGTTTCCAGAGAGATAAAGACAAGTCAACTTGGTTAAGTTAACGAAAGCCTCATTTTCAATCACTTTGATTTTATTTTGTGACAGTATTATCTCAGTCAGTTTGAGATCAGAAAAAGTGTTTTTTGTAATCGTTGAAATTTCGTTAAATTTTAGTACCAAGCTGTATTCAATGTGCTTCAATTTTTCGGAAAAGCATTCGCTTTCTATCTCTTTGACTTGACAGTTTTTGATGAAAATGCTGGATATCTCAGTCGTATTAAAAATGTTGCAACAGAATTTGGGTATGTTTTGGTCTTGAATAGCAAAGATTGTAAAGTTTGGGGCTACATTGAATACTTTTGATGATAAAAATGTCAATTTGGTCATGAAGTCGTAATCGAATACTGAGAAATCCACGAGGATGTCGTCGCAACAGTAATGTTGTTGGAATAAAATACTTGCCGTTGTCAACAGAAGGAAGTACATTTTGGTAATGTAAGGAATTGATTTACAATTTAAGGGTTGTTACTGTACGTCAAAAATATTACCGAATATCGTGTAATAATGATGATACCCACACGCATTAACGCTTGCTTAATACTGTAATGGCACGATTTGAATTCAAAAGTACCGCCGACCCGCCCGCCTGGCGGAAGATATGGAAAGGAATGTTGACCAGTGGAGATCACTTCCGTTCGGTATTCCAAACAGAGCACGTTGTTTTTGTTTAAGTGGTGCCGCCATTGTCGTAAAACAATTCTTTTGTTGTGACTTCGCGCTACAGCTTTCGTTTTTTTGTGCATTGTTTTGTTTTGTCTCTTTTTAGTTTTTTTTTGCATGCGTTAAGGGAATATCGAACAAATTTCAGTATAGGGCAAATTCAATGTATTTTTCCAAACACGATTACTCGAAAATTATTTGAGTTATTTGCTTTCTGTTTTTTGCATAGGAATCTGTTCAACGTGCACTATGTTGAATGCTATATACAGGGTCCGGCAACACTTGTGTCCACCCCCAAAATCGTCTTTAATTTTAAATACAAAATTTTGAAAATTTGCATACGCTCACAGTTGACGAAGCTCTAGAAGCTGACAAAAAAAATTGTTTTTTATCAAGGTTTGTTTAGCGTCGCGACGCCTAAGAAGTATAATTTTTAGCGATTTTTGAGTTTTTGCGGAAATATTCGCGAATTCAAATTTTTTTTGACATAACTGTAACACAAATATTTGAGTTTTTGTTTTAAATCAAATACAAATTGTGTTTAAAATTTGCGAAAAAAACGCTGCTTTATCAAGTAAGTTTTCAAAATTATGACGGCGCAGTGGCAAACTACGTTTACACCAAAATTTCACAAGTCACTTCATTCACTTTTATAAAGGCTAATTTTGATTAACACGGGCATGTTGCACTTTATGGACACCAGAAATCGTTAATTAACATCGACAAAGCGACAATTTCACCAAGTAAGACTTTTGTTACAATCTAAAGCGAGCCAAGGAATAGATGTTGACAGATGGGTGTAAAGGTAGTTCACAACTTTGACATAATGAAATTGGAAACTAACTTGATAAAACAGCATTTTTTTCTCAAATTTTGAATACAATTTGCATTAAAGCTATAATGACAACTGATATCATTTTAACACATTTTTTATATTGAAAAAAAATTAAATGATTTTACAAACCCTCACAATTAGCTAATACTACATTTTTAAGCCGTTGCGACGCCAAAATTATCGGTGATAAAAACAAATTTTTGCGTCAGCTTCAAGAGCTTTGTCAACTATAAGCGTACGCAAATTTTCAAATGATAAAAAACTAATGGAAAAGACCAAATTCTAATAGAAATGGGACAGAAATCTAATTAGAAAAAACAAATTATCTAATAAAACACAGAGGGAAAGAAAGAGAAAAAAATAGGAAAAGTGTAAAAATAAAGCATTTTCTGGAATGTCATAAGGAGGCAAAAATGAAGACAAGAGCCAAAGATGCAAAAGGTAAAATAGAAATAAATTTTAGAAAAATTCATAGAATTAAAAATAAAATCAATTAAAATGTAAGCAGTTTAAATACTATCGCGGAATCAAAATTTCGAACATCACTTTTTGACATGACAACGTGAAGCAAGCTTTATTGTCATTGTGACTGACATACAAAGTAAATTTCTGACCCTTGCTGTGCCGTTTATAAATTTTGAGGTTATAAAGACAAACGAGAAAATCAATTTGATGTTGGAAATTTTTATTCCGCGATAGTAATTTACAAATTCAGAATTTAAGAAAAATAAAAAAATACAAATACAGACTCTAAAAACATTTGCATAGCAAAAGAAAGGAAAATCAAGAGAAAATCTAAAAAGAATCTATAAAAAACGTTAAGCGAAAATCTAGAAAATCAAAAACGTCTTTTTTAGTAATTAATAAAAACGAAACTTGCTGTTACGATAATTAAGACCACAAAAAATAAACTTATTGTCTAAGATCCTGTGCAATCTTATTGATAAAGCGCAGCTCCTGTGGTAAAATTAAACTCAGGACAGACTTTAGTGAACAGCTTTGATTCGACAGCACATTGAATATCTTCAGAATTGGTAAATTAACAAACGCTGCCGGATTTAACAGGACAAGCTCGTTTCCAGAAAGATCAAGACAAGTCAACTTGGTTAAGTTAACGAAAGTTTCATTTTCAATCACTTTGATTTTATTCTGTGGCAGTCTTAGCTCAGTCAGTTTGAGACTAGAAAAAGTGTTTTTTCTAATCGTCGCAATTTCGTTGAATTTTAGTACCAGACTGTATTCAATGTGCTCCAATTTTTCGGAAAGGCATTTGTTTTCTAGCTCTTTTATTTGACAGTTTTTAATGAAAATGCTGGATATCTCAGTGGTATTAAAAATGTTGCAACATACAGTCACGAGAGTAAAATTTTGGACGTCAACGTCATATTTTGGCATTTGATTTATAACCTATTGTTAATGGCTTATCCTTTAAATTTGTTGCTTTTAGACATTACCCTTGTCATGCATGTCAATTTAAACTTAAAATTTTGTGATTCAGCTTCCATACAAAGGAAATGCAATAAACGTTTACAAAAAAGGCTTTATAAGATATTTTAATATTTCGTCATTTCTCCATTTGCATCAATTACCTTGGCCAGACGATTAGACATAGACAAACATAAATTTCTAAAATAGTTTTCTGAAAGACTATTCCACGCATTAGTAAATGTTTCCATAAGTTCTTCCTCATTATGGTCCAAATCTGGCCAAATCTGGCGCCTGCTTTGAATCTTTTGAGCCAACATTCCCCACATATTCTCAATTGAATTGAGGTCAAGGCTCAAGCTGGGCCAGTCTAAAACGTTTATATCATTATTGTGGAACCACTCTTTTACCCGATAGGCAGTATGAACAGGACAGTTATCTTGTTGAAAATCGAAACTACCTTCAGGAAACACCTGTATAACTGACGGTAACATTACCGTTCTCCAAAATTCTTGTCAAACACTCTTGTACTTGTAACAGCACTACTCTAATGTTTGCCGAAATCCAACCTCATATATTACAACTACCAGAGCAACTATAGCTTACGAGCCTACCCCTAGCGGTTGGAGACTCGATGTGACGTCAGCAGAGTAGCCGAACGGTTAGCATTGCGGCTTATGGAGATATGGGATCGAGATCTCTTTTTTCTTTATTTTAACAAACTTATATGTTGCTAATTGCGTTTTGACTGCAATGGCAATTTTTGAGAGGTTTTCTGCAGCTGATGATTAAATATTCTTCTCAAAATATTTCTGAATTACTTTTTTTGTAACTTTTAGTGAGGTGGACACGAGTAAAGGTGCTTTATTTTTGTAAGAACTTTATAAATCGATAAATAAATAATAAAAATTCACATTTTATGGTAGTCTAACAATTCTTTCTTTAAGGAAGAGTAAGCGGGGACACCAGACACCCGTATTTTATAGCTACTGTTACTTTTTACCCTTTCATTTATTGAATGCAGAATCGATTGTATTTTTGTTAAAAAGGCATTGACCATCGACTCAAAAGCTTTTTTATAACTTTTAAAGAATTGTATTTAATAATCCTTATACATAAAATGCAAAAAATTGACAAAATTTGTCTCTGTTTCTGGAAACGTAATCAGCATTAATAAATTAGCCATTTAATGTTATGTCAAATATTTTATTAAATAATTATAGCAAAATTAAAACGTAAATAATTTACTTATGAAACTAGTAAAAACTAAAGACAAATTAATTAACCAAAATTCATTATGTGGCAATAATAATTTTATTTAAATATTTTAATTTTATCTGTTATAAAGATATCTACCAACGTGGTAATGTAATATATTATAAGTACATACTACATAAATGTACATACAGGGTGTATCAAAAATGGCGGATATGCTCTTCAGTACGTTGCTGAGAATTATTTAGAGAACACGGGAAAAATAGTAAAAAAAATTTCTGCCTCATTTTCTTAATGTTATAGCATCTCAAAGGTAACCCATTCAAAAGGATGTAGCTTCTAGCATATGCATGCATGACTGTGGTAACTAGTTGTAATACCGTTAATTAATGTTCGTGTTTCCATTTATCCCGACTGCATTCAATTTTAACTTAAATTTATCAAGTTTTTAGTTTCTATTTTTGAATAAAAATCGATCAAATTACATTTGGCAACAGGGTGACTTGTGACTTTCACGTGCAAAAACAGAAAAGGAAGTAGATAGCTGATATCAAAATTGACTTGATTTGACATTTATAATCAAACTTGTCAAAATGTATGAAAACAATGAGTACGCTGATATGTACCTCATTTTGGGAGAATGTGAAGGTAATGCTGCGGTAGCAGCAAGGGTGTATGCAGAGCGTTACCCTGCTAGGCGACACCCGTCAACTAATACAATCCGAAGATTAGACAGGAGAGTGAGAGAAACAGGGAGCCTTAGCCCTCTAGGAATTAATGTCCATGATCGACGGCGTCTGAGAACAACCCGAACACCGCAACTAGAAGAAGAGGTCTTACATTTGGTGCATGAAAACCCAGCAATAAGTACCCGTGAAATTTCCACTCAACTGGATGTTAATCACACGTCGGTCAACATCAGAATCAGAATCATTAGAGAAGAAAGGCTTCACCCTTACCATATCACAGAGTCCTAGCATTGCTTCCTCAAGATTTTGCAAGACGGTCAAATTATTGTAATTAGCTCGTGGCATGAATTGCCCAACATCCAAATTTTACCGCAAATGTGTTATGGAGTGATGAGGCAACGTTCACAAGAAATGGTTATTTCAACCAGCATAATACTCATTTTTACTCTTTAGAAAATCCCCATTTAGCTAGGCAGATCATATCGTTTTAGTGTAAATGTTTGGGCCGGGATTTTGAGTAACCATTTAATTGGAATTTTTATTATACCTAATCGTCCGAATGAGAAATTTTTTTTACATTTTCTACACAACATAGAAAATTTTTTGGACGATATACCTCTTGGACAGTTGAACGAGGTGTGGTTCCAGTTAGATGGCGCTCCACCCTAAAAGCGGTACCGGTTCGACGTTCGTTAGACAACAACTTTCCAAATCGGTGGATAGGGAGGAATGGACCAGTCTTATGGTCACCCAGATCGTCGGACTTATACCCCCTAGATTTTTTCTTTTAGAGCCACATAAAAAATTTGGTGTATCAAACACCAATTGATAATTTAAACGTTTTAATACAACGAATTCATGTAGCCGGAGCAGCAATTAATGCTAACATGTTAGCCAGGGTTCAAGAAAATGTGTCAAGAAGAGCACAAGCATGTTTAGACGCTGAAGGCAGAAATTTTGAACACCTCCCCTTAAGAACCAATGTTTTTATTTTTTCTTAAATACAACTTTTGATTAATGATTACTTTTGGCTTGCCTTTATTTATGTTAAGAAAAATGTATTTTCAGCTCATTATTTCTTTGTAGATGAAAGGAAGTGCAATTCCAAAACAACTTGTTGCCTAATAACCTAAAAGTAAGACGTCAATCAATTTTGATTGAATACCATAAATACACCAATTTACGTAAGCGTCTTGTAGTTTTTCTATTTTTTCTTCTTAGCACTACGCTATGCAACGTTGCCAAATTAATTCTTTTAAAAGATCGATTTTCTCGAAAAGTAGTAGCCAAAAATTTTTTTTAACATTTTTTTTAGATTTTATCATGGTATTTCAACAATGTACTGTACAGCATATCCGCCATTTTTGATACACCTTGTATATGCTTATAGGTAAGTTAGAAAGATCGGTTAAAATATGATTTGGGGCCCGTTTTATAAATCTAGTTCTTTTATTAAGATATAATATGGATTTCTATTGTTCATATGTTCGAATAAATGTTTGTTTTCTTAAAATTTGCTGTTGTCATTATAAATCACAATATAATTTATAAAATTTTACACAAGTTTTACAAGTGGAAAGTTTTTACAGGTCTTTTTATGAAGTACGGAAGGTGTCTTTCCCTTTAAACCAATGCATTTTTCGAAGCGCGGTACGGCCACAGCTGTGACGTCACAATTCTTAGGCGCTGGCTCGTAAGCTATAGTTGGCTCTGCAACTACTCCTTTCAATTTGTTGAATGTATTTCGGGTCGTACATACCTAAAGCCGCGATTCCACTTGCTTGTTCTAGCCCAGACCAGACCAAACATCCAAGATTTGGTGACGTTTTTATAATTCTTCAGCCCCTTTCTGCGGTTGGACCGTAATAAAACATTAAGATGCAATTGCACCCCAAGTTACTGGTGGTCTGTCCGGGCTACGCCAGACAGGCCAAGTTGGTTTAGTTCCGTGAAACAGCAGACATAAATATGATCCACTTGATTATGACTGATATTCTATTAATAACACAGAAATAATGTTAATTTTGTAATGATAAACGCAAGGTGTATTAAATTTTTTGCTGGTTCTGAATTTCAACAGAACGCCCTCCGAACCAAACCAACCATGGTTGTCCGGGAATTCGCCAGACAGGGCAAGTTGGTTCAGTTCTGTGGAACAGGATGATAAATGCTATTCTATTAATTACACAAAAATCATCTAAATCAGCTTTGCCTGTGTAATAAATACCAGACAAAATTGTTTTCTTTCTTGAAAAGAAGTAAATTATTTGTAGCAAGTTGATAATTGAGATTAGATTTGAACTCAACGAGACGTTCAAAAATCAGACAAATCCAGACAAAATTTGCAAAGTAGTATTTGAGAAACTGGCATCTGTGGAGTTAATTAAATTTTATTAACTCCTAATTTAATGAGGGCATGATGAAAGCAGTTTATACATACAGACTGTCCGGAAAGTGGCGCACCACCTTGAAAGGGGGTAATTGGGTGGACCCCCAAAGTACCAAAAAATTGTTCAAAAAAAATACAGACATTCTGTTTTTGCAGGAGGACCAAAAGAAAATTAGGAAAATGGCAACATTGCAGAACTGAACCTCCCTATAATTTAAATTTTCAGTATTCAAAGCCATAGTAACGTTGCTGTTGTATTGTTGTCGTTAGTCAGGTCGGCTCATCAACAAGTAATGCCACACTGATCGAGATTGTTGAGTCAAAAATCTTGTTAACAGTTTTCAGGCATTTTGCACAAGATTTTTCCGATTTTCTTGGCACCATGCCTTTGCGCAAAATGTTCTTTGGGTAACAAATTCATTTGAACGTAAAATTATTGCACAGAAAGTGTTAATTTTCGTATCAAACTTTGCCTTTTTAATTCATCATATCTCGAAAAATTGAAGACATGGATTGTTTTTAACAATTTTCCGGTGATCTATGGCATTGTCCGATAATACAGTTTCACGGTGGTGCGCGACTTTCCGGACAGCCTGTATATTTCACAAAATAATGTAATTTACAAATCATACTTAAGAAACGCAGTCAACAAAATATGATTGTGAAAAAATTTGCATTAAAATGTGATTTTTGTCTAATTAATAAAATACCAGTCCTCATCACCGTTCCACAAAACTCAACCAACTTCCCGTGTCTGGCGAGTTCCTGGACAACCCCGGTTGGTGCGGTTCGGCGGCCGTTGTATTAAAATTCAAAACCAGCAAAAAATTAATACACCCTTTTTTTCCATTACAAAATTTACTGTGTAATTAATCCAATATCAGTCAATATCAGTTATCACCAAGTGCACCATATTTATGTCCGTCCTGTTCCATGAAACCGAACCAACTTGGCCAGTCTGGCGTAGCCCAAACAAGCCATCAGCAACCAGGGGTGCAATTGCATCTTAATGTTTTATTACGGCCCAACCGCAGAAAGGGGCTGAAGAATTATAAAAACGTCACTCAAATCTTGGATGTCTGGTTTGGTCTGGGCTAGAGCAAGCAAGTGGAATCGCGGCTTTTAAAAGACCCGAAACTCCAGTAGTAAAGAGTGGGGAGAAAACACTAGCGCCAAAGTGGTTGTAGGGGAAACTAATCTGGTGAGCTGTCGGCCTATCGGTCTCGACCAAAATTGACATTCTTGGCAAATTGACCAAATTAGTATTTTATACAACAAGTGGCTAAAATAGTGCTTTTTTTTACGCGTGGGCCATTTATATGCACGAACCGTAGGCGAGTGCTATAAAGCCCACAAGTAAAAAAAGCACTATTTAGCCACGTGTTGTATAGAATACTTTTTGTACGACCATAATTTAACATAATACATTTTAAGAAATCTAATTATTTTTATTTAAATCAAAGTAATTTATAAACTATGAATGGAACGTAAGCTACTTTAAATAAAAATGAAGAATCTCGTATCCAAAGCTTTTTCTAAATGCGAAGAATGGTCCTCCATGTCGGCATCTTTCTAAAAACGGACAGGAATTTTTGATCAAAATTTCCTGAATTTAATCCAGTCGTCGTTGTTGATGTTACTAAGGATAAATTGTCAATAACCTAAATTTGCAACACAAAACGTGCACAAAACACGATGAGTGATAGCGAAACAGATTTTTCTTGTACTCCTCCTGAAATTAGACAAGAAGCAAATGATGCATCTCTCGACTTATTACCAAGAAAGTCACGTATTTTATACGAAAAGGAGTATGAAGGATTTAAGCAGTGGTGCGAACAGAAAACCGCAAGCAAAATATCGGAATCCGTTCTTCTATCGTACTTGAGTGAGAAGTCGAGAACATGCAAATCTACAACATTGTGGTCCAAATTCTCAATGCTAAAGTCAGTATTATACGTTAAGGGCCGGTTGCAGAAACGCGGTTCAAAATTTGAACCGGTTCAAATCTGACTTAACCCAGGCTTAAATGATTTTTGCGTTGCACAAACATTTTTAAGCGGTTCAAATACAAGTTAGCACGGTGTTAAACTAACCCAGGTTCATAGGTGGGATAAGCCGGTGTTAAAAGTGACAGCTGAATTTGTGAGTTTTCAAATTACAAAAATACACGAATTAAAAGCTAAGTTTTTATATTTTATGCGTAATAATTGATTTTGCAATACCGCAGTGGTTTCTGGTGCAGTTTTTAACCTTAAGTTCAAAATACAATTGTTTATTAAAGGTTATGTAATACAAAATTTCATGTTTTATTTTATTTTTTTTTCAAAACGAGGTTTCGATTTTCCAAAGCTACAGTCATGGTTTCACAACATAAAATCGGTAGAAATCTTGAACCCCACACGCACCGGAACAAGTCATTTTCTGCCCTCCTACAAATACTGGTTGCCCTCCGGTTTTATGCACGGGCACATTTCAAGGAGTTGTTGGCGATACATTTGGAGTTATCCACAAGAGCAGTGTCTTCAGGATTATCAAACGCGTCACACACCATCTTGCTTTATTGAAAAACAACTACGTGAAAATGCCAACAACGAGAAGGGAACGCCTGGCAGTGAAGCAGAGTTTCTTCTTTCTGAAGAGGCCGCAGAAATTTTGCAAGTAGCAAACGAAAAAATTGCCATAAATGCTTTTATTCCCAATCAGTTAATAATACATAAGTTTCCATTATTTTTAAAAGTTGGGAAATGAACCATTACCATGACAGTTTACTTCCTCGCGGGTTAGGAAATACCCATTTCCCACCCTCAAAATGCTAGATATCTAGATTATGATTAAAAAAGTAGGAAAAATTCTGCAACTGACATTTCTGATAAGTGTCAAACGTAAATTAAATTGGGCTAGCATTGTGCAGATCTTGACTTGTGATGTCTGATTGTGAATGTACCTACTCCTCTCTAGTTGCGGATGGCAGCAGAAAAGGTTACGGTGGACCTGCTGCCTGAAAATAGAAAAGGTCGGTACGAAAAATTTTTTAAGAACAAGTGCGCCCAGCAAGCAGTTATGCGGCATTATGCATCAGAAGCATTGTCGAAGTTTATTTTGTGACAATGAATGTTAGTTCAAACAGTGTGGTTAGAATTCTGATCAAAACGTCAAAGTATTGAAGTTTCTTGATTGTCACAACTCATCTGTTAAGAAATTTTATTATTTATGATTGTGAATAAAATCGTATACAACCCTCGGCGGAAGTTCCATTCTTGTCTCTCGAGAAATAGTTCACCTCGGCTATCGCCTCGGTAAACTATCTTTCTCTCGAGAAGAATGGAAGACTTCCCACCTCGGGTTGTAATCTACTATTTCAAACGAGTTGCAAAATAAAAACTTAAGCACGATAATCAAAGCGCGAAACTATTCAAATTTAAACGACGCTATACGGGGAGCTCTAGATGAAAATTAATTTGTCACACCAGGAAAGTAATTTGTTTCATTTTAATAATAGAGGACGAGGTAATTCTTTCAGTCAAAGAGGAAACCGTGGTCATTATAGAAATAACTTTCAATATAACAAAAATACTAATAGAAACGACCAAAATAACTACAGACATAATGCGGGACAAAATTCTCAAACTAACTATTACTCTAATAATAACTACAGAAATAATTCGGGACAAAACAATCAAACTTATCAAAATAATTTTCGCGGACGAGGAAACAATTCACATCAGTCAAATTTTCAATCACAAAGAGTAAACAGAGGAAATAGCAGACCAGGCTTTTTCACGAGTAATAATTCTGAAGACAACCAAAATCATACTCAATCCCAATCAGTTCACACAGAACACCAAGAAAACGCCGAATCGCGAAACATGTTTTTTCGAGAATTCAGACAATAAAACCGAAAACATTCTTCAAAATCCAATAATTCTAAATTTAGATGGTCTAAACTTTATTACATTACAACACAGAAACAAAAACTTAAAATTTCTATTGGACACAGGAGCTTCACTCAGTAGAATTTTTCCAAATTGCATTTCAACAAACCAAATTATTGATCGATCTAGGAAAATTACGATTAACGGAATTGCTGGGTTAGTGATTTCGCAAGGAATTTATAACATCGACCTAAGTGCAAACGACAATTGCATAGAACACGAATTTTTCACTTTCCAAACTCTTTGGAATTCAAGGAGGAAGAAAGTATCAACATTGGAAAATGCACCACCTCTCGGGAGGCGTGGAGATTTGCTTCTAAAATCATCACCCACGAAAGGATAAAATGGGCCATAAATTCATTTGCGCCTTACAAGTCGGCAGGTATGGATGAGATATTTCCAGCTCTCTTACAAAAGGGACTAGATCTGCTCACCACACCACTGCTGCACCTATTCAGAGCCTGTTATGCACTCGGCTACATACCACGTAACTGGAGGGAAGTCAGGGTTATCTTTATACCCAAGCCAGGGCGTGCAACATATGCCGAGGCTAAAAGCTACAGACCGATCAGTCTGTCCTCGTTTTTACTAAAAACCATGGAAAGACTGATAGACAAACATGTTAGGGAGGAGTTGCTGTGCAATATTCCACTACATCCAAACCAGCATGCCTATCAAATGGGCAAATCCACAGAATCGGCTCTGCATCAAATCGTAATAAAGATTGAATCAGGGCTAACTGGAGGATATTACACTCTTGGAACGTTCCTAGACCTTGAGGGGGCATTTGACAATGCAACCTATGACTCTATGGAATTAGCTCTAAGGAATCATGGAGGAAATCAAACATTAATAAAATGGGTCCTAGCCATGTTGACAAACAAATCAATCAACACAAATCTTGGTAAGTGTTGGGTTAAGGTCACCGCTACACAAGGATGTCCACGGGGAGGAGTTTTATCTCCACTTCTGTGGAACTTGGTAGTGGATGACTTAATACATAAACTTCACATGGAAGGGGTCTATGTGCAAGGTTATGCTGATGACATCGTAATCCTTGTTCAGGGCAAGTTTCTTGACTTGACAAAAAAGCTCACACAAGGGGCTCTAAGGCTGGTCGAGAAATGGTGCACAGGACAAGGACTATCTGTAAACCCTGACAAAACCAGTCATGTAATCTTTACCAAGAGAAGGAAGGATCAATATACGGCCCCAACACTCTTTGGCAAGACACTTTTTTGCAACTTTTGTGTTTTCTGTTATAAACTTATCCAATAAATGTAATAGAGAAACCAAAAATAATAGCAAGTTAAAAAAATTAAATATACAAAAATTATTAGAAAAATTAAGATACAAATACTCAAAGATTTCGAGGAACTTTATCTAAAGCAAATGAAGATAAACTCCAAATAGAGAATGTAAACGAATTTAAAAAAGATGGATGATCTAGTAAGTTTTGTACAAATGTGTAAAATATGTACGATTTGAAATTGCAAATTAAGAAAAAATTTAATCATATTTAAATTTAAAGAATAATAAAATAAATAAATTTAGTGAAGTGGAAGTTAGAAAACTTGTTGAATTCTAAATAATCTTGGATTGATAAATAATATCTGAAAAGTTTTAAAAAAGGAGGAAACTAAGAATATATTTATAGCCATAAATAGGTTAGCATTATAAATAAACCTGAATAAAGATATGTTAACAATATTTTTTATATATTTTTTTTATACTTTTTTAATTTGACATAACAAAAAAATTATACGTGATACGAAGTTTTTGAGACAAAGGTGTTGTTTAGTACTTTGCTTAGATTTCAAAACTTTCAAAAAAGGCAATCAAAATTAATTTCAATTTATCGAACAGTGTAATTAATTACATCTAATTGATTCACTGAAGCTACAAAAGTCTGCTAGTACATACATATTAGTATCACGGTTCCAGTCGCATCACGTGAATACGATTAGTTGTAGAACGAATTCTATTTTGAATTAATCTTAACAAATTTCCAAATGTACTTAAACGGAACCTTCAAATTTTTTATCATTTTCGATAACTAGTTTTTCTTATAAATACATACGTAAAAATCAATCTACAAACCGTTTAGGGCCTCGTACTTATGAAAGTTGTTCGACAATTTCCTCATCATTTATCAACATTATCAACATTTTGGGATTTTAATAATTGCAAACCACAACGTAAACCGCCTTTGTCCCGTTCATTTGACAAACAAAATTAAATAAAACTTGGGGAATTTTGTTTCCAGTGTTACCAATTTTGCTTATCTCCGGTATAGCTAACCTAGACCGAAAAAGTACTTTAGTTAGTTAAAGTAAAATTGGTCATCATTTATACCAGGAATAACCGGCGGTATAAAATTATGCCTAGGATAACTACCCCGAGCTTATACAGGGTTTATACCTGATTTGTAAAAGCGGCCCTAAAGCGTACCAAAACATAGATGACATTTGTGACACAAGATGTTGATAGATGGGTGTAAACGTAGTTCCCAATTTTGACGTAATAAAATTGGAAACTAACTTAATAAAACAGCATTTTTTGCTCAAATTTTGAATACAATTTGCATTAAATTTAAAATGACAACTGATATAATTTTAACACATTTATATTGAAAAAAATTATTGAGTGGTTCATTTCACAAACCACAATTAGCTAAAATTACATTCGCGACGCCAAAACAATCGGTGATAAAAAACAATTTAAATAGAAATAAATTTTAGAAAAATCCATAAGAATTAAAAATAAAATCAATTAAAATGTAAGCAGTTTAAAAAATTATACACTCTAAAAACATTTGCATAGCAAAAGAAAGGAAAATCCTTACATCTGGCAGGTGTTTCGATCCCAACATTGTTGATAAAATAGTTAAAAAATTCAGATTTAAGAAATGGGTCAATGAATGTTCTACTTTTCAGAAAACATCTAAAGAGACTCCTTTTGTAACAATTCCTTACTCACCTTCAGTGACAAAGGGACTGGAAAGAATTTTCCAGGGTTTAGATCTCAAAGTAGTTTTTACTTCGGGTCCAAGCCTCCAAAGTTTACTAGGTAATTCTAAAGACCAAGTAGGAACAACAGAAAAGTCGGGAATTTATGAAATTAAATGTAAAGATTGTGATCAGAAATATATTGTGCAAACAAGAAAGTCAATTTTAAAAAGCTTTAAAGAGCATCAAGCTCATCTCAAATTTGGAAGGTTTGAAAAATCAAGCGTTGCCCAACATGTTTTTGACAATGACCACCACATTGATGAAAGTCGTCTTCGTTTAATTAAAAATGTAAATAATTGTAAATTTCTAGACATTTATGAAAGTCTAGAAATATTTAGGAACAAAAATGTAATAATGAACTCAGACAACGGCCCCATCCCCTCCTCTCCTCTGTACTCCCTTCTACCTGCGCCAAAGGGTTGAAGGGTTCAGTTTAATCATCAGAGCGATGATTAAGCAGAACCCTTCAACCCTTCATCAGAGCGATGATAGTAGCATTACAATCGAAACGCGCATCAGCATTTTTTGACGAAATTTGGTTTTTGGAAATAAATTGTATTTTTGATAATCATTTTTAGTTATTATCAAAAACGAAACTTGCTGTTACGATAATTAAGATCACAATAAATAAACTTCTTGTTTTAGATCCTGTGCAATCCTGTTGATAAACGCTTCCGTATTCAACATGACAAGCTCGTTTCCAGAGAGATCAAGACAAGTCAACTTGGTTAAGTTAACGAAAGTTTCATTTTCAATAACTTTGATTTTATTCTGTGGCAGTCTTAGCTCAGTCAGTTTGAGACTAGACAAAGTGTTTTTTCTAATCGTCGCAATTTCGTTGAATTTTAGTACCAGACTGTATTCAATGTGCTCCAATTTTTCGGAAAGGCATTTGTTTTCTAGCTCCTTTATTTGACAGTTTTCGATGAAAATGCTGGTTATCTCAGTGGTATTAAAAATGTTGCAACATAGTTTGGGGATGTTCTGGTCTTGAATGGTAAAAATTGTGAAATTTGGAGCAACATTGACTATCTTTGATGAAAAAACGGTCAACTTGGTCATGAAGTAATCGGATACTGAGAAATCCACGAGGATGTCATCGCAACAGTAATGTTGTTGGAATAAGATACGTTGTTAACAGAAGGAAGTACATTTTGGTAATGTGAGAAATTGATTTACAATTTAGGGGTTGTAACTGTACGTCAAAAATATTACCGAATATCGTGTAATAATGATGATATCTAAATAAACGTTTTTTAAGCATTTTTAAGGTGTAAGCGAACTAGGCCATCCAAAAACTTTGTTCACCTCTGTTGTAATATTCATAAATTAGTTTATAAACTTGAGCTGATTGTCAAGTTAGTTAAAATTTAAAAATTGGAAACCCTAACTTTAAATAAAATTAGTTTTGAAAAACACGTAATTTTCAATAATTTTTTTGTAGTGCCAAACCTGGTTCTTTATCTTCGAACTTTAAGACACTAAATAAATGTAAGTTGTTTTTTAAGTAAACAAAAATCAAAGTTGTAAACCTAAAAATGGAGATTTTAATAAATTCGGAGTTTAAACAAGGATAAATCTGATTAATTGTAATGAGTGATAAAGTTAGTATTATAGAGCTGTGTTGTAAATAACGTTTAAAATTATAAACTCAAAATTTTAGTTTTCTTAATTTCCAATTTTCTAGACAATCTAACTCAATTTCCAGTACTTACATATATTTTTTTTAAATTATATGTTACTTGTTAAACTTGAATTAATTTTTTAATACGACAGAAATTCAAAATTATTAAACCCCTACAATTGGTAGATTTTCAAAAATAAAAATTCTAAAAATAATAAAAAATTTTATTAACCCTTGTTAGTCTCTTTTAAAGTGACGTCAGTACATTTTGTTCTGAAAACTTTGTAAAAATTTTAATTTGATTACTTACGAAATTGTAGTTTTTCGATAAATTTTGGCGTTTCCAAATGATTTCACTAGTCAGATTAGAAGATTATAGATAAAAAGTATGCAGCAACTCTTAAAATGTTTTTAGTGGAGTACGTTTTAATTTAAATAAATTTGAAGTCCAGAAAACATTTTCGCCTCACATGAAACTTTGGTAAAATTGATGTCGTAAAAAGATTGTTCAGAAAAAAAACTTTAAATAAAGGTACTAAAATAGTTATTTGTGTACCAAGGCCAGAAAGTGTTCCTTTTTCGATACTGATTTTAATGGCCGAGGTCAAAATTCAATTTTTGGCTGTGATATAATTTTTTTTAGGTAACTTTATTAAATCTACTAGTTTATTAATCTTTATTTTTGATTTATGGATCTAATCACTTTAAACAACCGAATAATTGTAATTGTTTGTAAATGTTGGCGTTTCTTTGAAATCACGCGTTCAATGGGAAATGCAACGTTTGCACAGGCCGTGACTAATACAGCAGGTCGTGGTGAGTATCATAATGTAAGATAAAAAATTATCGTTGGATGGCGCCACCCTAGTACGGCCAAAAATCAAAACCGCCAGAAATTTGACATTTTTCGTCCGCTTTTGAAAACTAAAATAGCTATTTGTGTACCAAGGCCAAAAAGTGTTTCTTTTTTGGCCGAGCCTTTTTTTAATGGCCGAGGCGCTAGCCGAGGCCAGAAAGAGAGCAAGGGCAAAATGACACTTTTTGGCCGTGATACACACAAAATTTTTTAGGCGACATCATCAAATTTACAAGTTAATTAATTTTTATTTATGATTTATAGATTTAATCAATTATAACTACTGAATAATTGTAAATGTTTATGAATCCTTCAGAAAAGTTCATATTTTTTTTTATTTACATTTGCAGTTTCGGCATGTTTTCTTCACAATTTGTATGAATTAGGTTTGATGTGCTTTTTAATGTTGTTGCAGCAGCACTGCTAGACATGTTCATTTTTAATAATTCAACACGTCTTTGTTGCACTTTACAGCAGTTTGTCAATTTGATTTTACCCAAATAATTATAAAATTGAGGGTAATATCGGTATCTTGATGTAACATGCAAAATTATGGATAGATGGCGCTACCATAGATTGGCCGAAAATGTTTGCGGCCAGAAAAGACTCGCTTTTAGGCTGCTTTTAAGGCCTAAAAATTTTATTTTCAGTTTAAGTCGCCTAAAAAATCTATTTTTTGTGAAAATCGCCTAAAAAAATATTTTTTTTGAAAACATCTCAATGTTTGTTGTTTTGTAATTTTTAAAAGATAAGTGGTAGCAATGAGATTTCGGACCAGTTCTTGGTGCCTGACTGTCAAAGGCCATTTTAATGTTTAAAAAGATTCTAGATGTTATCTCTAAAACGTTGAATTGCTTCAAAAATTTTTCTTTGGATGACTTTTTCAGCTATGACAACTAAGACATTTTATGTTTCCGGGAACTTCCGGAGTTCTAAAATACCAGCGGTAATCTTTTGAGAGTAGTTTAGGTGATTTCGCTTTTCCCCGGAGGTTTTTGATGATTCCTTTAATTTTTTCTTCGATTCCTTCATTCATTTTGCACCGTTCCGGGATCAAGAGGTGAATTTTTTTATGTTATTTTTCTGGTTTTCTCTCTGTTTTTTTTATAGATTCTTTTTGGATTTTTTTCGATTGTTTTTTGATAGTCTTTAGCTTTATGCTCTTTTGACAAATTTTTTATTCTCGCTAATCCTCTGTTTTAAATTTACTTCTATTAAAAATGTCTTCGTTTTTTGCCATTTCTTGTCATTTTTCCCTTTTTAGTTTTTGTTTTTTTTTTAAATTTTTGCTTCATTTCCGTTGAATTGTCCGTCTTATGATATTCGACAAAATGCTTCATTTTGCCTTTTTGTCTATTTTGATTTTTCTCCTTAGTGTTTTGCCATAGAATTTGTTTCTTCTAATTAGATTTTTGTCCCAATTCTATTGGAATCCGTTAAACAACATTCTTCATTTTGTCTGTTCTTTTATGCTTCTAATAATGTAATACTTCTTTTTATATTGAATTTCCCTCCATTCCCCGATATTCTTCGATTCGCTTATTTTCATTTTAATGCTATTTTTTATTTTTTATTGTTCTACCAAAAGATTTGTTTCTTCTTATTTTTGGATGCCTGTCCTATTTCTGTTCAATTTTCCCCCATTCCATGACATTTTTTATTTTACTATTTTACCCATTTTTATATGGCTTCTGTTATTTCATGACTTTCCAAAAAGATCGCTTCTTCTTAGTTCGTTTCTACACCATCTCTGGAACTTTCTTCATTTTGCGATTTTGCTTATTTTAATTTTAACATTTTCTGTTAGCTCTTGGTATTAGTGTGATTCTTTTTACTCAACTTGTGTCCCATTTTAGCAGAATTTTCGTCTATTTCTGTTTCTACAACATTCTTAATTTTGTTTTTTCAATTCAATATTTTTTTTATCTCTTGTGAATTTTCGATCCATTTTTTTTAATTTCTTCCGTTTTATGTCGTCCTTCGTTTTTGATTTTGCCATTTTACCCATTTTGATTTTGATCTCGCCATCTTTTATTTTATGATTCTAGAAGTTTGTTTCGATTTTGAGTCTGTTTCTATTCATGTTTTTCTATTTCTCTATTTTAGGCATTGGGAATAAACAGTGTCACCAAAACCGAATATCTCCCATAAATGAATAAATAATAATTAAATCGCATTCATTATTTTATTTATAATTTCCGCTTAAAATGTACGCCAACTTTAGTCTAATCGTCTCAAAATAACGATTCTGAATTCCGGGGGCAATAACTCTTTTTTTGCCACAAATTTTGATATAAAAGACTTGTTGCCAATGTTTCGTTACAGTCAAGAACCAGAAATGAAAATCATTTTACTAATAGTCGTTTTGGGTGCTTTGGTTTCAGGAGAAAAACCTGGCTCTTGTCCGTATCCTTACGAATTTAATCATTGCAGTATAACTTGTGCTTCTGATTACGAATGTCAGGATAATTACAAATGTTGTACAAATGCTTGTAAAGGAACCAATTGCGTGGCACCGATGTTTCCGGAGTGAAAACAATTGTAAGATGTGACTGAAATATATGGCCTTTGTTTTAGTTGTACTTAGTTTATTTTATATACATATTAGAAAAAACGTTGTACGGAATACGTGGGTTTTTGTAATACCTTGTTAAACCGTCATTTGTTGTAATATACTTATATTTCTTTGGTTGACCTTTTTTTTCTTTTGTTGTCGTTTACTTGTGCCTCCGAACTACATTCGAGTAGTAGCCTCATCATTTGGTCTGTGGCTACTTTTGCGTGGTCTCACGATCTTCGTGTTCTTCCACAGTCATGGATCCTTTTCTTCGGTGGTTTTCTTCTTTCTTCTTGTTTTCTTCGGTGGCCTTTTGTTTCGGTGGTTTTTCTTCTTTCTTCTTCGGTGGGTCTTGTGTTTCCAGTGTGGGACCTTTTCTTCTTCTTCTTCTTCTTTCTTCTATTCTTCTTCCATTGCGAGTCTTGGCCTCTTGAATCTTCTCGTGGTGGTTTCCTCTGTTTGCTTCCGAATTGTTGGGTTGTCATGTTCTGCTGCCTTCTCGAAGTGCCTCCTGGCGATCTTCTGGATGACATCTTCAATGGGTGGAATCTTCAGGTCGTTGTGGATTTGTTCGTTGGTCATGAACCATGGGGCGTCGATGGCGTTCCTCAGGGTCCTGTTCTGCACGATTTGGAGTTTCTTCTTTCTTCTTTCGTCTGCTTGGTTCCAGGTTGGTGCTCCGTACGTCATGGTGGGCCTAATAACAGAAGTGTAAATACGTATTTTGTTTTCAATACTTACCTTACTCCTCCGGTTGAGGAGTGGGTAGAGTTCCTGGTTGATCCTTTTCGCCTTGATTTCCGCTTCGTTGATGTGCTTCTGGAAGTCAAGTTTTTGGTCCATGGTGATTCCAAGGTACTTGACTTCCGTCTTCCATGGGATGTCTTCTTCGCTGAACTTGATGCTTTTTATTGGTTTGTGCTTCTTTGGTCTCTTCGTGAAGATGATTCCGTTGCTCTTCTTCCCGTTGACTTTGATCTTCCATTTTTCTGTCCATTTTTCGATTTCCTCCAGGTGGGTGTTGATCTTCTTGGCGAGTCCTGCGGTGTGTCTTCCTTGGGCCAGGATGGCCGTGTCGTCCGCGAACGTTGCGATGACGGTGTCATCCGTCGTTGGAACGTCCGCGGTGTAGAGCAAATACAGGAGCGGCCCTAGGACAGAACCCTGAGGGACTCCTGCTTTGCTCCACTTCTTGGTGGATTCCTCTTCGTTGACTTTGACCTGAAAACAGCGATTAGTAGGGTACGAGTGGATTAACTTACCGTAGGCCAACGGGATCCGGAAATCGATAAGTTTCCGGACGAGTCCTTGGTGCCAGACTCTGTCGAAGGCCTTTTCGATGTCCAAAAAGACTCCTGTTGTCACTTTTGAGACGTTGAATCCTTGGATGATGAAGTCTGTGATCCTTGTTGTTTGGTGGATGGTTCCGTGTTTTCTTCTGAATCCGTGTTGTTCTTCCGGGATGATTTTTCTTTCTTCAATTACTTCGAGGATTCTTCTTTGGATGACTCGTTCGGCTACCTTGCTCAGACTGGAGAGCAGACTGATGGGTCGGTAGCTGGCGGGGTCCTTCTTCTTCTTTCCTGGTTTGTGGATCATGATGATTCTTGCTTCCTTCCATGCTTCCGGGAACTTCCGGAGACCTAAAATTGCATTGGTTATTTTCAGTAGTGCTTGTTTACCTACCTGTGGCAATTTTTGGATTGCCGTGTTGGTGATTCCGTCCTTTCCCGGAGCTTTCTTCGGGTTGAGGTCCTTGATGATTCTTTCGATTTCTTCTTCGGTTGCTTCATCCATCCTGTACCCTTCTGGTACCTGGAGGTGATGCTGGACGTTCTGGTCGGTTTCCATCTCGAAGTTCCTGTCCTGTGAGGGGTTGTTGGTGAATTGCTCTTCCATCTTCTCCGCAAAAACTTCTGCCTTCTCCCTGTCTTCGTACGCCGTTCCGGTTTCCGTTTCGAGGGGGGGGATTTCTTCTCTTTTCTTCCTCAGTGCTCTTGCCATTCTCCATGGTGGATGATCTTCTTCGTTGAGTTCTTCCATTTTTCTTTCCCACTTCCGGTTTTCTTCTTCCCTGAGAATCCGGCTGAGTTCGTGGTTCCATCTGTTGAGTTCGCTCTTGTCCTGTGGTGCGAGGGTTCTCTGAAACACTTTTTTAGCTTTTCTTTTTTTCTTGACGATCTCTTTGATCTCGTCGCGAACTTTCTCTGGTATTTCATATTGAATCTTACTCGTTTTGGATTTTTCCATCGCTGATTGAATGGCTCCTTCAAGTTTCTTCGTTGCTTCTTCTAGTTCTTCTCCGTTGTTGATGTCGATTTCTTCGATGGTGAAGTTTTCTTCGTACTTGTTCCAGTTGACCTTCTCGATGATCCTTGGTTCTCGCTTTCGGCTTCCGTCCAGCGTCAGCACGATCGGGTTGTGATCGAAACTGAGCTCGTCTTCCACTTCCAGCTTGAACCTTTTGTTGATGTCCTTGATGATTCCGATGTCCAGGATGTCCGGCTGTCCACAGTTTCCAGGCGGGTATCTTGTCGGCTCATCTGTGGAAATAACGGTGAGTGTTCGATTTTCTACGTACCTTAAAAGTTTTCTTCCTTGCGTGTTGGTGATTTTGCTGTTCCAGACGATGTGTTTGGCGTTGAAGTCGCCCATTGCGATCGTCGGTTCCCTCCTTTTGAAGATTTCCTCTTCCTCTTTTGAAGTTCCTCTTCGTCGATTGGTGCTCCTGGCGGCGAGTAAACCGCGAACAACGCGAGTTTACCGCTCTTCGTGGAGACCACGATTCCGGTTTGTTCCACGTTTTCATTGGCGGCTGTGTTGTTGAGTGGGTGGTGCTGGATGTTCTTCCTGATGTTCCTTGTCTGTTTTCTCTGTCTTTTCTAAAACAATAAAAATGTTGAAATTTTAAACTGTCCTTACCTGATAGATGGGTCTCATTTAAGAGGGCCACATCTATTTCCTTCTCCTTGAGGAAAAGCTCCAGCTCTTGCTTCTTATTCTTGATTCCATCTGCGTTCCAGGCGGCGATTTTCAAACCGTCCGCCAGTTGTTTCTTCATTTTTTCTTTTTTCTTACTCCCACTCAAAGTGTTCTTCTTAATTCGCGGTCATCCTGATGATGCGACCGATGGTTTTGTGGAATTGGAGGATTTCCTCATCCGTTGGATTTTTAGCCTGAAATTGAATCAATAGAGATGACAGTTCTTCAGCTAACTTACCTGTGTCCGTTTTTGGGGCGGACTTTGTTTCCGATTTTTTGGAGGAGTGTGGTTTCTCCTCTTCTTTTTTCTTCCGTTCCTCCTGCTGAATTTGCTTGAGTGTTGGTTGCGGCTTCTTCGGGATTTCGGCCCACTTCTTCGGTTCCCTTGGCTTCTCCATTCCTGGCCGCTCGGGACACCTTCTCCAGGCGGAGATGTGCTCTCCCCCGCAGTTGGCGCACTTCGCGGCCGTTGTCCTTTGCTTCGTGCACTCGTGTGTGCTGTGATTGCCGGCGCACTTCATGCAGCGGTATTCTGCAAAGCAGTTCCGCTGCACGTGCCCGAACAATTGGCACCGGTGGCACTGCAGTGCCTCCGTGCGCGCCCTCAGCGCCTCGACGGTGACGCACAGACCTAAAATGTTCCTTTTATTATATATCGACTTGTAATCCTTACCAATCTCCACGATGACACACTGTCGTGGTTTCCCTTCTCGATTTTTCATCCGACGGACCATTTCCGCCGGATATCCTTCTTGATCCAATTCTTCTTTGATTTCTTCCTCTGTGACTTCTTGCGGGACTCCTTTGATCACCACCTTCAGTCGCCTTTCTTCCCTGAGTTGGTGAGTGTGGAATTCCTGGCCTTCTTCCTTCAGGAACCGGTACATTGCCCGGTAATCCTGTACCGTTTCCGGCTGGATTTTGATTCCTTCCCTCGTTGACGTTGCCTTCGTCCAGTTTATGTGCTTCCTTTTGAGAGCGGCGCAAACTCTCGTCCACTTCGTTCGGTCTCTTAAAATGATCGGTGTAGAATTTGTCCAGAGTTATCACCTACCTTATTCTGGCGCGTTTCGTCCTCTTTTGTTTCCTTTTCTTCGGTCTTCTCGTTTTCCGGTTCGTCTTGCTGGTCGTCATTTTGGAGTTTTTCGAAGATGTTCTTCGTCTCCACGGGTTTGGGGGTTTTCGGGGTCGATCTTTTCGACGTACGTTTGGGGTTTTCGTACCCTTCTTCTTGTTCTTCCTTAGAATGCCTCTTCTTAGCCTTCTTCTTGGTTTCACCCTCTTCGCGGACTTCCACGTCCATTTCCGGGTCGGAGTCGATGGGGGCCGAATTGGGTTGGGGCTCAGACGTTGACGGGGCACCCATTGCGACGAGAAATTCCCGACGCACGGCGATCACTTCCATCAAGCGATCCAAGGTGTCCACCGTCATGGTGTTGAGGTCCCAGGTACCAGATGCGGCCATTTCGAAAGATGCTTTGGAGATTTGTGGCTTCGAGCGAATTCACAAGTGATGTTCTCAGCACGACAGGTCGTCAGAGAATGAGTAGTAGCCTCCTTGAGTCCGCGGTCTTGTACAAACCCGTGGCGCTCTCATACCATCATGTTGGAACCCCACCCTTCTCCATTGGGGTAGTCGTGGCCGAGATCGCAACCGGGCTCAGGGGGTAAGGAGCAAGGAAGGAATTGCTCCGGAGGAAAGGAGCGTTACACACTACATCTCGTAACCACTCGTAACAACCATTCTTCTTTCCTTCTAATTTCTACCGTCTTAAATAAGCATATCCTCAACTTAATCTAACCTACTTATTGGCGTGTAGTCAGCGTTTCACTTTTGGACTCGCTGACTACACTACAGCTTCTTCTAGTTTGGGCGTTCTTGTACTTCTAGGACGACCAATTTCATATTGTCCTGTTTCCCTTAGACAACGATGTAGTCTTTGAAAGACATTTTTGTCTGGTAATCGACGTTTTGCAGACTCTACGAGACAATCTTATATACTATAAATAAATGGTAAGAAATGCTTAGAGATGGAAAAATATTTAAAGATAATTATTTAACTTCAACAACAGTGGAAAAATTTCGTGTAACCATATTATTGTCGACTATAAAACTATGCGAATATTTATTATCTCACAATTTTAGATATGTACTGACTTCTAAATTAAATCAAGATCCTTTGGAGGTAAGTAGCTAACAGTCAAAGTAACCTTAAAAAAATGCATGTAAATAGGTAAGTAAAATGCATGTTTTCTGTAGTTCGAATATACTCATATACAGGCTGTCCGGAAAGTGGCGCACCACCTTGAAAGGGGGTAATTGGGTGATCCCCCAGAATACCAAAAAAATGTTAAAAAAAATTTCAGACACTCTGTTTTCGCAGGAGGAACAAAAGAAAATTAAGAAAATAGCAACATTGCCCCAAATAATTTTAATTTCCAGTATTCAAAGCCATAGAAACGTTGCTGTTGTATTGTTGGCGTTAGTCAGGTCGGTTCATGAGTTATGTAACTATAGTTTCATGTGAACGATGCCACACTGATCGAGATTGTTGATTCAAAAATTTTGTTTTCAGGCATTTCTTATAAGATTTTTCTGATTTTTTTGCACCATGCCTTTGCGCAAATGCCCTTTAGGTAACAAATTCATTTGAACCTAAAATTATTGCACAGCAATCGTTAATTTTGGCATTAAACTTTTACTCTTCACTCCATCATATCTCGAAAAATTGAAGACTTGGATTTTTTTAAACATTTTTTTTTGATAATACAGTATCACGGTGGTGCGCGACTTTCCGGACACCCTGTATACAGGGTCCGGCAACACTTGTGTCCACCCCTAAAATCGTCTTTAATTTTAAAGATAAAATTTTGAAAATTTGCATACGCTTATAGTTGACCAGGCTCTAGAAGCTGACACAAAAATTTGTTTTGATATCACGGTTTCTTTGGCGTCGCGACGCCTAAAAAGTTTAATTTTTAGCGATTTTTGGGTTTTTGCGGTAATATTAGCAATTCAATTTTTTTTCAACATAACTGTAATACAAATATTTGAGTTTTTATTTTAAATCTACTTCAAATGGTGTTTAAAATTTGCGAAAAAAAAGCTGTTTTATCAAGTTAGTTTTCAACATTTTGACGGTGCAGTGACAAACTACGTTTACACCAAAATTTCACAAGTCACTTCATTCACTCATATGAAGGGGAATTTTGATTAGCACGTTCTGGACACTAGAAATCGTTAATTAACATCGACAAAGCGACAATTTCGCCAAGTAAGACTTTTGTTACCTTCTAAAACGAACCAAAGAATAGATGTCATTTGTGACACAAGATGTTGACAGATGGGTGTAAACGTAGTTCTCAATTTTGACGTAATAAAATTGGAAACTAACTTGATTAAACAGCATTTTTTCCTCAAATTTTGAATACAATTTACATTAAATCTAAAATGTCAACTGAGATATTTTTAACACATTTATATTGAAAAAAAAATAAATTAGAGGTTCATTTCATAAAACTTCACAATTAGCTAAAAAATACACTTTTAAGGCGTCGCGACGCCAAAACTATAAGTGATAAAAAATAAGTTTTTGCGTCGGCTTCTAGAGCTTTGTCAACTATGAGTGTATGCAAATTTTCAAAATTTTATCTTTAAAATTAAAGACGATTTTGGGGGTGGACACAAGTGTTGCCGGACCCTGTATAAATAGTTTTGTAGTTTTGAATTTTTATTATAAATTTTCTGTTTGTGAATGTGTTTTAATTCTTACAGGGTGCGCTTTTTAAATTCTAAGCTTGTATTATAATAATATTAACAATTAGTATTTTCAGAGATTTTTCGGAACAATTCAACAAGCAGGAGGGGCAAATGATCATCCGACCTTTGCTACCTTTATGCAAGTGTACCGAATGCTTTCTGCCTACAAATTACTAAAACATCCATCGTTTGGAAATTGTAGTGTGGAAAACGATTAAACGAGTTTTCGTTTAACGTTCGATAATTTTCAATGTATTTTTTCGGCAAAAGATGACAAAACTCTCCACTTAGTAAAAATTAAAGAAAAGTACGAGTTCGTTTGCAACCGCACGACGCAGACGTGGAATTAGATGACGAAGAAAGCGAAACTGAATTTTGTGAAGAATTTTTCTTCGATTGATTGCTGCGACACAGTTGATTGTTTTATCTATTATCTTTCTACATTTGTTGCAAAAAAATTTTTAAAACTTCAAAATGTCCTGACTGTCGAAGTCATCTATACCAAAAAGATGTGGATTCGTATTTTTCAAAATCAGAGACTTTTGCAGTCTTTTTAACAATTTCAAAATCCCGAGGAGCTCTGAACCAACCGAATGTAGATTTATTTATTTTATTAAAAAACATTGAAGTCATAATTGCAAAACATATTCAATATATAGATGTTTTTGATGAGACTATTGATGAACTATTTGATACTGAAAACTTGAAATTTAACTCTAAATGCAAAGTTTATGAAGAAAAGGTTATTAGTAAATTATGAGTTATTTAAGAATGAGAATTCAGCAATTTTATAAATTAGAAGAAAAAAAAACCCAAAAATATTGTTCCAAAAAAAAATCTAGGATTCAAATTGCCTAAATAATTATTTATTATATTGCTAATTCAAAGAATTTAAATTTAAGCATGTTTTCTCTTTAAAACCATTGTTATTTAATAGGTTATTCAACTTGTAGTCTGTAGTTCAATTGTAATAAACATTTACTTAAACAAACTGTCATTTTTATTTCAATCGCCGGCGCATATATCTCTGAATCCGAACTTGATAGATCAAAACAGACTTCAGATTTAAAATCTGAAATAAATTTCATGGTGAAAATTATCCCCATTTTCCAATTAGCTAGTGTAATCAGAATCAGGAATTAAATTCAAAAAAAGCCAATTACCAGATTTTATGTCTTTAATAATTAAATACCACTACACAAACGTTCACAGAAAAGATTTTCTATTTAAAATACTCTACAAAAAATTAGTAAATTTTATGTTAAGCGTACAACAATTTACCAAATAATGCAATTTTTGCCTTTGAAAACGCAATAACGCGGAAACGCTTTGCTTCTACACCAAATATGCAATCATTGGGCGGTAGATGGCGCTGAAATTAAATGTGCAAAAGTATCGCTGAGCACAAACTTCTGTAAAGTCCCTAAATTGTCTTACCGACAAAAAAATTTCTAGAGAACGTAATGTGAATTTCGAGTGAAATCAAGGAAAATCTAGAAAATCCAAAAAGTCCAAATAAAATTTGTTGCGACAATAATAAAGAGCACAATAAATAAACTTCTCGTGTTAGATCCGGTACAAACTTCTATGTAAGGAGAAGTTCGATTGGTAACATTACACTCAGGACCGACTCTAGAGTAGAGATTCGTCTTTGTCTTCGCCCATTTAAAAATAAAATCGGATTTCAAACGAGCACACTCAATATGAAATTCGTCAATTTTGCAGTTATCAGAGCAAAAATTACGAGAAATATAAACCAGCGGATTCATCATCAGGCTAACGACAGTAAACTTGTAATTATCAAACACTCCGCCTGGTAACATTTCAATTTGATTGTTCATCAGATAGAGTTGAATTGAACTATTGATAGAGAGGCCATTAAACACACGACTGTCAACTGCTGATAGTTTGTTACACGCGATATTTAAATAAAGGTCTCTATATTGAAGAAATTTGAAAACACCTTCTTGGAGAAACCTGATTTTATTCGACATCACATTAAAAATGTAGAGAATCGGTAAATTGACAAACGCTTCCGGATTCAGCATGACAAGCTCGTTTCCAGAGAGATTAAGATGAATCAACTTGGTCAAGTTGACAAAAGCCCCATTTTCAATCACTTGGATTTTATTCTGCGACAATATTATATCAGTCAGTTTGAGACCAGAAAATGTGTCTTTTCTAATCGTCCAAATTTCGTTGAATTTTAGTTCCAGACTGGCGTCAATATGCTTCAATTTTTTGGAAAGACATTCGCTTTCTAGCTCTTTGACTTGACAGTTTTCGATAGAAATGCTGGATATCTCAATGGTATTAAAAATGTTGCAACATAGTTTGGGGATGTTTTGGTCTTGAATGGTAAAATATGTGAAATTTGGGACAACATTGACTATTTTTAATGAGGAAACAGCCAACTCGTTCATAAAATAATCAGATACTGTAAAATCTATGAAGATGTCGTCGCAGCAGCAATGTTGTTGAAATAGGATAGTGGTGGTTATTATCAGTAGCAAGTACATTTTGGTAATGTGAAGAATCGATTTACAATTTGCGTATGTAGAAAATGTTACCGAATATCGTGTAATAATGATGACATCAAAACGAGCGTTTTCAGACATTTACAAAGCATAAGAAATAAAGTGTGCCACCCTAAAACTTTTTTTACCAAATTTCAACAAAACTTTGGCATCGTCAAAAATTTATAAATTTCGAGCAACTTTAAGTGGGATTTTCCGGCGCGACAGCAATGTTGACGTCTGAGCCATAGACAAAAACGGAATTCCCTGGAGAGAAATAAAATCTTTACAGTACAAGAGGGCCATTGTGTGAGAAAGGTTGACTTTTTTGCTTTTGCCGCACTGCTGCATTTCAATATATGCAACGAAAAAAAGCACTTTTCAATTTAAAATTCAAATGGCATCTTCGAAAACATTACATTTACACGCGCCCTGGACGTTTATACCCGCCGTGCGGAAAAAATTGCCCAAATCGTCGGCTCTTCAAATGCGTTTATAAATTAAAATTTCTTTTTAGCCTCATGAATTGTAAACGTCAAATTAACATTCAATTGACATCTTTGAAAACACTAGATTTACAAGCCCCCTGGACGTTTACACACGCCGTGCTGTAAAAATTGCCCAAATCGTCTGCTCTTCACATGCGTTTATAAATTAAAATCACTTTACCATAATGAACATTGATCACCAATGTGGTAATTTCCTAAATTATTATTTCAATTAAGACAATATTTCTATTATTAAAGTCATATTAAAACGTTTTTTATAGAGCGCCATCTTGTGTACTTTTTGTGCACCATCTACAAAATTGACAAAATTGACAGATTATGAAATTTATAAATGTCAGATGTAATAGTTCTCATGAATTTTGAAAAACCCAATTATTTAAATTAAAATTTTACAGCGCTCAATCATTAAAGCACTCAATCATTAAAGCGGCTACGCCGGCGCCGTCATCCTTCAGACTGATTTTGCGCTGTAAAATGTAAGTTACCACACTCGATTGTAAATAACTATTATCATCATGAAGATTGATCACCAAAGTGGTATTTACCTAAATTATTATACCAATAAGATCAAAATTGAATAAAAAGAAGCAAACTTTCAGAACCATAAGTTGAACGATGAAATGATTATAATCAAAATGGCTAAAATAGGAAAATGAAGAACAAAGAACGACATAGAATATTGAGAAAACTGAATTATACTCCATTAAAATAACAAACAAAAATAAAAGAAGATAACAAAAAATAAAAGAAGGTAATAGAAATGAAACACAAATAGAGAAAGAAGAATCAAACTGCTGAAAGCAAGAGATAACAAAATAGGTTAAAATCAAAATAAGCAAAATGACAAAATGAATAATTATTCCAGAAAGCAGTAAGATAAGAAAGTCATGAATTAACATCTAAAAACGAAAAAAATGAAAAAATAAACAATGTCAAAAAATGTCTCCTGGTAAAACAATGAGAGAAAAGAAGACATAAAAGTCAAAAGAAACAAAACTAAGAATATTGGAAACAGAGGAAAATTAAAGAAGAAGGATCACATTGCTAGCGGAAGCATTAGATAAAAGAAGACAAAATGAAGAAAGTCATGCAATCGAGGAAATGCAATGGCAGAAATCCAATAAAACAAAGCACACCTCGTAAAGCAAAAATAATACTGAAATTGTCAGATACTTACAGAAAATTACTGAAATTCAAGATAGATGTAGTAGAAGAGAAAAAAATAAAAAAATGCAAAATGGCAAATGCCGAAATGGGAAAACATAAATAAAAATAGGTTAAATGGCAAAATAAAAAACGAGGAAAAATAAAGAATGCAGAAAATTTTCAAAGAAATTGGACAGAAATAAGAACAACAAACAAGAGATAAAAAAAGATAATAAAATCAAAACGCAAAATAAAAAATGTTGTTAGTCAAACAGAAATAAAACACATGTAGTTAGTAAGAGGAATCGCACCGCTAAAACCAATAGATGAAAGAAGAGGATAAAATCAAAACAAGCAAAACGTAGAATGTTCCAGAGATGAAACAGAAACGGAGTAAGGAGAAACAAACCTCCTAAAAAGTCATACAAAAATAAGTAAAATGGCAAAATAAAGAATGTTATAGAATAGAGGAAATAGAGTAGAAACAGAATAAGCATCCAAAAAAAAAAACAAAACTCCTAGTAATACAATGAGATAAAAGACGACAAAAGTCAAAATAGGCAAAACGAAAAATATCGGAGAATAGAGAAAAAAACAATAAATGAAGCATCCTACTGTTAGAAGCATTAGATAAAATGAGAGACAAAATAAAGAATGTTTTAGAGGGTGATGAAAAAACACCATGTGTTTGTCAGATAAATCATCTCAGAAATCAAAGCAAACGTAATCTAAATTTATTCCTCTTTACAATAGCTATACTGTTTAACACTTTTTAATAACATTTTACATTCTCCGTAACTAATGAATTATTACTAAGAGCTTTATCCAATGTTGCAATATTGAAAAATTTTCTACAATGTAAATAAAGGGTACTTTTAAAAGTTTAATAAACTTGATTTAAAGCATTTTTTGTTTTTTTATGATACGAAATATCATTAACCGTAAAAAATGTAATGTCAAACAATGAAATTGTTATGAAAAGTTTATCCAAATAGAATTTGATCGTTTATAAAAGAAAGCTTCTATCGTTGTTAAAAAAGTACAAATTTTGATTTGGTTTTAAATTTTGGGCTCAGGAAAGAATTAGCTGCAACATGATAGGTAGCATGGGCGCCTTTTTTTCATCACACTGTGTAATGGAGAAATAGACCAAATTCCAATAAAAATGGAACAGAATTTCAACAAGAAGAATCAAATTTTCTGGTAAAACAAAAAGGACACAAAAGAGACGAAAAATTGCAAAGTGCCACACTAAAGCATTTTGTGGAATGTCATAAAAAGAAATCAAGACAAGACACAAAAATGAAAAAGGAAAAGTAACAATGAATCGCAAGAAATAAAGAAAATTTAAATAGAAACAAATTTAAAGACAATTCATCGAGTTAAAAACGGAATTAATTAAAATGAAGGCAATTTAAAAAAATAAAAAAATGAGAATACAAGAAAACTAAAAAAATGTAAATACAGATTTTAAAAACAATTTGATAGCATTTAAAAAAGTCATTTTTCCTAGTTATTAAAAACGAAACTTGCTGTTACGATGATTAAGACCACAATAAATAAACTTCTAGTCTTAGATCCTGTGCAATCCAGTTGATTCAAAACAGCTCCAGTCGTAAAATTAAACGTAGAACAGACTCTAGTGGACAGCTTTGTGTTAGTTTTTGCCCACTGAAAAATAAAGTCAGATTCTAAAGTAGCACACTCAATATTCAATTTGTCAACTCTGCAGTTCATTGAGCAAAAATTACGAGAAATATAAACCAACGGATTCTTCATTAGACTAATCACAGAAAACTTGTGATTATCAAACACTCCACTTGGTAACATTTCAATTTGATTGTTCATCAGAAAGAGATCAGTTGAAGTATTGATAGGGACACCATCAAATGCGCGACTGTCTACTGCTGATATTTCGTTACATTCTATATTTAATAATAGTTTTCTATTTTGAAGAAACTTGAAGACACCTTCTTGAAGAAACTTGATTTGATTTGACATTACATCGAATATCTTCAGAATTGGTAAATTGACAAACGCTTCCGGATTCAACATGACAAGCTCGTTTCCAGCGAGATCAAGACAAGTCAACTTGGTTAAGTTAACGAAAGCCTCATTTTCAATCACTTTGATTTTATTTTGTGACAGTATTATCTCACTCAGTTTGAGACCAGAAAAAGTGTTTTTTGTAATCGTTGAAATTTCGTTAAATTTTAGTACCAAGCTGTATTCAATGTGCTTCAATTTTTCGGAAAAGCATTCGCTTTGTATCTCTTTGACTTGACAGTTTTCGATGGAAATGCTGGATATCTCAGTCGTATTAAAAATGTTGCAACAGAGTTTGGGTATGTTTTGGTCTTGAATAGCAAAGATTGTAAAGTTTGGGGCTACATTAAATATTTTTGATGATAAAAATGTCAATTTGGTCATGAAGTCGTAATCGAATACTGAGAAATCTACGAGGATGTCGTCGCAACAGTAATGTTGTTGGAATAAGATACTTGTCGTTGTTAGCAGAAGGAAGTACATTTTGGTAATGTAAGAAATTGATTTACAATTTAGGGGTTGTAACTGTACGTCAAAAATATTACCGAATATCGTGTAATAATGATGATATCTAAATAAACGTTTTTTAAGCATTTTTAAGGTGTAAGCGAACTAGGTCATCCAAAAACTTTGTTCACCTCTGTCGTAATATTAATAAATTAGTTTATAAGCTTGAGCTGTTTGTTTAGTTAATTAAAATTTAAAAATTGGAAACCTTAAATTAAAACTTTAAATAAATTGAGTTTTGAAAAAACACATAATTTTCAATAATTTTTTGCAGTGCCATATTTGTGGTACATACTTCTAGCTCTTTATCTTTAAACTTTGACGCACTTAATAAACTTGAGTTGTTTTTTAAGTGAGCAAAAATCAAAGTTGTAAACCTAAAAATGGAGATTTTACAAAATTCGGAGTTTAAACAAGGATTAATCTTCATTAATTCTTATGAGTGATAAAGATAGTATTATTGAGCTGTTTTCAGTTTAAGTCGCCTAAAAAATTATTTTTTTAAAAAACATTTCAATGTTTGTTGTCTTTGTAATTTTTAAAAGATAAGTGATAGCATTGAGATTTCGGACGAGTTCTTGGTTCCTGACTGTCGAAAACCATTTTAACTTAGTTTAATTTTTAATTGCTTCCAAAATTTTTCTTTATTATAACTTTTTCAGCTAAGACAGGTTTGAAGATCGAGATAATCCGAGCTTTATTCTATGTTTTCGGGAAGTTCCGGAGTTCTAAAATACCAGCGGTAATCTTTTGATAGTCGTTTAGGTGATTTCGTTTTTCCCCGGAGGTTTTTTGATGATTCCTTTGATTTTTCCTTCGGTTCCTTCATTTATTTTGCACCGTTCTGGGATCGAGAGGTAAATTTTCTATATTTTTCTGGTTTTTTTCTTTATGTTTTTTTTAATAGATTCTTTTTGGATCATCCCTAAATTGCTATAACTTTTCAAAACTTTCAAAATTTTTTAGACTGCTTACATTTTAATTGATTTTTTTTTTAAATTTTATAGTTTCTTTTATATTCACTTCTATTAAAAATGTCTTCATTCTTTTGCTATTTATTGTCATTTTTCCCTTTTTTGTTTTTGTTTCTTTTTTTTTAATTTTTGCCCCATTTCCGTTGAATTGTCTGTCTTTTGATATTCGACAAAATGCTTTATTTTGCTTTTTTGTCTATTTTAATTATTCTCTTTAGTGTTTTGCCATTTGTTTCTTCTAATTAGCTTTGTGTCCCAATTCTATTGGAATCCTTTGAACAACATTCTTCATTTTGTCTCTTCTTTCATCTTATGCTTCTAATAGTGTAATACTTCTTTTTATATTGAATTTCCCTCCATTTCCCGATATTCTTCGATTCGTTTATTTTCATTTTAATGCTATTTTTTATTTTTCATTGTTCTATCAGAGGATTTGTTTCTTCTTCTTGGAAGTCTGTCCTATTTGTGTTCAATTTTCCACCATTCTATGACATTTTTGATTTTACTATTTTACCCATTTTTATATGGCTGCTGTTATTTCATATCTTGCCAGGAAGATCGCTTCTTCTTACTCTTACTCATCTTCACCATCTCTGGAACATTCTTCATTTTGCGATTTTACTTATTTTAATTTTGACCTCTTCTGTTAGCTCTTGGTAATAGTGGTGTGATTCCTTTTACTCAACTTGTGTCCCATTTTAACAGAATTTTTGTTTATTTCTGTTTCTACAACATTCTTGATTTTGTTTTTTCAATTTATTATTTTTATTTATGTCTTGTTTGAATTTTCGATCCATTTTTTTTTAATTTTTTCTATTTTATGTCGTTTTTAGTTTTTGATTTTGCCATTTTAGCCATTTTGATTTTGATCTCGTCATCTTTTATCTTATGATTCTAAAAGTTTGTTTCGATTTTGACCCTATTTCTATTTTATTTCTCTATTTCTTCATTTTATTTGTCATTTTGTTTTTTTTTTATTTTTCTTTTCTTTATTATATCTGACTTTAATTTCAGTCAATTTCTTTTCTCAATTCTCAGTCCTTTTATCAGCAAAAAGTACCATTTCCTACAGTTTCTTGCTGTAATTCTTTTCTTCAAATCTCCTCTATGCTTAACTGTTGTTTTCTTTGTTTTGGTTGTCAATTTTTTTCGCTATTTGCTCATTATGCCTGATCTTCTATAGCCTTCTTCTTTTATTTCCAGGTTTTACCCAGTGTCTGGTCCATTTCTATTGAAACTTTTAGGAATATTTTGAAATTAATGAAACCATTGAATGCAAAAGAGTTATAACGAAGGATCGACGGCACTAGATTCGTGATTGCGCAACTATTTTCACTCGATGGTTAAAGTGGTCCTTTATCGTCTTGTTTATAATTCAGAAAGTTTAAAAAAATAAATTTGTTTAAATATTGGTAACTCCGACGTCATTCAACAAACTTAATTTTTGACCGCGACATACTGCCACATACAGGCTGTCCGAAAAGTCGCGCACCACCATGATACTGTATTATCGGACAATGCCATAGATCACCGAAAAAATGTTAAAAAAAATCCATGTCTTCAATTTTTCAAGATATGATAGCTGGAAGACTAAAAGTTTAATGAAAAAATTAACGATTTCTGTGCAATAATTTTAGGTTCAAATAAATTTGTTACCTAAAGGACATTTTGAGCAAAGGCAAGGTGCAAAAAAAACCGAAAAATTTTGTAAGAAATGCCAGAAAACTCTTAACAAGATTTTTGAATCAACAATCTCGATCAGTGTAGCATCGTTCACATTACTGGTTCATGAACCGACCAGCCTAACGCCAACAATCAGTTCAGCAATGTTGCCATTTTTCTAATTGTCTTTTGGTCCTCCTGCAAAAACAAAGAATCTGGAATTTTTATTTGGTATTTTGGGGGACCACCCAATTACACCCTTTCAAGGTGGTGCGCCACTTTCCGGACACTCTGTATAACCAATATTTTGTCCTTTTTTTGACAAAAGCTTCAATTGGACATAAACAGCGTCACCGAAACCGAATATCTCCCATAAATGAATAAATAATAATTAAATCGCAATCATTACTTTATTTATAATTTCCGCTTAAAACGTACGCCAACTTTAATCTAATCGCCTGGAAATAACGACTCTGAATTCCGGTGGCAATAACTTTTTTTTTACCACAAATGTTGATATAAAAGGCTTATTGCCAATGTTTCGTTAAAGTCAAGAACCAGAAATGAAAATTATCTTACTAATAGTCGTTTTGGGTGCTTTGGTTTCAGGAGAAAAACCTGGCTCTTGTCCGTATCCTTACGAATTTAATCATTGCAGTATAACTTGTGCTTCTGATTACGAATGTCAGGATAATTACAAATGTTGTACAAATGCTTGTAAAGGAACCAACTGTGTGACACCGATGTTTCCGGAGTGAAAACAATTGTAAAATGTGACTGAAATATATGGCCTTTGTTTTAGTTATACTTAGTTTATTTTATATACATATTAGAAAAAACGTTGTACGGAATACGTGGGTTAACGTCTCTCACCTGGAGACGAAAACTCTGAATCGGAAAAAACTCTCAAACGCATTCCTAATAAAAAATGTCCTAAAATACCGTGCGTTTTGCTCACTTCATCAGAGCGAGACGGACTGTGCAAAATTAATAAATAGAGAAATTTGTACACTGCTACTTTAAATAGGAGATCAAAATGTTGAACACTTTAAAGCATTAAACGTAACTTCTAAAAGAAGGCAAAAAGATCATTTGTAGAGACGTAAAGAGAATCTTGAGAGAACAAAATTTGCAGCGACAATGATTAAGACCACAATAAGCGAACTTTTTGTGTTAGATCCTGTGCAAACGTCTTGATAATCAGCAGTTCGAGTGTTAACATTGAACTTAGGACAAATTCCAGTGTACAGCTCTGTCTTAGTTTCTGCCCACTGAAAAATAAAATCGGATTCCAAGTGAGTACACTCAAAATGAAATTTTTCAAGGCTACAGTTTTTAGAGCAAAAATTATGAGAAATATAAACCAACGGATTCATCATCAGACTAACCGCAGAAAACTTGTGATTATCAAACACTCCATTTGGTAACATTTTAATTTGGTTGTTCATCAGAAATAGATCAATTGAAGTATTGATGGAGATTCCATCAAACGCACGACGGTCTACTACTGATATTTTGTTACATATGATATTTAAATATAGTTCTTTATTTTGAAGAAACTTGAAAACACCTTCTTGGAGAAACTTGATTTGATTAGACATCAAATTAAAATAGTAGAGAATCGGTAAATTGACAAACGCTTTCGAATTTAACATGACAAGCTTATTTCCAGAAAGATCAAGGAAACTCAGCTTAGTCAAGTTAACAAAAGCTCCATTTTCAATCACTTTGATTTCATTCTTTTGCAGTTTTATCTCGGTCAGTTTGAGGCCAGAAAAAGTATCTTTTCTAATTGTCCGAATTTCGTTGAATTTTAATACCAAAGTGTTTTCAATATGCTTAAATTTCTCTGAGAGGCATTCGCTTTCTAGCACTTTTACTTGACAGTTTTCGATAGAAATGCTGAATATCTCAGTGGTATTAAAAATGCTGCAACATAGTTTGGGAATGATTTGGTCTCGAATGGCAAAGAGTTTAAAGTTTGGAGCAATATTGACTATTTTTGATGAGAAAACTGACAACTCGTTCCCAAGATAATCAGATACTGAAAAATCTACGAGGATGTCGTCGCAACAGGAATGTTGTTGAAATAACAAACTTGTAGTTGTTAACAGTAGCAAGTACATTTTGGTAATCTGATAAAATTGATTTGTAATTTAGGGGTTGTTATTGTACGAGGAAAATGTTACCAAGTATAGTGTAACAATAATGACACCAAAAAAACTTTTTTCATCAAATTTCGACGAAACTCTGGGATCGTGAACAACAAAACTTTATAATTTTTTTTTCATTTCTTTATTAATTGTTTTTGACCAAAATTACAACACAGGGTGGCCCATCTAAGACTTGAGGGCTTAATATCTTTGTTATTTATGAACGGATTTTTCCAAAATTTAAAATATAATTTCTTGAATAGGTAAGGATGAATGTGACATTACCAACGCCATCCTTGTCTTAAAAATGTTAATTTTACTTGTCTTATTTTAAATTTTAATTAGTTAAAAGTAATGTCATTTTATAAAACAGCAATAATTGCTAATAATAAATGCTCAAAAATAAACATAACCTCAAATGAATGTCACAAATGTCAAAAATATCACGGATTGATCAACAAGTCAGGGATGTCCAAAATCTAAACTCGCTGTAGCAGTCGATTGTTTCATAGCCGACTACCAGTTTGTATCTTTTGAAATGTTGAGGTTCTTTTTTCTCTTTTTCTCGGCAACTTGACTAGCTAGACGGTTGAGTTTTGGCACACTCGGATAAATATTGATGTTCTATAAAATGACATAAATCTTAATTAATTAATTATCTTAATTAAAATTTAAAATAAGACAAGTAAAATTAACATTTTTAAGACAAGGATGACGCTGGTAATGTCACATCATCCTTACCTATTCAAGAAATTATATTTTAAATTTTGGAAAAATCCGTTTATAAATGACAAAGATATTAAGTCCGAAAGTCATAGATGGGCCACTTAGATGTATATATAAAACGTGTACAGGCGGAACCCCTTTTTTAAAACGAGAAGACCGGCGAACGGGTGACGTACTTTGGGTCGAAACTCTTCCTGGACTGATTTTTTCTCGACACTTTCGCTGAGCTTTTCCAAACCTACACTTTTCCGAAATTACAGTAGAGGGGTTCTTTTCGGACTTTTGCTTTTCGCGTGAGAAACTTTTGAAAATCGTTTTCGTTCGTCTGGTTTTGCTGACGTGCTAGACGTTTCAAAATGCTTCGAGACAGAGAAATGTTCTTTGACATAGTGAAAAATTCTTTGGGATAGAGGTACCTATAAACACAGCTCTTGACCTAGAAGCGACCACCCAAAAAGGTTTACATTTACGGTAGTGATTTTTTTGCCACTTGAAATCGATCCCAGCGACGACGAAAACATAGTCGGAGATTGATTGAAGTACTCTGAATTGAACTGAACGTATTTGTGGCAGTGAATTTGTTTTCATCGGTTTATAGACTGTTAGGCTTATTTTTTTAATTGCATTGATTCACTTTCAATATCAAATAACATACTAAAAAGTAGTATTTGTTATTTGGCCGAAAAGTGACTTTGGTGTTCGCAATTTTGAATACGCTACGCTTCGCCTAGCTACTACAATTTAATTGCTCGACAAAAAGTACCACTTTTTTGCCGTCTGATAAAATCTACTATTTTTTCAAACCTCAAAAATTTGACAGTTTTCACGACCGAACCGTACCATTCTCGCTCCTTTTGCCCTTTTGCCGTCAAGTTTCCAAACTAACAAAGTGGCGGGTTTTCGCCCTCTTCGCCCGTTTGGTTTTCGCGAAATCAATTTTTAAATATCGCCGTACGTCGGTTGTCGCGGGGACAAAACCATAACCATTATGTCGAGAGAGTCATAAAGATCTATCACCGTTCCAAAAAAGGGTCTGATTTTTTGTATACATAACAAGTACGGTAGCGGCTTTTTTTCTCGGCACTTATTTAAATCTGTCCGAGCAACGAAGAAAACATTAGCCGAGATTGATTTATTAATCGAGTTCGGCTTATTTTTAATACAGAATCTTTTTGACTGTCAAGGTATGTATGTGTATATTACACTTGAACATCTGGAAGCATGTTTTGGAACTCCTCTTTACAAGCGCGAATTCATTGTTTAATCACAGATCATCATTTGATGAACAAACATTTGTTGATACTCTGTATAAAAAATTTGCATAGATAGCAAGTATCTAACGGGCTCTTTTTTGAAATTTCGACTATCAAAAAATAGATTGGCGTGATTTTATCGAAAGTCAAGGCAGATCTCCACAGTCCACACCCATCCTCACCCGAAAAAAACGACCACGAATTTTACCGAATTTGCTAATTTACCGGTTTAATGCTTTTGTGAAGTGAGTACTCTAATTAAGCCATAAAATCACTATGTGATTTGCTGTAACTTGACAGCGGAGCTTCAAGTGTTGCCCGAGTATTATGACCAGTATTTTTTACCCCTTTTCTTGGGATTTGAAGTGGTATAAACAAACTTGACCGCCCCTTCTTGGTGACGAAGACTTTATTACTTAAGGCTCTGTCCTACCCCGGCAGAAGTGCATAGGAAATAGTGCAAAACGCCATTACTTTTTACGGCCACAAATTAAGAGTTGGAGTTTTGATTTTTTTTGTACGTGTAGACAATATCGAAATGTACACGGGAAACTCTGTGATTTTCAAAAATTCTTAATAGATTTATTTAAAAAAAATAAAAACTGAAAAAACGCCATGTCGTTTTACGGGCACAGTTTTAGGAATTTTTGCTTGAACTACGACTTGATAGATAGAGAATTGTATTCTACACCCGGGAAACTCCTTGATTTTTTTCAATTATAAATAGTTTTTTAGAAAAAAATAAAATGTAATGTAAAAATGGTCCTCAATTTTCTAAAAGTCGGCAACCAACACTTCAAAATACAAATGATTTACAACCCCTCACAGCAGGGGTCTCTAATCCTAATGACGGTTCGACGACTACGGCTCGACCGAGTCGGGATTGACCATTGGAACCCCAACCAGATACCTACTCACTACCGAGAGCTAAAGCTCATGAATCCCATAACATTTTAATCTCATTCTTATCAAGATTATTATTACTAAATTTTCTTGCCAGGCATAAAGCTGGCCCAATTACGAACGAACGAAAATTGTAATTATCAATTAAATTACACTCAATTAAAAAAATAAAGAAAATAATAAAATTATAATACCCCTCTTTTTTTAAATTATCTAGTTTACCCCTTCGAATTGACACATTTCTAAGAAGTAAAATTATGGTTTGCTAATGTTATTTGCAATCAGTGTTTACAAATATTTAATACTTTTAAAATAAAAATTTCTAAAAGAAAAAACCTTATCTTTCGTATAATTGAGATGCACTCTTGTTTTGAGACTTCAAATTTTGAATTATCTATTGGATCTCAAAATCTATCCTTTGGATTTCAAAAATATGTACCTAATAAGTAATTCAGTAATCGCTATGCTTTTTCCATCGGTTAGACTTGATCTTTATTGATTTATCGACTATAAATTCCAACTCGAATATAAGATACATTTCAATTTTCGAGATGCAAAAATAGTAAGGTAGTAAGGCTAAGTATTTTTTTTGACCCAAGATTTTTATTGTTTGTTAGTTTGTTGCGAATTAATCTCATATTTTCCAAAGCGATAAAACTAAAAAATAAATAAATAAATAAATAAATAAATAAATAAAAATATAAATAACAACACATACAGCCGCGGACACAAAATCTTAGACGTCATTTTTCTGACGTTTCAAAAATTTGAGTGAATTTTCGAGATGCAAAAATAGTAAGGTAGTAAGGCTAAGTATTTTTTTTGACCCAAGATTTTTATTGTTTGTTAGTTTGTTGCGAATTAATCTCATATTTTCCAAAGCGATGAAAATAAAAAATAAATAAATAAATAAATAAAAATATAAATAACAACACATACAGCCGCGGACACAAAATCTTAGACGTCATTTTTCTGACGTTTCAAAAATTTGAGTGTAGTCTGTGCTTTACTATCATTGCCATTATTGACGTTTAAAACATCAAAGTATTGACAAGTTGACAATTAAGAATTATCAAGACTGAAACGAATAAAATTAGAATATTATCTTTAGTACAGAGCGGTATGATCTACAGTCAGTTCCTTGCAATATTGAAAACACTGAAAATTTTGAAATTAAAAAATTATAACTCAAAATTGACAGTACAAATAAGTAAGGTTACATATTTTAAGTGGGGTTTTACACCATGCGACAATTAAATGACATTGACGTCAAAGATTTTTTGTCCACGGCTGTACAGTATGTCCCCGGATTGAGTTCACAAGAGGAAAAAAAACGTTATTTTTCATTTTACAAAAAAATGACAAAGGAGTAATATTTTTTGCTTAATTTGAAATAAATAAATCTTCAATTAAAACTTTAATATTATCAATCTGTGTTCTTAAAATCAAAAAAAAAAACAAAAAATAAGGAAAAACTTTTTTATTTTTAATTTTGCAAAAAATGTCAATGGAATGAAATTTGTTCCTTAACTCAACCAATTTTCACTATTTGATTGACCATGGGTTGACCATGATTGACCTGTTTTAGCACATAGTTCAATTCTAAGTCGTAATTGTTTAAGACTGTTTCGAATTTTCTCAATTATTGTTAAGGTTGCATTGCATATTTTTTTTGAATTTTTTAATGCTTACACATTATTGGGTAAATTTTTCTTTAATATTTAACGCATTATTTGATATTGTGAATCCACAGCCTGCTATTATTTAAATACGATTACAAAATTTAATAAATAAAAATAATGAAAAAATTAATTTTAAGAGTAGAAACTAATAATTTTGAAATTTTAATTGCAGATTTATCTGTTTTGAAATAAGCAAAAAATGTTATTCCTTTGTCGTTTTTTTGTAAAATGGAAAATAAACTTTTTTTTCCTCTTGTGAACTCAATCCGGGGACATACTGTATATGTACAGGTGTCGGGAAAGTGGCACACCATCTTAAAAGGACGTAATTGGGTGGTCCACCAGAGTACCAAAAATTTTTTTAAAAAAGTGCAGACTCTCTATTTTTGCAGGAGGATTAAAAGAAAATTAGGAAAATGGCAACATTGCTGAACTGTTCCCCCAATAATTTAAATTTCTAGTATTCAAAGCCATAGTAACGTTGCTGCAGTATTGTTGGCGTTAGTCAGGTTGGTTCATGAACGAGTAATGTAACTATGGTTTCATGTGAACAATGTCACACTGATAGAGATTGTTCATTACAAAATCTTATAATAGTATATTATGAAAGGCGTTTCATAATGAACATTTTGCCGCACGCATGTTTTTAGGACACGACGAGCGCAGCGAGTAGTAGTAAGTAGTAAGTAAAGTAAAGTAGTAAGTGCGGCAAAATGCATTATGAACAAGTATCATACGCTATTTTTTTCTATTTCGTCTTGTTTTAAACGAAAAAACTTAATTTCGAAATCTAGGGAATTTTAGGGTCGTTGGCATTTGCAAAATGTTCGGGAAAAAAATTCGAAGTAGTCAAATCCAATGTCAGTTTGACAGTTGTGACGTTTTGAGGTAAGAGAGCAAAGATGTTGATCATGATCATGATGGTTCTCTTGCATCCAAAGACTTTTTCTCCGATGAATTATTAAGCCAAGTACAACAAGAAATTTATCAAAACCAAAATCTAAATTGTCAACGTTGACGGCAGGTTGACGGTACTGCTGCAAACGTAAGAAAAATTTATGCTCCTAGAAATATTGGCACGGGATTGGTCCATTACGATACCGAAATACGCTGAAACGCGTATCGAAATATCTTCATTATGAACGCGAAATAGAAAAACAGTTTTCTGGCATTTCTAACAAGATTTTTTCAATTTTTTTTGCACTATGCCTTTGCGTAAAATGACTATTAGGTAAAAAATTCTTTTGAACCTAAAATTACTGCACAAAAATCGTTAATTTTGGCATTAAACTTTTCCTCTTTAATCCATCAAAACTCGAAAAATTTAAGACATGATTTTTTTTAACATTTTTCCGGTGATCTATGGCATTATGATACAGTTGAGTTTGTTTCTTTTGATTCTGTCATGTGAAGTGTCGGTTAATCACATTTTAAAGACAATTTAATATAATACTTGGAATTCTTCTAGAACGATGGATTAGCTTTCTTGCTTTTAGGACTCTACCTGAAAACTGGTAATGACTATGGTTTCTTCGCAAACCTCACTCTAATTTCTCTACCTGTCAAAGCACATTTACACAGATTTTAAAACTAATTTTGTTTTCCAAAATAGTTTACCTGAAATATTTTGTTTTATTTGGAAGTGCTCAAAACACACATGCGCCAGATTTTTAAATTTGTTGCAATGGATTTTATTAATAACAGCGTAAACATTCAAGCAAAAGAAATAACAAGATGGGAAAACATCTTTATTTTATTCATTTTGATTTATTATCATTAATGATAATTTTCCAATGCATTAAATTAATTTCGAGGGACATCGTATTTCGAAATAAGAAAAATCTATGAAACAAACTCTGAACCAAGGCAAACTTATCTGCCTGGTTTATTGCTGTACTGTGGTAGAAAATATGCTAATTTTACAGACGATTTTCACCCTTATGGATGATTGGCATGTGTCAAATGATTAGTATGTTGGGTTGCATATTTTTCAAAACACGAATTTTAGTTGAGGGGTAGAACAGCCTTAAAGCATAATCAAAGTATCAAAGAACCGAACCTGCAATGAATTTCGTTTTTCTAAATTTTAATCTATTCCCGACCTACTACAACAAAGTCGTACTTTATTATCTCTGGAAACCGTAGCGTATCGAGACAAATACGATTTTTCATTCATTTTTCGCATATTGGGATATTTCTCGAAATAGTTACCGATGGAAATTTTATTGCAAGCGTGTGATTTTGGTACGAGGAGGTTACAAAAAAAAATCTACAAATGAATCCTACCTTATTTTGTTCTGATGATATAAAAAAAATATTCTTGATTGTATAATAATGAATGAACGGATAAACAACTCGAAGAAAACAAAAAATTCTCAAGGAGCCAGTTCGGAGCTATGGGCTTTTGGGTCTAGGGTAGAAAGAGTTGTCCCATAATGTTGAAATTTTGCACACATGTTTTCCTTGGCCCCAATATTACGTAAAAAAAAATCAACCCCAAATTCCAAAATTTAAGGGTGGCATGTTAGGGGTAGGGGGTTGAAAACAAGAAAAAGTTAAGTTTTTTAATTTTTTTTTGAACTCTCCAAGTGCTCCAAAGCCCTTACGTCAAATTTGGCGTTTCTAGAGGGATTATGAGACTCACAATAAATTTATTAAAATTTAAGGAAATTGTCAAAATTATGGATAAGGACTTGATTTGTAACGGATAAACTAGCTCAAAAATTTTGAAAAAATTCACGAACACATTGGAGATCAAAAGAAACTAGAAAAAAAATATGCCATCAATTTTGCTCTTTATTAAGGGGGTGCATTGGGGGTAAAGGGGTTGTTTTTTTTTAAGAAAACAAAAATGTAATTACCACATGTTTTCGACGTCAGCCAAAGGCATCTAATCTGAAAATCTCGTATTTTTTGCTCAAAGTTTACAATTTATCCAGATAAGGGGGTTTTGTAAAAGCACATCCTGGAACTCGGAGGCGATTAATAAGTGTCAAGTTTACCATGATAAAAACGTTCAAAAATTCTGAAAAAATTCAGATGTGCTAGGTTGATTAAGCTGATAAGGAAAAAAAATACTTCACAATTTTAGGCCTTCAGGGTGAAATGGGGTGAGGGGTGGTTTTTTTCGACCAAAATAAAAAAATTACTTGCACGTTATTTTGGTTTCTACTAACAGAATCCTTCTCTAAAATTTCATATTTTTTTCTCCAAGATTTGTTTCAACCCCAAAAGTGGACTTGGAAAATAATCTTTCGTAATCGGCCACCTGTGGGCTGTTGGGTCTAGCCTTGTTAGAGACGTCAGAAAATTATGAAAAAAATCAGGTGTTAGGTTGCTTGAACTGATGAAGAAAAAAAATAGACCACAATTTTAGGCTTCCATGAAAGGGGTGAAATGGGGTGAGGGGTAGTTTCTTTCAACTAAATTGAAAAAGTAACTAGCTGGTAATTTTGCTTTTTAATAGCAGGATCTCCCTATAAAATTTCGTAATTTTTCACCCAACTTTGTTTCAACCCCAAGAGTGGACTTTGAAAATAAATCTCCGGAAACCGGCCGCCTATGGGCTATTGGGTCTAACCCTATTAGAGTAGCTCGAAAATTCTGAAAAAATTCTGGTGTGCAAGGTTGCTTAAACTGATGAAGAAAAAAAATACTCTACAATTTTAGGCTTCCTGGAAGGGGGTGGAATGGGGTAAAGGGTGTTTTTTTTAAGTCAAACATAAAAGTGTTCTATACATAGAATCACCCTGTTTTGAGAAGATTTACATGAAAAGGTGGTATTTTTTCGTTAAACAACTTCGAGCAGAAAAAACTGGTTTTGTGAAAAATTTGCTGGTGACCGACGGCATTTGTCTGCCAGTTGTATTAATGTGGTATTGTGAACAAAACAAAGAAAAGAGTACCTATGTATTATAGAACGTTTCAAAAAGTAAAAAAAAATACGGGGACGTTTTATGAATAAGCAATAATCCTTGAATTGGTAAGTTTGAGTACTCTTAGGAAATGAGAATGTGCTTCCTTTTATACTAATGTAATGTCTATGGTCTCCATGAATCTTTAACTCTTATTTGCAGCCTGCGACGTTTTGAAAAAATTACTAATACTGAGCGTAGGGTTACTAATACTAACCCTACTACAGATTATATTCGTCTCGCCACCAGCAGCCGTCAGAAGAAAAGAAAACCGCTTCATGTGAATCTGTAAAAATGGAAACGGCGATATGGGTGTCAAAACAAAGTAACAAACGTCTGGATTTATCTTTCGTATCCGGTGTACCCCTTAACATCAGTCGGAAGCTTGGGTTGTGATTGTTTAAACAAAATAAACGGGTTTTCCACTGACAACTCAGAATGCACTTGTGTATTGTAAGTTGCATGGTTAGAGTCTCACCCTCAATACAGCTCGATAAAATCGATAGGAAAGTATAAAAATGACAAATATTTCCGTTCATTTACTCTACAGACATTTTATCACGAAAGGGTCTTTCGGTGTTAAAGTACTCGTTTATGTACAATGCATAAATCCTCTCAAATTTGCCATAGAGCTCCACAATTTTCACAAATTATGGCCTTGAAAGGTGCGATTTAAAATAAATGAGGAGTTTACCTCCTTTCAATGTATGTATACAAGTGGCCCAGAACTCATGGCCTAGAAAGCAAGGAAAGTTGCGGATATCAATAGAGTTTGCAAGTTTAAAACCATAATTGTCTAACTTTAATAGTATTCGAACAAGAACGAAAAACTGAGAGACAATTCCGAAAGCTTTTACATAGATAGAACGAAGGTGAAATAAAAGTTATTTCAATTTCCAGGACCGTAATTAAAGGACCGTATTGTCATTCTGACAATTGAACAACAGTATTTAACGTATCCTAGCAATGAAAAGGCTTATGAAGGCAACAATTCTGAACCAAAATTTTGAAACAAAAATTTTACTGCTGAAAAAATAATTAAGTTAAGACAAAAAAACGGTAGCCAATCCGGAAGCTGAACAGAATTTTAAAATCGGTAAATCGGTTTTAACTATGAACACATACTATCGTTCATTGGTCTGGTGAACATTACACTCTCGTTGCCTAGGAAATTTTACTCCATCTTTAGAATAAGCTTCCAGGATTGGTTGTTAATTTTTTATGCTTTCTCGAATACTATTAAACTTAGGCAATTTTTGTTTTAAAATTTAACATTTGTATTGCTGCCGGCACCCTCCCTTGCTCTCTGGGTCTTGAGTTCTGGGACACCATGTATTTACTCACATGTATAGATTCTTTATACAAGGTGTTTTTGAAATGTATGTACAAAACAGTTCTGCGTTATTCTAGGAGTATGAAGTATGAAAAAACAATTTTTAAATCAAAAACTGACAAGGTCAAATTAACCCCAATCCACGTATTTTCTACACCACTGGCGAAAAAGCAGCTAAATGACTTCCTAAGCAACCAACAACTCGATTTGTTGTTCACTTTTAAATCAAAGACGCACTAGCCAAATTATTAAAAATTTTGTGTAATTTTATCTCGACAACAAAAAGACTTACGAAAACTTTTCTCTTTTAATAGCCTTGATTTGTGACAAAAAATTACCACACTCTTTTTGTACATGCTGTAATGATCTGTAACCCAAATCCGCCAAAATTCAAATGAACCGCCAAACTCGAGAACCGCGAAATTTAAAATAAATAAAATGGCCGAAAATCGTGATCGTCTGAAACGGCTAGGACCTACGTTGTGTTGTGAAGGCGGATGTTCGTTGGATACAAAGCAGTGCGTCGTCTTTTGGGAAGAGCGTACCAACACAAAGAAATAAAAATACACCAGACCGAATGTGGTTTAACTTGTTTTATTCAGATTTTAGAAGCTTGAATGGTTTTGATTTAAATTTTACAGCTAATTGTTCAAGAATTACAAGTATTTGAACAGACGAACTGATCATGTTACAAAATTCTTAATAATCTTTAATGTCAAAAGAAGTCACTTTACAAAGAAACGTTTCGGTACAAAAATGCAATAAACAAATTAACGGAAAGTGAATTACATCAAAAGAACTACAAAAATCTCCCATTCGCTCTGTTGTGAGTGTGATCAAACTACAAACATTATTTAAAACAAAATAACAATGAAAAACAACACACAATTTACCAAGTAAACATATACAAACAATTTATCAATAAACATTAATAAAAGATAATTATTTTCAAAGGCGACACACAGAAACAGGACGAGATTAGGTTTTCGGAAGACCCGAAGACAATCTTTCCTATTCCGCAAGCATAGTACAGGCGGTGTCTTATCGAGAGTACTAACAAATTATGGCCAGATTAAGAGTAACCAACATCTCACCCGCGGAAGACCCGCTAGTTAGGTGAACCCTGACTACCCCGCGAGTCCCACGTAACAAGCTTCCAGCACTGGAGGGTTTTCGAAAGTCAAAAATCAAAGTTTAATTTTGAATTGATCACACTCTAAAAAAAAAAAACATACTAGCATTAACGCGAGAGGCTGTTTGTTATGTTGAGTCTTTTGTGACGAAGAAAATCTAGAAAGGAGAATTGGGTTCGGACAAGTACAGAGCAGCTAAGAAAACAAGGGACATACATAAAATACATAAACATATAAATTTTCAGTTTCAGTTTCAATAAAATACAATGGAAGAGAAAGTCGTGGACTTTAGGAAAAATGTACTCGTTTTTGCTCACGAATGACACAGAGCGATTCAAAAAGACATTCCCAGTTAATTTGATGTATTTCACAATTTCTTTAAAATCCTATTCTATTTTGAATTCTTCGAACAGTATAAATTCCTTGAACTGCATCGAATAAAATTCAAGTTCCCAAAAGTATCCGGTTTCCACGAATCTAAACTGCTTCTGCACGTGTCTTATCGGACGGTGGGCGAACACTGATTGAATCCAGACGCTTACGTCAGCGGAAAACCGCGTTACTTTAGAATTGTGCAGAAAATAGCTACTTTACATGAACCCGGAGTGACTTCCTTCTTAAGACAACAAATGACAAAAATTATTACATACCAAAAGGTGACAACACACAAGCGCTTCTACAAGAAGCCCTAAAAGAGTCACTACACTCCCGTCAAAGTCAATGGGTTTAAACAAAAAGAAAATTATTTACAAGATTTTGACAAACTACAAATTAGCAAAACACAAAATGAAAAAATTAAACCAAATAGGAATTAAAATGAACACTTGGAAAAATTTGGCGAAACGCACTCGATAACACAGCACCTTGGTAGTTCCGAAGTCGTACCCAGAATGACTCGCCTCCGGCGTCTCCCGCCTCCTCCGCTGCGGCGGCGGTGAACTCCCAAGTCCACCAACTTCTTAACGCAAAAATTCCTGCTGTCGTTGTGGCGCGAAAAGTTTGAAGTTTGAATTTGAAGTGGGACACTACAATGCATTTCAAAAATACCCTGTATAATTAGGTAATGATCATTTTCCACCTATTAGGCATAACAATGACAGTGTACTTTCTGTTCAGTTTAATGATGAGCCATCTTTTAATTTTCGTTAATTTAAGATATTTATCTCTTTATTTGGTTTACAACATTAAAAATACCTGGCTACTTAAATTTACAACTTTAGTGCATTTTTCCAAGAATTATGTCATAAAGTGACTATTCCAGGAGTTTTCGCCGGGCGCGTTATAAAAAGAAATAGAAAATCGTAAAATTATGGTTTCTGGGAGTCATCAAAATGTACTACAAGTTTCATATTTTAGTTTTCCAGAGCACTGACCTTCAGTAGGGATAATTAGATAATTTAAATTATCGAGAGTCGACAATACATAATAGACACTTCAATCGTGCGGTAGGGCCGTGTCGTCTGGTTTGAACACGCTGATCACACGTGTGGACAAAGTTGGCCGGCTTTTTTGTCGCAAAAAGATAGATTAATTACGCGACATGCGTTAAACGCGCACTTTTTTATTTTATTATAAAAGAATACCGATTAAGTATCTAATTGGATTCGTTGATTCCATCAATTTCACCAATAAATTTATATTAATAATATTCAGAACTGTTTTAAAATGTAAATAAAGAACAACGCACTGTTTCTATTATTATTTAAATGTTTACAGGCGTGTATGTCTTGCGAAAACAAATATTTTTGCCTCATGCTTATAAGGAATTCGGCAATTGTAATTTAATTTATTTATTTATTAAAAGCATGTCCTTTTGAAAATAATTTAAGATTGTGCCTGCCCAATGATTGGATTAAATGGCCGCAGTATTTTGACTGTGCAAAAGTAGCATAATCATTAAACATTTTCGCTCAAAAGTAAAACTCGTAGGTACTAAAAGTAATATCAAAACTTGCTTTGCCATTATTTTGTCTTTGAGTCATTGAATTGTTTTTAAGTCTTTTATTTAATTTAGTGGTGCTCGATTAGTGAATGTACAATATCAAAAAAAATGGCATCCTAATATTTAATGGTTGCAATGTGGAAAACCCGTTTATTTTGTTTAAACAATCACAACCCAAGCTTCCGACTGATGTTAGGGGGTACACCGGATACGAAAGATAAATCCAGACGTTTGTTACTTTGTTTTGACACCCATATCGCCGTTTCCATTTTTACAGATTCACATGAAGCGGTTTTCTTTTCTTCTGACGGCTGCTGGTGGCGAGACGAATATAATCTGTAGTAGGGTTAGTATTAGTAACCCTACGCTCAGTATTAGTAATTTTTTCAAAACGTCGCAGGCTGCAAATAAGAGTTAAAGATTCATGGAGACCATAGACATTACATTAGTATAAAAGGAAGCACATTCTCATTTCCTAAGAGTACTCAAACTTACCAATTCAAGGATTATTGCTTATTCATAAAACGTCCCCGTATTTTTTTTTACTTTTTGAAACGTTCTATAATACATAGGTACTCTTTTCTTTGTTTTGTTCACAATACCACATTAATACAACTGGCAGACAAATGCCGTCGGACACCAGCAAATTTTTCACAAAACCAGTTTTTTCTGCCCGAAGTTGTTTAACGAAAAAATACCACCTTTTCATGTAAATCTTCTCAAAACAGGGTGATTCTATGTATAGAACACTTTTATGTTTGACTTAAAAAAAAACACCCTTTACCCCATTCCACCCCCTTCCAGGAAGCCTAAAATTGTAGAGTATTTTTTTTCTTCATCAGTTTAAGCAACCTTGCACACCAGAATTTTTTCAGAATTTTCGAGTTACTCTAATAGGGTTAGACCCAATAGCCCATAGGCGGCCGGTTTCCGGAGATTTATTTTCAAAGTCCACTCTTGGGGTTGAAACAAAGTTGGGTGAAAAATTACGAAATTTTATAGGGAGATCCTGCTATTAAAAATCAAAATAACGAGCTAGTTACTTTTTCGATTTAGTTGAGAAAAACTATCTCTCACCCCATTTTACCCCCTTCCTGGAAGCCTAAAATTGGAAAGTATTTTTTTTCTTCATTGGCTCAGACAACCTAGCACACCTGAATTTTTTCAGAATTTTCAAGCCACTCTAACAGGGCTAGACCCAATAGCCCATAGGCGGCAGGTTTCCGGAGATTTATTTTCGAAGTCCACTCTTGGGGTTGAAACAAAGTTGGGTGAAAAATTACGAAATTTTGTAGGGAGATCCTGCTATTAAGAAGCAAAATTACCAGCTAGTTACTTTTTCAATTTAGTTGAAAGAAACTACCCCTCACCCCATTTCACCCCTTTCATGGAAGCCTAAAATTGTGGTCTATTTTTTTTCTTCATCAGTTCAAGCAACTTAACACCTGATTTTTTTCATAATTTTCTGACGTCTCTAACAAGGCTAGACCCAACAGCCCACAGGTGGCCGATTACAAAAGATTATTTTCCAAGTCCACTTTTGGGGTTGAAACAAATCTTGGAGAAAAAAATATGAAATTTTAGAGGAGGATTCTGTTAGTAGAAACTAAAAAAACGTGCAAGTAATTTTTTTATTTTGGTCGAAAAAAAACACCCCTCACCCCATTTCACCCCTTTCCTGAAGGCCTAAAATTGTGAAGTATTTTTTTTCCTTATCAGCTTAATCAACCTAGCACATCTGAATTTTTTCAGAATTTTTGAACGTTTTTATCGTGGTAAACTTGACACTTATTAATCGCCGCCGAGTTCCAGGATGCGCTTTTACAAAACCCCCTTATCTGGATAAATTGTAAACTTTAAACAAAAAATACGAAATTTTCAGATTAGATGCCTTTGGCTGACGTCGAAAACATGTGGTAATTACATTTTTGTTTTCTTAAAAAAAACAACCCCTTCACCCCAATGCACCCCCTTAATAAAAGGCAAAATTTATGGCATATTTTTTTTCTAGTTTCTTTTGATCTCCAATGTGTTCGTGAATTTTTTCAAAATTTTTGAGCTAGTTTATCCGTTACAAATCAAGTCCTTATCCATAATTTTGAAAATTTCCTTAAGTTTTAATAAATTTATTGTGAGTCTCATAATCCCCCTAGAAACGCCAAATTTGACATAAGGGCTTTGGAGCACTTGGAGAGTTCAAAAAAAATAAAAAACTTAACTTTTTCTTGTTTTCAACCCCCTACCCCTAACATGCCACCCTTAAATTTTGGAATTTGGGGTTGATTTTTTTTTTAAGTTATATTGGGGCCAAGGAAAACATGTGTGCAAAATTTCAACATTATGGGACAACTCTTTCTACCCTAGACCCAAGAGCCCATATTTTAATATGTAGTACACAATATTGATATATTTTCAATGACAAGTAGCAAGCTACTTTTTTCAAAGTGTCAATTCCGACTAAATATCAACAAACAGATTTGCACAATCTTATCGAAAGTCAAAGCAGACGTAAAAAGGATACTATATACTTACAGTTAACAAAATTTCAACAAATAAATTAAATTGATGCGACGAGTTCAAATTTTGGTGAACATTTACGATTCGGTCAAATTTTTAATAGTTGTAAGACAGCAGATATTAGAGAGATTAAACAAATTAAACGAATTTTACCGATGTCTTTAACAATGAAAAAATTTTAGAATCTGCTATTTGGTGGTTTTGTTCTATTGGGTAGTGACTACCCTAATTAAGCCATAAAATCATTATTTGGTACACCGACAACTATAAGTTCATAGCCGAGCTTGTTGTTCGATTCTTTCGCGGGGTCTGTAGTAATTTGAGAGGAACTGATGGAATTAATGATGTACGATCGAATAAAATAATGTTCATTACAAATGAAGCGATAAACAAATATGAACTCCAAGAAAACAATAAATTAACAAGAGATAAAGAATGAGAAACTTATAAAAAGAATGCGACCGGACATCCTGATAGTCGATTTATTGTAGTTTAAAAAAAAAATCGTTGACATAAATACCCCAAAACGTAAGTACCTTTACGACTCGGCCAATGTTTAATCGTTCTAAAGCAGTAGATATAAGGGAGACTAAAAATGCAAGTATGTATGGCTTAATTGGGGTACTCATTACACAAAAACGGTAAACTATCACACTACATAATTCTTAATTAGTTTTGTTATTTACGATAAGTATCGACATCACTCCACACCCTTTCTAACCAGAAAAAACTGACCATCTTGAAGGTCGTTTTATTGTAGTTTAACAAAAAAAAAATAGAACCCTTGAACAAACCCCAAACCGAACATCTACAATTACACGATGTTTATACAAAATGTTTAAATACATAAAATATAGTTTACGGTAGCGGCTTCTTTTCTTTGAAAGAAACTCCACTTATTAAAATCAGTCCGAGCTCTGAAGAAAACATAATTTGACATTAATTAATTACGAAACCGTACTCTCAATTTACAAGAAAATACGATTTTTCATGCATGTTTCGGATACAATTATTTGCTTTGGGTGTGCTAAATGAGTTCTTTAGGTCCTTATTTCGGTAAAAAAAAAGAATATTTTGGAAGGTACAGGCGATTTCTGAGTTGGTGTCCTCTAAACCATAAAATGAAGCTGCTGTAAATCAGTAATAATCACATCCTATTTACCCTTTTCTTTTGTGAATGTGGTACGGGTACGACTTTCGACTAATCTTCGTTCATAACTTTCATCTTCGTTCATAACTTATGATAACAGGGGTTGGAAAAGGAAAACAATAAACCACCAAAACGGTATCGATAATAGAACAAAACTTATCCAAAAAAGGTTGTCAAGAATAACAGAATTCGCCTTCTGCCTACATTTTCATTTAAACATAGAAATAAAATAATACAAAATAAATAGAATATTGAAGTAGCAATGATGTTATCGGGGATAATAGAAGTTACAAAATTTGTTCAATTTTTTGCTGTCGGTTTTGCGTTTGAGAAGCTGTGGGACCTGTCATGGGTTCCAACCATTTTATGACTTAGCGGACACTAACTTAGAAATCGCCTTAATTACTGTGGAATTTTATGAATTGACCTGTCGTCATAAACAAAAATTATCAACGGCAGTCTTTTTTTAAAAACTGAGAATCTATTGTGTAATTGCATGAGTTCAAGAAAGAGCGCAAATAAACCTTTTTTGCAAACAGCGATACCCGAGATGACCTCCCAGAAAAATCACGAGAAAATCAGGAAAATTAATGAGAAATCACTTGAAAATTAGGGTCAATCAATAGGAGATCAGAGGAAATCACTAGATCAGAGGAAGTTAGACGAAATCATTAAAAATCAGGGAAAAATATTAGAACATCAGAGGCCAATCAAAGGGACATCAGAGGAAATCATAAGGATATCAGGGGAAGTTAGACGAAGTCATAAAAAAATCAGGGGAATTTGGACGAAATTACAAGAAAATACAAAGAAATAAAAGAAAAAGTTCGGCGTACGCCATTTTTGAAAATTTTAACTTCTGAGATTAATGTTCCTGGGAAATCAATGTATCAGTCTTAATAAATTACTATGAATCAGAGGAATTCGTTACGAAATCAAGGAAACTTAGACGAAATAAAAAAAGTCAAAAAAAAGTTAGATGAAATCATTGGAAAATCATTAGTACATCAGGGACAATCAATAGGAAGCCAGGGAAAGTCAGACAAAATCATAAGAAAATCAGGGAATGTTAGAGGAAATATAAAAGAAATCAGGGAAAATTAGCGAAGAAATAAAAGGAAGTTAAGTGTAAGCCATTTTTGAGAAGTATTGATCTCTGACAAGTCATGACATCAATAAAAAATCACTAGACAATAAGAAAAAATCATTAAGATATTAAGACATTAAGATATCAATTGAAAATCAGGAGTTAGACGACATCAAAAGAAATTCAGGGGAAGTAGACGAAATTACAAGACAGTCAGCGAGGAAGTTAGGTGAACTCAGCCTCTGGTCAATACCAATTTATGAATGAATAAGCTTAAACAAATAGTTCGATTCCAAACAATGAGTTCCAAAATATAAATTATTATTGTAGCCCATTTATAATTATTATTGCTGAAATCTGAGACTACACCGTGTGTATATTTTTTTCTTCTTTGATTGTAATAGAATTTTTTAAAGGCGCAGCCTGCCTGATTTATGAATGTTCTGCGTAGTACTGTTAAATTTTAAATAGCGAAGCCCGTTGGTTATTTTTTTTAAACCTTTAAGTTTTTGTTTTTTTTCTAAAATTTTCAGAAAATTCTTCATTTTGCCATGCGTAGTTATTTGTATCAGAGTTTTAAAAATCAAAAAACACAAAATATGAAGTTATTTTAAAACTTTCTTTGCTAAATGTTAAATGACAAAATACAATTAAAACAAATAAACAATTTCAAATTAATATCCAACGCCACGGAAAAGCGAGGTCCCCGAAAAAAGCGAGTCTACAGAATTCCGAGGGCCACCTAGTTTTATTACTTAAAACATAATCGAAAAACGTAACGTGTAAACAATATTGCTTTTCTAAATTTTAATCTATTTTCGACCTACTACAACAAAGTTGGACATGCTAAATAAAAACGTTTAACTCTTTTGGGATCTTATTTCTGGAATTAACTGGAATAACCGTGGCAACCAAAATTAAACTAGCAAGACGCAATTTGCTGTTCTGATACATAAAGAGCAGGTTTAGAATAATTTAATTGAATGTAAGTTAATTTGGCAACTAATTTGAGAATTGCTAACATTTGATTGACGGAAAAACGGTTACATGGTATAACTATAACATAATATTAAGTATTTAATCGAAATAAATCCTGTATGATTTATGCATTTTCCGGTTCAATTTCTTACAGCGAAGCCCGTTGGTTTTTGAATTATTTTTATTGGTACATTTTATTATTTATTTTAAATGTAATATTTAAAAAATAAAATGCCAAGCGCAATTATTTCTATCAGAGTTTCAAAAATCAAAAGACATAAACAACGAAGTCATATTTCTTTGTCAATTGTTAAATGAGAGTTAACTACAATCGTAGTAAATGCAGCCTGTATGATTTATGCATTTTCCTGTTCATTTTTTATAGCGAAGTATTTATTTATTTTTAAACTAAAGTTAAAAAAATTGCCAAGCGCAATTATTTATATCGATAAGAGTTTTAAAAATTGAAGAACATAAACAACGAAATTATATTGCTTTGTTAAATGTTAAATGAGAGTTAATTAGATGCCCTCGGAAATCGGGGAATCTCAATTTTTTGTGGATCTAGCTTTTCTGTGGCCATCTTTGTTTCATAGTATATTATACCTACAGTATGTCCCCGGATTGAGTTCACAAGAGGGAAAAAAAGTTTATTTTCAATGTTACAAAAAAATGACAAAGGAAAAACATTTTTTGCTTACTTCAAAACAGATAAATCTGCAATTAAAATTTCAAAATTATTAGTTTGTACTTTTAAAATTAATTTTTTCATTATTTTTTTTTTATTAAATGTTGTAATCGTATTTAAATAATAGCAGGCTGTGGATTCACAATATCAAACAGTGCGTTAAAGATTAAAGAAAAATTGGAAATTGGTTTGAGTTAAGGAACAAATTTCATTCTTTTGACATTTTTTGCAAAATTAAAAATAAAAAAATTCTTCGTTATTTTTTGTTTTTTTCGATTTTAAGAACACAGCTTCATAATATTAAAGTTTTAATTAAAAATTTATTTATTTTAAATTAAGCAAAAAATTTTATTCCCTCGTCATTTTTTTGTAAAATGAAAAACAACGTTTTTTTTCCTCTTGTGAACTGAATCCGGGGACATACTGTATATTAATCTCAAATCAAATTCCAAAGCAAGGGAAAAGCGAAGTTCACGAAAAAAGCGAAATTTACCGATTTTAAAGGGCGGCCTAGGTCTTTTTTTCGGTAAAAAATTATTGTTTCGGTACGTAAGGGGATATCGAACAAATTTCAGTATAGGGCAAATTCAATGTATTTTTCCAAACACGATTACTCGAAAACTACTTGAGTAAATTGTTTTCTGTTTTTTGCATATGAATCTGTTCAACGAGTATTATGTTAAATGCTGTATACAATTTTTGTAAAGTGAATATTTAATGACTTTTTAATTAATTAAATACGAAAACTTGGCTAAAAGCGAAATAATTTTTAGCATTTCACATGCGTAGACTTTTCAAAATTCACACATACGTATTTTGAGAACAACCAGACAGTAGTATAACGTCTTGTTGTCAAAATTATGACTTTGGGCTGGTGAAAAGACTGAAAATTTTCTCGTAATTTAAAGGTTTTAAAAAATATATCAATCACTGAAACAACAGAATATAATTATTATTTATAATTTAATTATTTATAATTATGTTCACTATTTTTTGTTACATTTACAAATATCTTGGACACAATTCGAAGATCTCAGTGCATCTATTAATTCTTCAATTTTTGCAATTACACAAGTCCCACCTTTACGGGAAAAAATTTAATTTATTTATGAAGATAAACATTAAATAATAATAATGAGATATTGTAATTATTAAGTTTCATGGGTGTAATTTGTAAAGTATCAGACTCTACTATCAAAGTATTTAAGATTCACTGGCCATGGGCAATAATAATTTGGCCATCAGTGCAGTCAAAACTATTAGGTATTGTCCTGACCACAAGATGATGGTAATAATAATCTAAACTACTCGGACTGGGGTTTTAAAAGAAGTAGTTTTTATTTATGGTTTTATTACCGTAGCAAGGAGACTGACCATAGGTAACTCACTAAAAGAGTGCCGTCTACAAATAATGAGGGTTGAAGGGAAATGCTACATTGACGTTTGGATATTTAAAATGTTTCATATAATTTATCCTTTACGCAGAATTTTGAAGCAGAATTTACCGTTACAGTTTGTTAGATATCCCCGTAACTGTGGAATTCCATGAAATAAATTATCACAAACTCACAAAAATTATCAATAGCAGTCTTTGGCATTTTGATAAAGAATCTGCTATTCACTGATTTAGTCCTTTTGTGTTGCTATAAAATTTATAAATTTTCCGCGTACTGTTCGATTTTTATAGCGAAGCCCGTTGGTTTTTAATTTATTTTTCTTTCTATAATTAAAAAAATGCCAAGAGCAATTATTTCTATCTATTAGAGTTTTAAACATCGAAAAATATAAACAACTTCGCTAAACGCAAAATGAGAATTAACTAGGTGGCCCTCAAAAATCGGTACATCTCGCTTTTTCGTGGATCTAGCTTTTCCGTGATCATCTTTGTTTTATAGTATTGTCACGTTGGCCGAAAAATCAAAAGTCTCGCTTGTAACAATAACAATTTTATTGTGCACTATGAACACTCTCGTACTTCACAATTATTCACTTTACAGGATTTCCAAATACTAGACTATCTACAATCCTATCACTACTCCCCTATATACAGATATTCCCCTACCACTAGCCTAATGCTGGAGCGCTGCGAGAATATTCGGGAGTTCCGCCTATGACTCAGCGACCTTCTAGAAACGGCGATTCTCGAAGCGCACGGAACGTTCCAGCGCTGGCGCTTGAAGCTTCCAGAATCTTCTCGTAACACTGCCCCCCTCTTAGTTCTGATCGTCCCGATCAGACCAAACACCTGATTCTCCGTGATATTTACAAAGTCTATTTAGATGAACCACTTTCATCTTTGAACGGGCGCTGCGTTGGATCCGATACACCACGTCGTTGATCCTCTTGATCACCTTATACGGTCCCTCCCATGTAGGTGTCAACTTCGGAGATAGGCCCTTCTTTCGTCGAGGGTTGAATAACCACACCAAGTCTCCTTCGTTGAATCCTTCATGATTAGCCGTCACATTATATCTGGACCGCATTCTGTCACTAGCCATTTTGATCCTCTGCCTCACAAGGTGGTGTGTATCCAGTAGGGTCTCTTTCAGGTTGTCGACGAATTCCGGTACTTCCTTTCGTTCCGCCCCAGGCGAACCAAGCAGAAGATCACAAGGGAGACGCAGCTCTCTTCCAAACACAATCTTCGCTGGTGTTTCTCCCGTGGTTTCATGAATGGCAGCTCTGTAGGCCATCATAAACAAGGGCAGTCGACGATCCCAATCCCTCTGGTGCTCTTCCACTACCTTGGATAGATGTTCCTCCATCGTCTGATTGAATCTCTCGACCATGCCGTCGGATTGCGGGTGCAAGGGTGTGGTTCGAGTCTTCCTAATTCCCAGCAGCTTACACATCTCTTGAAAAACGCCAGACTCAAAATTCCTTCCTTGATCGGAATGCATTTCGAGTGGAACTCCAAACCTGCTGAAGAAATTATCCACCAGGACTCGAGCTACTGTTGTGGCTTCTTGGTTGGGAAGGGCATACGCTTCCGGCCATTTACTGAAATAATCCTGTACAACCAAGATGTACTTGTTGCCGTCATCAGTTTTTGGAAATGGCCCGGCCACATCTAGAGCGATTCTCTCGAACGGGGCTCCCACGCTGTATTGTTTCATGCCTCCTTTAGTTCGCGTTCGAGGTCCCTTGCTCGCCCCACAAACTGAACATCTCCTACACCATTGTTCGACATCCTCCCGGCAGCCAACCCAGTAATACCGCTGCCTAACCTTACTTAAGGTTTTGTTCACTCCGAAGTGAGCGCCTGATGTTCCGTCATGGACTTCTTTGAGTACTTGGGGGACTCTATTCTTGGGCACTAGTAACTGGGAGGTTACTTTCTTCCCGTCTGCGCTTTCCCAAGCCCTTTTCAGTACCCCATTTTCTACTCGCAGTGAGTCCCACTGCGCCCACATCGCCTTCAACCCTGGACTCTTTTCCGAGACATCTTCCCAACGCGGCCTTCCATTATCCGCTTCCTTCCACTCCAGCAGTGGCCCAATTTCCTGGTCTGCTTGTTGATCCTTCCGAAGATTCTCCGTAGTCCAGTCATCATCACAACCGATAACCATCCTGTTTACCGGCAATGGCCCTTCAATCTTCGCGCACTGCTTGCAATCCTTGCAAGGTCTTCTAGAGAGAGCGTCAGCGTTATTGTGTTGCTTTCCTGGTCGATGTTTGATTTTGAAGTGGTATTGCTGCAGCCGCTCAATCCACCTAGCCACTTGTCCTTCGGCGTCTTTCATCTGTAGTAACCACGTGAGGGCAGCATGATCAGTCCTTATCAAGAACTCGTGGCCAAACAAGTATTTGTGGAAATGCTCTACAGATTTTACAACGGCCAGCAATTCCTTTCTTGTAGCGCAGTAATTTCTCTCTTGCTTGCTCAACACTTTGCTGTAGTACTCGATCACTCTCTCTTCTCCATCCTGCACCTGCGATAACACCGCTCCAATGCCGATGTTACTGGCATCTGTGTCCAAGACGAACTTTCCATGAGTCCTGGGGTAGCTCAAAATCGGGCTAGTGCACAAAGCTAACTTCAGTCGCTTGAAACTGCTTTCGCAGTCTGATGTCCAGTTGAATGATGCCTTTGCTTCCGTTAGTTTGTGCAGAGGTGCAGCAATGTTGGCGAAACCTTCTACAAACCGCCGATAATACGTGCAAAGTCCAATAAAACTTCTCACATCGTGCTTGTCCTTGGGTCTGGGCCATTCCTTAATCGCCTGAATCTTATCTTCACAGGTCTTGATTCCTTCAGATGACACCGTATGCCCCAGAAACTCCACTTTCTTCCGAAATAGATGGCACTTTTTCGGATTAAGTTTCAAATTGGCACCCCTAAACCGGTCTACCACTTCTTGAAGGTTCTTCAGGTGTTCATCGAAGTTTTTACCCATGACCATAACGTCGTCTAAATAAACCAGACAAGTTTTCCACGTCAATCCACGCAACACACATTCCATTAGTCTTTCGAATGTAGCGGGTGCGTTGCAAAGCCCAAAAGGCATAACCGTAAAGTGGTACAGGCCACTTCCCGTGGAAAACGCTGTCTTCTCCTTGTCTTCGGGATGAAGTCCCACTTGCCAATATCCACTCTTCAGGTCTAAGGTTGAGAACCACGTCGACCCTGACAGAGTTGTGAGAGTGTCGTCAATCCGGGGTAATGGAAAACTGTCTTTCTTGGTAACATCGTTGAGTTTTCGGTAATCCACACAGAATCTTGTACTACCGTCTTTCTTGGTTACGAGCACAACCGGCGAAGACCAAGGACTGTTGGATTCTTCAATAATCCCTTCTTCTTGCATGGATTTTACCAACTGTTCGGCCTGCTCTTGCTTCGCCCACGGTAACCTTCTCGGTGCCTGTCTGATGGGTTGATGGTCGCCCGTATTGATTCTGTGTTGAACGATGTTCGTCCTTCCTAATGGTTCATTCTCAACGGCGAATACGTCCTTATTCTTCTTGATGAAAGCCTGTGCTTTAAGGGCCTCTTCTTCAGAAAGGTCACTCGTGTCTACCTCCAGCTTTAACTTTTTCACGGTCTTTACGCTTTTCTTTGATGGCTGCGCGTCACTTATTCTGGAGATCGGAACACACACAGCAACTAGATCGCCCTTCTTAATCGTGACTGGAGTAGGGTTGATATTCGCCACCCGCACAGGTATTTCTTTCGTCACTTTTACTAGTGTCTTTCCAACAAGAATTGGTTTCGTCATGTCTCTAGTCGGTTCAATCATTCCAACGCAGCTCCCAAAGTTACTTCCTAAACGCACACTTATCACTTTTTCGCTGTTCCCATCCACACAAGTATTTTCACAGGCGAACACTTTCACTCCATCTTCTTTTACTTCTGGGGTCGATAACACAAAGCTTTCGGTTCCAATCCTGAGGATCTTTTCGTTGTGATTAAAGGAAATCCCATGTCGTCCAATAACATCCATTCCCAGGATCATCTCATCCTCAATTCCTGCCACCAGCACCCGATGCCGAAACTTCATACCTCCCAACTGGACCGTGACCTCTGCTTCGGCACTTACTGTGGCGACATCTCCCGTGACTGTTTTTAAAATAGCACTCGTTGTTTCCAGAGATGTCCTGTTGTCCAACATGTCCTTTCTCACGAGGGAAACCATGGCTCCGGTGTCGACCGTCATCTTCACTTTTCTCCCATTCACACTTCCTTCAATTATCAAACTCTCAAAATTCCTCTTCAAACGCATCACGGAAATAACTTTGGGGCTTGTGCTCTCCCCAGCCAGTGTGTGCCCCTTGACACTGCTGGGTTTTAGTTTTCCGACTGCTGAGGACGTGACTGGGGACCGTTCTGGTCGTTCCTAAGAACAACCCTACAGTCACGTTTAAAATGGCCTGGTTTTCCGCAACGATAGCAAGTCTGGCTAGTTCGCTGCTTCTGTGCCGTCCGTAATTCCCTGATCTCTTTGAGGATGTTGTTCAGCTCGGTTTTTGTGACGAAGCCGGTAGCCGTTGCCTCCTCTTCTTCCATACCAACAGCTCGAATTCGTCGGTAGTCGGGGACGTTCACAGAGCTCTTGAAAACGGCTTCCACCTCTAGAGCGCGCACCAGAGCTTCTTTTGCGGAGTGATAGCTTCCCAGTCGGACGGTTCTTTGTATTTCTGGATCTCGAATCCCTTGAAGGAACGTATCCACAGCTAGTTGTTCCACAAAATTCGCCGGAGCCGAAGGGTAGGCGAGCAAAACAAGGCGCTTGACACTTGCCTCAAATTCCTGCAGAGACTCTCCAGTTCTCTGCCGCCGCGTCTTGAGCTCTGAGACGTATACTTGCTGCAGGTGTTGGTTTCCAAATCTGGCCTCTAACGCTGCCATCAGCTGGTCGTACCGCTCTTTGTCTCGACCTGGAATTGTCTCTAGCAGGTCCAGAGCCGCCCCTCTCAAGGAAACTATCAGAAATGAGGACTTTTCTTCTTCCGACCATCCATTTTGTTTGGCCGCCACTTCAAATTGCAGCTTGTAATTGTCCAGTGAGGTCGACCCATCGTACGTCGGAGGTTTCATTTCTTTCGTTGTGGTCAGGCCTGTCCTATTCGGAACTTGACGCCTTACGCGTAGTAACTCATTTTCCATGTGCTGTTTAAATTGCTCCAGATCTTTGACATGAACTTGTACCTCGTCTTTGACGCTTTGCAGTTCTTCTTTAACGCCTCCTATGCACTCTTCTACCTCTTTTTGAATTTCGTCGACCTTAACCATAATGGTTACGTTCATGTTTTGTTCCATGTCTCTAAGCTGGTTCAAGATTGAGGCATTTTCCGTTTGTCTCCTTTCCTCTTCTTCTAATTTCTCTTTTTGTCTTTTTTCTTCCTCCTCTAGTTTCTCTCTTTGTCTTCTTTCTTCCTCTTCTAGTTTCTCTCTTTGTCTTCTTTCTTTCTCTTCTAGTTTCTCTCTTTGTCTTCTTTCTTCTTCTTCCAGTTTTTCTTTTCGTCTTCTTTCTTCTTCCTCTAATTTTTCTTTTTGTCTTCTTTCTTCTTCTTCCAGTTTTTCTCTTTGTCTTCTTTCTTCTTCTTCCAGTTTTTCTTTTTGTCTTCTTTCTTCTAAATTTGTCTCCAATTTTGCCATCATAGTGGTCATCAATTCTTGTAGCGTCTCCATTTCTGCGGCTTGCTGTCTGGTTTGAACAGGCATAAAAATTGTCCACAATCAGGTAACAATGTCACGGTCCGGTAATGTCACGAATTTTCCGATCGAAAATTCCAGAATTTTCTCGATCACAATACTGGACGGGATCCCACTTTCTGACACCAGTTGTCACGTTGGCCGAAAAATCAAAAGTCTCGCTTGTAACAATAACAATTTTATTGTGCACTATGAACACTCTCGTACTTCACAATTATTCACTTTACAGGATTTCCAAATACTAGACTATCTACAATCCTATCACTACTCCCCTATATACAGATATTCCCCTACCACTAGCCTAATGCTGGAGCGCTGCGAGAATATTCGGGAGTTCCGCCTATGACTCAGCGACCTTCTAGAAACGGCGATTCTCGAAGCGCACGGAACGTTCCAGCGCTGGCGCTTGAAGCTTCCAGAATCTTCTCGTAACAGTATACTAAATAAGAAATCCTAAATTAAAATCAAAGTTTACGAAAAAGCGAGATTTGCCGATTTCCGAGGGCCACCTAGTACTAAGTACTAAAATTTGTCATATTTTGCATACATAGAAGTAGGAAAAAAAATCAAGAAACTTTTAGAACACACTTTTTACAGAAAACGTAAGTTCAGATTTTTACTAATCTAGACCTTGACGAACAAGTCAAATATTAATGACTTTTTAAGAAAAATAAATAACCGTTATCTAACAATTAAAATAACTTGCGAAATAGAGAAAGACGGAAAGCTTTAAACTCAAAATTTTGTGATTCAGCTTCCATACAAAGGAAATGCAATAAACGTTTACAAAAAAAGGCTTTATAAGGTATTTTAATATTTGGTCATTTCACCATTTGCATCAATTACCTTGGCCAGACGATTAGACATAAACAAAACATAAATTTCTAAAATAGTTTTCTGGAAGACTAATTCCACGCATTAGTAATTGTTTCCATAAGTTCTTCCTCATTATGGTAAATCTGGCGCCTGCTTTGTATCTTTTGAGCCAACATTCCCCATATATTCTCAATTGGATTGAGATCAGGGCTCAAGCTGGGCCAGTTTGAGTTTAGAACATTATTGTGAAACCACTTCTATTAAAAATGTCTTTATTTCTTGCTATTTATTGTCATTTTTCCTTTTTTTTTTAAATTTTTGCCCCATTTCCGTTGAATTGTCCGTCTTATGATATTCGACAAAATGCTTTATTTTGCCATTTTGTCTATTTTGATTTTTCTTTTTAGTGTTTTGCCAGAGAATTTGTTTCTTCTAATTAAAGTTTTGTTCCAATTCTATTGGAATCCGTTAATCAACATTTTTCATTTTGTCTCTTCTTTTATCTTATGCTTAATAATTATTTTTATTTTAATGCTATTTTTTATTCTTTATTATTCTACTAGGAAATTTGTTTCTTCTTTTTGGATGCCTATCCTATTTCTGTTTTTCTCCATTCTATGACATTTTTGATTTTACTATTTTACCCATTTTTATATGTTATTTCGTGACTTGCCAGGAAGGTCGCTTCTTCTTACTCCGTTTCTACACCATCTCTGGAACATTCTTCATTTTGCGATTTTGCGTATTTTAAGTTTAACCTCTTCTGTTAGCTCTTGGTATTAGAAGTGTGATTCTTTTTACTCAACTTGAGTCCCATTTTAACAGAATTTTGTTTATTTCTGTTTCTACAACATTCTTGATTTTGTTTTTTCAATTTATTATTTTTATTTATGTCTTGTTTGAATTTTCAATCCATTTTTTTAATTTCTTCTATTTTATGTCGTTCTTAGTTTTTGATTTTGCCATTTTAGCCATTTTGATTTTGATCTCGTCATCTTTTATCTTATGATTCTAAAAGTTTGTTTCGATTTTGACACTATTTCTATTTTATTTCTCTATTTCTCCATTTTATTTGTCATTTTGTCTTTTTTAATTTTTCTTTTCTTTATTATATTGTCACGTCTGTGACGGGGTCTTTCAATAATGACACAGTTTTGGGAGTATTTATTGTTTATTCTTAACTAATTCCTACATTGATACTAACTACATTGATACTAGAATCTAATGACTTAAAACTACGTACTTACAATATAGGGGTAGACATTGTCCCACGCGACCACAATCCACTTAATAATCACAACGACCACCAACTACCAGCTCTGTAGTCACTACCACTTCTACTACTCGCTAACTCTACTACTGGCTAACTACCCCTTGTACGTTGCCCATGTCACCTCGTTTCCGCAAGCTGACTTTGCTAGTCCTCCGTTTTAGAGTGCTAGCTAATAAGCCACTTGCGAAAACCCGGTGCAACGTACAAAGGTAGTTAACCTCTAACAAGTCGATTTCAAGTCACTGCGTTAACGCAAATTTGCAACCGTTGCCAAGGTATGAGCAATGTGATTGGCGTTGCTATGTTGCAAATGGGATTTGCAGTAACGCAAGTCACACTTGAAATCGACCCCTTAGTCGCTGCAATTATTATTAATTGCTGACAATATCTGTCTTTAATTTCAGTCAATTTCTTTTCTCAATTCTCAGTCCTTTTATCAGCAAAAAGTACCATTCCCTACAGTTTCTTGCTGTAATTCTTTTCTGCAAATCTCTTCAATTTCGCATGCCTCCTCTTTCGCTTAACTGTTGTTTTCTTTGTTTTGGTTGTCAATTTTTTTCGCCATTTTCTCATTATGCCTGATCTTCTATAGCCTTGTCTTAAATTCCTTCATTCTATGACGATTATCTTGACGTCTCTTCTTTTATTTCCAGGTTTTACCCAGTGTCTGGTCCATTTCTATTGAAACTTTTTAGGAATATTTTGAAGAAAACAGCAGAATTCTGCACGAAATCATCAAAATTCTTAGAGAAAACCGCATATTTCGATGCAAAACGACGATTTCTCGCCGATTTTCGTTGTTTTCTGGCTTGAATTCGCAAAGAAGAGCACAAAATCTACAAAATCATCACTTTTTACCAAGATTCAACGGCTGAATTGCAAGAAAACAGCAGAATTCTGTACGAAATCATCAAAATTTTTAGAGAATACCGCATATTTCGATGCAAAACGACGATTTCTCGCCGATTTTCGTTATTTTCTGGCTTGAATTCGCAAAGAAGAGCACAAAATCTACAAAATCATCACTTTTTACCAAGATTCAACGGCTGAATTGCAAGAAAACAGCAGAATTTTGCAGGAAATCATCAAAATTCTTAGAGAAAACCGCATATTTCGATGCAAAACGACGATTTTTCGCCGATTTTCGTTGTTTTCTGGCTTGAATTCGCAAAGAAGAGCATGAAATCTACAAAATCATCACTTTTTACCAAGATTCAACGGCTGAATTGAAATTAATGAAACGATTGAATGCAAAAGAGTTATAACGAAGGATCGACGGCACTAGATTCGTGGTTGCGCAACTATTTTCACTCGATGGTTAAAGTGGTCCTTTGTCGTCTTGTTTATAATTCAGAAAGTTTTAAAAAATAAATTTGTTTAAATAAATACTTTCCTTAATTCTTTAATTGGTAACTCCGACGTCATTCAACAAACTTAATTTTTGACCGCGACATACTGCCACATACAGGCTGTCCGAAAAGTCGCGCACCACCATGATACTGTATTATCGGACAATGCTATAGATCACCGAAAAAATGTTAAAAAAAATCCATGTCTTCAATTTTTCAAGATATGATGGTTGGAAGACTAAAAGTTTAATGTCAAAATTAACGATTTCTGTGCAATAATTTTACGTTCAAAAAAATTTGTTACCTAAAGGACTTTTTGAGCAAAGGCATGGTGCAAAAAAAAACGGAAAAATCTTGTAAGAAATGCCAGAAAACTGTTAACAAAATTTTTGAATCAACAATCTCGATCAGTGTGACATCGTTCACATAAAACCATAGTTACATTACTGGTTCATAAACCGACCTGACTAACGTCAACAATACAACAGTTCAGCAATGTTGCCATTTTCCTAAATGTCTTTTGGTCCTCCTGCAAAAATAAAGAATCTGGAATTTTTTTTTGGTACTTTGGAGGACCACTTTTTCCGGACACTCTGTATAACCAATATTTTGTCCTTTTTTTGAAAAAAGCTTCAATTGGGCATAATCAGTGGCACCGAAACCGAATATCTCCCATTAATAAATAAATAATAATTAAATCACATTCATTACTTTATTTATAATTTCCGCTTAAAACGTACGCCAACTTTAATCTAATCGCCTGGAAATAACGACTCTGAATTCCTGTGGCAATAACTCTTTTTTTGCCACAAATGTTGATATAAAAGGCTTATTGCCAATGTTTCGTTACAGTCAAGAACCAGAAATGAAAATCATCTTACTAATAGTCGTTTTGGGTGCTTTGGTTTCAGGAGAAAAACCTGGCTCTTGTCCGTATCCTTACGAATTTAATCATTGCAGTATAACTTGTGCTTCTGATTACGAGTGTCAGGATAATTACAAATGTTGTACAAATGCTTGTAAAGGAACCAACTGCGTGGCACCGATGTTTCCGGAGTGAAAACAATTGTAAAATGTGACTGAAATATATGGCCTTTGTTTTGGTTGTACTTAGTTTATTTTATATACATATTAGAAAAAACGTTGTACGGAATACGTGGGTTAACGTCTCTCACCTGGAGACAAAAACTCCGAAAGGGACGAAACTCTCAAACGCATTCCTAATAAAAAATGTCCCAAAATACGGTGCGTTTTGCTCACTTCATCAGAGCGAGACGGACTGTGCAAAATTAATAAATAGAGAAATTTTTTCACTGCTACTTTAAATAGGAGATCAAAATGTTGCACACTTTAAAGCATTAAACGTAACTTCTAAAAGAAGGCAAAAAGATCATTTGTAGAGACGTAAAGAGAATCTTGAGTGAACAAAATTTGCTGCGACAATGATTATGACCACAATAACCGAACTTTTTGTGTTAGATCCTGTGCAAACGTCTTGATAATTAGCAGTTCGAGTGTTAACATTGAACTTAGGACAAATTCCAGTGTACAGCTCTGTCTTATTTTCTGCCCACTGAAAAATAAAATCGGATTCCAAGTGAGTACACTCAATTTGAAATTTGGCAAGGCTACAGTTCTTAGAGCAAAAATTATGAGAAATATAAACCAACGGATTCATCATCAGACTAACCGCAGAAAACTTGTGATTATCAAACACTCCATTTGGTAACATTTTAATTTGATTGTTCATCAGATAGAGTTGAATTGAAGTATTGATGGAGATTCTATTAAACGCAAGACGGTCTACTTCTGATATTTTGTTACATATTATATTTAAATATAGTTCTTCATTTTGCAGAAACTTGAAAACACCTTCTTGGAGAAACTTGATTTGATTAGACATTAAATTAAAATAGTAGAGAATCGGTAAATTGACAAACGCTTTCGAATTTAACATGACAAGCTTATTTCCAGAAAGATCAAGGAAACTCAGCTTAGTCAAGTTAACAAAAGCTCCATTTTCAATCACTTTGATTTCATTCTTTTGCAGTGTTATCTCGGTCAGTTTGAGGCCAGAAAAAGTATCTTTTCTAATTGTCCGAATTTCGTTGAATTTTAATACCAAAGTGTTTTCAATATGCTTAAATTTCTCTGAGAGACATTCGCTTTCTAGCTCCTTTACTTGACAGTTTTCGATAGAAATGCTGAATATCTCAGTGGTATTAAAAATGCTGCAACATAGTTTGGGAATGATTTGGTCTCGAATGGCAAAGAGTTTAAAGTTTGGAGCAATATTGACTATTTTTGATGAGAAAACTGACAACTCGTTCCTAAGGTAATCAGATACTGAAAAATCTACGAGGATGTCGTCGCAACAGGAATGTTGTTGAAATAACAAACTTGTAGTTGTTAACAGGAGCAAGTACATTTTGGTAATGTGATAAAATTGATTTGTAATTTAGGGGTTGTTATTGTACGAGGAAAATGTTACCAAATATAGTGTAATGATAGTGACACCAAAAAACTTTTTTTCATCAAATTTCGACGAAACTTTGGGGTCGTCAACAACAAGACTTTATAATTTTTTTTTCATTTTTTTATTAATTTTTTTTGGCTAAAATACTAAGTACTAAAATTTCTCATATTTTGCATGTATAGAAGTAGGAAAAAAATCAAGAAACTTTTAGAACACACTTTTTACAGAAAACGTAAGTTCAGATTTTTACTAATCTAGACCTGTTTAAGTCTATATGTACCGTACTTAAGTCACATCGCTTACACTTACATTAAAAGTTGTGTTGTAATAGAGAGTCACTAAAAATTGTTTAAGAATGGCTCATTTCAGCACGATTTTTAGTGACAGAATAAAAAATTACTGGTCCCAAAATACATTTGCATCTACAAAGTGTTCAAATCTTTAGGAATGTCTGCATAATTGTTAAATTGCAGTACCGATTGAGTTCCAATTGTGCAAATTTATCATTTTACTTTTTTAATTGGTCTTAAATTAACCGAATTTGACCTTGTTTTAACCGTAAAAATGTCTTTATTTATCTCAAAATTCGAAACTGCGACTAACTTGTTGCGATTATTTAAGCATCTACTTTTATTCTAGACTCACATGGAGAACTCATGTGCAAAATAAAATTGGAAAAGCTACAGCAGCACTGTGAGCGTGCAGGAGGACTGAGCGAAAAACATGGGAAATTACACCCAGAATATTGCATTGGCTGTACCGGGTGTTCCAGCGATTGCTGAACATAGGGAAATAACATGTTATCTTAGCTAAGTGTTTTTCAAATAACTGGAAAACGTAAAAAACACAAAATTTAGAAAATAAACGAGTAAAACTCAGTACAACATTAACATAAAATTATGGCTTATCACTTATCACTTATCACTAATTGATTGTGTTTTGTGATGGATGAAACTCATACCTGGCGTAATTTTGTATTTATTTTTTAAAATACATTTTTTGATAATAAAAAATGAACAAAAAATGGAAATTGTAGCACAAATTTACATAAAATTATGAAGTTTAAACTTATTTTGCGATCCTCGAACTGGACTCAACTAAAATCAGTTTTAAACCACTCATTTGTAAATTTTTTTTGAAAAGTTTTTAACCAATTATGTAATTTTTCTGATAAGGTGTTACTTTATCCCGAAGAAAAAACAATTTGCCGGTAAATTCATACTTAAAAAAATTGATACTGCAACTTATTACAAAGCAAGGTGTATTCTGGGTTGCCAGAAAAACACTCTCTCTTTTGTTCTAAAGGTAAAAAAACTAAAGATTACAATCTGATCGTCTGTGGAAGCAAATGTGATTAATGGCATTAATTAGGAATTTTTTTCTAACTTTTGACATTAATACCATTGGGGTACATTTTTTGTTTTTCACATTAACAAAGGGTGAATTAAAGTAAGGCAAGATTACAACCTTCTGACAACTGGTAGAGGCAAATTTGATATGGGAGATTTATGCGTGAATTTTTCTCTATTTTTTGAGACTAATGCCATTAAAGTACATTTTCGATTTTTTACATTTTTAGAGGGTGAATTAAAATGGGGCGAGATTACAACCCCCTGACGGCTCGTGGAAGCAAACTTGAAATGGGAGATTTATCAGTGAATTTTTTCTATTTTTTGGGACTAATGCCATTGAGGTACATTTCCGATTTTTCACATTTTTACAGGGTGAATTTAAACGGGGCTAGATTACAACCCTCTGACGACTGGTGGAGGCAAACGTGATATGGGAGATTTATCAGTGAATTTTTCTCTATTTTTTGAGACTAATGCCATTGAGGTGAGAGATTGGGAGATTTCGACAGTTGACATACAGAGTGTCCGGAAAGTGACGCACCACGTTAAAAGGGGGTAATTGGATGGTCCTCCAGAGTACCAAAAAAATGTTAAAAAAAATTCCAGACTCTCTGTTTTCGCAGGAGGAGCAAAAGAAACTGTACCCCCTGTAGTGTAGTCAGCAAGTCCAAAAGTCAAACGCTGACTACACGCCAATAAGTAGGTTAGATTAAGTTGGGGATATGGTTATTTAAGACGGTAGAAATTAGAAGAAAGGAAAGAGTTGTTGTTACGAGTGGTTACGAGATGTAGTGTGTTAAATAAAAAGTCATAAATGAAGTCAAAGTGTTTTGTGTCCCAAACCCTGCAAGTGAATCAGTGAATGATGTCCCACATGGCGATCCTGCCACCGAAACTAGTGGAAACTTGACACAAAAATTACCAAAAATATGCGGACCGAGACAAACTAAGACAGAACAAATTATTGTGGAAGCCGCCGGAATGGGAAAAAACCAGGCAACAGAAGAAAAACTAGAACTAAATTGGACGGAGTGGATGTACTAACATCTAGACTACTAAGTCTTCTTCCTTGTTATACTACTAGGTGCCGGCTGGTACATTATACAACGATGGAAAAAATCCCAAAAAACAAAAATTAGACGAGAAGTCGAACAAGAACATCTGAGAAGATCGAGAGCCAACATCGACGAGGCGTAATGAGTAAAGTGAATAGTAAAGTGAATACGTCGCCAGTTAGGTTAGTTATGGTAGTGTTAAATGCAAAACAATAGTGAAGTGTTTGGAAAAATGGAATGGACCTTCTTCGGGAGTTCCGGTACTTATACGAAGACATTAGAGTTTTTGCAAGAAACCTAGGAAAGGACAGCATCGAACGAAGACAAAATCTTGAAACCACCAAAAAGAAGATAGGAAAGGTTGGTAATTTTGAAAATCGATGTTTAGCTTTGCAAGATTTGTTTAATGCGAAAAAGAATGATGTAGCGGACATTCAAAAAGTAAAAGAGTTTGTAGACGGTATAAATTCAATTATAGCGGAAGTAAATGAAATTTTAGAATCTAGACGGGCCTTGTCTGAGGAAACGTCTGAAGAAGCAAATACAAAAAATAAAAATAGCACAAATTCAGACCTTTCCTCAAACATGGAGAAATTTGAACTTAAAACGGCTTCTAGTTTGCTTCCAATAATGAATGGAAAAGAGCAAGTCACAAAACAGCTCATAGATGGTATAGAACTCTACGATTCATTGTTGGATGCAGACGGGAAAAAGCTTCTGACAAAATATGTATTAAAAACTAGATTATCAGAAAGCGCCAAATTTAGGCTAAGGAACGAGTATACGTCAAATGCACTACTGTTAGGTGATATGAGACGGCTACTATTATCAAAAAAATCTGCCGCCTGTTTGTCTTTACAATTAAATCAGGCTAGACAAAACGGTAGCTCAATTAACGAATTCGGTAAGAAAGTTGAAGAATTAATGGTTGATCTAACAATTTCTCAAGCTGACGGAAATGCAGAGGCCGCAGAAATTTTACAAGTAGCAAACGAAAAAATTGCCATAAATGTTTTTTCAAACGGGTTGCAAAATAAAAACTTAAGCACGATAATCAAAGCGCGAAACTATTCAAATTTAAACGACGCTATACGTGAAGCTCTAGATGAAAATTTGTCACATCAGGAAAGTAATTTGTTTCATTTTAATAATAGAGGACGAGGTAATTCTTTCAGTCAAAGAGGAAACCGTGGTCATTATAGAAATAACTTTCAATATAACAAAAATACTAATAGAAACGACCAAAATAACTACAGACATAATGCGGGACAAAATTCTCAAGCTAACTCTAATAATAACTATAGAAATAATTCGGGACAAAACAATCAAACTTATCAAAATAATTTTTGCGGACGAGGAAACAATTCACATCAGTCAAATTTTCAATCACAAAGAGTAAACAGAGGAAATAGCAGACCAGGCTTTTTCATGAGTAATAATTCGGAAGACAATCAAAATCAAACTCAATCCCAATCAGTTCACACAGAACACCAAGAAAACGCCGAATCGCGAAACATGTTTTTTCGAGAATTCAGACAATAAAACCAAAAACATTCTTCAAAATACAATAATTCTAAATTTAGATGGTCTGAACTTTATTACATTACAACACAGAAACAAAAACTTAAAATTTCTATTGAACACAGGAGCTTCACTCAGTGTAATTTTTCCAAATTGCATTTCAACAAACTAAATTATTGATCGATCTAGGAAAATTACGATTAACGGAATTGCTGGGTCAGTGATTTCGCAAGGAATTTGTAACATCGACCTAAGTGCAAACGACAATTGCATAGAACACGAATTTTTGCTGATTGACGAGTTCGAATGCGGAGCACATGGTGTCATAAGTGCTGACTTCTTTGCAAAATATGGTGCAACAATTGATTATGAAAGGTATAGCTTTTCATGCAGGTTTAATGACCAGAAAGTGGAACTTCCAATGGAGTCCAGATACATTATTACATCGATAGTGATGATAACGAAGAGTTTGCAATTTTACCACAACAAATATGCGAAGGTGTCTTTATTGCAGGAGTGTTAGCAAAATCAAAGTTCAAGAAAATTCCAATTAGACTGCTTAATACCAGAGATGAATCAGTTACTGTCAAGAACTTTAAACCAAAATTAGAAAAGGCTTCAAATTTCAATATTTTTAGTTTTGATCAAAATTTACAATCAGTTAATCGGGTTGAAAAATTGCTTAATACATTAAATACAAAAAATTTAAATACCGAAGAAAGGTTATCAATTGACAAAATTTGTGCAAAATATTCTGACGTTTTCTTTCTTGAAAACGACCAGCTTACTGTTTCGTTTAATTCTCGAAGAATATGATTTTATTGTCAAATACATTAAAGGAAAAGAAAACGTGACAGCAGACGCTTTATCTCGAATCGAAATAAACTCAGAAAATTTAAAAGAATTAGGAAACAACGTGTGTTCGTCAATGAAAGTAATGACACGAGCCCAAAAAATAAAAGATATTAAGAACAATGAGACAAAAAATGAAGAAGTTCCTTTAGTTTTACAAGACAGGCTTGATCACCCTGGAGTAGTAGAATTAATTCAACGACCTTCACAAGCTTTTGAACTTAGATCTATTTATAAAAATGAATACGAAACAATTGTAAAAAATAAAGCTTACGATTTCAAATTAAACAATTTACTATGCGAGCTTCACACACTTGTAATTTATATGAAAGAAGATACTCGGTCAACAACTATAATTTAAATTTCCAGTATTCAAAGCCATAGTAACGTTGCTGTTGTATTATTGACGTTAGTCAGGCCAGCTCATGAACGAGTAATGTAACTATGGTTTTATGTGAACGATGCCACACTGATCGAGATTGTTGATTCAAAAATTTTATTAACAGTTTTCAGGCATTGCTTACAAAATTTTTCCGATTTTTTTTGCACCATGCCTTTGCGCAAAATTGTCTTTAGGTAACAAATTTATTTAAACGTAAAATTATTGCACAGAAATCGGTAATTTTCGCATCAAACTTTGCCTCTTCAACCCATCATATCCCGAAAAATTGAAGATATGGATTTTTTTTAACATTTTTCCGGTGATCTATGGCATTGTCCGATGATACAGTTTTACGGTGGTGCGTGACTTTCCGGACACCCAGCAAATTATGCTACAAAATACACTAAAAACACTAAATTCCTACGCGAAATGGGTTGACAGGGTTGTCAGTAACTGGGGTTATTTTGTTATTTTAAATTATAGATATATTATAGATTTAGTGACTTTTACGTCATTTAAATTCTCACTGTACGAACTATAGATGCTGGATTTTTATGATAACGGTGATGAAAAAAGGAGACATTACAACCCCCTTTGATTATCCCCTTTTTGTGTATTTTACACTAAAGTATTGATTGTCACTATAGGAGGTTATTATTCCATAGTCAAATTGCCATAAAATTGCAAGAAGAGTACGCGAAAACATGAAAATTCCCATAAAATTCCAGTGTTTGTCTGGTCTACTGTAAAAAAGCCGAGTGCACGTTGTGTTGCCTATGTTACGGCGCAACCAGAAAGCCAATCCCAAGCCACAGCATCGAGAGATAATCAGTAGGGAAAGCTTGGGTCGGCACCTTTGATGTTGAGCCATCAAATTGAGCGAGGTATTGGTGGTCCTTCTTCTATTTACCCTCAGATGGCAACCCTAGATTTCAAAAATTGCGCCAATTGTACCAAAAATGGGTGGTCGTTTCATAATTTGTGGATAGATGGCGTTCTCAGATTTAAAAATTTACAGTGGCTTTATTTAGAACAGTGGCGACACGCGAATGTGTCATTTTTGATTGGTTGTTACGGTCACGTGGTAAAAATCGCCATTTTGGAGCGAACTCTCGTTGTTTACGTTGAACGCCCGTAAGCTTTCTGTGTGATTTTAAAGCTATTTATTGTTGGTCACGGTGCAAAGTGAACGAAATTCATTAATTTGAAGACTTATTAATTACATGCGAGTGAGTGTATTTGTGAAAAGTCATCCCTTTCGCTTAAAACGGTAGTATAAAAACGTACTAGAGGTTATGAGTTTGCAACTTCATTTGTTTATAGTCAGTTTAATTGTACGAAAATGCTGCGATGTGCACTGCTGTGCGATGTTCCAATTCTGCAAAAAAGAGGTTTATGATGAAACGCTTCCCAACAGACCCAAAAAGGCGAAAAGAATGGGTCATCAAACTGAAGCGAGACAAGTGGATACCAAAGATTAGTTTAAGTTTGTGTGAGGTAAACTTTCTTGTTTTTCTTTATTTAACAACAGCATGTGACAATTTAAACAATGACTAAATAATTGTAGGTTCATTTCGCTCCCGAAATGTGGGAGAAAACACGTGTAGATGGGGCACGAAAACTGAAAGCAAATGCAGTACCTTCAATTATTCAGTTTTACTTCAACTACATCTAGAACACGAAAGCCTCCCTAAATACGTAAAATGAAAACTTCAAGTCATCCACATGAGCAAAATTTGAGAATTGAAGGTGGTTATTGAGTAATTAATATCTAATTGTTATCAAAGTTATGTATTTGTATTTTTTACAGATGAACCTGGAACATCAGGTTTCAATTTCAGAACAAGTAGAGACACTTGAAATAGGTCCAATTTTTAGAACTTTCTCAAAGTTCACAATGATCAAACGTTTGAAAGAGAATATTTTTTTTGTAACGAAGCAACGTTTTGTTTTTTTTATAGAAATGGAATCTATCTTCCAAAAGTACATTGATCATATTCAATGTCAAAATGTTGCTATTAAAGATTTTTACATTGAAAAAATGTTACAAATTTCTTTTAATCTTCCCAATTGTTACAAACTAAAAAATAAATTAATTAGTAGGTTTGTAACAATTAGATATAGATAAACATTTAACTAAAACACATGCTAGCAAATCGGTGGCAGGTCATGTCATAAAGTAGTTTTTTGTAGCTTTACGAAGGTTCAATTTCATACATGTTAAAGGTTTAACACATAAGTTATCTTTACAATACTTATTAATACCAGCAAACTTACTGGTAATAGTAATAGTCTGAAAAAGCTAATCAAAACCAAACAGTATGAAATAACAAGTTTGTTGCAACTTAATAATGTATCTATTTTTGGACCTTAATCCCTAACGATGTTAATGGATATTCACTGCTTAAGTTTGCTAAGATGTAGGTGTCAGGATTTAGTGGGTAGTCCACTACTGGCTTCCCTTCCCAGTGTGCGTAAATGCATTTTTTTTACCTCAAAAAAAAATCACCCCTAATTCAAATATTGAGCGAACCCCTGTTTTGAAGTGAATTTTTTACTTCAAAAATATTAAAATCATGATTCAATCGGTTTCCGCACTTTTATTTTTGTCGGGGGCAAAAGTGACCAAAAAAGTAAAAAGCAAGCCTTACATTCAAAGGAATGTGGCAGAGTAAGTATTACGCCAAATGATTAGCTAATAGCATAATTACACAAATTCCAATGTTTCTAGTCACAAACTGATCAAATACTCTGCATTTATGGCTTTAAAAATTAATTTGTGCTGTGAACTATCGCTGTTGATCAAATGTTATTTGAGGTTTTATTTTATATATTTATTAAGTTAAGTTGCTATTTTTTTATGTATTTTTAGGAAAACCAATAACCTTTTTATTTCCCTTAGAGGCAGATTTAATTTTGCACTTGTATTGTTGGATATTTTGCATTTAAAGACTACATACATTTAAATTCCCGCCAACAATTAGCTCCATCGTGGCGGTTGGGCGGAGCTAAACTGCCTCGTGTCGCCACTGTTCTGAATAAAGTCACTGTATAAAAATTGCACCAATAACTTGAGGAAGAATTCCGATTTCAAACAACATTAAAATACTTATTAGCATTGTAATTCAATATAATTCCTATTTTAAAAATACAACTATGTTAAACAACTAGTTACAACTTGACTATTACACAATATTTCACAAAAGCTTTATACTTATAAATATTATCTTTAAATTATTAATAACGTATTCACAATTTAATGATTGATATTGTCTTTTTGTGCATATAATTTTGCGCTTTATTCATGAGCCGACCTGACTAAAGCCAACAAAGTTACTATGGTTTTGAATACTTGAAATTAATTGAATTATTGGAGGAACAGTTCAGCAATGTTGCCATTTTCCTAATTTTATTTTGGTCCTAATGCGGAAACAAAGTGTGATTTTTTTTTATTCTTTTTTTGATCACTTTCCTGACATCTGTATTTACATAATAATTCGTATAGCATGTATAATTTGGGAATACAAATAAAATATGTTGAAATTTTTTGTCACACATTTTTGTATGAAGGCAGCGAATATAATTAGTTAAAATAAAAAAAAATAGATATAAAAGACAAAATAATTCCAGCAAGTAAGAAATAGGTAATCGCACTTTGTCAACTATTAATTTACATTTTTCTTTTTAATCATATTGAAACACCATAAATAATAATCGGGATTAGTTAGTTACCCCTCGGAATAGGTATGATTAAAATACTTATTATATACTTATTATATACAGGTGTCCCAGAACTCACGCCTAGCCGAACATGGGCGGATGCCGACAGCGATCAGGACGTCAAAAATGCAATGTGTTTTGTCCTGATGTCCATTAAAATTGAGAAATTGCTTAACAAAAATGACCAATTCCAGACGCTCAAACACAAATAATATAAATGTTACTAGGTTTCATAATAAAATCCAAAAAAGGATAAATTGATTTGGTCCACTACATTTTTATAACTGACATCTAATGTCAATTTGACAAATGAAAACCACACAATGGCGGTTCTAAAAAAAAACCTTTTATTACAACAAGAAACAGAACAAGGCACATGGTGTAATAGTTAAATCAAATGCTTGAACAAACCACCATTATGTTGGACTCACAGATGAGCTCTTCTAAGCAAACTTTGACATGCATTTTGAATCATGTCTACGTGATGCCATCCACAGTCTGAGCTCCGCTTCAGTATTTAGCGGTACCATATAAATAACACTTTTGAAGTGACCTTAGAGGAAAAAATCTAGCGGCTTTCGATGATAAGCTGGCGTGCCACAGATTGGATATTTTGCGTGGAGTGTTCATCAACCGCTTCCAAAACGGCTTCTTCATTTTCAACAGTTCTGGCCTGTCTTGGTGCTCCACCAACTTAACCAATCTGTTAAGGCTCTGTCCTACCCCGGCCGAAGTGCATAGAAAATAGCGCAAAACGCCATTACGGTGTACTGTTAAATTTTAATACATTTTGTCGACATTTTAATAATTAGATTAACGATTGCAAATGATTTTCAATCTATAATATAATTAAAAATTCACTGTTCAGAACATTTTTTTTCCTCAGTTGAGTGAAGTATTTTGAGTTTAGATTTAGTGCAATCAAACTCATCTTTGTTGACAAAAAATTCGCTTTTGATTCTTGAAGTAGACCTCAATTAATAACTTGCATTACAACATTGCATTTAAACAGTCTATTCTATACAGGGTGGCCCACCTAAGACTTTCGGGCTCAATATCTTTGTCATTTATGAACGGATTTTTCCAAAATTTAAAATATAATTTCTTGAATAGGTAAGGATGATATGACATTACCAGCGTCATCCTTGTCTTAAAAATGTTAATTTTACTTGTCTTATTTTAAATTTTAATTAGTTAAGATTTATGTCATTTTATAGAACATCAATAATTATCCGAGTGTGCCAAAACTCAACCGTCTAGCTAGTCAAGTTGCCGAGAAAAAGAGAAAAAAGACCCTCAACATTTCCAAAAGATGCAAAATCATAGTCGGCTATGAAAAAAATAATTTCCCACGCCCCATTTTGGACATCCCTGCGTTCGGTCTGTCAATAATCGCTGACGTCAGTGACGTTCTTGACATTTGTAATATTTTTCATTTGAGGTTATGTTTACTTTTGAGCATGATGATGAAAATCATTGATTTAAACTTGCGCAGAACGATTTATCTCGATCTATTGAAATTGGAAACTAATCACAATGCATCAGGCAACGTTTTGGTGCAAAAAATGCGTAGGCACAAGAAAATGTGAGTAAAAAACTTGTTGAAAGTTGGTTATCACCAGAAAAATGATTACAGAATGGTTCGCTATGAGGTGCAACTAGAATTCACGACTTCTTTAGAAATGTCACTGGTTTATTGGAAATGGAAATTCAGTATGCAGTGAAGCGATTTGACTCATTTATGATTGCATTTACGTTAAACCAGTTATTTCACTTATGATGAAGACAGAATTAGATGATTTCATCCTTTTTCAGCAAATTTCTTTACTGCGCCTATAAAATGTATGGTACTAGATAGTTTTAACATTTTTCTTTTGTTTAATAATGTCATTAATCCAAAGTAGATTAACTTTGAAGCTTCAATATGAGAACTGCCGTAGTCAAGAAGTCAAAATTGGTTCATAATACATATGAAATTTAGGACGAAATCGAAAAATGCTGATGCAGAATTGAGCTATGTGCCATTTGTGCGCATTAGCTTGTACCTACATGAGTGTTTGAATCACTTGATTCACAAATGAATGTCGGTAAAGTTGGTATGCAAAAGTAACGAAGAATGCTGTATCGTTGAGTGGCCCAGTACCTACAAGACCAGCGACAAAGACAAGTTTACCCATGTCAAAACGGAGTTTTATGGTATTTAGTGGCTATACGACTAATAAATTCGTATGTTTCAATTATGATTTGTAGAAACAAGGTCGAATCGACAAATGTAGGCACAATTCTGCACACTTTTAAGACCGCCATGCTAAAAGGTGTTATCAAGAAAGTTTCTTCAAGTCCAAATTAGCCGTACAGTACCATTATTATTTCGTTTCGAAAGATTGGCAAATGAAACTTTGAATAGGAAATCAACTAATGATACCAAGACGTATAAGTAATATGGAAATCAGATACATGTAGTTACCTACAACTAAGCGGTTTTGTATCACCAAAAACGCATGATAGTGTGTTACATTTTCTAAGGTCATTGCAAATTGTAGGAAAACACTGTTTACATCTGATATTTCAGATTCGTGCTTTCGAACCGAATATGGTGCATGATGTAGCGAGTTGTATTTGTTTCTTCAACAAACCTGCGAACTACCTAACGATCTAGGACCACTATTATGATATGGAAAATGTGCTTGCTCGGTATCATGACGATTTCTCACTAAGAAAGAATAACGAGTCAAAGAAATAGTGCAAGAAAGAAATGAAACAAAATGACAACGAACGTCATCTATACCTACGTTCCAATGAAAATTGCAAACATGATATTTCTATCAAAGTATCGTCGGTCTTTCTATGGGACAATTCTTTAAACGAACATTAACTTTAGGGCATTGAAACATTGAAACATTCATTAATAAATTGGACGAGTGAAAAAAAGACGAACAAGACTGAAAGCAACACACTGAAAATGATGCAGTACTTCAACACGGACTGTTACTTTAAATGTTGAACCTGTTCTTTCTCATTGAACCGCCAAAAGATGCAAATATGAAAGGGACTTTCATTGACACGCTATCGTACCCTGTTGCAAGCATTAAGAACGATTGCAGAACGTTGTGGACAGTGTTGACTACCATGAACGACTATGCCACTTGGATTCTTCTAACATGGGTGGATATGTTTGACGGACAGTAACCAAGCTGCTAAAAGTGCAAAACCCTGCTTGATGAATTCGATGATGAGTCGCCGTCAACATGATATGGTAAGTGTTCAGCGAAGGCAAGTGACTAGTACCATCGAAGCAATTGTTCCAGTTGAAAGCGACAAGCGATTTGCTCGGACCAAGGGACCGCAAATTCATTCTTCACCATCACAGAACATATTCAAAAACTTATGCTGCCCCTAATTGTTTGTGTCCATTTCGTTACAAGAAAGTTCAAGAAATGAGTTGCTAGTAAAAAGAAAAGCCAAATCTCATCGCATCGCCAACAAGCAAAATGGTAGTGACCAAACGCTTACAATATTCCAGCATTATTTGCACTTGTTATAAATGTTCAAAGTACATAGACATGTTGTAACAGTGTAAATATCTGATACATTTGTAAATTTTTGTACATTCGTTCATTACTATTGTAGAAAATATGGTGTTACATTGCTATAATTGTCACTGGTATAGTTTATTCACTGTTAAAACTTTGTACCTTACAATAAAATACCTTGTAACAAATTATTTGTTAATCAAAGTAAATCAAAGTAAAGTAGTTTCCTGAAAAAGGACGAAATCTTGTGATCATCTAATTCTGTCTCCATCATAAATGAGATTACTGTTTTAACGCAAATGCAATCATAAATGAGTCAAATGGCTTCACTGCATACGTGTCACTGAATTTCCATATCCAATAAACCTGTGACAGTGCTAAAGAAGTCGTGAGTACTACTAGTTGCACCTCATAACGAACCATTCTGCAATCATTTTTCTGGTGACGACCAACTTTCAACAAGTTTTTCGCTCACATTTCCTTGTGCCTATGAAATTTTTGCACCAAAACGCTGTCTGATGCATTGTGATTAGTTTTCAATTTCAAAAGATCGGGATAAATCGTTCTGCGCAAGTTTAAATCATCATGCTTATAAGTAAACATAACCTCAAACGAGAAATATCACAAATGTCGAGAAACGATGCTCGGTTCAATGCAGTGTGATTAGTTACTAAAAGATCGAGATAAAAAATCGTGAATGTGCATGTTTAAATCAATAGATACTAATGCTCAAAAATAAACATAACCTCAAATGATTGTCACAAATGTCATGAATGTCACGGATTCATCAACAAGTCAGGGATGTCCAAAATCTAAACTCGCTGTAGAAGTCAATTGTTTCATAGCCGACTATCAGTTTGTATCTTTTGGAAATGTTGAGGTCCTTTTTTGTCTTTTTCTCGGCAACTTGACTTGCTAGACGGTTGATTTTTGGCACACGCGTATAATTATTGCTGTTTTATAAAATGACATAACTTTTAACTAATTAAAATTTAAAATAAGACAAGTAAAATTAACATTTTTAAGACAAGGATGACGCTGGTAATGTCACATCATCCTTACCTATTCAAGAAATTATATTTTAAATTTTGGAAAAATCCGTTCATAAATAACAAAGATATTGAGCCCGAAAGTCTTAGATGGGCCACCCTGTATAGAACAACGGATTAATTGCATTTCATACATTGACTGTTATGCATTTTATTGCATATTTGGCCATTTGGTCCTTTGCCGCAGGCAGGGTGGAATGTTTTCTCAAGTAGCCATAAGACCAAAAAGGTATGCAGCACCGAGTTGTCTCCCATACATGACCGTCAGGTTAAAATAAAAAGATTAGACGATTGAAAGCTTTTTAGCGCTCTCGTAACTATTTGATTTTTAGATACCAGCTTAGCTCTGTATTGTTACTTCTGTGTTTTGGCAATTTCCCCAACTTTGTTAAAATAATTACATAAAGCATGATTTTCATTTTCAATGATTCCTTTATACATATTTCAAATTGTGCTACTGTAGCAACTTTTTAAGCTTTTCCAAAACGATGAAAACATTTATTGAGGTGGACATTTGTTCTCAATTTTTGAAATATTTAGTTATGTCAAGATATGTTATTTTTTAATTTTTCGTGATGCTTATAAAATGTATAGTTTTTTGTCGTCCACGTATAAAAAGTAAAAACAAATTAGTGTTAAAATTTAATACACCAGTATTACTTAGAATCCTTCTAGATCGATGGATATTTTTCATAATTTTGAAACTCACGTTAATATAAGTAGCTGATGGCAAAAGTACAACTACACAAATTTTAATAGCTATTTGTGTATTAAGAGCGTAAAAATTTACATTGCCGATTGAAAGAGACACAAAGTCTAAAGTTACGCGGCAACCTCTCGAAAACGGCAATTTGAATTTGCGCTCGAAATACACACAATATTTTTTCTACAATCTTGCATTTTCCGCGATTAAAAACAACTTCTACATGTAATTTTTACATTATTAAGACCCCACCGCACATCACCTTCTATGTTGCCATGGTAAAAATACCTTTGGCATAAGCAATTTATCGAAAAAAAAAATCGTGATCGAGTGTTTTTTCAATTTTATAAAAAAAATTGTAGCTCTAGAACATGTTCTTTACCTACATGTCATATTTTGTGTTATTCGAAAGTACCCAAATATCCATTTTAAAATTTGGTAGAATTGATTTTATTAAATACCCGCGGATTCGTTGAAACACAAGAAATGACAAGATGACCTAATATCTAAATCTAATTTATTTAAAAAAAGGATGTCCTTTGGGTATGTACTTTGTTTGGATTACATAACACATTCAAAATTAATTTGAATTTGTCGCACAGTGTAATTTTGAAAATAAAATTGTAATGGTACACATTTTTAACGAAACATTTTTTACTTGAAATATAAAGTTTATTAGATGACTACTAGGTGGCCCTTAGAGTTCTGTAGATCTCGCTTTTTCGTAAACCTCGCTTTTCCGTGGCGTTGGATTATAATTTGGGATTGCTTATTTATTAGATCTACCGAATTTCGAGGACCACCTAATTAATAGTAACATTTAACATTTAGAAAAGGAAATTTTAAGTTACCTCATATTTTGTGTTTTTCGATTCTTGAAACTTTGATAGAAATAATTACGCATAGCAAAATGTAAATTTTCCTGATAATTTTAAAATGAAAAACAAATAAACAGTTTAAAAAAAAATAAATTAAAGAACCAACGGGCTTCGATCTTAAAAATTTAACAGTACTACGCAGAAAATTCATAAATCAGGCAGGCTGCGTCTTTTATGGTTTTTGAGCCCATTGCAAATTCTATTCCAATAAAAAAAGAAAAAATATAAGACACACGGTGTAGTCTCTCATTTAGGCACCTCGTCATATCAAGAAAAAAAGATATAACAGAATCTCGCAAATTTATATAAATTGGTGAGTTTCTATGAATAAATTTATTAATTCGCAAATAAACATTGCACTTCAATAATCCTCGATAATAAGAATTATTATTCACACAGGGTGTTTGGGATTGTCGCAGCCATATTTGAAACGGACATACAGAAAAATGGCCGAGTGAAAAAACTTTAGAACATTTTGAGATTTCAGCAATAATTATAAATGGGCTACAATAATTTATATTTTAGAACCCATTGTTTGGAAACGACCTGTTTGTTGAAGTTTATTCATTTATAAATTGGTATTGACGTATTGACCAGAGACTGATTTCCTCGCTGACTGTCTTGTGATTTCGTCTAACTTCCCCTGATTTTTTTTTGATGTCGTCTAACTCCTGATTTCCTATTGATATCTTAATATCTTAATATCTTAATGATTTTTCCTTATTGTCTAGTAATTTCTTTTTGATGACATGACTTGTCAGAGGTTAATACTTCTCAAAAATGGCATACACTTAACTTCCTCTTATTTCCTCGTTAATTTACCCTGATTTCTTTTAGATTTCGTCTAACTTTCGCTGATTGTTTTATGATTTCGTCTGACTTTCCCTGGTTTCCTATTGATTGCCCCTAACGTTGTACTAATGATTTTCCAATGATTTTGGCTAACTTTCTTTGATTTTTTTTATTTCGTCTAAGTTTCCTCGATTTCGTAACGAATTCCTCTGATTCATAGTGATTTACTAAGATTGATACTCTGATTTCCTAGGAACATATTAATTTCAGAAGTTAAATTTTTTAAAATTGCATACGCCAAACTTCCCTTTTACTTGTATTTGTTTTTGTCTAACTTCCTCGGATTTTCTTGTAATTTTGTCTACATTTGCCTGATTTTCTTATGATTTTGTACAATTTCCCCTGATTTCCTTTCCTATTGATCCAACCTAATTTTCAAGTGATTTTATTCATCCATCATTTATTATTTCTCTTTATTATTTATTTATTATTTTCGAGGGACATAATATTTCGAAATCGGGAAAACGTTCGAAACAGACTCCAAAGCAAGGCAAATTCATCTGCCTGGTTTATTGCACCAACTAGGAAACCAAAAGAAACGCCGTTTCACACTCCACTTGACTTTTTACTGTCAGTTGTCCTCGTGACGTACTTCCCCTTTTTATAGAGGTTTTCGGAGAGTGCGAAATGAGTACCGGATCGGCAGTCATCTTAGTTTTGGTACTCTAACAAGTGATTGTGGGTGCAGAAATCGGTGGTTATGTGAGCCATCCTCGTGGTTTTTGGAAATTGTTATACGGAGGCTCACTTGCGGCACAAGCCGGTTGTGATTTCTGCGGCCCAATTTTGGGTTTTGTGATTTTTGGGAACACCACGTTTCACCCACTTTGAAGCCGCCCTTCATCAAAGGTGAATATTTCTAACTGAAGGGACACAGCGCTTATCGTGTTTAGGCCACCACCAATTCATAAATCCACCCCCTCTGTACCAACTGAGGGTGGCAGGGTGGGGTGAGACATAACAAATTAGTTTTTAAGCATTCACAATTCAAAACTCGAAAGAGTAAGTCGTTGTACCGAGTATTCAATAAACATCCAAAAACCATTTGAGTCGAATCACTATTCCGTGTTACAACATTCCACCGTGAGGTGAAACATATCGCACTTTTGGTTATTCAGGCTTCTTCCTCTTCTTCTTCTTCTTCTTTCCCTTCGTTTTCCCCGCTTCATCGGCGTCGCTCTGGCTTGGGACGTGCTGTGCTGTTTTCCGTCATCGGGGGCATCCTTAGTGGTTCGTCGCTATCCTAGGAACAACCCGGACTTCGCCGTCCTAGGAACGTCATTGCCAGGGACTTCGACACCGTTCACTAACTTAACCGATAAGTAGATAGTCGTATGCCCGCACTTTTCGGTCGTAAATTTAATTTGATTATTTTCTTGTAAGCGTAATCTCGGGAGCGGTACTTCATCTGCTCGGGAATATCTGTTGCGTCCGTTGACAGCTGTCCGCGTGTGTCGCATTCGCCGTAAGTTCGCCCAACGAGATTAGGTCCTTGTTTCTGACTTGTTAGTAGCATTAATCGCTTGGTTATTATTGTTATTTCCCATCACCACCCGCCTACATTTTAATAGTGCTGATAATAAGTTATTTTATTTTGTTTTCTCGTGTCGTACTACCTTCGGGTTTGGGTAGTTCCCTGGACTCGTGGTCACGCTTCAAACTCGTGGCGCTCACCCTTCCAGCTAATCGTACAGTTTTCTTGCAATTCAGCTGTTGAATCTTAATAAAAAGTAATGTTTTTGTAGATTTCGTGCTCTTCTTTGCGAATTCAAGCCAGAAAACAACGAAAATCATTGAGAAATCGTCGTTTTGCATCGAAATATGCGGTTTTCTGTAAGAATTTTGATGACTTCGTGCAGAAATCTGCTGTTTTCTTGCAATTCAGCCGTTGAATCTTAATAAAAAATGATGATTTTGTAGATTTCGTGCTCTTCTTTGCGAATTGAAGCCAGAAAACAACGAAAATCAGCGAGAAATCGTCGTTTTGCATCGAAATATGCGGTTTTCTCTAAGAATTTGGATGATTTCGTGTAGAAATCTGCTGTTTTCTTGCAATTCAGCCGTTGAATCTTGGTAAAAAGTGATGATTTTGTAGATTTCGTGCTCTTCTTTGCGAATTCAAGCCAGAAAACAACGAAAATCAGCGAGAAATCGTCGTTTTGCATCGAAATATGCGGCCGTCGTATTTCTTGTCATTCAACGCTCGTCAACCAGTAGTCTTCAACCCTCTAGTCAATTCCTAAAGTACGCCGTTTCTGCACACTAAGGTCAATATAAGTTAGATTTATTGAAGACTGTCATTCTAACGTCAATCAAATTTATAGTGGACCAGATTGTTTATACAAAATTCAAATGAGAAAATTGGTTTCTTAGCAACACGCGAAAGTATCCTCCAGACCTGTGCTCCAGACCATCTCCACGCGGCCTTGTGATTGGTCAACTTTGTCATGTCTTTTCTCAGTTTCTGTTAGAGCTGGAACTTTTTTTTCAGCAATTTACACATTCACAGCTTTTCACGATATCCCCGGTTTTCGGCTAGGTATGAGTTCTGGGACAACCTGTATACTTATTAATATTAAATTTTTACTTCTTTACGATTTTTGAACATTTTATTTTCCCGCAACCTAATATACACTATTGTATTATTAGTAACTTCAAGTAACCATTTCATTTCAAAAAAGCGCCACTTCACCCATGCTACTCATGAAAACGGCATCGGCAGCCGAATGTCGGTAAGCTTTCCCTACTGATTGTATTCTTATGCTGTGCCCAAGCTAACTTTAACGACAGCGATATTGGACTGCATATCTAAAATCGAAAAAGAAATCGATGTAAATTTAACAAAAATTTATTACGTATCATCGTTCTGGTAAAATTTCAATTTGATAAATCAAAAAATATAAAAATTTTGTATGAGCTAAGGTTTGTTTGTACAGAGATAACTCATTAATGATTAATTTGTGAATTAATCGAGTGATTTCGATGTACAGCGCTCGGATTAAAGTCATCATCGAAATGAATTGACACTTGCATGTGGTAAAATACAAATGACATATCTGCTTGGTAAAGTGATTCATTAACGCATTCATTTTCAAAAGAAATTTTGCAAATAAAGTAAGTTTAATGTTAGATCGTCGGAAAACATTTTTAACGACTACCACCTTCCAATACTACTGCAGTGATTTTTTTGTATCAATTTAGTAGCTCGAATGTAAATAAATAACTACGAAGTATACATTATATAATTCCAAAAAATTCGACAATAGGAAATCCCTCTGGCTAACAATTTGATTTTAATAAAAATTAATAGTTTTTAGCTTTATAAATAACAGGCATGTAACCGTTGACGCTATACAGTGCAATTAAAAATGTAGTGATTACGTTTAAAATCCCACACATTGTCTTTCTGTTAATGATGAAAAATCGAGCCGCTGAGAATTGAGGAACATTATCTTTAAAGATAATCAAGACTTCTTGCAATTCTTCATTTAAGTCATTGCTTGAATAGTACTTTTCCAAACTTGCAACCAAGCTCAAAGTTTTGAGTGCTTCTTTGATAACTGCTTCACAGAAAAAAATAGGCACCAAAATTCCAATCTATGGATAAAAATAAATTATTTTTAATTACAGAAATAAAAAACTTACACATTGCCAAGTCACCACGATTACTACGTACAAAATTATAGTAAAATGTAGATTTGGTAGTAGTGCTACACTCTCAAGAAAAAGCAAAATTTGTAAAGTTGCATAGATTATGATGAGTAATATTGGCCAACCAAAAATATTATTCATTGCATCTACTACTTCTTTTAAGACACAAAAGTCGAATTTTAATGTATTAAGGTCAACAGAACAGTTTTCTTCAAATTTTACAATTATCTCTTTTTTCAGTTTCATTCTTATATGATAGTAACCAGTTAACAATATTCGTAATAATGTATAATATATAAAGTTTACTAACAAGTGACAATAGAGTTGTAGATATTCAATCGCAAAAGTCCGATAAAACTCCATACCCATTATATTTTGAAATGTTATAGTTAAATACAACTGGAAACTCCAGAACAATACATTTATTATGACAAAATCAACGTAATATGAAAATTTTTGTATAGAATTACGTTGTTGTATTTCATTTAAGTTGTGTATTAACTTTCGCCAATGTTGTTGCTTGCTTGGATATGTCAGAATACTATACATATTCAAAGAATATAAACTTAAATCTAAAATAAACTGAATAATGCCTGCTGCATGTTGACTGTTATATGTTTGAATTCGGAAGTATATTATTGCAATTGCAACTCCTACGGTAATAAATGCCGCCATAATAAATGTATGCAATTTCTGAAAATAAGAATTGCTGTTATCGTCGTATGATGGAGTGATAGCAAATATTTTTCCTATTCTTAAGACGAGACGTAATAATTGGTGACTCATAGTGGATACGTTTATATGAAAAAGGTTGATTTTAATGGGATCCAAACAGGGAAAAGTTGTTGTTATGTATATGTAGATGGGAATACAATAGAAAATAATTGGATATCATGTTTGATTTGATTATTGATTATTATTTTATTTTAATTGGTATTTGAACAAGAACCCGAATACACGTAAGCAATATATGATATGAGTAAAAAATAACAAAATTTAAATATCTTATTTAGTGTTGTTGATTTTGTTATTAGGAATATTCCTTTGTTAAGTGGTTAATATTTCTTGGAAAATCAGGCACCTGGTTTTGATTTTACTAAATGTTTTTCAAAACTCAATTAACCTAATTTTGACCGAAATTGGGTTTGATGTGAAGTTTTGATGTAAATAATTAACTATTTCTATTTAATGTCCAAAAGGTACAACAATCAACGTTTATCAAAATTAACCTTCATATCATAAAATAAAGTGACTTGTAAAAATTTGATGTAAACGTAGTTTGCCACTGCCCAGTCATAATTTTGACAATTAAGGTGGCGATTTACCTCCAGAAAAATTTATGTTTTCAGGCTTCACAAAATTCGATATTACTCCGTTGTCTGTGAAAAAAATCAGTTCAAATTTTGTGAAACTGCAGTTAAGATAGTAATTATTAATGTCGGGACGTTGAGTTTTTTTGAAAAAAAGTAATGACAGTATGATAAAAAAAATGTTGAAAATCGTTAAATTTGGTCAAGTTTAGAACTGAATATCTCAGGAAAAAACATTCTTTTTGTAAAAAGCTCTTCGTCCCGACACAGAATCATTCTTTGACAAAACGAATATCATGTTCGTTCCACTGTTAATTCTTTTATAATCATGTAGGATCTAATTTACATAAAGCCTGCATCGCCCACATTGTGGATAAATTGCGTACATCTTAGGTTGAAACCAACCCTCTGTGACCATAATGATGGGGAAAAAAATAACATGTGTCTGAGAAGTGAGATGAACGAAATTGTACGATTAAAAACGACTAAGTTTCTTTTCTTTGCCCATTTGGTCTCGAAATCGACTCGATGTCCATTTAAATTTAAAGACTTGACATACCTAAATAACGGGCTCAGCGGCAAGTCAAATATTTTGAGAAATTATTTAAACTAGACATTGTCACATTAACCTGACTGTAAACACTATATTATTAAGCTTTGTTAATAAACTTGCAGTTTGATATTAAGAGTTCTTAAATATTGTCTTCTAGACAAATAAGAAAAAAATTATTGACGTTGAAATTCAAAAATCGTTCTAAGCGCCATGATATTAATTATAAATAATGAGATATTCACTAATACAAATTAATCAATAAGTTTATTAAATTTTATTAAAAAATCGTAAAAATAATAACTAATTTTTTAAAAGTTTAGTTATCAAACTCTTTGTTGGCAGGTTTAAAAAATGGTAAAATCTGCTGAAGATTGTTATTTTGCTTGCATTTTTATTGGTTGTTCATTTTCAATTGTACCAATGCTAGTTTACAATACACCTATAACACTTTTAACAACTAGAATAAATTAAAACAGATGTGATAAGATAACTTCCACGTTGTGTCAAAATTTGAAGAGATTACTTACTAAAAATGTCTTTGTTGAAGGTTGACCATTGGCCAAAGTGTCAAGAACAACAAAAATGATTTGTGTCTTGGCTTTATTTATGATTTACTACGAATTTAGACAACATCAAGTTTTTCTGTTTGTTGTTCGGTTCATTCACAGTCCAGTTATATAAGAAGCAAATTTTTATTTACAGATTGGATTCTTTAGAACGAGGGCAAATACCTTCTTTCCGGTATTCGTTACATATTTCTTGTCTTGCAATTTTAATTTATTAAGGGATTGAAAGTTTTTTTTTATCAAATATGGGCGATATTATTTAGAATTATTTTATTACATCATCTAATTTTTCAAATTTTTGGCTATTAGATCGGTTTCTATGTTAAGTCTGTATTTATTATAACTTATTTTATAATTTTAAATATTTCACACGCCGACTGTCTTGTTTATATTGCTTACCTCGTATTGTACTTCAGCTGAGGTTTTAGGTTATATTTTTTTTATTATAGCTAACAAGAATTTTACTTATAAATAAAAATTTAGATATTGAGAATTCAGGGCAATGAATGGATGGACGATAAACATGTTCACTTTAAAAGAATAAATGGCGACGTGAAAATTATAAGGTTCTAAGTGATTTTTTGTGAAAATTTAAATTGTCTGTTTTGCGATTTTTTCAAACATTTTCTATCATGTATAAAAAAGATGTGAGTTAATATTTTAACAAGCCAAAATGATTTTAATAAATACTGTCATTTTTTTAAATAAATGTTTAATAAATTAAAGAGATATCACTGATAACGTGAACACTGATCAATCTAATGCAAATGTTAGTTAGAACCTTAGAGTTCTCAGGTCGCGAAATAGAGTTACACCGAGTTCAAAAATGTGATAATTTAAGTGTTTAACATTTAATAACTTAATTTAAATATGAAAAAAAAATAAAAATCAGTTTAACGAAAAATTATTACGGAAAATTTGTGTTACCAAGAACTAAGAAGTATAAACTAGTTATATGTATCAGGTCTACTTTTATTATCGCCAAACGTTTTGAACATCAAAATTTGAAAGCTTCAAATTGTTGGCTGGAAATTTTTTGCGGAAGACATGTCAATGCTTTCAAAAAAAAATGTATAAAACGGAAAACTGCTCAAACGTAAACGTCGGATTGCAATTCCTTTTTATACAGTTTTCACTGTAGTTTGGAACATTACTTGAACAAATTTAGTACCCGAGCTTGTGAATTCGCGTTGCGACAAAGGAATGCCTTTGTTTTAATAATTTCGGCTAATTTTAAGTTTGTTTTTTGTTTTATTAAATAATTGGTTTGTTGTTGCTTATATATTTTTTGTTTTTATTTTTATATTATTATTTTTTCTATATCGCTGGGTCCAATGTCTACTCTTTCTGAGCTGTAGTCCAACAAATAAAATGCTATGCTAAAAACGCTTCGTTTGCCGAGTCTGAAATGGTTAGTGTACTGCCGATGTGTCCGAAAGCATCACCCTGTCCTTGAATTTCGTGGAAGGGATGGATGAGTGTATAACACTATAAGATTACAGCAGAGAAACGACACAGCAAACCTTGAATGCTCTGGGTAAATCGCCGCCTTAACTTGTTAAAACAGCAATTTATGTTCAAATTTTAAATACAATTTGCATTCCTAAATTTGAAATATCTTATTTTATCACAGTAATGTTGGAAAAAAAATAGATTTTGCGAGTATTTACGCAAAAACTCAAACATCGTTAAAATGTACTCTTCTTAGGCGTCGCGACGCCAAACGAGCTGTAATAAAACAACATATTTTTGCTTTAGATTGTCGAACTTGATCAACCAATCATTTTTAAGCGTATGCAAAATTGCAGATATTTATCTTTGAAATTAAAGAAGGTTTTGAGGGTGACTATAATTGTTGCCGGAGTCTCTATAATTCACTGTTTTTCATACAAAATTCAATTCAGTTATTTGACTGTTGTTTTCTTCATTTTTGTTGTCAAATTTTTCCTCATTTTTTTTATTTTATTTGTTTTTCTATCACTCTGAATTAAATTACTCCATTCTATGACGTTTATCTACACGTCTCTTCTTTCACTTACTTGTTTCACCCAGATTCTGGCTCATTTTCATTAAAACGTTATTAGATTTTTTTTTTTAAATTGCTGAAACTAATGAGTGCAAAACAGTCAAAACGAAGAATCGACGGCACTATTTTCGTAGTCGCGCCTCTATTTTTACTCGAATCGTTAAACCGTTGTAATCATCTTGTTTAATAATAGTATATTATGTCCTTAAGAGTGAAAATGAAGCTTTGTGTGCTGAGTCTGTTCGTGTGTCTGCCAAACGTACTGCGACAGGCAAAGCACACAAAGCCATTTTTGCTCTGAATGGCATATACGATTTTTTTGCAAACGATAGAAAATTACTCTTTATTACTTTAAAAACATTAACTTTAGACAGAATCATAGTGAAATGGAAACATTTGCTGAACAGTGCTGTGTTCTGCTTAAGCATATAAGTGAAATTTATACCCTGACAATCGAGCTAGATAATGTGTCACTTTTATGACGTTAAAAAAAATAATAATTATTTTGTTCTTTTTCGAAAAAAGTTGAAATTAGACCTAAACAGTGTCACCGATATCGAATATCTCACATAAATAAATAAATAATTAAATTGCACAAATAATTTTATTTTTGCCACAAATTTTGATATAAAAGGCCTGTTGCCAATGTTTCTTTCCAGTCAAAAACCAAAAATAAAGATCATTTTATTATTAGTCATTTTTGCAGCTTTGGTTTCAGGACAAAAACCTGGTTCTTGTCCTTACGAATTACGAATTTAATCATTGCAGTAAAACTTGTGCTTCTGGTTATAAGTGTTAGGATAATTACAAAAGTTGTACAAATGCTTGTAAAGGGACCAAGTGCGTGGCACCGATGTTTCCGGAATGAAGACAAATGTAAAATGTGACTTAAATACATGGGTTTTGTTTTATACAGGGTGTCTCAAAATTCGCGAATTCCGAGTTTAGAGCGTTGTAGAGAATCACTTCAGTAGTTCAAATATAAAAAAAAAATAAAAATTTGGGACTTTCTCACAAAGATACGTTGATCTGAATGTGCACTCTTTGACCTGCATTCAACTGCAGGTAAAAATTCCAGTATTTATTGATATTTATGGTATAGATGATTGTGGATAATAATAATTTGCTTTATTTGAGAATAAACAAATCTTACACCTCATTTATTTTGAATACCACATTTCAAGGTCATTATTCGTCCAAATTTTGGGACTGTACACGAAATTTGACAGCATTTATGTATTGGGTTGTACTGTGAAAGGGTAGTTTTACGACTGTATGTTGGCACTGGTGTTGTCATCATCTTATCATCAGATGACAGACGCTTGACAGAAATAATAACGATGTAGTTTATCAATTTTCGATGAATTGCATTACAAATAAAGTGGTATTGCTTTTTATTCCATTGTGATTAAAAATTTAGGACTTTAACCTCACAACAAACTAGGTAGACGAGACATTTATTAAGGATACAAATGTAGTGGTGCTATTGTTTACAACGAACAGTTTGAAATGTGATAATGCCTCTTAATACAAATTAGAAAGTTCTGAATTTTGACAAAAACTTGAATAGTTGCATAGTTTTTTGTTAAACCTAGAAAGTGTAAAGTAGCTCGATATACGAAATGTTTATCATTATCACTTACGCAAGTTCTTCTAGTTCTTTGATCGTATTAATCGCATGAATCGAATGTACCAGCAGTACCTTGGTCGTAATTTCAAAAAACAGTCCTCGTTTTTGTAAAAGACATCGCCAGAGTCAATAGATGATATAACATTACTTGACAATGTCAGTTACGAGGTTTCGAGCATATCTAAGCAATACAAATAAAAATCATAAGATAGGTCAGGATGTGAGTTTTGTATTGTTGTCGCATTGAACAAAATTAAAGTGCTTACATCTTCTTCAGAAAGTGCAATTTTTTTTTAAGTATTTACTGGGTTCCCCCAACCGCGCTCTAAATTCGGAATTCGCTAATTTTGAGACACCTGTATACATATTAGAAAAAACGTTGTACTGAATACGTGAGTTAACGTTTCTCACAAAGAGACGAAAAGTCTGAAGCGGACGAAACTCTCAAACGCATTTCTGGTCAAACAAGTTAACAAGACCAGAAAAAAATGACACTGCGTTTTACTCACTTCATCAGAGCGAGACGGACTGTGCAAAATTTATAAATATTGAAATTTTTCTACTGCTACTTTAAGAAGGAGATCAAAATTTTGCACACTTTAAAGTATTAAACGTATTTGTTTAAAGAAAGCAACAGGATCATTGGTAGAGACGTAAAGAAAAACTCGAGTGCACAAAACTTGCCGCAACAACGATTAAGACCACAATTATCGAACTTTTTGTGTTAGATCCTGTGCAAACGTCTTGATAATCAGCAGTTCGAGTGTTAACATTGAACTTAGAACAAACTCCAGTGTACAGCTCTGTCTTAGTTTCTGCCCACTGAAAAATAAAATCGGATTCCAAGCGAGCACACTCAATATGAAATATGTCAAGGCTGCAGTTCTTAGAGCAAAAATCATAGGAAATATAAACCAACGGATTCATCATCAAACTAACCGCAGAAAACTTGTGATTATCAAACACTCCACTTGGTAACATTTTAATTTGGTTGTTCATCAGAAATAGATCAATTAAAGTATTGGTGGAGATGCCATCAAACGCACGGCTGTCTACTGCTGATATTTCGTTACATCTGATATTTAAATATAGTTCTCTATTTTGAAGAAACTTAAAAACACCTTCTTGGAGAAAGTTGATTTGATTCGACATTAAATTAAAATTGTGGAGAATCGGTAAATTGACAAACGCTTCCGGATTCAACATCAAAAGCTCGTTTCGAGAAAGATCAAGCAATCTCAACTTGGTCAAATTAACAAAAGCCCCACATTCGAGCACTTTGATTTGATTCTCTTGCAACACCATCTGAGTCACTTTGAGACCAGAAAAAGTATCTTTTCTAATCGTCCGAATTTCGTTGAATTTCAATACCAAAGTGTTTTCAATATGCTTAAATTTCTCGGAAAGGCATTCAATTTCTAGCTCGTTGACTCGACAGTTTTCGATGGAAATGCTGAAAATCTCAGTGGTACTAAAAATGTTGCAACATAGTTTGGGAATGTTTTGGTCTCGAATGGCAAAGAGTTTAAAGTTTGGAGCAATATTGACTATTTTGGATGAGAAAACTGTCAATTCGTTCATGAAGTCATCAAATACTGAGAAATCTACGAGGATGTCGTCGCAACAGCAATGTTGTTGGAATAAGATACTTGTGATTGTTAACAGTAGGCAGTACATTGTGGTAAGTGAAGAAATGATTTGGAATATAAAGGTTGTTATTACACGTGTAAAACATTACCGAAATTTCGTGTAATAATGATGTCATCTAATCGAGGCGGTGGGCTACCCAAAAACTTTTTTCATCAAATGTCGACGAGACTTAAGTATCGTCAACAACGTAAGACTTTATAAATTTTCCGTAATTGATCTTGATCAAAATACTGACAATGAGTATTAAAATTGTATGTTCACTTTTCTACTAGTTCGGGCCTGTTTAAGTCTATCTTTACTGTAAGTACTTAGGGCCAGATTTTAAGTCAGTGGCGCAAAATTGCGTTAACGCAGTTGCTAAGGTAGCATTAGTTTGATTGGGGTTGCTAAGGCGCAACTCTGGTTTGCAATGCCGTAATTCAACATGAAATCGGGCCCTTAGTCACACTATTCTGATCTTGCCTTTCGTTCTTATACCAAATATCGTACTGGAAAAATTGTTTAAGAATGGCTCATTTAAGCACGATTTTTGGTGTCCGATTAAAAAATTACTAAAAACATTACTATATACAGGGTGTCCCAGAACTCGCGCCCCAGAGAGCAAGGGAGGGTGCCGACAGCAATACAGATGGTAAATTTCAAAACAAAAATTGACCAAGTTGACCAAAAGCTTATTCGAGAAGTGGAGTAAATGGCCATCCCAATTTCCTAGGCAACGAGAGTCTAATGTTTAACTGACCAATGGATGATAGTATGTGTCCATAGTTACCAATTTTCAAATTCTGTTCAGCTTGAGGATTGGCTACAGTTTTTTTGTCTTATCTCGGTTATTTTTTGAGTTAAAAAAATATGGTTTCCAAATTTTGGTTCAGAATTATTGCCTCCATAAGCCCTTTTTCTCTGGGGCGCGAGTTCTGGGACACCCTGTATACAGGGTGATTTTTTTAAAACGGCAGGCGTTGTAGAATTTTTATTTATGAACCGATTTCAAAAATTTAAAAAACAAATTAAATTGTTTTTAATTTCCTATAAACTGATGATTTTAAAAGTTTTCTAAATGTCTTAGTATCTTTTGGGCGATACTCAACTTTCTTATTTTAAATTGACACCCATATTTTTTTTTCCATAATTTAGAAGATATTAATTTTCTTGATTCAGAAATGTGTAATATGTTCTACTTTTATAAAAAATATTTAAAAAAAAATATCAAAAATGAAAAAATTTAGGCAATAAAAGTTAATAAAATCTAGGTGTGTGGTGTCAAATAACACAATATCGTTATTGTAATGTCAAAAAGCAGCAAATAACAGAAAGAACAAGTTTTCTTTCAACAAGATGGGGCTACACCTTACAATGCACAATGCATTTCTCGTAGGTGTCAATTGTGCAATGAAAAAAAACGGGATGGCGTTTCAACAGTATTTTAATTAAATTAGGTAGTTGTTTTTTCTGATTTGTAATTATTATTGTCTTTTGTTATTAATAATTTAAAAAAAAATGCCGATCCTTTCTGTTATTTGCTGCTTTTTGACATTACAATAACGGCATTTTTTTATTTGACACCATGCACCTAGATTTTATTAACTTTTCTTGCTTATTTTTTTTCAACTTTGATAATTTTTTTCAAAATATTTTTGGTTAAAAGTAGAACATATTACACATTTCTGAATCAAGAAAATTAATATCTTTCAAATTATGAAAAAAAAAATATAGGTTCCAATTTAAAATAAGAAAGTTGAGTATCGCCCAAAAGATACTAAGACATTTAGAAAAATTTTAAAATCATCAGTTTATAGTAAATTAAAAACCATTTAATTTGTTTTTTAAATTTTTGAAATCGGTTCATAAATAAAAATTCTACAACGCCTGCCGTTTTAAAAAAATCAGCCTGTATAAAACGTGTACAGGCGGAACCCCTTTTTTGAAACGAGATTACCGATAATACTTTGGGAACAAATTTCTCCTAGACCGATTTTTTCTCCGTCTTTTCATCGAGCTTTTCCAAAAGTACCGTTTCCCGAAAAAGGAGTGGGGGAGGTTTCGTCCTTTTCGGACTTTTGGTTTTGGCGTGAGAAGAGACTTTTGAAAGTCGTTTTCGTTCGTCCGGCTTTGCTGACGTGCTAGACGTTTCAAAATGCTTTGAAACAGAGAAATGTTCGTAGACATAGTGAAAAATTCTTTGGGGATTGAGATGTAAACACGGCTCTTGACTTAGAAGCGGCCACCCAAAAAGGTTTACATTTACGGTAGTGATTTTTTTTGCCACTTGAAATCGATCCCAGCGACGACGAAAACATAATCGGAGATTGATTGAAGTACTCTGAATTGAACTGAACGTATTTGCGGCACTGCATTTTTTTCATCGGTTTATAGACTATAAGGCTTATTTTTTTAATATAAAAATTTTGCATTGATTCAATGTCAATATCAAATAACAGGCTATTTTTTCTAAAAAGTAGTATTTGTTATTTGGCCGAAAAGTGACTTTGGTGTTCGCAATTTTGAATACGCTACGTTTCGCCTAGCTACTACAATTTAATTGCTCGATAAAAAGTACCACTTTTTTGCCGTCTGATAAAATCTACTATTTTTTTCAAACGTCAAAAATTTGACAGTTTTCACGACCGAACCGTACCATTCTCGCTCCTTTTGCCCTTTTGCCGTCAAGTTTCCAAACTAACAAAGGGGCGGGTTTTCGCCCTCTTCGGACGTTTGGTTTTCGCGAAATCAATTTTTAAATATCGCCGTACGTCGGTTGTCTCGGGGACAAAACTATAACCATTATGTCGAGAGTGTCATAAAGATCTCTCACCGTTTCAAAAAAGGGTCTGATTTTTTGTATACATAACAAGTACGGTACAAGTAAGTGATTTTTTTTCGGCACTTATTTAAATCGGTTCAAGCAACGAAGAAAACATTAGCGGAGATTGATCGAGATTAGCGATGATATTAATCGAGTTGGGCTTATTTTTAATAGAGGATTTCTTTGACCGTCAAGGTGTCTTCTCGGTATGTATGCGTACAAGCGCGAATTTATTGTTTATCACAGATCATCATTTGATAAACATACATTTGTTGACACTCTGTATAAAAAATTTGCATAGATAGCAAGTACCTTATGGGCTTTTTTGAAATTTTGACTATCAAAAAATAGTTTGGCGCGATTTTATCGAAAGTCAAGGCAGATCTCCACACTCCACACCCATCCTCACCCGAAAAAAAAGGACCAGCAGACAAACGGCTGGTGAATTTTACGGAATCTGCTTATTTACCGGTTTAATGCTTTTGTGTGAATACTCCAGTTAAGCCATAAAATCACTATTTGGTACCTGCTGTAACTGTAACTTGACAGCGGAGCTTCAAATATGGCCCGAGTGTTATGACCAATATTTTTTACCTCTTTTCTTGGGATCTGAAGTGTAAACTGGACCGCTCCTTCCGCGTGACGAAAACTTTATTACTTAAAGCATAATCAAAGAACCGAACGTGTAATGAATTTTATTTTTCTAAATTTTGACTTTCTGCAACAAAGTCGTACTTTATTATCTCTCGAAACCGTAGCGTATCATTTTTCATTAATTTTTCGCATATTGGGATATTTCTCGAAACAGTTACCGATGGAAATTTTATTGCAAGCGTGTGATTTTGTTACGAGGGGAAGATACAAAAAAATGTCTACAAATAAATCTGAACTTATTCTGTTCTGATGATATAAATAAAATATTCTTTATTGTACAATAATGAATAAACTTATAAACAACTTGAACAGAATAATAAATTTTTCAACTGTCAACTACTAGTAAAATAGACTAATTTTATTTTTAATCGTTGGAAAGCAGTATACAGGGTCCGGCAACACTTGTGTCCACCCCCAAAATCGTCTTTAATTTTAAAGATAAAATTTTGAAAATTTGCATACGCTCATAGTTGACAAAGCTCTAGAAGGTGACGTAAAAATTTGTTTTTTTTATCACTGTTTCTTTGGCGTCGCGACGCCTAAGAAGTATAATTTTTAGCGATTTTTGAGTTTTTGCGGAAATATACGCGAATTCAATTTTATTTCAACATAACTGTGGTACAAATATCTGAGTTTTTATTTTAAATCTAATGCAAATTGTGTTTAAAATTTGCGAAAAAAACGTTGCTTTATCAAGTTAGTTTTCAAAATTATGACAGTGCAGCGGCAATCTACGTTTACACCAAAATTTCACAAGTCACTTCACTCACTTTTATAAAGGTTAATTTTGATTACCACGGGCATGTTGCACTTTATGGACACCAGAAATCGTTAATTAACATCGACAAAGTGACAATTTCACCAAGTAAGACTTTTGTTACAATCTAAAGCGAGCCAAAGAATAGATGTCATTTGTGACACAAGATGTTGACAGATGGGTGTAAACGTAGTTCCCAATTTTGACATAATAAAATTAGAAACTAACTTGATAAAACAGCATTTTTTCCTCAAATTTTGAAGACAATTTGCATTGAATCTAAAATAATAACTCAGATATTTTTAACATATTTATATTGAAAAAAAATTAAATTAGGGGTTGATATCACAAACCCTCACAATTACCTAACAATTACATTTTTAAGGCGTCGCGACGCCAAAACTATCAGTGATAAAAAACAATTTTTTACGTCAGCTTCTAGAGCTTTGTCAACTGTGAGCGTATGCAAATTTTTAAAATTTTATCTTTAAAATTAAAGACGATTTTGGGGGTGGACACAAGTGTTGCCGGACCCTGTATATTAGAGAGGCTAAAAATGCAAGTGTGTGTGTGTGGCTTAATTTGGTACTCACTACACAAAAGGAAAGTAATCTATCACAGTAGTTGATTTGTTATTTATGACATACGTACCGACATCACTCCACACCCCTCTTCACCAAAACAAAACGTCCATCAGACAGCGATAAATTGGTGGTAAATTTTGCAGATGTCTGTCATCAAAAACAAAATTTAAGAATCTGTTAATTCTCTGCTTCTTATAGTCCTTTTATGTCACTACTTTTGTGAGTACTCCAATTAGGCCATACAATCATTAATTGGTGCCTGCAATTGTAAAACTTGACAGCGAAGCTTCAAATGTTGCCCGATTGTGACCAGCATTTTTTACCTCTGATCTTGGGATCTGAAGTGGTTTGTAAACAATTGGACCGCTCCATCCGGGTGCCAAAGACTTTTTTACTTAAAACATAATCGAAAAACGGAACATGTAAACAATATTGTTTTTCTAAATTTTAATCTATTTTCGACCTACTACAACAAAGTTGGACGTGCTAAATAAAAACGTTTAACTCTTTTGAGTTCTTATTTCTGGAATTAACTGGAATAACCGTGGCAACCAAAATTAAACTAGCAAGACGCAATTTGCTGTTCTGATACATAAAGAACAGGTTTAGACAATAATTTAATTGAATGTAAGTTAATCTGGCAACTAATTTGAGAATTGATAACATTTGATTGACAGAAAAACGGTTACATTGTATAACTTTAACATAATATTAAGTATTTAATCGAAATAAATCCTCTATGATTTATGCATTTTCCGGTTCAATTTCTTACAGCGAAGCCCGTTGGTTTTAATTTTTTTTTTGGTACATTTCGTTATTTTATTTTTAATGTAATATAAAAAAAGTTTCAAGCGCAATTATTTCTATCAGTTTCAAAAATCGGAAGACAAACAACGGAGTCATATATCTTTGCTAATTGTTAAATGACAGTTAACTACAATCCTAGTAAATCCAGCCTGTATGATTTACCCATTTTCCTGTTCATTTTTTTATAGCGAAGCCCGTTGGTTTATAATTAATTTATTTTTAGTACTTCTAAGTATTTGTTTATTTTTAAGCTAAAGTTAAAAAAAGACAAACGCAATTATTTATATCTATGAGAGTTTTAAAAATTAAAGATCATAAACAGCGAAGTTATATTGGTTTGTTAAATGTTAAATGAGAGTTAATTAGATGCTCTCGGTGATCGATAAATCTCGATTTTTTTTGTGGATCTAGCTTTTCTGTGGTCATTTCATCAAATCAAATTCCAATGCTAGGGAAAAGCGAGGTTTACAAAAAAGACGAAATTTACCGATTTTGAAAGGCGACCTAGGTCCTAATTTTGGTAAAAAATGATGGTTTTGGTACGAAACTGGAATTCCCTGAAATGAATTGTCACAAACTCACAAAAAATATCAATAGCAGTCTTTTGGCATTTTGATAAAGAATCTGCTAATTCACTGGTTTAGTCCTTTTGTGTTGCTATAAAAGTTATAAATTTTCCGCGTACTGTTTGATTTTTTATAGCGAACCCCGTTGGTTTTTAATTTATTTTCTTTGATACTTTAATCTATAATTAAAAAAAATGTCAAGAACAATTATTATTTTTATCTATCAAAGTTTCAAATATTGAAGGACATAAACAAGTTTGTTAAATGTAAAATGAGAATTAACTACGTGGCCCTCGGAAATCGGTAAATTTATAACAAATAAGAAATCAAAGGCAATGGAAAAGCGAGGTCCACGAAGAAAGCGAGATTTACCGATTTCCGAGGGCCACCTATTTTAACAATATAAGTTGCGGGCCAACTTGCAACTTTTGAAGGAAAACATTGAAATTATTGCCTAAACATAAACAGCGTTTTTGTTGGAGTTTTTGAAAACGCTTTTTAATTTCACATTCAGAACATCTTTGTTTGAATCAAAATTATTTAAAGATTTTTTTTTTGAGTTGGATTGAAAGAGTATTTTGTGTTGTGTTTGTAAAACTCATATTGATGTTAATTACTAACAAAATTTCAAAAATTTCAGAGATTTTTATAGAATAAAATATCTTAAAAATAGTAAGATATCTGAATCATCAAAGTTTAGCAAATCTTTTACTAATAAATCAACTAAAAGTTAAGATAGGAGTATAATTTTTCCAAAAAGTAAAAGTAAAAGTAATGACAATGAATTTATTTAGTTCTCCACAACACTACCAAACAATTCCAAAACTTTGCAGGTCGAATTTCTAACGCTTGGAAGGTTATGACTTTTTTACGTTAATGTGGACGTGTAAAATTTAAACGCATCAAAAAAAAACTCAAATGGGAAAGCGTCGTATGTCACGGAAAGCTCGAACGAAACCGAAAAGTCAAAAAGCAAAATGCAAAAAAAGGAATTCAGAAGTGTCAAATTTGCTCTACTTTCACAAATAACCCAGCAATTGGCATTTAGGTTTTTCAACTAGTTTCTTTTGAAAAACAATTGTCTTTATAGTTTTAAAACTCTAGGCCCGATAGAAACCAAGTTTGACATTTATATAAATTTCTGTTTTTTTGATTTGTCTCACATTTAACAAGATGATAAAATTTTTATTGTAAAAAATGCAATAATTTAATATCATCGTTAATATTCGAAATGTACATTTTTACGTCGCAATAAATCAATCAATTAGTTTTTTTTTAACTAGTGTGGTTTTATTTTATGCAGAATTTCGTCAGGAATTCTGTGGGGATAAAAATGCATCGAAATTCGGAACTGCGATTAACTCCTCACGATAAATTAGTGAATTTTCGGTTTCATTGTATGAATTTGATCTCATCTTACGCAGAATTTCGCAAGGAAAAATTCGTTTACAATCTGGGCTATTGGCATTTAAAGTTTTCAAGTAGCTCAAATGCGTTTCTATTTTTTTCTCTTTGTTTTTTTCTACTGTTTTTATTCTTTTCATGTTTTTTTAGCTATTTCACCAATCTTTAGAGTTTTTTTTGTATGTTTCTTCTTGTCATAAACTTTTAATTTTTTTTTGATTGTTTTGTTATTTTGTAGAGGTTCCTCTTGCTTTTGTGTTTTTTTTATTTTATCAAATCGTTGTTGTTGGATTTTACATATTTTACATATTGTCGCTTTAATTAGTTAATTTGCTAACTCCATTTTTGGAGCAAATGATTTTTCGATTTTATAAAAACGAAAACCAAAAGATTTAGCATTAGAATCTTTTATGTGTTGTAATTTCAGAATGAAGAAACATTCTATTTTTAATAGAAGACTCAGATTGGGCGACAAATATGAGAAAAAATGAGATTTATCGACTTTCGTCTAAAAAAATTTAAATGGACTTAGCAACTTAACGACCTAAGCCGACGATATTCGTTTTTATTTTTTTTATGTGGTTTTATCTTTTCTCCTTATTTTTTTTATGTTTTTTTAGCCATTTTACCACTCTTTAGAGTTCTCTTTGCAAGTTTCTCCGCTCTTCGATCAGTGTTTTATTGCAGTTCTTCTTTGTGATTCTTTAGATTTTTTGCGGTTCTTTGATTCTTTAATTTGTGCTATTTTTCTAAATTCAACGTATGTATTTGATTGGGTTATTGTGGATTCTGGTTTTATTTTGTTTGTACTTTTTTCGTTATGATTGTAAATCTATTTTTAGTTATCTAAAAAATCACAGTAAATAACTCATGTTTAAATTTTTGATATACCTACAATGATAAAGCGTTTGACATTTTAATACAATAGTTATTAAATATTTATGTCCAAGCAGGTGTTTTCTCGTGCATAATACATGTGGTCGAAATTGAAACAACACCATAAAATTCTAATTAAAATTTTGTATACATTTACACACGTTAATCAGTGTGTTTACAGTTATCAGTACCTTTACAGGTGTCCCAGAATGCTCGCACTTAAATTTCATTTTATGTAGACTGATGATTTCTCTGATCTGTGTTTTATAAATTTATCTACCTGAATTGGCAAGTGTTGCTGATAAAAAATGTGATCTACTTTTAAATAATTTAGATCTACAAAGAGAATCTATAATTTCTAAAAAAAAATTAAGGAAGATCTAAAGACAGTCTAGAAAGAAAAGAAAAAGAATAGAAAAGAAACATGACAAAAACATGGAGATTTTAAGGACAAGAAAAAATGGAAAAATTTGAAGACTGTAAGAAAAATCTGAAGAAAATCATAACGACTCTAACTCTAACGGTTCTCCAAAAATGTTATAAAAAAGAAATGCTGACCAAAAACTATAAAAAAGTTATAGAGAATTTCAAAACAAATTCGAAGAAAATATAATTCATACATTTTTTAGCGAGTGTTTCCTCAAAAATTCAACAATCGCTAAACATTACATTTCATAAACGTCGCGACGCCAAACTAACGGTGATAAATAACAAATTTTTGCGTCAAATTGTGGCGCCTGATCAGCCAAAATAGAGTTTTTAATTTAAGTCTGAAATTAATTACTTTAATGTTTTGTTAAATTTGTTATTAGCATCTTTGGTTTGGTTGGTTGAAATAGCTACAATTATTTAATGACAAAAGTTTAGTGTAAATTTCACTTTGAAACTTTAAATTCTTATGTGTTAATTAGGCAAAAAACAACTAAATATTAACTAAATCAGTAATTATGTTGTGATAATTAACTAGCGTTATTTTTTCCTTTATATTTATATGTTTTACTACAAAAATGACGAATTTACTCTAAACTATAGCTGAAACTATAATTTTGTGGGAAAATTAGCTGATTTCTATTAACTATGTACTTTTATAATTAATTCTTAAACTAGTATATTTATTCAGTATTAAAGATTGCTGGGATTCCTTGCATTCTTTCAATTTTCTAGACTCCTAAAACTGTTTCTACCCTTTTGATTTTTTAAATTCCTTAAATATCTAGAATTCTTGGATTTCTTCAATTATTATTATTATTATTATTATTATTATGTTTTCTTAGATTCCTTTTTTTTATTCGTTGTTCCTTTACTTGCTACCATTCCCTGAATTCCTGATATAATTTCGATTTTTTTTATTATTAATTTTTTTCAATTGTTAGATACCTTGGATTTAATCAACTCTTTCCATTTCTTGTATTTCTATAACCGTTTTTTTTTATTCCTAGATTCTGCTAAAATTGTTTTAATTTCAACCTTACGATTCTCTGGATTCCTAGAAAAATTTAATTTTTTATAGATGAATTTCTCATATTTTAAAGACTTTTATGTTCATAAAATTTCTTCAATTCTCTAGATTTCTCAGTTCCTATTTTTTTAATTTCCCAGCATCTGTAAAAAAATTTAAATGAATTTGAAATCATTTTCGTATCAATCTAGACAACTTTTTTGTTAAAACAAGGCCTACTTATCTAAAATGTGTAATTCTAGGTTTTTTTTTGTTGTTTGAAAAACTTCTCAATGTTGTTTATCTTGCATCTTCTAAGCAATAAAAAATAACAATGCATTTATAGATGTAATAATTTTTGAGCTATATTCAAAAATGCATGTAAAAATTACTAAAAAAAAACGTTTTTTTGATACGTGAAATCAGTTTTTTAAAATTGTCACTAACCTTAGCAGGGAGCTTTATAGATCGATGGAAAGCCTATTAAATTGGCTTTCCAAAACACTTTTAAGCAATTCCATAACATTGTCAATTTTCAAGAAAAATTGAAAACAAAAAAAAATTGTACAAAAAAACTAAAAAAAACATTTTCTGAGAGTAGATCCGAATACGGACCTGATGAAGCAAACCGGACTTCAGATTTGGATTACGGAGGCCGCTCTACTTTTTACTTCAGTGCAAATTTACTTTATTTCAATTTTTTTTTGAAAATTTGTTGTTTAGTTGTTTCTCGGCGCATCCATCATTTTTAAGAAGTTTCAAAAGTGTTCCAGTTTCCTACAGTATTTTTACAACGACGTTCAGAATACATTCAGTAAGTAAATCGGCATCGCATTTTACAATCTCATAATTTGATATTTTCAATAATCAATAACATCATTTATTTATACAGTTTTAAATTAAAGACTTCAATCATCCGAAAGTCCGTTTTTCTATTTCAGAGCTCTATCATTTATCCCCCCATCAATAATACAACTTATAAAAATTAAAGATTGCATATTAATAAATTACAGAGGCTGTATTAATAATAATACCTCATCCCTTAAAAGAAGGGGAATCTATTGACGTTGCACCAGTCTTCTTTCAGCTCTCAAACTGCAAAAATCACTCCAATGTCGTGTAGTGACAGTGCTATGTTCAACTGGAAAACATTTTTTAAAATGAACATTTTCTTTCTGAAATATTTCGGAATTTGGCCCGCCGGAAACGGAAAGTACAAGTTCGATTTATACAGCGTTTATGCTTTCGTTGTTTTAATCTTCTTTTTGACAAGTCACATTGTTTTGCTCACGTACACAATCATTCAGTTACGTTCGGATTTGGAGCTTTTAGCTGAACAGGAGTTTCCATATTTCGTCCATTTACTGGCTCTTTTCAAAGTAATTTGTTTCATTAGTCGTTTGCCGGAGATAAAAACGCTTGTCTGTGAGTTAAATTCGGAGATTTTTCAACCTCGGTCTCAGAAACAAGTGGAGTTAGTGCAACCGGTTCTAAACGAGTGGACTTTTCTTTATAACGTCTTTTTAGTTTGTTTCTTTTTCAATATTTGCTTCTTTATTTTATTGCCTTTTTTTAATGGAACTATCAAAGAGAAAAAGTTAACTTTTTTGGAGTATTATCCTTACGACTATACAAAAACGTATCTTTATGGAATAACTCATTTTCACCAAGACTTTAGTAATTTTCTCGTTGCAATTTACGCAATAAATATAGACATGTTTCTGGCTGCTGTCATGACATTCTTGAGCGCCCAGTGCAAGCTTCTTTGCTCCAACTTGAAGAATATGAAGAGTGACAATTTCGGAGAAGATTTAGTGAAGTGTATTGTCCATCACAGACGTATTTTGACGTAAGTACGAGCACTTATCTAATTTTTTACATTCTTTAATTTGTAGTGTTGTAAAAAAATCCAACAACTTGTTTGGACTCATAATTTTTGGACAACTCATGTTGAGCGCACTGTCGATTGGAATAGGACTGTTTCGACTGTCGCTGGTAAAAACTTCATCTCTTTTATTGAAACTTTGGCTATTTGTTAAAATAGTCGGATCCTTTTAGTATGAAGTTTTATTCGTCTCTGGCTTTCGTGGGCGTCATTTTGTTCCAAATTTTCCAATATTGTTGGTTTGGAGCGCAACTTCAGTTTCAGGTAAAAATAGAATTTTATTCCTTCTTTTTAAAGTATAAGTAACCGAGCAAGAGTTAGAGACTTTTAATCAAAGATGTTTCTACGTCAATTGAGTGTAATTACGCATCGATAATAACCGAGTCAAGGTTTGTGATTTAAGAAGTTTGAAAGTTTGACGAATTCAACAATAATTCAACTTTAAATGCAAACAGTTCCGTTATTTGTTGATGTGGCGCAGTTTTAAGTAAAAATTTAGATTCTTTGTTAAATTCTGCGTCAATTGAGTGTAATTGCGTCCCAATAGCTTTTCAGATCTCTAAGCTAGCGATTGAAGGAGTTTAAAAGTTTCACGATTTCAAAATTGTTTTAATTTTGGGAGCAAACACTTGTTATTTGTCAGTGTGAGGCACTTTTGGGTAAAGAGTCATATGAGTGCAATTACGTCGCGATAACCCATCCAGAGCCTACGACTTAAAATTTGATAGTTATCAAAAATATCAAAATTTTGAATGAGCTAATTAGCCATCTGTTAAATGTAAGTTTTACAAAACGATTAAATTTTTTCGGTTAATTCTGGATAAAATATGTGCAATAGCATTTCGATAGCTCATCTAAAACTAGCCAGAGTTTGATATTTTTATTTTATCCAACACATCTATATAAAACTATCATAATTGCACTCACTTTAAAGAAGTAAAGTGATAAATAACTGATTAGTAAGTTATAAGAATAATTTACGCTCAAATTAATAGAAGGCCTTGGCGTAATAATTAATTAATTCAAACTAACTTTTATTTCAATTTAATATAGTAATACAAATAACAATTAACATTTTATCAAAATAAAATTTAAAATGGTTTATAAATTGTAAATGTGTAAAATTTTTATGAGCGATAATTAATCGATTACGTCATGTATCAACCAAGCCAAAGCTTTTTTAAAATAGAATTAGTTTTTGAAATTGATTTAAAAAATCATATTATTTTCTCTCCTAGAAGATATCTATAAGATGTGTTAAATAAAATTTTATATGAAACTCATGGGTTATGGCTACAAGTTGTTGAATTATTCACATTCATTTCTACGTTTCTTGAGACTAAACATTTTTTTGCGTGACTTATTAGCTACATAACACAATAGTCCCTTAATAGATATTTATTATACAGGGTGATTTTTAAAAAACGGCAGGCGTTGTGGAATTTTTATTTATAAAAATTTAAAAAACAAATTTTTAAATGGCTTTTAATTTACTATAAGTTGATGATTTTTGAATGTTTCTAAACGTGTTAGTATATTTTGATTGAAATTATCAAAATTAAAAAAAAATACAATTAAAGTTAATAAAACCTAGGTGCGTAGTGTCAAATAAGAGAATGCCGTTATTGTAATGTCAAAAAGCAGCAAATAACAGAAATAAAGGTCATTTTTTTTTCAAATTTTTAATAACAAAAGACAATAATACAGGGTGATTCTTATTAATATTAATCAAAGGGTGCGTTGACATTTTTTGAACATGTGCTTTCTTACACCATACGATTTTGTTCAAGTTAGAAAAAACTGCGTGCTTTTCACCGGTGAACGTTATTTTGTTATTTTAAGCATAACAATAAAACAAACTCACAAAAAGTGTTTATGTGTCTTGTAACAACCGCAATCCGCAAATCTAACACTTACACCTGACTTGATAGATGACAGATCAGTGACAGCGAAGTTGGAGCCCAATGCCGTATCATGTGGTAACATTTCGCGGTAAAACAAATGCATTTTAAATGTTTAAAATGTGCTTTGACTACACTAGATTTGCATCATTTCAGTTCGCATTAATGGTGCATAACAAGTAACAGTAGTTCAATGTTCAATATTGCCAAAAAATAATTAATTAATACATGCACCCTAACCCCTGTCAATTCTACGCTTATGTGAAACATGTTCAACTAGTAGCGAATTGCACTACGCCCTACGTCAAAATTGCAAAGCCGTCTATGATTAATATTAATAAGAATCACTCTGTAATTACAAATCAGTAAAAATATCTACTTAATTTAATTAAAATACTGTTGAAACGCCATCCCGTTTTATTCACTGCACAGTTGCCACCTACGAGAAACTTGCATTTCGGAACGTAGAAGAGTATCAGGTGAAATTTCTCTACAAGCTGTCACAATTCTTTCTCTTAAAACTTCTTTTGTTCTTGAACGAGTGATATAGACAATATAGACAAGCTCTTGAAAATATTTCCAGAGGAAAAAGTCTACTGGTGTTAAATCTGGTGATCTGACTGGCCACCGAATAGGACCGTGGGTTCCAAACCATCTTTCTGCGAACCTTTGTTTGAGATATTGCGTATTAATTCGTGCATTTTGAGGTGTAGCCCCACCTTGTTGAAAGAAAACTTGTTCTTCTTGTTATTTGATGCTTTTTGACATTACAATAACAGCATTGTCTTATTTGACACCACGCATCTAAATTTTATTAACTTTTATTGCCTATTTTTTTTGAATTTTAAAATTTTGATATATTTTTTTTTGTAAAAGTAGAACATATTACGCATTTCTGAATCAAGAAAATTAATATCTTCCAAATTATGAAAAAAAAATATGGGTTCCAATTTAAAATAAGAAAGTTGAATATTGCCCAAAATATACTGAGACATTTAGAAAAATTCTAAATTCATCAGCTTATAGTAAATTAAAAGGCATTTAATTTGTTTTTAAAATTTTTAAAATTGGTTTATAAATAAAAATTCTACAACGCCTGCCGTTTTTAAAAAATTACCGCATAAGAGTAAAAAGCACATTATTCACGACAAAAAAGCAGTTATTCTCGAGATCGTAGACTAAGAGAATAAGATTTTTGGAGTAAATAATTCTTTTACATTTGAATTATAATACGAGTTTGGATCCAAAGCCTCTGTGGTTGCAATTAAGGCATTAAAAAAATTGACAGAAGTGACAGCACTGACAAATTTGTAGCGTTTAGAAAGCCATTGTCATCGAAATGAAGCATAATTTTTTTATGGTTTTTAGAAAATAATAGAGTACTTTATCTGTCTCAAATGAGTGAATAAAGACTACTTTATAAGTGCATTTTGGATAAATAATTATTATTATGCACAACGTATTTGTCCCCTTTTTTATTATTCTAGCCCCCTTTCAATTAGTTGGCATTATTTATTTTTGCAGACTGGATCTATCAGTACAAAAAACTGCCTCTTGTTCTTAACATTATTTAGTCCTTTAACTATTTCTTTCACTTCTTCCTTTGTGGGCTTTCTTTGAAAATATTTTTTTTCTTCTTCTTTTTCTTCAATTCTTCTTCTAGATATTTTCTTACACGTATTTCTTTTTTTCTATTAAGAAGCACTTTGAAGGAATTTTTGGACTTTTTCAGAAACACTTTTTCCATCTCTGTTCTTGATTAACACGTATTTCTGCTCTGGTACCCTCTTTTTCAATGCTCATTACTGGTGTTTCGTAGTTTTGTCTTTTCTTTTTTCTGAATATTAGGTATATTAAAATGCTTTCTTATTCCAGTAAAACTTTTTTTTTTGCTTTATTATTTTCGGTCACTATCTATTCTAGTCTGATTTTTTTTTTGTTTTTGACAACTTTTTGCCATTTCTCTTTTGCTTGTTTTTATCTATTCTTGTTTTTTATTACACCGAAATTTTTAAGCGTTAATTTTACACTTTCTCATATTTCTTGTTTATTTTTTTTCTAATTGTATTAGTTATCAGTAACTTAGCGTCGTAAAGTTTCTTTAATTTCTTTTCATTCACTTTTACTTTTCTTTCCTTCTTCTCATTGGTATAATTCGGATTCTTCCCCTTCAACTCCTAATTGTTTTAATGTGAATCATTTTTTTTGTTAGGTCTTGTCTGTTCACTGTAACACAAATTTTCCCTTTGTATTTATCTCTCGAATAACTCAAGTTGATATCCTGCTTACAAACATATTCTTTTTTTCGGCTTAATTTTTTTCCATTTTGCAGTTTGCTCGCCCGGTCAGGTTTTTATCGGCCACGTTTGTGTGATCTAGTTAATGATATTTGTAGGGCACTTTGTTTTTTACACAGCCATGCTTTCATAAACTCGATTATTTGTTGTCGAACGTGAACTTAGATTCTGTATAAAATTTTGCGTAAAATAAGTTTAAATAACGCAACATTGCTAAAAAAATAAGCGAGAAATCGACTGAAGAAAGTTTACATAATTGTATGTTTACATAATAAACAAGACCGTAGACCAAAAAGGTCTTTTGGAAAGATTTTCAAGGAACTTTTTTGGGACAAAAAAGACATTAAATACTTTTGAGTTTTACGTTAAATGGAAAGAGCAGCTCGAGGTATATCAAGTGGCCAAATTTTTACTCGCCAGAGGTCAAATAGTTTACGAGTAGCGGACAAAAAACAGAAAATTTAAAAAAAGGTACAAAGCGCAAGAAAAACTGTGGCGATGACCGTTTCTTTATATCACTCGTAGATTCGAAGATATTGAGCATTAAAAAAATTGGAACTGAAAAGTCACCATCCGAAACTTTAATTGGTCATAACTCAGTTATTTGTTATCGTACGTAGATGCTGAACTCGGATTTGAAATCTTTGCAAAATTCTGCGTAAAATGAACCTTAACAACGCACGTACTGTAGTCATTAAATTTAAAAAAAAAAATAAAAAAAATTGATATAAGAAAAACCACAAAATCGTGAGATTTCAGCTATTAAAAATGCAAATGTTATCAAACTTGCCTATCGTTAATCGTTATTTCTAAAATCGTCCTGCATAAATGCACGGTTGTGTAAAAAACATAGTGCGCATTTACAAATTAAGGTACTACACCTTTCACTTTCTGACTGAAAAGACTTGAATAGTTTGAATAGTTTGACGCTTTCTTCTTCGTGCCACTTGCAATAAACATTTTCAACTTTACTAAATACTAAAATGATTGATTTAAAAGCTATTTGATTTGGACTATTTTTTTTGTCAAACTTTGTGTCTATTTTTGCCTTTATTTTCTAAGCTTTATTAATACGAGTATTTTGCTTTATTTTTTCAGAGCAACCAGATCTCATACTCGGCTTTCAAATCGGATTGGACAAGTGCGCAAACAACAAAGCAGAAGAATCTTATAATATTCATTATGAACACTCAAAAACCAGTCTCATTGTCATTTATGAATATATTTTTACTATCACTGGAGGCTTTTGTAACAGTGAGTATTTAAACTTAATTCTGTCACAAATTACTATTTTTGTTTTTTTTTTCAGATTTTGCATAGTTCTGGCTCATTCTTCGCTATTCTTAATCAACTTAATGACTAAAATTAGTAAAATTAAATTACTTAGGGTGCAGCTAATTCACATTGTCAGTTGTAATTTGCACTTTTATTAAATCACAAGTACAATTCTTTTGTAGCTTTTATTAGTTTGTTTGATCCGAATGTATGTATATACATTGATGCTAAAAATTAAAGAATGTTGAGTTTTGAAAAAACACGTGTTTTGTACAATACTTTTTCTACGACAATAATTGATTACAACTTTTTGAATTTGTTACGGAGAGAAGACGTTTCTGGCTAAATGGTAAAACTGAGGCCAGAAAAGTGTTTTCTTTCTCTTGGTAAGCATATAATTTCATTTTTTTGTACTAATCGATAACTAAAACTGCATCTCTCTATCTGTTAAAGTTTCCGATATTTTTGGATCTTTAAAATTGTGGCTTTTCGACGACAACCCAAAATTTTAATTACCAATAACTCAATTATTTGTGAACGTACGCGAAATTTTAGCACGGATTTAGATTCAGCTTGAAATTCTGGGTTAAATGAGCTCCAGTAACGTAAATTTGATTCACAAATAAACTAGGTGTTGACTGAAATAGGTTTTTAAAAGATTTTTTTAGAATACTTTTTTCAGAGCGAAAGCTAAATACAATGTCTTTGAATTTTATGTCAATCAAATAAAGAACTTAGAGTCTAGAGTTTGGCCAGATTTTAGATTGATAGAATAAGTGGTTTAGAAGAAAGAAACAAAAAACAAACAATTAATTCTTTTTAGTTTCAGCATTTTTTTTCTAAAAAAATCGACCATTAAATTTTGAAAATCGGATAACGGAATTTCTCCAAGATATGGCACTGATTTTCCGGATCTTCAAAATTTTGGTTCTCTGGGAACACAACCCAAAACTTTAATTGTTAATAAATTAGATATTTGTTGACGTACGGAAATTTTGAGCACAAATTTGGATTCAGCCCTAGTTTCTGCGTAAAATGAGCTATAATAAGGTAAAATCGATGCACAAATAAATTAGATATTGACTGTAATAGGTTTTCAGGAGGTCTTTTTGGAATAATGTCCGGGCAAAAACGAAGTTTAATATCGTTGAGTTTTATACAGGGTCCGGCAACACTTGTGTCCACCCCCAAAATCATCTTTAATTTTAAAGATAAAATTTTGAAAATTTGCACTCGCTCACAGTTGACAAAGCTCTAGAAGCTAACGCAAAAATGTGTTTTTTATCTCTGATAGTTTTGGCGTCGCGACGCCTTAAAATCATATCAACCCTTAATTTAATTTTTTTCCAATATAAATGTGTTAAGACTATCTCAGTTGTTATTTTAGATTTAATGCAAATTCTCTTCAAAATTTGAGAACAAAATGCGGTTTTATCAAGTTAGTTTCCAATTTCATTACGTCAAAATTGGCAACTACGTTTACACCCATCTGTCAACATTTTGTGTCACAAATGACATCTATCTTTTGGCTCGCTTTAGATTGTATCAAAAGTCTTACTTGGTGAAATTGTCGCTTTGTCAATGTTAATTAACGATTTCTGGTGTCCATAAAGTGCAACATGCCCGTGTTAATCAAAATTAACCTTTATAAGAATGAATGAAGTGACTTGTGAAATTTTGGTGTAAACGTAGTTTGCCGCTGCGTTGTCAGAATTTTGAAAACTAACTTGATAAAACAGCGTTTTTTTCCCAAATTTTGAAGAGAATTTGCATTGAATCTAAAATAACAACTGAGATATTTTTAACACATTTATATTGAAAAAAAATAAATTAGGGATTGATATCACAAACCTTCACCATTAACTAAAAATTACACTTTTAAGGCGTCGCGACGCCAAAACTAGGAGTGATAAAAAACAAATTTTTGCGTCAGCTTGTAGAGCTTTGTCAACTGTGAGCGTATGCAAATTTTCAAAATTGTAACTTTAAAATTAAAGACGATTTTGGGGGTGGACACAAGTGTTGCCGGACCCTGTATAAATCAAAATAAGAACTCGAAGTCTAACGTGTGGTCAAATTTCAGATTGATAGAATGCGAAAAAGAAACAATACAAAAAGTATTTTTTTAGATTCAGTAATTTAATTTTTTGAAAAAAAATTACCAAATTTTAGAAACCTGAAAGCGGATTATAAAGAACAAAATTGAGAAAAGAATGATGAAAAAAATCGCATTTCTCTATTTGTCGTAGTTTTCGAAATATGAAGCATCGATATTCCGGACCTATAGAATTTAGGTTTTGTGGCGACAACCCAAAACTTTAATTGTCAATAACTCAGTTATTTGTTAACGTACAATAACTTTTAGCACAAATTTGGATTCAGCCTAGATTTCTGCGTAAAACGAGCTACAATAACGTAAGTTTGATTCACAAATAAATTACATATTGATCGAGATAGATTTTCAGTCTTTTTTTTGGGATGTGTTTTAAAAAACTTTCTTTTTCAGGTCAAAAACAACGCTGAATGTCGTTTAAATCCTAAACCGAAACAACCAAGAAAAAAATAGATAATGCGTTCGACGCCCATTTTTCTCACTTTTTTTTGTTGAGTGGGAGCTATCATGTTTTATTATATTGTAATTTTCACATTTCTAAAATTAAAGGTTTTTTTAATTTTTAAATGCATTTCCACATACGGATGCGTTAATAGCTTTGTTACCAAAGCAAAATTAAACATCAAAAGTTTTTTATCAGTATAAAAATAACATTTAATAAAACTTAATCCTGGTCCTTTCTAGTCGTCAAGCTTTCCAGTTTAGTACAAACATTGTGTACAAGTTGTTAGGTTTTTTACCAGTCGAATGTCATTAAAATGAGTAATGTAAAGAAAAATGTAACTCCATTACAGCACTAGTTGAGTTATGAGCACCTTACACATTTAAAACAAGAGACAAATAGGTAAGAAAGAGTTAAACATTTCTTTACTTGACTCTTCCAATATTACCAAGTCTACTAATAACATCAATTTTAAAGAAGACTATCCAGAACAACGCAATATACCACAAAACATTAAAAACGAAAGCCACCAATCTCATTTTTTGAGCTTCTGTTTGGACTTGTCAACATCATCTTTTCCTTTCAAAACGAACATATCAAGACCTTTGAGCGCATTGTGGAGATAATCCGGCATATGAAACTTTGACAGACGATATTCGAAAGTTTCTACATCATTCGGAAGAAGGTGCTTCTCTAGATGAATACACCTACCGTTAATAAAATCCCATTGCCGATGAGTAAAGAAGGAAAATGATAACGTAGAAGTGTAGATCTTCCTCTGGAGCTTGACCAACCTGCAAACAATTCGTAAGAGAAGTCAACGAAAGATGTCACTTGCATTGTTTTTTTTCCGAGAATTTTCAAGATGGCGTCCATGATTACCGCTGGAAGAAGTTGGTAGAACATCAGTTTTAAGTAGAAAATGACACGACTGTGTGAATTTCACCGTGGAGTACCACAAAACTGTTTTTACCAGTTTTACGCACATCCACAAGTTGTCTTTCAGTTTGTACGAAATAAGCCCCCCGTTGCTCGAATTGTAGACATTGAGAGTCAACTTCGAGTCACGAGTGGCTTGTCTCTACGCGCAGATAATAATGGATTTGATCACGACGTCAACAGCCCCCATGTCCATGACAATGTCGAAATTCCCATAGACGACCATAGACGAATTTGCGGTGTTGGCTTGGTAGTTGAACGCTTTTCTTACTATTAATGATAAACCCCAGCTTTATTAAAAGATTATAGATTACGCTTACGTTATATTTACACTCTTCATGAGTAGCTCCCAATATTAAAAAATCGTCAAGGTAATTAATGCAAATAATTCCTTGCGATCGTAAGGATTGTACAATAGGTTTCGTCAGTTTATGAAATGTATAAGGAGCTGAAGCCAAACCAAACGGTAAGCACGTGAATTCGAATGTTTCTGTTTCAAACTGAAAGCGCAAAAATTTTCGGTTGTTACCTCTGATCGGTATTAAATAATTCGCGTCTTTGAGATCTAAGGTTGCAGCAAAATAGCTATTCTGCATCAACCTCGATGCAGTTCTGATGTCATCCATTTTAAGTGAGGAGCTTCTATAAAGTTGTTCAGGTTTTTCAAATTTAAAATAAAGCGTTTTTGGCCGTTAGGTTCTAGAGATGAACTGATTAGGTTCGTTATTGCATTTTTGCACCGCCCCAATTTTTAATAAATTTGAAATTTCAGCTTTTACATGTGCCAACTCTTTTGGAGAAAAACTGTTGCTGTAGGTGGTTTCCCTTGAGTTGAGGCTTGAATGAATTGTATTTTATAACCCTTAATCCAACCAAGGACAACTGGATTCGATGTTATCATTTTTCACTTTTCTACTTACCAAGTCGCCCTGCATAGGCTGTACTTACTGGAACAGCTGCCTCTCCTACTTCTTGTACTTGCGTTGGGGAGTGCGTTTGCGACGTCTGGTTTTCGGGACTTGCCCTTTTGCAGAGCTTGTCTCTCCCAGTTGACGGCTCGGGCGATAACGGTTTAAACTTCCCGCGTATTTTGTCTGTCTGCTGCCTTTATTTTGACGACTCACGTAAGTAGAGGTAGGAGTTGTATTAGTGATTTTTATGTCTTTACTTAAAGACTCCAAATTCTTTGCCGTTTTTATTCTTCTCCTTAAATCGGGACCGAATAAAAATTTGGAGGGCGGTAACTTATCAACCTGCTCACATATTTTTTTATTTATTAGAGGAGTGATCAAGTTTCGGCGTATTACAGATACCCGGTGGAAAACATTGGCTAAAATACGCCTTGAATCTGATAAACAGGTTAACAGCTCTTGCTGTACATCTTTTGGGATGTTGTCAGCTCCATTGGACACAATGTTCATTCTTTTACCAAGGGCGGACATGCCGCGGCCTAGCTGGTTCTGCAGCTCTGCATGAGATTCGTCTCTAGTGACATTAGTTTTCGTTAAAATTTGAGAAATTTCTGCATTTAACTGTGGAGGTGCTAGGTTGGAGAGATTGGCGGGTATGGGATAACTGTCTACAAGAGGAAGTGCAATTTCCTTTTTAAGACCATACCAAAGTATGTGACGCCATCTATTTACCAACGCCTCATGAAGGGTGAGGGTTGTCTGAGTGCTGTCCTCGGGATTGTCACCCAGAATTGTCAAAATCTCGTCTGGTAAAACTTCGTCATTCTGAATTATAAGTTCATTTTCATCTGGGATGGTGCTCGAGTGACCTGCTGAGTCACCGGTGAAAACACTGCCTGCATCTATACACGGGGAAGGCGAACTTGAGGCTTCACTGCACGTGTGCCTGTCAGCATATTTGTTGTCGTCAGTTGGTACACGGTGCATGCGTGACCCTGAACGATACCTCGAACGCTCACGTCTAGTGTGCACGTGTGAGTATAAGGGAGACCTTGAATGCTCTCCCAGCAATCTTGTTTCAACCTTTTAATTCGTTTTCTCAGTCCAACTGAGTCCTCATCAGAGCTAGAAGAGCGACTTCTTCTCTTATGTTTCTTTGTCTTTCCCATCTCGACAATTCTAAAATAATCCATTCTTATTAGTTACTTACATTTTTGTAATGTTACGTGATGCGGTGCGATCCATAGCGCCAGAGCACAAGAAACACAATGACGAGTAGAAGCGTATTCGCGATGCAAATGTTCCGATACGACCTCTGGTGGCGCATTTTAACACTGTTGAGAAGTATAATTGATGTGAACGTGCATAAGAAATAATGCATTTGTCGCCCAAAAAAACATCTTTCTCAGGTGTATTAACATTTTCAAAGCAGTTGTTTAATTCCTTCTAATGTATTTTAATAGATTCATGTGTTGGTAACGCATAATTTACCGTTATTACGTGAAATGGCTCGCATTACAAACCAAACCAGCAAATCAACTAAACAATAATAACAGTGCTTGCAGAAGGTTTTTATTGATAAATCTACTTTTAGACCAGTGAACCAAGGAATAGCGAACGGATACATGGTGGGTAATTCGTTCTTTGAGGGTATAGTAAGTGATTGACAAAGTGCAAACGTAACCTCAAAGGAATGTTACAAGAAAGCCAGTTAAAACCTATTAAATACCTCAAGAATGATTAACAAACTCTTTAAGACAACTATTTGGGCGTCGGGGAACCAATGCATCCTAAATTAACAAGAGGAGTTAACAAAGTTTTATAATACAATGATTGTAGTTTGCAATTTTGTCTCAAAACGCTTCAAATCTGGTACACATCGGTTTGTAGGTTCAGATATAACAACAATTACACCCAACGATGTAAATTAACACTGAATATTGTAGATAAATTCATGTTTTTTCTAATAAACGACCACAAAAATACACTTTTCAATAACAGATTATGCTTTTCACCGACCATCTTTGCAACGTTCGCAGCGCCACCATCGGTCATTTGTTTCGCGAATAGCAACGAGTGAAGAGTGGGGAACAGAGGGTTTCCTTCTTTAAATATTGTGCGCCAAGTACTAGACAACACGTACTACATGGTTTTCAATAATGTGATATCGAGGACTGGACGCCTTCAAAGCTGCCAGTCGATTTGTACTGCGTCTTCCGTGTAATGTTTTCTCAGGGTCGTTATGACACAACGTTGAGTAAAATTTTACACACGTTGCACAAAAAAGAAGAAGACTAACGACACTTTAATTATAAATCAATTCCTTACATTCTCAGAAAAATTTTCATCATTCTTGCGGTCAGATCATGCTAAAATGGTCTCTTTTAGTCTACTGGTATTAACCATATCCTACACATTTCAACCAAATTTTTGTTGTGACGACACCTTCGTCGATTTCACAGTAAATTCCATTAACGGTGCAACGTTGACAGTGTTACAATCAAAAATAGTTAATGTTAATCCAAACTTCACACACTTTGTCATTCGACACCAAAGAATACCAAAACTATGCTGTAATGTTTTTAGTACCACTGAGATGTCGAGCATTCAAATTGGAAACTGTCAAGTTGCGGAACTTCAGATCGAATGTTTGTCTGAAAAATTTAAGCATATCTCCGAAAGCCTGGTAATACACAACAACGAAATTCGCGCGATCAGAACAAACACCTTTTCTGGGCTCAAACTGAATATGATCGGTCTGCATACAAATAAAATTAAAGTATTAGAAAAAGGAGCCTTTGTTAACTTGACCAAGTTGACTCTTCTTGATCTGAGCAAGAACGAGCTTGTCATGTTAAATCCAGAAGCTTTTGTAAATTTACCCGTTCTGACAAATTTGGAGATAAAGTCGAACCAGATAAAATTTCTCCAAGAGGGTGTCTTCACGTTCCTCCAAAATGAACTAATTTTTTTAAGCTTAACATGTAACAAAATATCTGCAATCGATAGTCGAGCTTTTGATGGTGTTCCTATGAATAGTTCATTTGAACTGAAACTGACCAGCAATCAAATCGGAATGTTACCACGTGGAGTTTTTGATAATCATAATTTTGGAGTTATTGATCTGGTTGATAATCCGTTAATTTACATTTCGCACGATTTTTGCTCCGAGAATTGCAAAATCGAGTTTCTTCAAATTGAATGTCATGGTTTGGAATCTGACTTTATTTTCCAATGGGCAGAATCAAAGACGATGTTGACGACTGGAAAGTGTTCTCAATTTAATGTTACTGATCGAACTGCGATTACCCCAGAAGCTTGCAAAGTTGGATCTAATCCAAGAAGCTCATTTTTTGTGATCTTAATTGTTGCCCCTTTATACGTTTTTAATAACTAAAACGAATAAACTTTTTACATTGTTTGCTTCACAAAGTTTTAAGTAATAATGTAGGTTTCTGCACTTTAATTCTATGAAACATTTTGTAACGACTTTCAAAATTTTGGCCCTTTGACGACACACAGATATTTTAATCGGCTATAACTCAGTTATTTGTTGACGTACAAACATTTTGAGCACGGATTTAGATTTAGCGTAACATTTTGCGTAAGGTGAGCACCAATAACGGTTTTGCTTTACAAATACATTGGATATTGATCGAAATAGACCTATAAGAGGTCTGTTTAGAAGATTTTTGAACAACATTTTAGGGCGAAAACGACGCTCAATACCTTTGAATTATACATCAAAAGAAAGAACAGCTCGAAGCCTATCATCTAGTCAAATTTAAGATCAGTGAGATTCGCATCTCTCTATCTATTAGTTTCCGAGATAAGGACTACCGATATTCTAGATTTTTAAAATTTTGGCTCTTTGGTGACAACCTGAAATTGTAATTGTCAATATGTCAGCTATTTGTATATGTACAGGAAGTTTGAACACGTATTAAGATACACCGTAAAATTCTGCTTAAAATGAGCCGCCATAAATTTTCTTAGCAAATATATAAACTAGAAGTGTAACAAAAAGTTAGTACAAAAGCGCTCCGCCAGACGCTTCTCGTTAGAGCCACCATCGCCACCCTCACCCCACGATGGTCATTCCCTACCATCACTCAAATTCACACCATTGGTTGGACCTATCTTTAAAACCCAGGAACTACCCCGAAAACGCCAGTTGGATTTCCTCTCTTTTGAAAACAGCTCTAACTTTGCAGCGGTCACCGCTCGTTGTTGGACATTTTCATAGAGCCCTGAAGTCAGAAAATCTTCGCCGCGATTCGCGATTTTACATTCGACTCGTCCATGTCTTCTGGTTTGTTAAATTGTAAATAAATTATTGTTGTTGTTGTAAAAATTGTAAATATAGATAGTTTGTGTAAATAATGACCTTTTTTTGTAACTCGAGTGTTACAGAAGTGAATTATCTAACTATCGGCCTATCAGTATAATCTCTTCCTTATCTAAACTGTTTGAAGATATTTTGGCTCCCCAGTTTGCGTCAGCCTTCAGAAATATTATCGCCCAGAGCAACATGGATTTTTTAATGGTAGATCGGTTGAAACCAACTTGTTTGATTTTGTGTCTTCTGTTTTTTCTTCCCTGGTTCAGGGAGCTGATGTTCACTCTGTCTATTCCGGTTTTTTAAAGGCATTTGACAGAGTGGACTATGGAATTTTAATTTCGAAGTTAAAGCAGTATGAAGTTGGTAATTCTGTCACTGATTGGTTTCACAGTTATTTAAGTGATCGTGAGACTCAAGTAGTTGTTAGAGGTTCGGTCTCTCGGACAATAATTGTCTGGTGCACCTGCGTTTCTAGATGTTTGTTTTCTTGGTTTCTCTTATAAAACTTATATTTTAATATTATGACTATTTTTTATTTTTCGGATTTTAATAGTATATTATAACCCGCACGACGAGTTTAAGAGCACGACGCGTCAAAGGTTGTTTGTAAACCGTTTTCGTAGAAACGGTTAGCAATTGTTTGTTTACGTTGTTAAGCACATTTTTTCACGTTTGTAAAAATCCGTTCAGAAAATAAGTGAAGAGATTAAAAAACTAGCAGAACATGCAGAACTGCGATTAATACTGAATCTACCCGCCGCTGAGAAATATACTGGTCATGCTTTCCGACGAACTTCATACGATTATGGCAAACAGTGGTATGAGCATCGATGAGTTGAAACGTCAGGTGGGATGGAAATCTTTGAGTGTGGCTAGTGGCTATATTGAAGAATCAACTTTAAACAAAATAGTTGTTTCCAAACGCATTGCTGGTGTTCTGAACACATCGGTTGCTAAATCAACTTCATCAAGAGCTATGGACGTCCAACAGATGAATGAAAATGCAAAAGCTTCAACTAGTTATGAATTAGAAGCCACAAACAAAAGTAACCAGCTTAAAGCGGCGGGCTTTAATTCAAACAATAGTAATTGCAATTTTCATGTTCATTTATATTATAAATAAAAATTGGTCCTGACATTTCACTATTTTTTGTTTCCTAGACAACTTTAAAGCTTTAGTGTTTTAAAGACTCTTTTTTGCTTGCTTTTGCGTGTTTTAATTTAGGATTATGATGCAAGAATGATAAAAAATATTTTTTTTCTACAGGGTGTTAGGTAACGTTACGGCCATAGAAAAAGGGGTGATGGAGGCAGCCGTGAAAAGTAATGTTTCGAAGTTTTTTTCGGGTTTTCTTGAACCGTTTCAGAGCTGGAAGGCTTTGAATGTGACCAATCAGGGAACAATTTGCATAAGGTTACAAAACTTGAATCAGAGTTACTGAAGGAAATTTTTCTTTAATGTCAAACTGACAGTTTTAATTTTTTATCAGTGGAGTACTTGTTCCATTTTTGTGGACTTTACAAATCAAGTTCGTCAAAACGAACTTATTGGGTTCAATAAAGGAAACATTGTTGCGTCGTTTACAATTATGTGTTCAACAAGATGGTGGCCATTTTGAATATCTATTGTGGTGTTCCTTTTTTGTCTGTTTTTTGAATAAAATTGCGTTATTGATTCTCCCTTTTATTGACGCCACTAATTTAAAACTTCAAATGTGACGGGAAAGTGACAAATTATTCGTTTGGCCCGAAAGCTACTTGGATTTCTGTAAAATTGAAAAACTATTTGAAGCCATTCTATTGGTCAACTTTAAAGCCTAGTAGCTTTTTAACTAAAACGAGAAAAATAAAATTAATTGCGGATTCCGAGACAGTTTGCATTCTTTAATTACCCATTAGTCTATGGCCGTAACGTTACCTAACACCCTGTATAGTAGCTTTTAAAGTGTGCTTTATTTCTCAAAAAATGCAAGGCTAACTTGCGTTTTAACATCAAGAGAAGATAAAGTGCTACTTTAACATGAAGGGTAGATAAAGTGTTTTAAATTTTATTTATTTTTTCTAACAGTAATATGTTATACTGTTTCTATGGTGCATAAGAACTCACCCTTTATATAGCTCTTAAAATACGCTTTTTTTATAAAGTACGTCGTCAATGGCAACGTATCTTATAGAGTTATAAAATACGATTCAAAAATTCACTTTATTCATTTTGCTTACATTTTTCATAAAAGTTAAAAGTACAGTAATTGAAATTTTGACCGACGTTGTTAGAACTAGCACATTTCTCCCGTAACATCGTTAATGTGTTTTCAGCTTCTTCTGCAAATATTTCATTCACAGTTGCTCTTGTAATAGCCGTTTCATTGTTAAACTATCTTCCAGCATATTCTTCTACTTCGACTACTTCATTCCCAATGGCGCTCGTAGTATCAGATGTTCCATTCCCAAAAACTTGTCTAGCTATCTTTAATCTTTCTCCCAGCGACTCTTCAATATAAGATTCTGCTACTTTTGCAGATTCCCAAATGTCTCTTCAAGGACATAATATTTCCCCCTACATAAATGTAAATTTTATTATATATTCTGAATAATAAACCAGCATTAACAAAAGGAGTCGCCGAAGTGCGGCGAAAACAATGCCCAGTGTAACTCGGTGGATTTTCTAGTTTAAGACATGTTGCGATTTTCTTAGGAATTCCCCAAAGGTGTTGATTCCCACACATTGGCAGCTGCACTTTCCCTTATTGTAATGTAAGAAAAATCTTGTAGGTGATTTTCTTGGGCGCAAAACAATATAACGTTGTAATAACCCAAAAGGCCCGCCAAAAAGACATTAACATCCACACAACACATATTTAAAAATGGCGCTAAAAGACCGCGAAATTTAAAATCCAAAGTTTGGCTGTGATCGTCAAAAATGGTTAGGACCTACGTTGTGTTTGAGAAAAACAAAATTACTAAAGGAAATTTAGAAAACGGACTTCGGTTCTTTAGTGTAACGGGCAAAAGCGACACAAACGGAAGAGTGAAATAAAACAACAAATGGGTTGGAGATGTAGATTTAGAATATTTTTTAGAACATGGATTTAGAATATGGAAAATGAAAAACTAGTTATGCAACGGACCGTTAGACCTGTAGTGAGTGTGTTTAGTCAAAACGTACGAAACTCGCCTACAGTCATAGAAAACAAAAGCAAAATTTACATGAACACCACCACTCATTACAAGACTGGCTGGACTAAAACTTAGCCTTCACAGTCAACTACTAAGCTACCCATAATCCTCGATCTTTTCAAAAACGATTACAAAGGTTACAATGATTTGAACAAGAAAATTACAATTTTGAAAGCGTAGTAACGTGTCTGTACAATTTGTTTTGGATTTGCGAGAAATTTGAATTGAATTGCAAGTTGACTGTCGCATTGTGGTTTGCCTGCCTCTTCTTCTCAGTTTTCGTCCAAATCATGGCACATTATAGATTACATCTTTGGAATTTTTCGGATAATAAAATACACCCGGGACTGGGTTTACGGGCGACGGCGTTTCCGGGCGAACCCGGCCGACTAGCACCCGCAACACTCCACTGTGGGAGTACCTCAAAGGCCTCCAGTCAGAATACGGATGAATGACACTCATTTCCTCCACATACTCACTCTCGCGGGAAACAAAAGACGGTTTTAGCAATCACACTCTAACATCGACCGTGGATCATTACGATAAATTACCTAAACCAAAATCCCGCGTGGTATCGACTAAAACAGACAAGACATACATGACGACTTGGGCCTTCTTCTTCTTTCTTCATTTCTTGAACGACAAAAAAAGAACAAGAATTTTTGAATCGCGACATCGTACGACACATTACGACTTGTCAGAAAATATAGAAAATATAACAACTAAACTCTGTTAAGTTTTAAATGTCTTTATTTACAAGGAATATAATTATTACAGTAAATTGCCTTTGGGGTCAGGACCGCTAGCCGGTGCTCTGTCTCCGCAGGAGTCTTTCTCGCTTGTTCTTTTGGGATTGGGACCGCTGCCGGTGCACCGCTCTCAAAGAAAAGTCTTATTGAAAGATCAAGAAACAAGTGCTCGTTGTTGGTGGCGGTGCATCTTATAGAGGGTTGCGGGTGACCGTTACAATACAGCGCTGAGCTGGACCAATGAATCGTGAGGGTGGTGGAGTGGGGTCTTTGGCCGTTATGTCCGAGAAGGCGACGGTGGTGCCTAGGCAGAGGGTGGGGCGGAGCGCATTGACACTATTTTCGTTACAAAAATAAAAAAATTACAACAACGTTTTAGGACGCGCTCAAAATGGCGCCCCCAAACCAAAGCGACGCGCCAGAATTGGCGCGCTTTTTCCCCACGCCCATTCTGAAACATGCAAATTTGGAAAAGTCCTCGAAAACCGACATGCGCCCCCCCAACATTAAGTATTTAATTACATAATTACAAATACAAGAGAAAGTAACAAGTTTCCTGGGAGTACCACCCACGCTTCAACCCCATTTCCCTTAACATTTGAACACGAAAACCTCCCAGAAACCTGCTAACAACCAAAGCTTTCCCGACCGAAAAACAAATAAACATTTCACATACCTTTTCAGCGTTAGCTTACCGGCAACCTTTTACCCACTTAACTTACACTAACGTTTACAATTTAATAAAAAAAACACTAAATGTTAACGCATGCAAAACAAAACTAAAAGAAACAAAACAATGCACAAAAAAAACAAAAGCAGTAGCGCGAAGTCACTACAAAAGAATTGTTTTTCAATAATGGCGCCACCACTACAACAAAGACGACCTGCTCTGTTTGGAGTACAAGGCGGAAGTGATCTCCACTGGTCAACATCCCTTTCCGTATCTTCCGCTAGGCGGGCGGGTGGCGATGTCACTTCCGCCCCGCGGCGGCGGTACTTTTAAATTCAAATCGTGCCATTACAACGTCTATATAATTCGATGGGATTAACCCCAAAACCTTCACAACAATGGTGAATCGTCGTTCCTTATGGGTTTTAGAATCCGAAATAATGACATTTATTGTGTCACCACAATCATGTACGTCACTGAATTCCATAGCGGCCAATTCGGCTTTTCTACAGGCTCCAGCAACTCCGAAGATCAGTGCAACCTGAAAAATTTCATAAAATTTATGTCTAAGTATAATTTATTCCTTACTTTGACAAATAAATATTCCCCTTCATCCGCTTGTTGTAAAAATGTTCTAATTTCCTCTTGTGTCAAGACCTTGGACTTTCTACTGCAATAACCAACATTTAAATTTTTTAATAACGGAATAACAGCACCAAACTTGTCAATTTGTATGTTGTCTTTGGCTTTTAGTGTAGCCTTGAGCATAGAATACTCTGGCCACAATGAGGTGACAACTTTTGTGGCTAAAAAGTAAATGTGTTAGTTTTTAAAAAATGTTCCATTTCTATTTACGCACTTACCCTCATATCCAGGAATGTCAAAATGACATATTCCGTTACTTCCGTGATGCCATTCTTATTTTTCCAGTCATGAAATGAATGATACACTTTCTAGTAGGCGGGTTTTGATTTTGCAGGTAACAAATTGCCCCGTAATTCCTTACCTTTTTCCTTAATTTTTTGAGGAACACTCTCGCACATTTTAACCGATGCAAATTGTTTTTTATTATACCTGTATCATAATCCTAAATTAAAACACGCAAAAGCGTGCAAAAAGGGGTCTTTATGACACTAAAGCTTTAAAGTCGTCTAGTTAACAAGAAATCGTGAAATGTCAGGACCAATTTTTATTTATAATATAAACATGAAAATTACAATTACTATTGTTTGAAATTTCCAAGCCCGCCGCTTTAAGCTGGTTACTGTTGTTTGTTGTTTCTAAATCATAACTAGAAGAAGTTTTTTCATTTTCATTCTTCTGTTGGACGTCCATAGCTTTTGAAGAAGTTGATTTAGCAACCGATGTGATCAGAACAGCAGCAATGCGTTTGGAAACAACTATTTTGTTTAAAGTGGATTCTTCAATGCAGCCACTAGCCACACTCGAAGATTTCCATCTCACCTGACGTTTCAACTTATCGATGCCACCACTGTTTGCCATAATCGTATGAAGTTAGTCGGAAAACATGACCAGTATATTTCTTGTTCTGCATGTTTTGCTAGCCTTTTAATATCTTCACTCATTTTCTGAACGGATTTTTACAAACGTGAAAAAATGTGCTTAACAACGTAAACAAACAATTGCTTGCTAACCGTCTCTACGAAAACGATTCACAAACAACCTTTGATAATTTTATTGGATGAATTCACAATTTTTCAATGCTCCTTAAGGATTGTAAATGGATAGGTATAATAAAAAATAGCGTATAACACTCGTTTATAAGCGCCTTTAAAACACTTACGCCGTTTAACGCACTCCGGCTGACGCGTCGTGCTCTTAAACTCGTCGTGCGTGTTTTAAAGGCTTGCTTATAAACTTGTATTATAATATACTATTTTTCACAATTTGTTTACTGTTAGTATAGGAAACCTACCACCGCACCCTTTACCCACCACACTTTGACACATGTTGCTACAACTAAGAATTTTTTAATCAAAGAAGATTTTTCATAAAACAAGCATTAGTGTTAGAAAAAATCTCGTTCTATAAAATCCTCGCTCGCTCCGCTCATTCGGATTTTAACTACGAACTCGATTTTTAAACTCTCTTTAAAAGACTAGTTGTCTTAATAGCTATAATTTTTACATTAATTTAAAGTAATGGTAACATTAATGGTGCAATTCTCGTTTCCTCAGACGTTTAATATTTTTGAAATAAAACTTGCATTCATGATTTCGTCGTGGGTTATCTCTACAGATGACGAAGTCGTGTCTGAATTTGTCACTTTTTACACGTTTTCTGTCTGTAGTTGACGAAGAATTTGTGAGGAACGTTTTTAGGACGCAAGCTTGAATATTTTCGTACGATTTCCAAAAAACTAACTCCACATTCTTTATCGGTTACACAAAACGACCGATCTTTCTTGGTTTTAGTGTCAATAAGTGAAACAATAATTACTGACTGTCGATCCTCAATGTTGGAAACTTGTAACTTGTACAATTCATCTGATCTGCAAGCCCCGTGCAAAGCCATTACAGCAACAACCTGTAAGTTAAAACCCAATTTTACATTTTATCCTATCCAATAAATCTACTACCTTTGCTAATAAATAGTCATCATCTGACGCATCTACCAAGAATTTAATATTCTCATTTGGCTCAAAGATCTTGGATTTCTTGGGCTTTTAGCCTTCACTTTGCTTCTTTAGTAGTGAAATTAGTTTGCAATATCTGAAAGTTATTATGACATTATGTTGACACTATTTTAAAAACATCTTACCTTGAAATGTTGCAGTTTTCATTTACCAACAATGTGCTTTTTAGCATTGAGTAACTAGGTGGCCCTCGGAATTCTGAAGATGTCGCTTTTTTCGTGAACTTCGCTTTTCCGTGGCGTTGAATTTTAATTTGAGATTGTTTATTTGTTATAATATGAAACAAAGATGGCCTCGGAAAAATTAGGTTCCCAAAAAAACTGATACAGAATTCTGAGAGCCACCTAGTTAATTGCATTTTGTCATTTAACATTTAGCAAAGAAAGTGTGAAGAGAACTTCATATTTTGTGGTTTTCGTTTTTTAAAATTCTGATACAAATAATTACGCATGGCAAAATTTGGATTTTTCTGAAAATTTTTAGAATCAAAAAAAGAATAAGAGGTTTTAAAAACCAACGGGCTTCGCTATTAAAAATTTAACAGTACCACGCAGAAAATTCATAAATCAGACAGGCTGCGCATTTCGTGGTTTCTGAACCCATTGCAAATGCTATTACAATAAAAGAAGAAAAAATATATGACACACGGCATAGTCTCTCATTTGGGTAACACGTCATACCAAGAAAAAAGATACAACAAAATCTCGCGAATTTATATAAATTGGTGAGTTTCTAAGAATACAGGCGATTTCTAAGTTGGTGTCCTTTAAGCCATAAAATGAGGCTGTTGTAAATCAGTAATAATCAGCTCCTAATTACCCAACTTACGATTTTCTTGTGTGAATGTGATGCGGTACGACTCTCGGCTAAGTGTTGTCGATCTTCGTTTACAACATCTGATAACAGGGGTTGGAAAAGGAAAACAACAAACCATCGATAATAGAGCACCATTAACAAAACTGGTTCAAAAAAGATTTTGAAGAATAACAGAGTTCGCTCTCTTACTAAATTTCTATTTAATCGAAGAAATAAAAAAATTATAAATAAATAGAATGTTGACGTAGCGATGATGTTAACGGGGATGATTGAAGTTACAAAATTTGTCTAATCTTTTACGGTCGGTTTTGCGTTTGAGAAGCTCTGGCACCTGTCATGGGTCCCAACCATTTTATGACTTAACAGAAATCGCCTGTAAATTCGGTAATTCCCAAATAAACATTGCATTTGAATATCTTCGATAATAAGAATTATTATACACATTCAGGATGTTTGCTGTCATATTTAAAACGGACATACAGAAAAATGGTCGAGTCAAAAAACTTTAGAACATTTTGAGGTTTCAACAATATTATAAATGGGCTACAATAATTTATATTTTGGGACCTATTGTTTGGAAACGACCTGTTTTTTTATGTTTATTCATTCATAAATTGGTATTGACCAGTGGCTGAGTTCACCTGATTTTGTCGCTGATTTTCTTGTGATTTTGTCTACCTTCCCCTGATTTCCGTGTGATTTCGTCTAACTTCCCTTGATTTTTTTTTGATGCGGTGTCTAACTCCTGATTTTCAAGTACATATTACTATCTGATTTCCTGTTGATATCTTAATAATTTTCCCTTATTGTCTATCTAGTGATTTCTTATTGATGACATAACTTGTCAGAAACTTGTCAAAAATGGCACACACTTAACTTTCTTTTATTTTCTCGCTAATTTCCCCTGATTTCTTTTTGATTTCGCCTAACTTCCCCTGATTTCCTTGTGATTTCGTCTGACATTTCCTATTTTTTTATTGAATGAACCTGATGTTCTAATAATTTTCCATCGATTTCGTCTAACTTTGTTTATTTTTTTGTATTGCGTCAAAGTTTCCCTGATTTCGTAACGAATTCCTCTGATAGTGATTTCCTAAGACTAACACACTGATTTTCCAGGAAGATTAATCCTAGAAGTTAATATTTTTCAAAAATGGCATACGACAAACTTCCCTTGATTTCCTTGTGTTTTCGATTAACATTCTCGGATTTTCTTGTAATTTCGTCCAAATTCCCCTGATTTTCGTGGGATTTCGTCTAATTTACCCTGATTTCCTAGTAATTTTTTCTGATTTTCTAATGATTGGCCCCCGATGTTCTAATATTTTTTCCTGATTTTTAGTGATTTCCTCGAACTGCCCCTGGTTTTCTAGTGACTCTCGATAAGCAGACCGGCTGTTTGCAAAAAAGGTTTATTTGCGCTTTTTCTTGAACTGTTTGAACAATCACACAATAGATTCTCAGTTTATGAAGAAAAAATGCTGTTGATAATTTTTCATGGAATTCCCCAGTTACCTTTCAAAACATTCTTTTTTTACCGAAATAGGGACCTAAAGAACTCATTTAGCACACTCAAAGCAAATAATTGTATCCGAAACATGCGTGAAAAATCGTATTTTTTTGTAAATTGAGAGTACGGATCCGTAATTAATTAATGTCAGATTATGTTTTCTTCACAGCTCGGACTGATTTTAATAATAGTACGAGAGCTGGCAACGTGAAAAAAACAAGAATTTCAGGTAGGCCAGTTTTTAGATATGCTTTCTCTCTCACTCTCCCAGGCATGATCCGGGCTACCTGGCTGGCGGTAGTGGTTGCGCTCATCAGTGCGCATCGTACCTGTACAGGTAAAATATCAATTTTTCAAATAATTTCAAGAAGTTTTCTTTTTTTTTTATTATTTTTATTGAACTGTCAGCAACATAAATCTATTATTGCCAGGCACTTTTATTGTTGTTTAAGCTATACCAGACGCCAATTTTGAATTAAAAAAAAATTTTTTTCAAAATATTTTAGTATGGCTGAAATTTTAATATGATCTTATTTAAGCCACTAAAAACCCAAAATTAATTTGCCAAGCAATAATTCGATTGTAAACCTACGGCCAGATCGACCTAAACGTGATAAGTGAGGTGGTGTTATTTTGCATGGTCTATAAATAGTTGTCAAATAAATTACAGTGAAAAGATTGAAAACTATTGAATTAATGTGTGGATTAATACGGTATCAAAGTAATAATTTATTGTTGTACAAAATGAGTATGAAAAGAAACCAAAAATTTTATGGTTACATGAAAATTAAGGCTTGATTTTTTAATCAATAATTGTATCACAAAAAACGGAGGCATCTTCATAATCATCATCATCATCTTCATCACTGCTGTCATTTTCATTGTCATCATCATCTTTTGAATTGTTATCGTCTTGTAATACATTATTATCTGTAATAGAATGAAAAATTTTATAATTTTTCGGCAAAGAAATTTATAAATATTTTATTTTTAATTTTTACCTTTAATAATAATGTCAGCAACTAATGATGGTAATTGCTCCCCAACAAACCAGGCAAAATCGTATTTGCCGTCATTTATGGTCCAGCCGGAAGCTTGAGGTGATAGAGATGTTGGATGTTTCAAGTATGCATTTCTCCAAAACTTTGTTACATAACGAACTCGCAGAAAATGCTGATATAATTCAGCTTTACATGGTGGTAGGCTTGATGGGTCAAAATTACGAAATTTTTTTTCGAAATTATCGTCTGATTTTTTGGCGCGGTAAGTGTTTGTAAACAATTGAAACCGAGTTTCATTGACGTTCCAAGAATCACGAGCTCCGTAAATATGACAAATTAACTTTTCCAAGATCTTCAATGTCTCTTCCAACAATTCTTCACAATTCTTCACAATTCCCCAAAATTTCGTATATTCGATTGACGCTTATAAATCGTTCGTGATTCCCGACACCCAAATTTATCCAGAGTTTTAGTGATGCATTCAAATGTTCCATGTTACCAAGAAGTATTATTAAAATATCTGTGTCTGAGCAACGTATCATGACTTCGGCATCAACATTTATTTGGCAAATGTGATATATTATTCTGGAATCCGCCTCTTCATGTTCTTCGCAAGACAATGAATCTTCCACAGTCTTAATTACTTTATTATTTTGAACCCGGTAGGAATAGCACTTGTTGAAATTCAAATAAATTATTTTATTTCCAATTATCGGAGCCATTTCATCACCAGCCCAATGGTCAATAAAAAAATTAACAAGGGCTTCTTTAAAATTTATATTTTTCAGTTCGGCCACAAAATTATGCGGACGAATTTGATTGGGTCCGATTGTAACTTGGCTCATCAATTCATCCCGACGTGTGCGTTCAAAATCTTTGATTGATGGTGTAAAATATTGATCGAAGACAATATCGACACGATTAGATTTAAATCGTAGTATCATACTCAAAAATTTTTTTGATAAACCGTCGAAGGTTACAGGTACTTCTTTCATTAGGTGTAGCATGAAGAAACCATCCAAAATAGCTATATTAAAACACGAAGGTGGCTTATCGACATTATTACCGATTTTCTTCTCAATTAATTTAACTAATTGAGATTTGTCAGTTTTACAAATACTGCCATCTGCGTGGCACATTGATGTTGGCACTGGTGTCAGTGGAAATGTTAAAACTTTCTCAATATCCACTTTATGAGTTAAGGATATCCCCAACATTCTTCCAAATAAATCCCTTTGCATTCTCAGCTCCACAACTTTATTTCCGAGTGTTAATTTTTTTTTCTTTGGAGCCTCAGCGAAGTTGAGTACTTGATTTTTTTTTATTGGTTTGTCAAATCTAGATCCATCGACAGCACATTCATTAATGAACTGCTTTCTTAACTCATCACCACTTTCTTCGATGTTCAGGAGAAACTCAGCTATATGTTCAGAGACTGGCTTTCCACTAGCTATATTGTAAAGATTATCTTTGTTCAAATCTGAATCGAACGGATTACAGTTTTTTTCCAAAATATCAATAAAATGAACAAGTTGTTTTTCAAAAATTTTAATCCGATTAGGTTGTAAGTCTGCGGTAATGTCTTGCAAATATCTTAATCCACAAACATCGAGAACATGTGAGATCAAAGCAGCCCTAATACTATGACTTTTTGCCCAGCGTTGACGTGCAGCTATTGAATTTGTAAAATGTGCAATACCGCTGAGACGTTTAGCTGCATCGACGTTGATTGTCTGCTCCAGCGTAAGATCTATCGGTATTCTTGAAAAAGATTTATCTGTTCTTTTAATACCAAAACATCCAGATTTGAAGTCCTCTTCTAGTCCTGGGTGTGTGTCGTCAACATTCTGCAAATTGTCATAATATTTTACACACCATCTAGCGTAGTTTGGCTGATTAACTATAAAAAATAAATTAGTGATTTTTGGAATTATATGCTTGAACATTTCAAAATCACCCATGCGAATGCTCCTTGATAAAGTGATGTAATAATTAACTAGTTGGGTGTAGGTCATGTAGAACTGAGCAGTTTTTCCATGATCACCTTGTCTAGTTTTGTCTACGAATTTTTGATACGAAGAGAGCAGTCTGGATAACACCTGATTAGGTAATAGTTCAGCAGTCGTAGTTGAATCGGAAATGGAAATTTCATTATCTTGATATTGTAAAAGATCATCAAAGATTTGTTCTTTTAAGAAACTGTGTTCCACTTGTTTGGTTTTTAAGTATTGGTCAAAATGTAAAATTTGCAAACCTACAGCCATCAACGGATGCAGACGTTTACACCGGTTAAAATGTTTTCCTTCAATGATGCCGTTTACCGAGCCTGATGCTATAATCTTACTTTCAACCATCATATGTGATAATCCACACTCATTGATAAATACTCCAATCGCTTTAAAAAATGCCATCATCAGATGAAATGAGCCTAGATGTATGAAGAGATTATCAAATTTAGGACTTTCTGTCGCCTGAATTTTGAGAGCTATTTTAGCAATGGCCAAATCATATGTTACTTGGACGTATTTTTGGTCACATTCCACGCCAACTTTTTGAGCCTGTGTCATTGTCAACTTCACTACTGATGTCTCCGTTGGTGAAAAATTGATCGGAGTGAGGTAGGATACTTTTTGTTTTGGAGTATTATCCTTTATTATTCTAGAATTAAATCCCGTCCACATTGGAGTATTTGGTACATGGAAAAAGAGTGAAACCATATGTAATAAATCTATAGTTTGTACTAATGATAAAGTACTCGGAATATATTGCTGTATGTTTTCAACAGGTGTTAATCGATCTAACATTTCCAAACGGGCAAATATCGGAACAAGTTCAGGAACAATGGCTTCAAAGGTTCGTCTTCTTTTCACTGGTGGTGGTAACATGTCAGACTGGTCACTTCTAGAATCGATATCAATTTCATCAAGAGCATCATTATCAATATTTTGGTAGATTATACCAACGGTATCATGCAAAGTTTCTTTGCCATTAAGTGTATCTACGTATCTGTCAAAGTTGTCGAAGGCGACACCAGTGCATAACGATGATTTCTGAGTAATATCAGGTGGACAAATTTCAGTGCGATGTACAGATGAATAAGTAGCTTCAGTTTCGAGCTCCTCCAGTGTGGTGTAGTTACAGCAATGTCCAAGACGATTAAGAATGTTTATGATTTTTCTACTACTTGTAAGACTTTTAACCGTCATGCCTAGAGTTATATGTTTTGATGGTTTAATAGTACCATTGGTCACACAAAAAATAGTATCAGAGGCGATTGAGTTGGTTAATCGATTACAGTTTATACCATTTCGGCGACGAATATCCTTGCTTCCAATCAATGTTTTAAAAAATCGATCGAGTTTTTCAGGAATAGTACATTCACCATTGATTAAATCAAGTGGCTTGATTTTTGTAGGTAATTCTAATTTATCCATTTGTAAAATTGTGTTCCGTAGCATTAATGCAACTTTATCAATAAGCTCATTTTCCTCGAGTCTCGTCAAATCATTATCTTCTAATAAACTACAATCTTTATGCATGATAACTTTTTTTTTATTTTTTGAAATAATTTTAATTGATTTTTTAAATTGTTTCAATATTTTCTCCTCAAGATAATGATTTGTCATAAAATTTAAATCTGACTGAGACTGAAGCTTTAATTCATCATTGTATGTATCACAAAGAGAAGATAAGAGCAAACAATTTTTCTTGTTGATAACTTCTTCCTCTATTAATGATACAATTTTTTTGAAAATGTTCTGATGGATACTTCGATTGTCATGCCAGGAAGTTTGTGGATTATCAGCAATAACTTTATTATAATCATTTAAATATCCCAATTCACACGAATGATGATAAAAAACAATTTCACTTTTTGCCTGTAAATTTTCTATTTTGTTTAACAACTCTTGATTATTTAATTTTGTCATCCACTCTGCTATTTTTTTATAAATTTTGGCATCATTCGAGGAGTGTAAAGCCTGTTGTTTACCTTTTGCTTGCTTGCGATCTTTTCCACAAAAAAAACAAGCTCGTGTGATATTTGAATTTGTTTCTTTATTTACCACGCTATCAGGCTCAATAACTACATTGGAATTGTCAATTTCTTGGATATTAACTTCTGTTTGTGAATTTGTAGACGTATTATCTGGAAAAGTTTCATTAACATCTACTGCTGTAGTTAATATCGGAGTTGAGCTAGATGGGCTGGGAAGATCTACTACTGTAGTTAATGTCGGAGTTGAACTAGATGAGCTGGGAAGATCTACTGTTGATGAGAAATTAATTTCAGATAAATTTCGATATTTCGCCATGAGAGCTGTAAAACTGTTGTAACAATTTCTATGATATCCATCAGTGTCATTAACTTGCTCTGGTAACTGTACACTATTATATTTCAGTTTAAAATTTACACGTATTTGTAAAACTTCTTTACACTTTTTTAATTTTTCTTCCACAAAACTTATTATTTTTCCATCTCTGTCTTTACAAAAAACACACTTTAATTTTTCATTAACCATTGTAACACAATTTTGTTAAAAACATTAAAAATACCGGCAACGTAAACACCAATGTGACTAAACTGACGCCATCTTGACTACAAACAGCTGCTGTCGTCTATCTCGCTTGCGCAACTAACGCGTGATTGTCTGCACTCTTCCAACATGCCCAATCACTTATCACGTTTAGATCGATCTGGCCGTAGATTAACAATCGAATTATTGCTTGGCAAATTAATTTTGGGTTTTTAGTGACTTAAATAAGATCATATTAAAATTTCAGCCATACTAAAATATTTTGAAAAAAATTTTTTTTTAATTCAAAATTGGCGTCTGGTATAGCTTAAACAACAATAAAAGTGCCTGGCAATAATAGATTTATGTTGCTGACAGTTCAATAAAAATAATAAAAAAAAAAGAAAACTTCTTGAAATTATTTGAAAAATTGATATTTTACCTGTACAGGTACGATGCGCACTGATGAGCGCAACCACTACCGCCAGCCAGGTAGCCCGGATCATGTCCGGGAGAGTGAGAGAGAAAGCATATCTAAAAACTGGCCTACCTGAAATTCTCTCTCAAAAACGTTGCCAGCTCTTAGACTATAAGTGCCGTTTCTCCCGAGGAAAACAATATTTTATGTATTTAAACATTGTTTAATTATAGACGTACTTTTTGGGGTATTTAAGGTTCTGTTTTTTTTTGTTAGATTAAAATAAAACTATTTTCAGGATGTCCGGTCCCATTCTTCAGAAATTTCGCATTCTTCATTCCTTGTGAATTTATTGTTTTCTTCGAATTCATATTTATTTATCGGTTCATTTATAGTGAACATTATTTTAACAAATCCTTATATACCTCCTCCTTATCTCTGCTTGAACAGTGACTTTAAGTCTTAATTGGAGTACTCACTACACAATAGTACCAAACTACCAAATAGCAGATTTTGTTATTGATGAAAAATACCGGTAAAATGAGCCACCCGACTATCCCTGTCTGATGGTCGTTTTTTTTCTGGTGAGAAAAGGTGTGAAGTGGATGTCGGTACTTATAAATACTCATAAATAACAAAACTCAAGTACTGTGATGGTGTACTCCTTTTGTGTAATAAGTACGTTAATTAAATCATACACATTTGCATTTTTAGTCTCTCTAATATCTATTATTTACTGCTTTAGAACGATTAAATGTCGGCCAAGTCGTAATTGGTACGTACTTACGTTTTGGGGTATTTATGATGAACGGTTCGTTTTTCTTTTTTTGTTAAACTACAATAAAACGACCATCAGGACTTCTTAATCCCTTGTTAATTTATTGTTTTAGTCAAATTCATTTTTGTTTATCGCGACTATCGCTGTGTGATGGTCGTTTTTTTAATTGTGTGAAAGGGAATGGGGTGACGCCGATTTAGAACTAATAATTAAATTATGAAGAATATTTAATTTATATCATCAGAACAGAATAAGTTAGGATTTATTTGTAGATATGTTTTTTTTGTAACTTCTCCCCGTGCCAAAATCACACGCTTGCAATAAAATTTCCATCGGTAACTGTTTCGAGAAATATCCCAATATGCGAAAAATTAATGAAAAATCGTATTGTTTCGAAACGCTAGTAGTAGTAGTTTGGGAATGGATTAAAATTTAGAAAGTCGAAATTGATTACACGTTCGTTTCTTTGATTATGCTTTAAGTAATAAAGTCTTCGTCACCCGGAAGGGGCAGTTTGTTTAGATACCACTTCAGATCCCAAGAAGAGAGGTAAAAAATACTGGTCATAACACTCGGGCAGTATTTGAAGCTCCGTTGTCAAGTTACAGTTACAACAGCAGGTACCAAATAGTGATTTTATGGCTTAATTGCAGTACTCACTATACAAAAGCATTAAACGGGTAAATTAGCAGATTCTTAAATTTTCTTATCTTTTACATCTTTTGTGTAATGAGTTCCCGCAATTAAGCCTTACACACTTGCATTTTTTATCTCTCTAATATCTACTGCCGCCGAACGATTAAAAATCGACCGAGTCGTAATAAAATTCGATACTCGTTGCGTCCATTTTATTTATCTGTTCACTTTTGCATAAGTACCCCTAAAAAGAGCCTGTTAGATACTTGGTATTTATGCAAATTTTTTATACAGAGTATCAACAAATGTTTGTCCATCAAATGATGATCTGTAATTAAACAATGAATACGCGCTTGAAAAGAGGGGTTTCGAAACATGCTTAAAGATTTTCAAGTGTAAGTTACGCATACATACCCAAAACACATCTTGATGGTCAAAAAGATCCTGTATTAAAAATAAGTCGAACTCGATTAAATAAATCAATCTCCGCTAATGTTTTTTTCGTTGCTCGGACCGATTTAAATAAGTGCCGAGACAAAAAAAACCGCTACCGTACATGTTGTGTGTACAAAAAATCAGACCCTTTTGAGATGCTTATGACTGAGTCTCTCGACTTAATGGTCATGGTTTTGTCCCCACGAAACCGACGTACGGCGATGATCCAGAAAACACAGAACTCGTACCCAGAGTTTTAAAAATTTATTTCTCGAAAACCAAACGGCCAAAGAGGACGAAAATTGGCCACTTTGTTAGTTTGGAAACTCGTCGATTTTTCTAGCGGGGCAAAAGAAGCGAAAAAAGTACGGTTCGGAAGGAGATAATTTTGAAAGTACGTACACGCTCGAACTCGAACATCTCAACTTTAGAGTGAGGGTTACCCTACACATTTTAGTATAGAGTTAAGGCGAGTGCCAAGACATTTTTCTTATGGAGAATCCCATGTAAAGTATCGTCTAAATATTTCGCTTATTTTTTCATGTATCAGTTTCGTTCTTATTCTCAACTGCTTGTATTCATATTTTCTTCTAAAACTAAGAATCAAACATTGGAAAAAACATTTAATTTAAAAGTTAAAGGACTTGAAAATTCGATAATTTAGGGGTAGTTTTACGAATAGAAGTTTATGTCCGATTTTTGTGAATTTTTAAACTTAGAATTAGTAAAGAATACTTTCAAAATCACTTTCCCGCTAAATTTAAATCGATATCATTAAAATTGGTCTAGTTATGAGTGAGATAAACTAAAAAATTTTCAATCGAAGCTCTGAGCTTTGCAGATAATTTACGACTATGGTGATTTATAACCGAACCCTCATTTGCGGTTTCTTGACCAGCTTTGGAAGTTGTAAATCAAGGGATTTCTTCTAAAATTTTTACCTGCTTGTTTCGCACAGAGGATAATAAAATGGTTACAATTAGAAGAGCGCTATTAAAAGTGCTAATAAGTACAAGCACATCGAAGTTTCATAATGCTTGATGTATGAAATTATAGAAACAACTATGTAGTATGAAAATTCATTTAATTTATAGTCATGTTTTCAACTAAAGTCTTTCAATGACACACGAATTAATTTCTCGACTATTTCACGGTGTTGGACGTAAAATTTAGAAAATGAAATTTAATAAAATAGTAATTTATTATTATTTTTCTTATTACATATTTTATTATTTATGTTTATTTTTTTCTTATTTCACTAGAATTTAAAAGTTCATCAATGAATAAAAAATGTTGAATGAAACAAAATTGTTTTGAATGGTATGACTCTATGGAGCGACCTGACCGGATGCAATTTACCTGATGTTTGCAATATTGGATTAGAGTTTATCTAAGAAACTGACCGGAGTTTTACTAGGTGATGACAATTTCTTTCATTTTGCCGCCGGCCGGTTCAACTTTTACTGAGAATTCAACTCACCATAGATTCGACCAATAAGACATTTATTTTTTCAAATAAACCAATCAGAGCAAACTTTTTTTGGAAATTTTCACTAGTGAAATTTTCAGCGGAAATACCACGCGAGAGTGACAATTCCACGCGGTGAGCTGTCAGTTGCTTGTCAGTTCGTTTAATTCTCATGACGAATATAACTCGGGAGCTCGAAATTGTGGGAAATTTTTCCTCCAGTACTCGTAGTTTGTTTCTCCGGACAATTGGCACTCGTTCGCTTCGCTCACTCGTGCAATTGATCGTCGAAAAAACTACTCGTCTGTCGGAAAAATTTCCGACAATTTCGAGCCCACTCGTTATATTACTTATGAAAAACCCACTAAATCTTGTTCCTTTGAAAACAATATAAATTTTTTTTGGGAGAATAAAAAGGTTGACTTCTGGTAACTAGAAAAAAATGGAACATACATTGTAAATTCAAATCATAATTGGTATTACCAAATCCAAGGGCAGTTAAGAATAACACGAAAAAAAATGTGTATTCTGGGTGTTTGGTTTGGACAAGAAAGTGATATCAAATATGAATATATTTATGAAGACACAACTTTTTGGAAAAAAAATGGAACCAAAATTGATTAAGTTTTATTTTGATCACATGTTGCTGGAATTAATTGACTCTAGGAAACAAAGATTGTCTATTCCGATCTGCCGTCATTGAGTTTGTATTACCTATGTATTAGTTAATTGTCAAACCAATTATGTAAATACCACTTTTCTTATAAATACTTACTAACATGTACATATTATACACATTATTATACTATGAATTTTATATCTTTTGAGTATACCTTCTTACCAAATACGTATCTATTTGAAAACAAATAAAATTAAACATAAAACAGATAAGTTTAGTTTTTTTTAGAAAATTTCTGTTTGGCATTCTAATATTAAATAATACTTTAATCTATTTATTATTTGACTAGTTAAATTATTTTTTGAACAACGTACTAATGTACTTACAATTTTAAAATAAATTTTTTTGATTCATATTATTTTACCCATGAAGAAGTATTTCTACCAGACAGAGGCAAAATAAGCATTTATCATTTTACAATCACTTTACGATAGCACAGTAAGGGGTGTTGTAAACAGAGGTACCGCTTGACAACCTTCCCGATGTGACAGCTCAGCTCGAATTCTGACCAGCGACGAGTCTTGGCACTCGCCTTAATAACACCATAAACTTGAAGGTTTGACTTTTTTCGACTTTTGAGAAAAATGTGCAAGGAGCACCTTTTCGTTAAGACCACTAATACTTTTTTCACTTCTCCATCTTTGAAAAGTGTTGTATTCTTTTTCGTATATTAGGCGAGATTTTTCGGGCAACAGCTTAATTACAGCAGTTGCAGTTTCTTCCTCTACGTCTGCAGGGAGTTCTAATTCAATCTCGCACATGGTAGTTTTCGGGATTTTTCAAAATGAAAAATTTGTTTACAGCAACAGTTCCGTAACAACCAACATTGGGTATATTTTTTTAATTAATAAATTTAAATTAGTTTTTCTTTAAAAACTGCTATAGAAAAAAATTGTGTATTATACACGACAAGAAAGGATCTTTAACCATCTCGTGAAGTTAATCCACTCGTGGCTGCGCCACTCGTGTATTAACTATCTTCAATCGATGGTTAAAGTGGTCCTTTAGCGTCTTGTATAATAAATAACTATTAAGAAATTCTTCCTCAATTTTTTAATTTAATTCCAGTTTTTGAGGATCAGAATTTTCAAAATCTTAAAACAGTTTAGAAGAATTTTATAAAATCTAACGACTGACTTCAAGAACTAAACAACTTTTAAAATGTAGACAAAAAATAAGCCGAGGACACAGACTATAGAGAAAAATATCACATAACACGACATTCGATAATATTCTCCACGCGTTGCACAAAAGAACATTTAATTACAAATCAATTCCTTGCATTTCCAAGAAAATTTTCATCATTCTTACGGTGAGTTGGTGCCACAATGGCCTCGTTCAGTCTACTGGTATTAATTATCTGCAGCTCATTTCAACACCATTTCTGTTGTAACGACATCCTTATCGATTTCTCAGCAGTTTCCAACGACGGGAAGACAAAGACAGTTTGGGAATCAAAAATCGTAAATGTTGCTCCAAACTTTACACATTTTGCCATTCGAGACCAAACTATACCCAAACTGTGTTGCAACATTTTTAATACTACTCAGATTTCCAGCATTTATATAGAAAATTGTCAAATTAAAGAACTGGAAATTGAATGCTTGTCGGAAAAATTCAAACATATCAAAAACATTCTGACAATACAACTCAACGATATTAGTACGATCAGAAGAAACACATTTCGTGACCTTAAACTGACTAAAATTGACTTAGAAGAGAATAAAATAAGAGTTCTAGAAGAAGGAGCTTTTGTTAACTTGACCAAGCTGATTAAACTTGAGCTTTCCAAAAACACACTTGTGATGTTAAATCCGGAAGCTTTTGTCAATTTACCAATTTTGCAGTATCTCAGTGTATCCTCAAATCAGATAAAGCTTCTCCAAGAGGGCGTCTTCTCTTTCCTTCAAAGCAAAAAAAATGTTTTAAGTTTTATTTGTAACAAAATATCAGCGATTGATAGTCGTGCTTTTGATGGTGTTCCTTTGAATAGTTCATTTGAACTGGATCTGACTAGCAATCAAATCGGAATGTTACCACGTGGAGTTTTTGATAATCATAATTTTGCACTTGTTGGTGTGGTTGATAATCCGCTAATTTACATTTCGCACGATTTTTGCTCCGAGAATTGCAATATCCAGTTGCTTCAAATTGAGTGTGATGGTTTGGAATCTGATTTTATTTTTCAATGGGCGGAATCGAAGACGATGTTGGCGACTGGAAAGTGTCTTCAGTTCAATGCAACTGATCGAACTGCGTTTGATCCAAAAGCTTGCAGAGTTGGGTCTAATCCAAGAAGTTCTTTTTTTGTAATCTTAACTGTTGTCTCTTTGTATATTTTTAATAACTAAAACTAATTGTTACAAAACATATTTTTACAATGTATGTTTTATAATATTTTGAGTAATAAAGTAGTTCTATGTTTTTGCACTTCAATTCCATGCAACGTGCTATATACAGGGTCTATCAGAACTGGCGGATCAAAATCATCCCATGGATAATTGATCTTGTGTAGATTAAGAGAAAATTGTTTAAAAAAATCCATCTTTGTTGGATTTTAAAATAAGAACGGTTTTAATTGACCAGTCGTGTTGTAGATGTAAAATTACCTTAAAACCAGAGATTTGGAAAATAATAGATCCGGTTACCATATGGAAATTTGGACATACGTTACACAAAACATGTGCAACAAGAATTTTTATTTCGGTCTCTACCTATTGCACTGATTCCTATCGCTGATACGCTTATGCAGTATTGTCTCTCTCGTCAGGATGGAACCAATCACAGATCATGACGTATATCGTTACTCGAATTTCAAATGGCAAATCCAAATTGTCATAGCTAATGTCAGTAAAGAACTTTGAATGCAAAGTTTTGTGAATTTAAAGGTTTTAGACGTTATTTCTCTTGTATGTTGCTAAATTTTGTGACAAGGTTCTTTCATCACTAGTTTGATTTCGTTTTGCTGTCTTTTAATGTTGAAACTTTCATTCCTTAATAGGCCGAAGCTCTTCTACATCAAGTGGAGACTCTCACAATATGAATGCGGTAAAACCGATCATTTATAGCTCCACAATTAAACGATATTGATACAATTCTCAGTGTGCATAACATAGTTTTCAATAGGTTTAAGGTCAAACACTAATGACAAAATCAGAATTACCAACGTGTGACTACAACACTTTTCTAGTCTGACACCAGAAACCTGGCAAAATGGAGAAGCTAATTCAAACAGCCTAGATTAATTGTAAGAACATAGAAAACTTTACATTAGACCCAGACTTCTAAAGAAGAAAATGCAGAAAGTCTCTTTTAAGATATATTTGCCACTATTTACATCAATTTGATTTTGTTCCTCGTCCGAGTGTAAGAAAAAAGCGCAGTCTTCTCTCGATCTGCCACGATATTCTTTTACTCACTTCTTTCTACTCATTGTCAACCTTTTTGCCTCTGTCCAAATCTTAAACAGAATCTTATTTGCTACAATGTCACAGGTTTCCTAGCGTGTTCTTCTTTCTGTTCTTACTTGTCGTTAGAGCTGTCTATTATTTTGTTAACCAGTTCTGAGCTTCATATTCTTTTGATGTTCTCAACAATCTATTTGTCCCTTTTTAATGTATTTTTTTACTGCTTTCATGTATTTTTCTTCAATACTTTAAACATTTCTCCATTCATCTAATTTAGTTAGGTACACCTTGGATTTTTATTAACTAGGATATTTCTTTCAATTGAATCTTGATCTTTTCTCTCTCTCTCTTCGTCAAAATCCATGTTTTTCTTCCTCTCCGTATGTTTAGTGACTTCCGTTTCAATTATAAATCATCTGCTAATCACACAATAATTCACTTTCTTTGCACTTTGTAGTCTGTGGTTAATTTTCATATTTTGCTTCTCAATTTCTCCACAGACGACGATTTAGTTCAGAAACATGCCAGTTGTAATATTCCATTGATTTTTATTTCACTAGTTAGCCCCTATTTGTACCACATCTAATCTACACTTATTACAAAATCTGTTTCGACAATTCTCGCACAAATTTGTTCAAATGCGTCTTGAGCCAAAAATTCCTCTTTGAACTCACTTTCTGTCGTCTGTAGTACGCGACGTCGGGTGCTGAGAGAACTTGTTGTGTTACAGTACGTTGGATTACTCATTTTGCTTTGAACTGTCACACATTATGATTGTTGTCAATCTGTTGTCAAATTTTAAAATTAGCCAATCAAAAACTCTCCATCCTGGCGAGAGAGATAGGTATACATTGCGTCCAGTGAATGCGTGCAACAGACAAGGACGAAAGTTGTATAGCTAGTCGTAGATATGTTTCTAAGACTTACGTAGATATGTTTCTAAGACTACCCTAGAAACATATTTAATTGTTGCAAAAAATAATTGACTGTTATGTCATAACAAAGTATTTCTGACAATTAGAAAGTCATTCCAAACGTTGATTTGTGGTTTCATTGTATTTAATAATTAATTATGTTTACTCCGAAAGAATACTTTGATATGGTCTTGTTATATGGAGAGTGTAATCGCAGTGCAACAGCTACTGTCCAGGAATACGCACTTCGTTTTTCAAATAGGGAACAGCCTAGCCGAAATGTTATTTTAAGATTAGTACAGAGAGGAAGAGAATCTGGTAATTTAAAAGTATGCAGAAGGGAGGTTGGGGGTGCCCCAAGAACTGCGAGAACCGTGGAAAACTAGGAAGCGGTTATTGAGATTTTTAAAGAGGAACCTGAAACGAGCATTAGTATTGTGGTCAGAAATCTTGAAATGTCCACCTCTTCTGTTCAACGTATTCTTAAAGACAAACGAATGCACCCATTCCATTATACTAAAGTGCAATGTCTTACGCCGGAAGATTATCCTCTAAGAGTGGAGTTTTGTACTTGGCTTTTGCGGGAACATAAAGCAAATGAGAACTTCGTCAAAAACGTATTGTTTACAGACGAATCTTGCTTTCAAAAAGATGGATTTTTCAAAGAAAATTTATTGGATCAATTATTGGTGTTGACAAATTATTAAAATTACAATTTTTTCCAAACACCAAATTTTTACAAAAAATGCTGACGCGCGTTTCGATAGCAATGCTATCATCATCAGAGCGATGATTAAACTAAAAACTAACAAATAATTCGTCCTTATATACTAAAAGCTTGTCGACGCGCACCCTTTGGCGCAGGTACAAGCGAGTAAAGGGAGGAGGAGTCGGGGCCGTTGTCTAAGTTCATTATTACATTTTTGTTCCTAAATATTTCTAGACTTTCATAAATGTTTAGAAATTTACAATTATTTACATTTTTAATTAAACGAAGACAACTTTCATCAATGTGGTGGTCATTGTCAAAAACATGTTGGGCAACGCTTGATTTTTCAAACCGTCCAAATTTGAGATGAGCTTGATGATGCTCTTTGAACCTTTTTAAAATTGACCTTCTTGTTTGCCCAATATATTTCTGATCACAATCTTTACATTTAAAATATATTATTAAATTAATTATTAAAATTATTTTATTTAATTTAATATTAATTATTATTTAGTTTAATCATTGCTTTGATGATGATAGCATTGCTATCGAAACGCGTGTCAGCATTTTTTGTAAAAATTTGGTGTTTGTAAAAAATTGTAATTTTAATAATGGATTTTTTAATCAAAGAAATTTTCATGTTTGGGGGCGAGATAATCCGCACGTCTTCAGGCAAAGTAATCCCCAGGAACGATGATCTGTCAATCTTTGGGGTGGAATTTTTGGAAACGCCATAGTAAATTGTTTTGAGAACAAGTTATACGCAATTATAAAACATCACATTCTTTCAGGTTGGCCCGTACGAATTTCCCGCCAGACTCAACAGCCAAATTTATACAAATTTTTTAGTTGACATGCTGCTAGACAATATTCCTCTACAAAGATTAAGAAATGTTGACATTAATAATATTTGGTTCCAACATGATGGATGCCCAGCACATTTTGCAAATGTAACTAGAAACCATTTAGATGTTAGATTTCCTAATGCATGGATAGGCCGCGGAGGCCCAAGACGTTGGCCCCCCAGGTCGCCAGACTTTACGCCCTTAGATAAAAATCTAAAAATCTAAAAAAAAAGGAAAAATCCTTTGGGGACACGTCAAGAATTTGGTGTACCGAAATATGCCTGAAAATATTAACGTGTTAAGAAACCGCATTCAAAAAGCATTTGCTTCAATAACAGCTGAAATGGTCAGTAATGCTAGGGCAAGTCTACTGAGAAAAGCTGCTCTGTGCATTCAAGTGGAAGGAAGAAATTTTGAACATTTACTTTAAAAACTATTTACCTATTTTTTCAAATTTATACCGCTAATTCATTCATTCTTGTTATTTCTGTATTTATTTACTAATTTGTTTTTCGGATTCTGTTAATTTTAAGTTTGAGTTTATTATTTCATTTTGTTGGTCTCAAAATAAACTTGTCAATTTTTATGAGAAGACGTCACCTAAAAAATTACGTCAGTGTAACAACAATGCAAAAATATTTAAGATGCATCCATAGTTACAAATAAAGCAGGAAAAGCTAATTTTCAGGTAACTTAGCATCAGCAACACGATTGGTTAGTTTAAATTGTTCATTTTCTGATCACTATTAAAAATGGATTTTTTTAAACATTTTTCCAATTATTCCCAGAAGATTGTGAATACATCGTTTCATTTTGATCCGCTAGTTCTGATAGACCTGTATAACGACCTTCAAAATTTTAGCTTTTTGACGACACCCGGAGATTTTAATCGGCCATAACTCACTTATTTGTTGACGTGCACGGATTTAGATTTAGCGTAAAATTCTGCGAAAAATGAAAGTTTCTTTAACAAATACATTAAATATTGACCGAAATATACAGGATGTCCCAAAAGGTTCGCACTAAATTCTCAAGATACGACAGCTGAATTATTGCCATCCTCAAAACTGAAAACATAATTTTGTTTCGATGAATAGTTTCCAAATAGTAGGGCTCTAAACTTGACCAATGAAATGCTGCCATTCATAAAAGAAGTAAAAGGTAACCTAACTTAATATTTTAGTTGCTATCCAACGTGTTCACTAACTTCTCATGTAATTTGTCTGGTCCACTGTAGAAATGAACTGTGATTACTGTCACAATTACTCGACGATTTCTCCTAAATTATTATTGTTATCAAAAAGTCGGAAAAATTTTGAAAAAGCTTTTGTTTAGTTTTAAAATCAGTTTTATGCAAACAAGAAAAAAATAAGTAGGTAGATGTTTATTTGCAACACATTGAACAACTAAAGGCAAACATAAAGATTGTACGATAAATAATACTTAAACAAAAAACCTATCAACATGGACATCACAAAGTAATAATAATTAATTAATTATTATAAAAGGTGTTCAAAGTTATGGCCGCTTGCATTAATGCAAGCGTTTGCACGTCTTCTTATGTTCCCTTGAACACGCTTAACATTTCTGGTGTAACAGAATCAGTAGCAATTCTCACTCTGTTGAGTAGTTCTAGTGCAGTAAAATACACTTCATTTTTAAAATGTCCCCAAAGAAAAAAATCCAACGGAGTTAAATCAGACGATCGAGCCGGCCAATAAACATGTCCACCTCGACCAGTCCAACGATTGCCAAAATTTTCATTCAACCACCTTCGAACTAGAACAGCAAAATGAATAGGAACGCCATCCACTTGAAACCACATGTTTATTCGTAAAGCTAGTGGCAATTCATCCAACTGATCTTCTAGTTCATTATTAAAAAAATGTAATAAATGTTGATGGTTCATACGATTTGATATAACAAAAGGTCCAATTAGTCTATTGCCAATTATGCCTGCCCACAAATTGATTCCAAATTTACGCTGATGCCTGATACTTCCAAAAACGTGCGGATTTTCGATTGCCCAATAATGATTGTTATGCATATTAAAAATTCCTTCCCGTGTAAATGTTGCTTCATCAGACCAAAGAATTTGATTTATAAAGTAATCATTGTGCTGCAGAAGCCACTGACAATATTGTACACGAGGTTCATAATCCCCTTCTTCTAATGCATGGACTCTTGTGTAGTGATAACCAGACTACTGTTCACTCCAAATACTCTTGATATACCACGAATACTTTGGCCAGGAAAATTCTCAACATGTTCCAAAATAGCTTCTTCCAGTTCGGGCGTTCTTGTACTTCTAGGACGACCAATTTCATATCGTGGACGTATTTGTCCTGTTTCCCTTAGACAACGATCTAGTCTTTGAGGGTAAAGTTCTGCATATTCTCTACTTGCAGCGGTAAAATTTCCATTACAACCGCCCAACACTGCGTACATGTCACAATATTCACCCACAGAATACAACATTTTGACAATTTAAATAACACTTATCAAATGTCAAAAAATTTTACGATAAAAGTGGTCCACTCAAATGTTTAGGTAAAATTATTTTTACACATTACATAGCAACGCAAAAATACCTTGCCACACTAATTTAAGAAGATCTCTCATTGGTCAGACTTATTGATATGTAGTTCGAAAACTACATTAATGAACACAATTTTTAAAGCAAAATTTTTGTGTAAAAAATTCAAGAAAACATTTTATGAGAAGTTAGTGCGCACCTTTTGGGACACCCTGTATTTTTAGAAGTTTTTTTTAGATAATCTTCGAAAAACGACGCTTAATTCTTTTGAATTATAAGTCAATCCAAAAACCAGCTCGATGTCTATCATCTAGTTAAATTTTAAATCGGTGAGATTACAAAATTTGACCGAAAATCGAAAAATTCAATTTTTTATGGTTTGAGTATTTTTTTTTCCAAAAAATTTACCATTGAATATTTGATATCTGTGAGCAGATTCTAAACAACAAAAGCAGAAAAAAACAACGATAAAAAAATCGCATCTTTTTATCAGTCGTAGCTTTCAATTCGTATGGACCACCGATTTTCGGATTTTCAAAACTTTGATTCTCTGACGAACACTCAAAATTGTTGACGTACGACAATTTTGAGACAAATTTGGAGCCTGAAATTCTGTGTAAAATAAACCACAATCATAATTTGCTGGTCAAATAAACTAGATATTGACCGAAATAGTTTTTCAAAAGGTAAAAATCCGTTCAGAAAATGAGTGAAGATATTAAAAGGCTAGCAGAACATGCAGAACTGCGATTAATTCTGAATCTTTCCGACGCTTAAAAATATACTGGTCATACTTTTTTGACGAACTTCATACGATTATGGCAAACAGTGGTATGAGCATCGATAAGTTGAAACGTCAGGTGGGATGGAAATCTTCGAGTGTGGCTAGTGGCTATATTGAAAAATCCACTTCAAACAAAATAGTTGTTTCCAAACGCATTGTTGGTGTTCTGAACACATAGGTTGCTAAATCAACTTCATCAAGAGCTATGGACGTCCAACAGAAGAATGAAAATAAAAAAGCTTCTACTAGTTATGAATTAGAAGCAACAAACAACAGTAACCAGCTTAAAACGGCGGGCTTTGAAATTTCAAACAATAGAAATTGTAATTTTTATGTTTATTTATATTATAAATAAAAATTGGTCCTGAAATTTCACTATTCCTTGTTACCTAGACAACTTTAAAGCTTTAGTGTTTTAAGGACCCCTTTTTGCACGCTTCTGCGTGTTTTAATTTAAGATAATGATGCAGGCATAATAAAAATAGTATATTAAAGAACGTGTTTTATAATGGCCAATTTGGTGCACGAGTTCCCGGTGTACACACAACGAGTCGTAGGCGAGTTTTGTATGGGACGAGTGCACCAATGCCATTATAAAACAAGTCCTTTATACTATTTTTTCGAATTTGCACCCTTTTTTAATCAAAAAATTAAATTTTCCAATTTTAAGAGTTTTCGTATTACACGATTGGTAATGGTTTTGTAACCACGACTTGCCACTTAATTTTCAAATTTAATTTAAAATTTGACATTTATTGAGCTTCACTATCACTGAATTTTGACTTAACGTAACCTAACCTCACAGCCAGTATTCACATCTATTATTATATTTAGGTACAATTATTGTTGGCCGCAAAGGACAATTCAATTATATTGATACATTTTTTATTCACGCAGCAATTTATTAAACACGAATCGTAAAATCCAAATTGCCAAGAACTTGACAGGAAACAGGTGACAGCTAGATTAATTAGTTCTGCCAATTCTTAAAAAACAAAATTTCTTACTTTGAGTTCTTTTATAAAGTCCATTTTTTTTAAACAATTGTCAATGTCAAAATTCATTCAAAGACCAAACTGTACCAAGGTTCCTAAATTAATGAAACTCCACCCTCTTTTGGTTGATAGGGACGTGTGACCATATATGACGTCACAAGAAAGTTCTGTTAATTGTTTTGGGGTGTAAAAACATTGTTGATCGTCAATGTTGTTTAACAAAGTTCTTGTAGAAGCATCAGAGTGTTAAATATTGCTGTTTTAAATAATAATAGCAATGAAAAAAAATCAATTGGAATTTAAAAGAGCTTTCCAATGACGTATTCGCGGCAGTTCAAGAGACCTGCTCCTATTGGCTCAAAATTTTGTAGCAAACCTGTTAATTTTAGGAACCTTGAAACTGTACCACTTTAAAACATGTTGTTTCGGAACACCGATATTAAAATCACCCTAGATCAAGTTTGAGGTTATGGCGAGTGGTCGGAAATTTTCGAATGTCAGAAAAGCTGCAGTTGAAACAAAATTTGTACAAAACGACAAGAAATCCAATTGTTCGGTCACAGACGCAGTCTCACGTCTCATGGGCAATACTTCACTGTTATGATCAAACAGGAGTGATTAACGAACTCGGGGTTAAAAGTTCAATACTAAATTTATTACCAAAACTATTCACAATAATATACACAATTAATAATTGATTTGACTACTGAGATTCTAAACTATTGTTCACATTATGCTAATTATGTTACAACAGTATGCTTGGTTACCTCTGACCAAGTGACCCGGTCTGTTGTGACATTTTCCGAATTACTTGGCCCTCATAGATTACCAAAAATCATCTGTTTAACTCATGGTTAAACATCTTTGGAGGCGGCATCTTTGGTAGAGACTTGATGGTCCAGGCGGAGTGGTTGCAGCTCTATTGTCTCGTTGTTAGTGTTCCTCTTTGGTATTTTTGAAACTTTCCGACAATTTATCAGTTTTTGTACCACCCAAAGACCTACAACAACTATAATTACTAAGTACTACTCCGTTTGTTGTTGGCTGATGTTCCTCTAGTTGGCTTCATCAAGTTCTTCTTTAATTTGAGTTTCCGATTCTTGAAGATCTTACAAATTGTCGGTGGCGTCTATGAGCTCATGAGGTTGAGAATGCGGTTTGAGATGTTTTGACTTTGTCAAATTTACCACCACTGATCTCGAGAAACTTGCCACCACGGGAACAGATGCTGTTTTTCTTGGTTGCTTCTCCTCGCCTTTTTTTGGGAAGGGAATTAAATTATCAATTGCGCGTTTGATCGTCGTTTTTTCTGGTTTTTCAAGGGTCACTACCCGAACAATTCCATCATCATCATTGATTCTTGCAATTGGTCATTTGCTGGGATTTATGTTGTCTTCTTTTACGATAACCAAATCTACATTGTTCATGTGTTCTTGTTCTGTTTTCCATTTGTAGCGCTGCTGCAGCAAATTCAAATATTCCGATGACCAAATTTTCCAAAAGTATCGTTTCATTTTCGGCACCAACTCCTATAAATTCCAATCTTCATAGTCACATATTGGACTTGGTGGGGTGATCAACCCCAATCAGAATGTGTGCTGGAGTTAAGACAGCAATTGGGTACATTTGCGTTCTTAAAGTGCTTAGTTCTTCATAAGTTAGTGTTGAATATCCAATCATTCTCTTAAGATGGTACTTTATAGATTTGACACCAGCTTCCCAAATTCCTCTGAAATGAGAAGCAACTGGTGTTGAGTTCCAATCGTTGGTCTTCATCTTCATCGTGAACGTCGGATCTTTGTGTCATCTTTCGTACTTCATCTTCTAACATTATGTTTGTCCCGACGAAGGTTGTGCTATTATCACTGTAGATATGCGCACACTGTCTTCTTTTAAACACAAATCTTCGGTATGCTGCCAAAAATGTTTCCGAAGTCATGTCACTTAAGATTTTCAAATGCATAGCCTTTGCGGAAAGACATACGAAGATTGCGATGTACCCTTTATAAGATTTATGAACTCCTACCTTTGTGGCTCTAACTTGAACGTAATGCCAGTGTGCTGGAATGGTGCTGATGCTGTCACAACGAAGTTGGCTCATCAACTGATTCGTTGTTTGTTCTTTAAATCGGATGCATCTGACACATTTGGTAAAATAAGCTTCACCGTTTTTTTTCCCTTTAATGATCCAAAATTTTCTTCGGAACCGTGTTTTCGTCCACTTATACAGGGTCCGGCAACACTTGTGTCCACCCCCAAAATCGTCTTTAATTTTAAAGATAAAATTTTGAAAATTTGCATACCCTCACAGTTGACAAAGTTCTAGAAGCTGATGCAAAAATTTGTTTTTTATCACTGATAGTTTTGTAATTTTTAGGTAATTGAAAGGGTTTGTGATATCAACCCCTAATTTAATTCTTTTTCAATATAAATATGTTAAAAATATCTCAGTTGTTATTTTAGATTCAATGCAAATTGTCTTCAAAATTTGATAAAAAAGTGCAGTTTTATCAAGTTAGTTTCCAATTTCATTACGTCAAAACGGGGAACTACGTTTACACACATCTGTCAACATCTTGTGTCACAAATGACATCTATTCTTTGGCTCGCTTTAGATTGTAACAAAAGTCTTACTTGGTGAAATTGTCGCTTTGTCGATGATAATTAACGATTTCTAGTGTCCATAAGTGCAACATGCCCGTGTTAATCAAAATTAACCTTTATAAAAGTGAATGAAGTGACTTGTGAAATTTTGGTGTAAACGTAATTTGTCGCTACACTGTCATAATTTTGAAAACTAACTTGATAAAACAACGTTTTTTTCGCAAATTTTAGACACAATTTGCATTAGATTTAAAATAAAAACTCAGATATTTGTATTACAGTTATGTTGGAAAAAAATTGAATTCGCGAATATTTCCGCAAAAACTCAAAATTCGCTAAAAATTATACTTCTTATGCGTCGCGACGCCAACCAAACCGTGATAAAAAACAAATTTTTGCGTCAGCTTCTAGAGCTTTGTCAACTATAAGCGTATAAATTTCCAAAATTTTATCTTTAAAATTAAAGACGATTTTGAGGGTGGACACTAGTGTTGCCGGACTCTGTGTAAACTTTGAATTTTAAATTAAAAAAAAAAAGAATTTGTAGCGCAAGCGCGTTTACGACAAAATGGTTGGCGTACAACTGACAATTGTCTTTTTACATTGCCAACCTAATACACATAAAATAACTAGTGACTCATTTTACCAACATGACAACACTTTGACAATTGTTTTTAAGCAAAAATGGACTTTATATACTTATAAACGACTCCAAATTGAGTACTCTAATGGACCTATTAAAACAGCAAATTCGAAAAATATGATTATATACGTTATATAACCAATTACATGTTATAGTTTTTTTCTAATACAATTTAATTTTTTAGTTTACATGATGTTTTTCTTTTTCTTTCCATTTACACAAGTCAATTGACTTAACATTTGCGAATTTGACATTCGCGAATAAAAATTGGAACGGAACCCCTGCGAATGTTGAGGGTTTACTGTAAGAGTAAAACAGTAAAATTTAATATTTGGAACATTCTAATTAGGAGTAGTAAAGTAGTACCGGATTTGTGGAGTGAAACCGCCACTACCCTACTACAGTGATGAGGTCTTCTAAAATGATAAACCTAATTGTAATAGTATATTACGCAACGTGTGGGGTAAGAAGCCAATTACTCACGAAGGGAAAAATTGTGCGCGAGGCAAATCCGAGCGCAATAATTCCATGAGAGCGTAATTGGCCTTACCCCCGAGTTGCGTACTATACTTTTTCTACGACTCCCTTTCCCGCAACCTTCTAATTTTTGTTTCGATAAATTACAACTAAAGTCGAATTTTACATGATTTTTATTAAATATTGGCAATTAAAATATTTATAATAAGCATCAACTCAAAAAAACAACAAAGAACAATTTTCATAAATTATGAACAACCTTGGAAATTTTTATTTGTTAAAATTAAGTAAAGTTAGAACAATTTTTGATTATAAATGGTGCAAGAGATTTAGTTAGCTGAGTAGTTCAACGCGAAACAATTTGTGGACGTTTCTGCTTCATCCGTGGCAGTTTCTTTTTCGCTGAAATTCACAGATGTAGTGCAAGTAGCCATGGATGTAGAAGGTAACCCGTCTTGAACCTATGCCAGTCCTATTCGGACGAATTCCAGTATTTTTTTGGAAGTTGCAGTCTTATTTGCCATTGAATTATCGACATATCCTTCAGCAACCGCAGAGGATTTAGATCCTCCGTGTCTTTTCAATGCAAACAAGTCACCTCCAGCGTCAACCAAAATTGTAGCAGAAGTTCTTCTAAGGCAGTGGCCAGTATAGAGTTCAAGTGTTAGCAAACCTAAGTATTGGGCTATTTTCTTCGGGACATCAGCCAATTTATTTATTCCTACCACTTGCCTACTCATTTTTCCTTTTTGATAATTTAAAAATAATTGAGAAATATTATGATCCTGTATTTGTTTCCGAAGACTTATATACTTCTTGCAAATGTGACAAAATTGTCCTGAAATCACAAACGATCGAGATATTTTAGTTTTGCTATCAGGTATTTTTACTATAAGGTTTGATTCTAAATCTTCTATATCTGCGAATCTCATTTTGTTCAGTTCTTGTGTCCTGCAAGCCCCAGTAATTCCAATAATCAGGACTGTTTTTATAAACAGGTGTTCTAAATCAGGAGCATCCTTCAGAAAAGTATTCATTTCTTGAGCCGTTAGAATTTTTGATTTTTTACTTTTAAATCCATCCGATTGTCTCTTTAAGAATGCCCGTAATTTCTGGTAGTTTGCAATATTTACGTCGTGTTTGATGCTTAACATGGTTCTTAACATTGAATAAAAAGCCCACAGGGACGAAGGTTTGAAATCTTGTTTCAACTTGCCAAAATACGCAAGTAAAATATTCTCGGAGAAAGATTCCACTCCGTTGTCCGCACGCCAGGTCATGAACTTGCTGTACACCGACTCGTACCGCTCTTTTGACTTTTTCGGAATCAGATCATCAGTTGCACTAACTGCTTGTGCTGCAATTTCGGGGGGCGTAGCTTGCAATTCTCACTCGGAGCCACTCATCATGAGCAACTGCTATTCCTCTGTACTATTATGTAATTATATATATTACCCACTGGTAATATTCCAGTGTGTGTAACCATGGATTTATTTAGAAGATCAACCGTTTGTAATTTATAGATTACTATAACAGGAGTAGAAAAAATAATGTACAAGGGGTTATTTGTAGAACAAATAAACACAATATATATTATTATCGTATAATAAAGAAAATTTGTGTCCACTCACGGAACCCTTTAATTAATCAATAAACTTTGAGCGACCCGTCTCCTTTCATCAAAATGGTTTTTCGAACTAAATCCTTCGATGGGCTCTTTAAATCGTACGCCAGTCCCAATTTTGCGCACACTTTTATGAATAAAGTTGTAGGATTATAACCATAACACCCCAATTCAGGTGATTTATAGTCCCAAGGAAAAGTGTGATGGTAATTGTGATAACCTTCACCCAACGTCCAAAAGTCAACCAACATATTGTCAGCGGGGTGAATGTCCCTAAAAAAGATTAATAAGTGATTAGTTATTGTGTTGGTACTACTGTGATACTTAACGGATGACAGTACTGCCAATATTATTTTGACATTTCCACTCACTTGTTGTAGGGTCTGTTTCCGAACCTGTGCGCAGCGCTGTTTATCAACCAAGCACAATTCAGACCGATAAAGTATCTTGCAATGCAGACCACAACGGACCAATAAAGTGTTTCGTTCCAACAGTAGTAAGGGATCATCGTTGGAAAAATGAAGCAGGAAAACAACATTACAGGAACATAATACCTAAAATTATATCCGGTACAGACAGAAATTTGAGATGTCAAAGGTGGTGCAGTGCTACCAACCATATGAACGACTTACTTTTCAAGAAACACTACAAGTGGATCCTCCAAGATGTCGCTACAGTCAACGTGTCGGCCCTTTTTGAGTACTTCTGGGTGTTTTTTCATCATGAGCCAGCCGAAGTGAGAAAAAAAGACTCCTCGATTTATATTGTGGGGATCAGCGTCGGTTTCACTGAATTTGTGGTGAACTCTGTGGTTTCGGACCCAGTCATAGAGACTGCTCTAAAAAAAAAAAAGATTTTTACAGTCGCAGACGAGAAATTTTGGTACGAACCTGTCCGGACATGGCAAACAATATCAATAAAATAATCTTCATCGGCAATCTGGCTTTATAGGCTTTGTGAGACCATAGTCTATGGGCTCCTGCTGTTACCCCTAAACCTGATGCCCAACCAAATACAAATGCTAAAAAGGTAAGAAAACGGTAAATTGAAAATGAGTGTTTTTTTAAAAGTTACCCCAACAGAATGTTTTCCATTGATAGATGTTGTAAAATGGAAACGGGAGAAAAAAATAAAAAGGAAACAAATTCCCCACAAGGAGTGGGACAACATTAGTCCACACTAATGGAGTTTTGAAATATCCCCAAAGTGTTGTATAATTAGAGTAAATTTGTGGGTCTTGTTGGTTTTGAGTAATTTGTTCTGTCGGTTCTGGCGATAAAAAGCTATTTGGAGCCATTGTAGAACCTGAAAATTATACAGACAATTGCAGAAGCCTGCGGAATATTGAGTTGTTTAGTTAAAAGCAATTTGTTTTCTAATAGCTTGAGAACATGTCATTCTGTTGTTTGCTTGTGAAATTCAATTTTGATTGTACAAGTAGATAAAGGAATACGTTTGTTGGGTTCCCTATTTTTAGTCATCTGAAATCTGTATTAACCCTTTAACTGTAAACTTGATTGACGTTAGAATGACAGACTTTAATGAATCAGTTGACTCCTTGAACTTGTTGTGTAGAAACGGCTCAGCGTACTTTAGGGATTGACTAGAGGGTTGAAGACCACTGGTTGACGAGCGTTGAATAACAAATGACTCGGCGGAAGGACAATTGACACAGTAAAAAGCCAAGTGGAGTGTGTAAACGGTGTTTCTTTCGGTTTCTCTCACTTGCTGGTTTCCTAGAGCTCATCAGTGTGTCCTAAACTTAAACTGCCTTTGTATGGTTTTTATTTGTCAGATTGACATTAGACGTCAGTTATAAAAATGTAGTAAACCAAAGCAAGGCGTGAGTTCTGGAACATCCTGAATACAGAGCGATTTTTAAATACATCAGAATATTTTAAGTGGAGGTAGGTCTCATTAAATTTAGCAACTTTTTTATGTAACATTTCCTTCTAAGTTTTGGCTTTGAGTTCGTTTTCTTTCTTCGAGAATTTTTGTTCATTAATTCGTATATCAAACAGCTGCATATAGGCAACAAACAATACTATTTTTATTATTAACTAGAAGTAGATGAATTCATTAGTAGACCAGTCAGAGAGAAAATGAACTTTTCGGGTCAAAAGCAACATAGATAATGATACATTTTTAAGCTAGTAGTAAAAAAGGTAAATATTTAAACCACGGGAGCTTTAAAAAGTTCTTAGTTCGGACTAAGAACACAAAAAATTTAATCATAAAAAATTTAGGTTATTTAAAAATAACAAACACAAATTTAAAAAATGAGTAATATTATGAATAAACTTGGTAGACATTAAAATTTATTTTTTTTTAAAACAATGCAAGTATTTATTAGAGTGTGAAACCTTGTAGCTGTCTGAGGAGGAACCTGATTATGTAAAACATTTTCAATATAATTTGACTACAATAGTAGAAAATGTTATAACGAGATGCGGTAGATTGTCGCACAAAATTAATATTTATTTATGTACATACCGAAGTTTAAAATTAAATTTCGTTAATACCGAATTGTTCTTATTCTAAGAAAGTTTTTAGAATTTTGTGTTATTGCGTCATTACTAAAAAAACTAATTTAAAATTGACAACATTTTGAAGGGCGTGCGACGCTGTATGTCTAAACTAATCCTTTTAACGCAAATATATATTTTCAAAACAATTTTATGGTTTGCGTTTTCCTTTGATCTTATCCACGTGCAAGTAAAATTAAAAATTAAGTTTACTTTAGACAATGTCGTGTTAACTCTTTAATTTTCAGTAACACCAAACTGGAAATTTAGAGTGGAAAATTTTAAATTTCACATATTTATTCGATTTTTTTAATAACGCCCCAATATCATTGTGTCTTTAAAATGGTTGTTTAATTGTTGCCACATCAAGAAAAAAAAAACAACAGAAATAGACTAAATTTTAGGACTTAAATGAATCCGTAAAATACTTATTTTTGGGAGCGAATCTAGTAATATTTTACAATACCTAGTAAAAAATATGTTGCATACCTAATTTTTTCTCGTATTTTTTTTGTTTGTTGCACCACTGATATTATCTTGAAGAACTTTAGAATCTGTAATAATTGTTTAACTCAAACTTACTTATGTAAGGGATTTTCTTGTAGGGCTCAAAGTACGGCACCAAAAATTAGAATAATGGATTTATTAACGAATTTGCCAATGAATAATGAACACTCTTCCGTTACTCGGGTGGTACTGCCCGTTTCCCGCGTCCTGTCAGCAGTACTCCTTCCATTTCGGGCGCTCGTATGTTAGGGGCTCCGTTTGGGTTTGTCACCGTCGGCCACGCTACTACAATCTGCGCCCCTGCAGATTAAGGCTACCTAGAGACAAGCCATAATTAGAAATAAATCCAATTTTAAATTGCCTCATAACCCAACGTTTAACGGCAATTAGTAAGTCTGCAAATAATATGGGTCCATTCTCGGCTGGGTGACCAAAAAGAGAAGAAAATCCCAACAACAAGACAACCCAGACAAAAGGCTTTGACTTTCCAGTCATAATACTTTGACCACTATAAATGGTCCGTGGTATTTTGACAGGGTCTTCTTACTTTTTCCGTCGTTGGTAAGAGCTGGTTTCCTGATCAGGACCTGATCGCCTTCCTTGTACTCGATTGGCCTGGTCCTTTTCTGGTCAAAGATTCGTTTCTGTTTTGCCTGTTCACTGCTGATCCTTTCTGCAGCCTGTCGTCTCATTTCAGCCAAATGCCAAATGCATCACTTGCTGCCCTAGGTCTGTAACCCAGAAACAACTGGTATGGACTTTTACCGGTCGCAGTATTAATGCTGTTGTTCAAAGCAAATTGGACTTCAGTGACTGTCTGGTCCCAATGTTCCTCGTCTTTTATGGACGTCATTATGGCACTGATTGTACCGTTCCACCTGGCCATATGCCCTGGGAGTAGCCGTCGCTGTGTATATCGTCTTAATTCCACACTTTTGGCTAGCGGAACCTCTGTCGCAAACAATCCTTCGTGGGACGCCAAACACTTCAAATATGCCCTTCAGGAATAGGATGACTGGGCCAACTTTTGTACTTTGTACAGGCTTCATGAAGACAAACTTAGTAAAGCCTTCGACAGCAACCACTAAGTAGCTGTTCTTCTTCTTGGTTCGTACGAAAGGCCCAAGATGATCAATGTGTATTGTGTCCATGGGTTCGGGAATCTTTTCTATTGAATTCAGAAATCCTGGCTTCATCCCGGTCTTCCCCTTTTTATACTGCCATTGCAGGCAACTGGCTACATACTTCTTTATGTAGCGCCTCATTCCTGGGAATCAGTAGGTGTCTTTGATGGTGTCTAGAGTTTTCTCTGTTCCAAAATGCCCTTTGTCATCGTGGTTGAATTTTTGAATCTGGTTGCAAACATGTCTGGGGACCAACCATTTGGGACACCCAAATACACCCTGTTGTCATCTAACTGGAACTCCGAGTGAATGTTTGCTTCTCCTTTATCTACCGGTTTCCTCCTCATTACCTCATTGAGATACTTGCATGTCTCGTCAGTTAACAGTGTAGACAGTATCCAGTCTGAGTCGGAGACATCAATCCCGACGTAAGCAACTTCTACTCGATCATCAAGTGCGTTTCGGCTGAGAGCGTCTACATGACACATTTTAGTCCCTGGTCTGTATTCAACAAAAAAGTCATCTTCTTGAATTTCTAACCACCATCTTCCTACTCGTGGTAAGAGGTCTCGTTTTGAAAAAGTCGTTCTGAGAGCATCACAGTCGATAACGACTACAAATCTTAATTCCAACAAGTAGACTCGGAATTGTTTCAAGCTGTACACTACCGCCAGTGTTTCCAGTTCATAAGAATGGTATCGTTGTTCTTCTTTAGACGTCTGTCGACTGTAGTATTGAATTGGGTGGAGGTTAACTTTGTCAGGACTTTGCATAAGGATTCCACCTATTCCCCATTTGGAGGCGTCCGTGTGTATACTTCAGTTTCTGCTGATTTCTGCTAATATCGGCCGGTCAATTAACCGCTTCTTGAGTTCTTCAAATGCTCTCTTTTGTTTTTCTGCCCACTCAAAAGTTACGTCCTTTCGAGGGAGCTTTGTCAGGGGTCTTGCAATTTGTGCGAAGTTCTTGACATATCTTCTAAAATACCCGGCGAGCCCAATGAATTGCTTTATTTCATGAGCGTTCTTTGGTTTCGGAAACTGTTTCACGGCCTTAATCTTTCTCGTTCCGGGCTTGACTCCATCTTGACTTACTTCGTGTCCCAAATACTCAATTGTTCTTTAAAAGAAGAAGCACTTTGATAACTTGAGTGTCAGACCAAAGTTTCCAAATGCCTCAAGAACATTCTCCAATGCTTCAAGACCGCTGTTAAAAATCTTTTGATGGTATCAGCACATCGTCTATGTAGGCCAAAGCTTGGGTGTATCGTAATGGACCTAAGACTTTATTGACGGTCTTAGCGTTAATTAGGCCAAATGGCATTCTCAGATATTCTCCGTTTTCTTGATGGAATCTGCAGCAGTTGGAATCTGATGGTAACCAGATGCTAAGTCCAAACTTGCGAAATATCGACTTCCAGAGATACGGTCCAGATGTTCGTCCGTCCTTGGCAGTGGAAAACAGTCCTTGATTGTTTTTGCGTTTAAAGCTCGATAGTCAATACATAGCCGTGTTTCTCCGGACTTTACAAGTAGAATTGGACTGGCGTATGGTGAATTGCTATCTCTCACGATTTCGTTGTCCGCAAGTTCTTTAACAATCTCTTGAAGTTTGGTTCTTTCAGAAAATGCCAATTTGTAAGGTCGATATGTCACCGGACGATCGTCATTTAAGTGAATCTCCATCTCTACGTTTTTACATCTTCCTAATTCATTCTAATTTTGAGCGAAACACTGTCTGAATCTGTTGAGTAAATTAAGCAGATCGAGCTTTTCTTCATCACTCAGCTGGCTGTTGACTTGATTAGTTATCTGAGGTATTAATTATGGACACAACCCCTTTCGGTGCAGACACAACACATTGGGTGACAAAATGTTCTCTGTTAGGTAGAGTTCTTACTCGTCCCTCAACAAATACATCACCCTGATGTTCTTCCTTACAGAAAAAAGAAACATACCCAGCGCAGTTAGGTGGAATGATTGTTGTCTCAACCGCGCATAAGGTTACATTGACCTTTCGAGGAAATGCGTTGAAAGCTTGAGTTACATCTTGCGACTCTGGGACGACCCTTATCTTGTCGTTTCTCACAAGCAGCACCCTATTGTTGGTGTTGATGAAAGACTGACCAAGAAGGACGAGAATGCTTTGAATGTCATCCTTCATGACGTAGACGTCGACATCATCTGTTTAAGAAGCACTCGATGTTGTAGCATGGATGGCCTCCAATTGTCTCGACGCTAAGGTTCGTTCCTTTCGTCGTCGTAGCAGGACAATCAGATGTCACATGTCCTAGCAGTCTGCAGTTAGAACATCTCTTCTTAGGTTTTGGACACCGATGAGCCACGTTACCAACGTCGCCACAATTGAAGCATTTGTCAGTTCTGCCTGAGGTTTTGTTGTCTGCTCTGTTCTTATCTCCAGATTTATAAAAAGCTGAGACTCTGTCCCTCGAAAACTTCTGTGGGTTGCCGAATCGCCTTTGAGTAAGTCTACCTCTCAAATCTGATTTGTAACGATCGGATCTTTCAGTGGATGGGAGAGCTGCAAGGAACTCTGAACACAGTAACTCCAGACTGCTGTAACGTCCCGCTCTGGCGCCTGTTGTTATCATGGTATCATCAATACCGTCAATGATACATGATATGGCGTTAACATCAGAAATTTGGCATGCCCAAATCAGTCCCATTTTCTCAAAGAAATAGTTTGCCCACGATTCGTCATGTCTTTAAATTCTGTCCATCATAGCTCAAGCAAATGAGCAAAATCTTTGTGCTCAGGAAAAGTTCTCGTCAGTAAGACTTTCCATTCTTCCCAAGTATGATCGTATGTGGTTAGGTCATCGTACCAGTTTCTTGCAACGCCTTTCAGACGACTCTGCATGTGTTGTATCATGATGAGTTCAGACCAGTCATTTAATAGCCCAAGCTGTTCAATTTTACATAACCATTTAGTAATGGTCATTGCTTTGATTGCTGGGTCAAACTCAGGAATAGCATCGGAGGTCATTCTATACGAGATTGTCGATGGGTTACTTGCTCTTGACAATCTGTCGACAACTTCTTCGAGTTCTCTTATTCTTTCGCCATCGCTGCGAGAAGATCTTGGCACCACGACCTTAAACCTCGGAAAATTACTTTCTGTATGCCTTTCTTGTCGAAGTCTCTTGTTTTGGTGTGTTCTATGCCCTTCATTACTTGACTCACAATCGGTTGAACTGGATTAGTCCATGTGACGCTTTTTGTGCTTGCCCATATTCTCAACTAAATTCTAATTATGGTTCGTTCCTTAAAATGGTCAATTCTTGAGGTTCGTTCCTCAAAAAGGTCAGTTTTTGAGGTTCGTTCCTCAAAACGGACGAGGTTCAGTCCTCGAAAAGAGTCAGACCTTGAAGTTCGCTCTTCAAGACGGTCGAGTTCATTTCTCAATAAAGTCAAGTCTTGAGGTTCGTTCCTCAAAAGGGTCAATTCTTGAGGTTCGTTTCTCAAGGGAATGTTGAAGTTCGTTCCTCAAAATAATGTTGAGTAATAATCACTGTGCTAGCTGCAAAATGCAACAAGCTGTGCACTTGGTGGGTCAAACACAGCCGCATACGCTGAATCCAATAATATGAATTTTATTTAAAAGTTAGCTCGCATTTGCGAATAATTTAAGTTTGACAATTTTTAACACTAGACCCAATCAAAACGCAATTTTTAAAATTTATTGACTATTTATTGAACTTAAATAATAGAAAATCAATGCGACACACATAAACTAACAAAATTGTTAGCACACAACTAGATTCAAGGAGGTAAATCGGCTTTACTAAAAGTTTTTGCAGAAAACAGATTTCTCTTAGTTTTTGTTTTTTTTTTTGTCATTTGCAATTCATTATATGCATTTCCTTCTGGGTTTAATGCTTTTTAAGCATTTTTAATATTTTTTTTTACAATTCCTAGTTTGATGTAAAGCTGTGGTAATCAAATTTTTTCGATAGGCACTTTTATTATATTGTTTTGACGCAATCTAAATTCCTTCCTTAAGGGCCAGCACATATAGCACATATAGCACATATTTTTGGTATAACCCGTTTGTATACCTTTTAAAAACGCCACTACTTTTAAGTCGACACACATTTTCCACTTATGGTCTTTAATTCTATAATTTTGACCACCTGACCTGACCACGGAGTAGGAGGTTGGCTGAAAACTTCTAGAAGGTTCACGCATCGTCTATGCAAGGTTCTCGAAGGTTTAGGAAAGCTCTAAAAGATTCCAAAAAGTCGAAATTAAAAAGCAAAAATTTTAAAACGGAAAATTTTAAAATTGCAAAATTTTGAAAACGCGAGCTAACAATCAAACACGGTAAGCACTGTTGTATTTAACATACTTAATTAAGATTTACCCCAGGGATGCCCAACCTGTTGAGGAAAAAAAGATTGCAATTCGAGCACAGTGTAATTAAGCACAATAGCTGAATTTACGTTCTTACGAAAAGTGGCGTCATGGCACGTAGTGAATCCCACCGCTGCACTGTAACGGATTTTCTTGCAGAGCTCAAAGAACGGCACCAAAAATTAGAATAATGGATTTATTAACGAATTTGCCGATGAATGATGTACACTCTTCCGTTACTCGGGTGGTACTGCCCGTTTCCCGCGTCCCGTCAGCAGTACCCTTTCCATTTCGGGCGCTCGTATGTTAGGGGCTCCGTTTGGGTTTGTCACACTTAAAATGGTATTTTGATTTTTTAAAGTAATGTGTCGTTATTAACGTTGAGATCTCTACTTTCTAACGCGGTGATTTGTAGAAAAAAATTACGTTTTGTTAACTTTTGAAAACTATGTTAAAATTTTAATTTGAATGTCTACAAAAGTAGTTTTCCCATAAATTTTGCGTTTTTATTTTACTGGTCAGAATAGAAAATTATAGATACAAATTATGCACCAACTGTAAGACAATAAAAATGTGGCATTTGTAATAATGATGATGACGTAACTGGGAGTCATTAATGTTGTAATTAAGAGCCCTTGAATTGGCTCAGTAACTTGTGCGCACCCCGGGTTGGGCGAATGACGCCAGAATGTGTCGCGGTCGCTACCTAAAACCCTTATGGGCAATGCAATGTAAACTGGAGCCATCATAACTCAAAAACGGTTTGGACTAGAAAACTGAAATTTAGAATATATACTGTCCTTGTAGTTATCTACAAACTGCATGACTTTTTTTATTGATATCACCTCTGGAACGGTAATTACACTGCATCAATTTTGGCTGAAGACTGTAACTTCGGTTTGTGTTGCTGTATCAAAAATGAATCCAATCGGATTGTAAAGCAAGTCGTTCTGAATACAACGGTCCTAAGTTTTAAAAAATATTCCAATAATTAAGCGAATATTCGTAGCGTAAAATTTTAGATTTTAAATCGAAGCTGAAATTTTGTAATTTACAACCAGTAATTGCCGGCAAACCACAGAAATTAGTACTTCTCCACAAGCACAAAATTTATGGTGGAGTCAGGTAGTTTGACGCAACCAAGAGGTCCAGCTGTTTGTGAAATAATAGCTCTTTCTTGGAAATGGCAATGGGAAAATAATAGAACTGTATTTTCATCTTTGCACTGCATTATTGGACCACAGGAAAAATGTTAAAAAAAACCTCTTATATTAATAAGGATTTCTGTACTAGGAACAACTACCTATTTCAAATTCCTATGCATTTGTTATACAGAACCGGAAGCAAAAATTTGTTTTTGATTACCAATAATGTTGTCGTCGCGACGCTTTAAAAATGTAGTTTGTAAGTTTTAGCGATTTTTGAGGCATAGTAGAACCAAACATCCAATCTCATTTTTCAAAATAATGCTCACATGGCGTAAGTCTTTTATTGTAATCAAAAAGTCTTTTATTGTAATCAAAAAAAGTACCTTAAAAATCATTCGTAATACATTAGTCTATGATACTTAGTAAAAATTTTTTTGTTAATTCTTATTATTTTAGAATGCGTGACTAATTGATTGTTAAATTTCCGATTATGTCCCCCCCCCTCCCCTACATATAAATGTGTTAAAGTCAGTTGCCATTTCAAATTTGATTCAAATTGTTTTTAAAATTTAAGGAAAAATGTTTTTTTTTATCAAATTAGTCAAAATTGGAAACGCATACACCAAACGATCCTTTAGTTCGCTTTAAATTGTAACAAAAGCCGTACGATCTCAAATGCAAATTACCTCGACGAATAAATGAAGTGATTTGTGAAATTTGGAATAAATGTAGTTTGCAAGTGTTTCGTCATGATATTGAAAACTAGCGTTTTTTCTCAAATTTAAAACACAATTTTCAAAAAATTAAAAATTAAAACAGAGACTTTTTTATCACAGTTTTGTTAAAGTTTCCACTAAAACTCGAAATTTCACTTCTTGGACGTCGCGACGCCAAACTGACAGTGATAAAAAAGCGTTATATTCTGGAACTTAATCAACCATAAGCCGTAAGCATTTGAACAAAAGGCGCATATTGTAACGTTTCTAAAATGAGAACAAGGTCATTTATTAAGATTTTTATGAATTAGGGGATAAACGCGAAACACCGCTGGTATGGGAGGCGATTTAGGAGTCCCATAAATGCCTGGGTACTTTTCCACCGTTGACACGACAACATCAGTGTTCAACCTAAAATGAATAATAGTCTAGTAAGTCTCCACAGTTCAAAACTTACTATTATCGCGTTTATCTTTTTTATCTTTTCTTCGGCTCCAATCCTAGGGGAAGTTGGATCAAGCCTTTGCCCCAAAAATTTCGTGTGTTCGCCAGGAAGGGGTTGGTGAGGCGCAGATCACCCCTGAGCGTTTCAAACTGTCCCTCTGGAAGGTATCGGCACCCTTCCAGTGAATTTAAGAGCCCACGTTCCTTCTTGTATCGTCGCACCGAACCCAGGGCGACTCGGTGTGGTTTAAAGCCCCTTTATGTTGTCCAGTCCAGGAATTCGTCATGACTGGTTCCCGTACCTTTCTCTAAATCCCTACAACAACCATTTTAGTTTTCAAGATCAACCCTCTCGCGACTACTATGTTAGATAACAGTATCACTTACCAACCTACGTTTATTGCGGACATTCACCAACAACAACAAACTAACATAACCTGTCAATCACGACTCTTTGACAAGTGCGACATTGAGAGCGCCCGCGGTACTCGCGCAGAGGTCGGAATCTTCTTATCATCCCCGAAATCACAGGTAGTGCCACCTACGATTCCTCGTGGTATTTTAACTCTTTTTTCCGTTTTGGGCTTCGAAGGAAGCAGACGTAGTATCTTACCTTAAAGTACCGTATCTTTACCGTCTAAGCACTTCCTAGTACTATTTGAAGTCCCGTATTTGCGGTTAAGAACCCCAGAACCGCATTAGGTATCGTTCACCCTCAGAGAGGTAATATTTCACGTTTTTTCTTGACGATACTAATTTAGAAAATTAGGGTCGCACGGACGCCTACAACTCTCGCACGGACGCCTACAACTCTCGCACGGACGCCTACAACTCTCGCACGAACGACTACCCGATTCTCGCCGGTACGCCTACAACACCCTTGCCCGTCGCCTTGAGTCCCCGATCGACCTCGTGGAGTAGCCGAGACTTTCTCGCCCGCTAACAACCACCCCGAGCGGCCACATACAGCCCGGACCAGACGACCGAGGCACCTGGAGCGTTCCCGACGGCGATAAGTACCTTTTTTGCGATATTATTGTTTCATTGCGTCACCGCCTGAGTCGTACTATCGACGTCGCCGACAGCGTGCTTTTATCGACTCCATCGAGAGTCTCGCTTGCCTGTAATCTGATTTAATTTATTTCTTGAGTCCAATTTAACTGATCATTATTATTTTTAATATTTAACCTTTTTTAACATAGTCATTCTGTAAACCAATCACAGCTGTGACACGGTATCGAACCTGTCATTTAAATTTAACTAACCAACATCACCTCAATTTTCACCAATTGTTAATTTCATAATTTTTATTAAAGCCTAATTTATTAAACCATTTATTTTACTTCCGCGTAGCATTGAGCGACTTGGCTACTTTCAAATCAACTAAGTTCTTGGCGCCCAGACTCTCTGACCCACGACACCAGCTCACCAAAGGCTATAAGAGCACCGGTGCGGTGTCACCTACCGACCTTTTTTTGAATGGTGTGACACAAGATTTTGTTTTCCAACAAATTCTAATTTTTTTTAAATTTAAAAAATATAAATTAGGCAATTTTGTGCTCTCATGTTACTTCAATCAGTTAGTGGCGGTTTTGATCACTTCTTTCATTATTAAATATATAAAAATATTTATTACGGTTTATTTCAAGGCAAATGAGACCCAACCTCTTGAGCGTTATTATGTTTATGGGGGCTTGCGGTAAGGTGGCTGTAAACGATTTAAAAACTCAAGCCATAACCGCACTAGAGCGTTTGGTGAACTGTACTACCAACTTTAACTAGATTTACTTTTGAAAAACAACTATTGGATCGTCATAGAGGTCGCTGCAATCAACTTGACGGCCATTTTTGACTAAATCTGGGTGTCGTCTCATCATGAGCCAGCCGATGTGGGCGAAAAAGAATCCTCGAGTTGTATTGTGGAGGTCAGAGTTTATTTCGCTGAATTTGTGGTGGACTCGGTGGTCTCAAAACAAGCGTTGATACTGCTCTATAAAAACAAACACCCCGTGTATAAGTTGATAATATAAGTATTCATCGAGACAAGTCAGCATCCAATAGAAAGACAGCAAAATTCTAATGATCTTTATGTCATTGAATTGTATAACTAATTTATTTTTGATGTGCTAAAATTTTTCCAAAAAGCATTTAATTTCCAGCTCTTTGGCTTGACAGTTTTCAATATAGATTGAAAATTTCAGTGGTTCTAAAAATGTTGCAACACAGTTTTGGTATGTTGTGGTTTCAAATGGCAAAAACTGTGAAGTTTGGAGCAATATTGACTATTTTTGATCCCTAATCTGTCAATGTGTTTTTTTTGTCTATGAGATTTACAGTGAAATCGACGAAGATGTCGTTACAACAGAAATGGTGCTGAAATGTGCTGCAGATGGTTATCATCATTAGACTGAACTTGTCCTAAGAATGATGACAATTTTCCAGGAAATGTAAGAAATTGATTTGTAATTAAATGTTCTTTTGTGCAGCGCTTGGGAAATATTACTGAATGTCGTGTTATGTGATATTTTTCTCGCTATTTTTTGACTTACTTTTCTTCTTCTTTATACCGACTAATAGGCCAAGCATTGTTTTTCAAATCGTGAAGTCATAAGAGAAAAAAAAGACCTTTTTGTTTTGTTCAATCATTGCGCTAAGTTTTTTTTATTAAATTAATAAATACAATTTATCAGATATTTGAAGTTTGATCGAATTTTATTTTAAAATGTTAAGAAATTTATGTAGAATTTACAGAAAATTTTGAAAATTTGTAAAATTTATGAAATCAAAGTAAAACACAAAAATAAAAGAAGCACAAGAATGTATAAATTCCAACAAATGAAACAACTTATGATATACCTATAAATAAGGTGCAAATTACTACTGACAATATGAATGTATTACAACGTAACTAAATAATTTGATTTTATTAATTTTACTGAGTAAGTTGATGAAGAACAGCAAAGAACGAGCCTGAACTATGCAAAATCTAAAAAAAATAATGACAAGAATTATAATTTGTAGTAAATTAAATTTAGTATAGGTACTCACCCTAACAAAGACCTCCAATGATAATAAAAAAAGTTTCATAAATGACAAGGTAATTGGCTTATGAGAGTTTATAATAAAAATTATAAGATTCTTTTTGTTTGCAATTTGCGTTCCTGTCCAATCCGATTTAAACGCTGAGTATGAGATTTGGTCGCTCTGAAAAGAATAATGTAAAAAATTATAAAGGTAAAAAAGTTTCGCAAGAGAATCTTTCAATAGATCTGAAATACCAAACGTCGAAGTTTTTTGATCAGAATTATCAAAATTGCAAACTTTGAAAATCGCCAGTTTAGGCTTCATTATTGGAAGAGCTATCGAGAAGCAATGGGACTCATTCGAAGCAGAATCTAACAAAGAATTTAAATTTTGTCGGAAAGCTGTCCTACATTTGACAGATAGCAGAATTAGTTCATTCAAATTTTTGATAACTCTCTAGCGCTGACTCGGTAATCTAAAGAGCTATCGTATTGCAATTAGACTCTTTTGGCGCAGAATCTAACAAATAATCTAACTCTTTATTTAAAACAGCTTTACATCCACAAATGACCAAACCGTTTGCATTTACACTTCGAATATTTTAGAAATTGTCTAACTTTCAAACGTCTTTAAACGCAACCTTTGGCTCGGTTATCTGAAGAGCTATCGAGGTGTAATTAGACTCATTTGACGCAGAATCCAACAAAGTATCTAAATCTTTGTTTAAAAATCGCTAAATTTTGCTCGGTTACTAGTAAAAAAATAATAAAATTTTGTTCTTACCTGAAACAGAAGTTTAGCTCCGAACCAACAATATTGGAAAATTTGGAACAAAACGAAGGTCACAAAAGCCAGCGAAGAATAAAACTTCACACTAAACGGAGCAGCCTATTTGAACAAATAACCAAAACTTCAATAACTATTCTGTTCTTACCAGCGACAATAGAAACAATCCTATTCCAATTGACAGTCCGCTCAACATGAGTTGTCCAAAAATTATAAGACCAAACAGTTTGTTGGATTTTCTGATAACACTACAAGTCAAAGAATGTAAAAATTTAGATAAGTAGAGGTACTTACGTCAAAATATGTTTGTGGTGAACAACACACTTTACAAGTTCTTCTCTAAAGTTGTCACTTTTAATATTCTTCAAGTTGGAGCAAAGAAGCTTACACTGGGCGCTCAAGAAGGTCATGATTGCAGCCAGAAACATGTCAATATTCAGAACGTAAGTTCCAAGAAGAAAATTACTGAAGTCTTGATGAAAATAAGTTATTACATAAAACCGTAATTTAGTGTACTCGTAGGGATAATACTCCAAAAATGTTAACTTTCTCGCTTTAATCGTGCCATTAAAAATCGGTAAAAGAATGAAGAAACAAATATTAAAGAAGTAAAAAGCAAAAAAAAAGTTATAAAGAACAGTCCATTTGTTTAGCCCCGGTCGCACTAAATCCACTTGTTCCTGAGACTGAGGTTGAAAAATCTCCAAGTTGAACTGATGCACGAGCGCTTTTATTTCCGGTAAACGTTTAATAAAACAAACCACTTTGAAGAAAGCCAATAGTTGTACGAAATACGGAAAAGCTTGTTCGGCTAAAAATTCCAAATCCGAACTTAACAGAAAAACTGTGTACGTGAGCAAAACAATGTGAATTGTCAAGAAGAAGATTACAAAAACGAAAGCGTATACGCTGTATAAATCGAGCTTGTACTTCCCGTTTCCGGTGGGCCAGATTCCGGAGTATTTTAGAAAGGAAATGTTCATTTTAAAAAATGTTTTCCAGTTGAACATGGCACTGTCACTACGCGACATTAGACAGATTCTTGCAGTTTGAGAGCTTGGCGAAGACTGGTGCAACGTCAATAGATTTTCCTTATTTCAAGGGATGGTGTATTATTATGAATACGGCCTCTGTAATTTGGTAATGTGCAATTTTGAATTTTTATAAGCTTTATTATTGGTGCGTGTATAAATGATAATGTTTCGGAATTGTAAAACGGAATTACAGAAGTCTGAAGTCTTTAATTTAAAACAGTATAAATAAATGATGTTATTGATTTTATTGAAAATATAAAGTTATGAGATTGTATAATGTGATAGCAATTTATTACATTTACTAAATGTATTCTAAAATTAGTTGTAAAAAATTAAACGGAAAATTAGAACAAATAATAAAATTTTTGAAGTTTGTTTAAAATTGTGGATGCGCCGGGATAATGTGCAAAAACACATTTAACTAGTATTGAAAGAAGGAAAAGCATTTTTTAAGTAAAATTACCTTTTGATTTTAAATCTTAAGTCCGTTTTGCTCCCTCAGGTCCAGATTCAAAGATAATCTTGAAAAACGCTTTTTTCTAGTTCTATCCTACAAACTTTCATGTTTTTCAGTTTTTCTTCAAAACTCGCAAAGTTATGAAAACGATTTGTAAAACTTAATGGTACGGTTAGTAGATAATTTTGGCTCATCTCATGTTAAAAAAAAACGTCTTTTTTGGGATTTTCATTTACTTTCATATAACTTAATAGTAGATTTTGTTAGACGGCAGAAACGTGGGATAATAAGTTTTCAAAATTTTACAATGAGACCGAAAAAATTACCATCATTTTAATGTTGAAACATGTGTACCTATATAACATAATTATAAAAAAATTCTAATCCTAATTTAAAATTAAACTAAAGTGATAAAAATTATATAAAAAACTAAAATAAAATTATGAAAAACCACAAATTAATTAATTCCGCATCAAAATCATTACTGTCATAATTAGTGTTTATGATGAGTTCTAGAAAGTCATTTCGACCTAACGAATTGTCTGTGTGGTCGACAGAATTTGTCCATAGAAAACCGTGAATTTTTGGAGCCTCGAATATGTAAAATTTGGCGTTATCATCGTGGTAATTTGCGCTACTGTACATTATGTTCTTGGTCGCCAAAAGAAAAGAATTAGGAATAAAACCATTTTTATTACCTGCTGTCTTTTAGTTTAACGACTTTTTAATGTTTCACTTACAAAAGTACCTACTTTTTCTAAGAATTACAGAATTAAGACCAAATAGGTAAACAGAAGATTCTAACTATTTGTGCATTCATTTGACAGCAAAATTGGATTGCGATTAAAACTTAATTTTGCATATGTCAAATACGAGCGCAAATAGTACCGATCTAAAAAAAAAACGAGACAAAGAAACAAATGTTTATAATGAATTTCACAAATTCAGAAACTTCATAATGATATGTTTTAACATAAAAATAATGTTTTTTTTGTCTCATCGTAAAATTTTAAAAACTTAATTTTCCCTTAATTTTTTCAAATTAATAAACAAAAATTAAATAGCCAAGAACGTCAGTAAAAAACACGTTGGAAGGATCAAGAACCATCTCGAACTAATAATATACCTGGAAGAGGCTCGGGTCCACATTTTCCTACCTACTTGGAGATGTCATAAATTTTAATTTTCGGACACAATAGTCAGTTTGTACCTCCCACATTATGACTGGAATAAAATAATATTCGACTCAGTAAAATAAATAAAATAAAATTATTTAGTTACGTTGCAATAAATTCATATTGTCAGTTGTAATTTACACTTTTTTTTATATCATGAGTTAGTAGAATTGTCTATATTTTGTAGCTTTAATTGAAATGTTTGATTCGTTAGAATTTGTACATTTTTGTGTTTCTTTTATTTATGTTGTACTTTGATTTGATAAATTTTACAAATTTTCACGATTTTCTGTAATTTGTACATTAACATTATCATTTTAAAATAAAAATAAATCAAACTTATATCTGAAAAATTGTATGTATGTATTAATTTAATAAAAAAACTTAATTTCGCAGCAATTATTGAACAAAACGAAATAGTATATTAAAATACCGAGTTTCATAAGGCAACTTTTAAGGTATGAATCCAAATTTATAAAACGAGCGGCAAAGCCGCAAATTTTATAAAGGATGAGTGCCTCAATGGCCTTATAAACGAGGTTTTTATACTATTTTTACTAATTTAATTGTGTAACAGAGCGATTTTCGCTATTTCCGCATTCATTTTCAGTGCTAAAATGTCCCATTTCGATACGCAATGCTATAATAGCTTTGTTTCCTTAGCAACTTGGGAATCTTTAAAATGCAAATTAGGAAACAATAATTATTGTTTTTACCTTATGATTTCATGATTTGAAATACAATGCTCAGACTACAAGTAGGTAGGTATATTAAAAAAAAGAAGAAAATGAAGGCAAAAAGTAGCGTGACAAACATCACATGACATTCGGTAATGATGTCCACGCGTTGCACAATAGTATATTAAAACACCGAGTTTCATAAGGCAATTTTTTAGGCACGAATCCAAGTTTATAAAACGAGCGGCAAAGCCGCGAGTTTTATAATGGATGAGTGCCTAAATGGCCTTATGAACGAGGTTTTTATATTATTTTTCCTAATTTGTTCTTGTAACAGAGCTATTTTCGCTATTTTCCAATTCGTTTTCAGTGCTAGAATATCCATTTCGATACGGAATGTTAGAATAGCTTTGTTTCCATAGCAACTTGGGAATATTTAAGATACAAATTAGGAAAAAGAACATTTAATTACAAATCAATTCCTTGCATTTCCTATAAAATTTTCATCAGTCTTACGGTGAGTTTGTGCCACAATGGCCTCGTTCAGTCTAGTGATATTAACTATCTGTAGCACATTTTAACACCATTTCTGTTGTAACGACATCTTCGTCGATTTCACAGCAAATCATCACATGGACGAGAAAAACACATTGACAATTTGGGGATCAAAAATCGTCAATGTTGCTCCAAATTTCACACATTTCGCCATTCGAGACCAAAACATACCCAAACTGTGTTGCAACATTTTCAAGACCACTAAGATTTCCAGTCTTTATATTCAAAATTGTCAAGTCAAGGAGCTGGAAATTGAATGCTTGTCAGAAAAATTTAAACACATCGAATATAATTTGGTAATACAATTCAATGATATTAGTACGATTAGAAAAAACACTTTTTGTGACCTCAAAGTGAAAAAGATTGACTTAGAAGAGAACCAAATAAAAGTTTAAGAAAACGGAGCTTTTGTTAACTTGATCAAGATGACTGAACTTCAGCTTTCCAAGAACAAACTCGTGATGTTAAATCTAGAAGCGTTTGTCAATTTACCGGTTTTGATAGATTTCATTGTGGTCTCGAATCAGATAAAGCTTCTCCAAGAGGGCGTCTTCGCCTTCCTTCAAGGCAATAAAAATGTTTTATTACGTTTCAAGTGTAATGAAATATCAGCAATTGATAGTCGTGTTTTTGATGGACTTCCAGTCAACAAACAGTTGAGTATTTGGATTTGACTGCTAATCACATTGTAATGTAACCATTATTTTATCATTAATCATTATTTTGGATCACTTAGTCTGGTTGATAATCCGTTAATTTATATTTCGCACGATTTTTGCTCCAAGAATTGCAAGATTCAGTTTTTTCAAACTGAGTGTGATGATTTGGAATCAGATTTTATTTTCCAATGGGCGGAATCAAAGACAATGTTGATGACTGGAATTTGTCCTCAGTTTAGTACTACTCATCGCATTGCGTTTGAACCAGAAGCTTGCAGAGTTGAATCTTATTTAAAAAGTTCATTTTATGTGACTATAATTGCTGTCTCTCTACTTGTTTTTAGTAACTAAAACTATATTTTATGCATTAAAGTTTGTTTTTGCACTACTATAGATTATTGACATTCTGTAACAATTTTTATTGTTTGTCGTAGGAAAAGTATAGTTTGTTAACTTGTTAAGAATGGCAATTCTACACAATTAACAGAACAATTGAATTTTTGGATTTGACTGGTAATCACATTAGAAAGTTACCACGTGGAGTTTTTGATAACCATAATTTTGTTTCATAATTCGTTAATTGTTTAAGTGATTCTGTCACCTTTGGTGTACTTATTTTTTGTTAGTTGTTAGATATTAGATGTTGTGGAAAAATTGCTTTTAATCATCCTGTACCTGAGGTGATTGCATAGACTTATCAACTTGGCCGCTCAGTTTTTGCACTGACGGTCGCACAACCCTTTTTGCAGGGTTCTTATCTTTCGATTGATTAGCAAGTTTCGGTCATTATTTATTTTAACTTTTAACCTAGACATGATGTGAGGGAGCTATCAACTTGCTTGCGTAGATCTGGATTGAAAAATTTTAGGCACAATTTATTACCAAAACAAGGTGACAACTCCAGTCGACAGTACGAATGTCAATCATTTTCAGGAAACTTTAGCTCACAAAGATTGACTACCAACCAACCATGTTTCTAGATTTCCATGGCTTGCTGCGGTCTAAAAAGATCGTGAATGCATTATATGAAGTACAAGGTGTTTATAAATGTTTCTAGCATCAAGGGAGGCTCTGGGATTCTTGTCGTACACCATTTTGCCGCTTTGTTTTCATAGTGAATATGCCTATTTTGAAAATTATTTATAATGTTATTTACGTCAATGACGTTTCAGTTACAGTTTTGTGTCCATTTTTTGGATTTTCAGGTTTTAAACCACAACTAGAACAGTTTATTTCTCAAAACTTACTTTGCTCCATGTTTGAAGTTAACTGCAAATGTCAGTTGAAAAATCGAAACCCATATTTGTAATGAGCGGCAAATTTCTTTGACATTTCATAGCCACCCTTGATACTAGAATCATTTATAAACACCTTGTATAACTTATCTGAATGTAAACTCCTAAAATATACTGGGTGAGTCAAGCTTGCGTAGTCCTTCTGTGACGCTTCTATAAATAACTATTTTATATTTTTATATATAAATAATATATTATAAGTATATGTATGTCTGAATAAAATGCATATCTTAATAACCACCATTTTTGCAGGGCCGCATTCAATTTTTTTTTTAAACACAACCTACCACTTTTAGTCCAGGATTTTAATGAGTTATTTAGTAAGCTATTCAAAACTATTAACCTTTAGATTTTTGGTCGTGGCGTTGTCAAGTTATGATTTTTTTTTCCGAAAATTCTTAAAATTGCAGTGTCTGATTTAAAAATTGACATCACTATTGCCTTTTGAGATATGAAGATAAAACTTGACACGTATGCTTTTTTCTTGATTTAACCAGAAATGAATTTTATGCTTAAATGTAAAAAATTGACGATTTTAATTTTCAGGATTTGCAAATGACCAGAACTTGGTTGTTTTAAATGGAACCCCATGTAAATGTTAAGTGTAATGAATTCAGTTTTATATTCTCATCATTTTTTGTCATAACCTCTACATGGTTAAAATAGACAATTTTTGAGATGGTTCATGGTATTGTTTGAAGAAATTGACGTACCTACCATGCATATAACTCTAAAATTGACTATTTAGCTGTCTTTGAAAAACAACATCAGTTAAGGTAGTATGTCGACGTAACGGTTTTCTTACGATTTTGATAAAACTTTGCAAAAATTTAGAATAGAGGTACACTAGCAACTTCCTAAAATTATAAATCGATCTAGTTTTCGAGAAAATCGAAGTTAAGGTGTCATAAGAATACATGTAAAAAGTTAGTTTTTGCCGTTGAAATTTTAACGCTTCCTTGGATTTTTATAAAAATCTCCCATAATATTGTCTACATGTTAAGAAGACACTCAGAATTAGCAAAATAAATTTTTACCGTACAGTTTTTTCTTAAAATAATAAAGAAATCCGAAAGTGACACTTCAACTGCCTTCACAGGTCAATGTGGCAACGCTGCCTAGTTGTCGCAAACGTATTTTCCAAATTAGAAACAAGTTTTTTTTTAACTTCGTAATCTGCACTAGTTGCCCTCCAATAAAGGTCTTTATCGTATTTTCCAAAAAATTTGCACACCCCTTTGTCAATAACCGATTTTTTGAACTGCGGCAAGCACTCAAACTTTTGTCTTTTTTTCCGCAAATTTTTGTTTCTGCCACCTGCCTTTAAACGTAACTATATCAGACATCTTAGCAACTAAAAAACAGAAATGTAATCTGGAAATGTAATTTGAAGGTTGTTGACAGCTCGCAGCGTTGCCAATACTACAACTGTCATGAAAGATCTGAAGTTAGCAATATTCAAAAAGTATCCGCAACAAACTTCAGCTCAATTTGTCTCGACCATACTACCTTAAAACATAGGACTTGGCTTGAATGATACGCTTGACAATTGCTGACAGTTGGAAGCAGTATTACGTCACTTTCAGTGTCTAGGGTTGGTTTTGTGTCATTAGAAGCACTCAAATGGAGTTTCCTACAAATAGTATTTTTACTTATTTTATATCAGGTTTGGTAAACACATAAGGGTTGTAGTGATAATTCGATATTAATTTTGACGAGGGTAGAGTGTGTAGTTCAAGCTAAGCTTTACGTTTCTATTAATTTTGTTTTTCAATGACAACTAAATCTCATTACTTTTAAAACATATGAAATATTATTAATTACAGGCGACATTAGGCAAAATTAAGTTAAATCCTCGATATTGCCAATAATAAACGCAAATCCAAAACTTTTTTAAAATGCAAAATTTCGAAAAAATAATGGAAAACTTGCTTCCATTAAAGAGTCGAGATGCTAATAAAAAAGCGTATCAAAAGTTTCTTGGATGGAAAGAGCAGCAAAGCGTTATCATAGCCATGATTTTAAAACAGCAAAATAAAATTTTTATTTTGCTAATAAAATTTTTATTTTGCTTGTGGATTAAAATAAATTTTTATAACGCTAGCGGATAAACCAAAGCTTTAGTGGCCTACTTAAAGCAAAATAAACGTTTTTAGGCGACTTAAACTGAAAATGGAATTTTTAGGCCTCAAAAGCAGCCTAAAAGTAAGTTTTTTTGGCCGCAAACACTTTTGGCCGATTTATGGTGGCGCCATCTATCCATAGTTTTGCATATTACATCAAGAGACCGACGTTACCCTCAATTTTATAATTATTTGGGTAAAATCAAAACGAAAAACTGTTGTAAAGTGCAACAAAGACGTGTTGAATTATTGAAAATGAGCATGTCTAGCAATGCTGCTGCAACAACATCAAAAGCACATCAAACCTAATTCATACAAATTGTGAAGCTACACAAGCCGAAAACTGCAAATGTAAATAAAAAAAATATGAACTTTTCTGAAGGATTCATAAATATTTACAATTATTCAGTTGTTATAAATGATTAGATCAATAAATCATAAATAAAAATTAATTCACTTATTAATTTATTGATGTCGCCTAAAAATCTTGTGTGTATCACGACTAAAAAGTGCCATTTTGCCCTCGCCTTCTTTTTGGCCTCGGCTATCGCCTCGGCCATTAAAAAAGACTCGGCCAAAAAAGAAGCACTTTTTGGCCTTGGTACACAAATAACTATTGTTTAAATGTCAAAATTTGATAAAAGTCATTTAATTATTTTTTTTTATTTTTGAAATCGGATCGTAAATAAAACTTCTACAACGGCTGCCGCTTTTTAAAAATCCCCTGTAGATAAAAGAACATACTCTAGATTAAAAATTCAAAAGTTATTCTACTTGAAAAATAATCTTTCTACATTTGCAGTACAATTATTTCTCATGCGATAATTGTTTCTGTACGTTATCCCGGCGCATCCACCATATTTATCAAACCTCATTTTTTTTATTTGTTCAAATTTCCCATTGAATTTTGTACAACTAATTGTAGAATGCATTTAGTAAATTTACTAAATCGCTATCGCATTTTACATAATATTATATTTTCAATAAAATCAATAACATTAATTATGTATACTGCATTAAATTAAAGACTTCAAACTTTTGCAATTCCGTTTTTCTATTCTGGAACACTATAATTTATACATGTACCAATAATAAAGCTTATAAAAATTAAAGATTGCATATTATTAAATTACAGAGGCTGTACTCATAATAATACACCAACCCTTGAAATAATGGAAATCTATCATCGTAGAACCAGTCTACTTCAAGCTCTCAAACTGCAAGAATCTGTCTAATGTCGCGTAGTGACAGTGTCATGTTCAACTGGAAAACCTTTTTCAAAATGAACATTTTCCTACTGAAATACTCCGGCATCTGGCCCGCCGGAAACGGGAAATACAAGCTCGATTTATACAGCGTTTATGCTTTCGTTGTTTTAATCTTCTTCTTGACAATTCACATTGTTTTGCTCACGTACACAGTTTTTCTGTTAAGTTCAGATTTGGAGCTTTTAGCAGAACAAGCTTTTCCGTATTTCGTACAACTACTGGCTCTTTTCAAAGTCGTTTGTTTCATCAGACGTTTGCCGGAGATAAAAACGCTCGTGAGTCAATTAAATTCGAAGATTTTTCAGCCTCAGTCTCAGGAACAAGTGGATTTAGTGCAACCGGAGCTAAGCGAGTGGACTTTTCTTTATAACGTTTTTCTAGTGTTTTTCTTCTTCAACATTTGTTTCTTTATTTTTTTACCGTTTTTTAATGGAACGGTAAAAGAGAGAAAGTTAACATTTTTGGAGTATTATCCTTACGACTACACAAAACTGCCATTTTATGGAATAACTTATTTTCACCAAGACTTTAGTAATTTTCTGGTTGGAACCTACGCCCTGAATATTGATATGTTTCTGGCTGCTCTAATGACTTTCTTGAGCGCCCAGTGCAAGCTTCTTTGCTCCAACTTAAAGAATATGAAGAGTGACAACTTCGGAGAAGATCTATTAAAGTGTGTTGTCCACCACAGACTTATTTTGACGTAAGTACAAGCACTTATCAATTTTTTTACATTTGACTTTGACTTGTAGTGTTGTCAGAAAATCCAACAAACTGTTTGGTCTTATAATTTTCGGACAACTCATGTTGAGCGGACTGTCAATTGGAATAGGATTGTTTCGATTGTCGCTGTTAAGAACTACCTCATAGTTATTGAAGTTTTTGGCTATTTGTTTGAACAGGCTGCTCCGTTTAGTGTGAAGTTTTATTCTTCACTAGCTTTTGTGGTCCTCATTTTATTTCAAATTTTCCAATATTGTTGGTTCGGAGCTCAACTTCAGTTTCAGGTAAGAATGAAATTTTTTCTTCTTTTTACTAGTTACTCAGCAAAGTTTACCGATTTATAAATAAAGATTTATTAAATTCTTTGGCAAATTCTTCGTCAAAAGAGTTTAATTGCATCTCGATAGCTCTTCAGATAATCGAGTCAGAACTAGAAAGTTATCAAAAGTTTAAATGAACTAATTCTGCTATCTGTCAAATATACAGCATTTTTCCGAAAAAAATTGAATTTATCGTTAAATTCTGCGTTAAATAAATCCCATTGGATTTCGATCGCTCCAACAATGGAGACAGAACTAGCGATTTCCAAAGTTTGCAATTTGAGAATTTTTATCAAAAACTTTTGAAGTTTGATAATTCTATTATTCATTGCTCTCGGGTGGTTTTATTGAAAGATTTGAACAACTATTCTCTTGTCAGACTTTTTTGTTTTTATTAATTTTGCTTTATTGTTTTTAGAGCGACCAAATCTCATACTCGGCGTTTAAATCGGATTGGACAGGAGCAGATGTAGCAAAGAAGAAGAATCTTGTAATTTTTATTATGAACTCTCAAAAGCCGATCACATTGTCATTTATGAAACTTTTTTTACTATCGTTGGAGGTCTTTGTAACAGTGAGTACCTGTATTAATTTTAATTTAGTACAAATTAATTATTATTATTGTTAGATTTTGCATAGTTCTGGCTCGTTTTTCGCTGTTCTTCATCAACTTACTCAATAAAATTAATGAAATGAAATTATTTAGTTACATTGTAATATCGAGAGATGAAATAAAAACTCAACCTTAGTTACCTTTGGAATTCCACAGCGTGTCCCTAATTTCACTTTGACAGCTGGCAATTTTAAGGTTATAAAATAAAAACTGTCTTGAAATACAAATAATGGAAAGCAAGAGTGCGTGTTGTGATTAGTTTTTCATAAGAAATATTTTAGCAATATGAATCAAGCATGACAGCCTTGTCAAAATCGCTCATTAAAATTTTCACAAAATTTCTAGTTTGACAACGTCAAATTATTTTACAGAAACAAAAGACTGTTCTTTCAATCAAAGACATGACTTGAAATTTCAAAGCCAACTGAGGATGAGTTTTTAGATGATCTCTCGATACATTCATATTGTCAGTTGTAATATGAACTTAATTTTTATATCATAATTTAGTAGAATTGTCGATCTTTTGTAGATTTTATTTAACTATTTGGTTCGTTGAAATGTATACACTCTTGTGTTTCTTTCATTTTTTGTATTTTACTTTGATTTTATAGATTTTACAAATTTTCAAGATTTTTTGTAATTTTTTAACATTTCAAAATAAATTTCAAACTTCAAATATTTGAAAAATTGTACAAGTTCACCTGAGTTTGTTGCTGGTTGTCTTGTGATTTTGTCTAACTGCTCCTGATTTCCGTGTGATTTCGTCTAATTTTCTCTGATTTTCTTTTGATGTCGCGTCTAACTCCTGATTTTCAAGTAATATTATCTGATTTCCTATTGATTGCCCCGGATATCTTGTTGATTTTCCTTTATTGTCTAGTGATTTCTTATTGATGACATGACTTGTCAAAGATGTTAACACTTCTCAAAAATGACACCATACTTAACTTCCTCTTATTTTCAAGCTAATTTTCCCTGATTTCCTTTTGATTTCGCCTAACTCCTGATTTCCTTGTGATTTCGTCTGAAATTCTCTGGTTTTATATTGAATGGTCCTGATGTTCTAATAATTTTCCAGCGATTTCGTTTAACTTTCTTTGATTTTTTTATCTCGTCTAAGTTTTTCTGATTTCGTAACAAATTTCTCTGATTCATTGTGATTTTCTAAGACTGATTTTCCAGGATGGTTAATCCCAGAAGTCAATATTTTTCAAAAATGGAATACGCAAAACTTCTCTTAATTTCCTTGTGTTTTTGTTTAACTTCCTCAGATTTTCTTGTAATTTTGTCCAAATACCCCTGATTTCCTTGGGATTTCGTCTAATTTTCTCTGATTTTTTATTGATTGGTCTCTGATGTTCTAATATTTTTCCCTGATTTTTTAGTGATGTCGTCTAACTTCTTTTCATGTGATCATAGTTGTTGTCTCTCTGCATGTGTTTAGTAACTAAAACTCAAAAAATTAAAAACCAAATATTTTAAGAAATAATGCTTGTTTTTGCACTAATGCAAGATATTGACACTTTTTTCGAGCTGCTAGAATCCGAAAATTTTTGCTTCTTTCAGTATCACTGAATTTACAGGGAATTTTATTTGAAAAAATAATGTTCTGGCCATTTGTAAATCCTGAAAATTAAAATTATCTATTTCTTACATTTAAGCATAAAATTAATTTCTGATCAAATCAAGAGAAAAAGCATAGTTTAGTTATTTATTAAACGTGTCAAGTTTTACCTTAATATCTCGAAAGGAAATGGTGCTGTCAATTTTTAGATCAGACACTGCAACTTCAAGAATTTTCGGAAAAAATTATAACTTGACAACGCCACGGCCAAAAATATAAAATTCCGGAAGCTTAATCTAGAGATGGAGTAAAATTTCCTAGGCAACGGAAGTGTAATGTTAACTGACCAATTGGCGATAGTATGTGTCCATAGTTACCGATTTTCAAGTTATTTTCAGCTTCCGGATTGGCTACCGTTTTTTTGTCTCAACTTGATTATTTTTTGAGCTAGAACATTTTTGTTTCGAAATTTTGGTTTATAATTGTTGCCTTTATAAGCCTTTTTTCTCTGGGTCGGGAGTCCTGGGGCACCCTGTATATTATACAGGGTCCGGCAACACTTGTGTCCACCCCAAAAATCGTCTTTAATTTTAAAGATAAAATTTTGAAAATTTGCATACGCTTATAGTTGACAAAGCTCTAGAAGCTGACACAAAAATTTGTTTTGATATCACGGTTTGTTTGACGTCGCGACGCCTAAAAAGTATAATTTTTAGCAATTTTTGAGTTTTTGCGGTAATATTAGCGAATTCAATTTTTTTTCAACATAACTGTAATACAAATATTTGAGTTTTTATTTTAAATCTACTGCAAACGGTGTTTAAAATTTGCGAAAAAAACGCTGTTTTATCAAGTTAGTTTTCAACATTTTGTCGGTGCAGTGACAAACTACGTTTACACCAAAATTTCACAAGTCACTTCATTCACTCATATGAAGGTGAATTTTGATTAACTCGGGCATGTTGCACTTTATGGACACCAGAAATCGTTAATTAACATCGACAAAGCGACAGTTTCACTAAGTAAGACTTTTGTTACCATGTAAAACGAACCAAAGGATAGATGTCATTTGTGACACAAGATGTTGACAGACCGGTGTAAACGTAGTTCCCAATTTTGACGTAATGAAATTGGAAACTAACTTGATAAAACAGTATTTTTTCCTCACATTTTGAATACAATTCACATTAAATCTAAAATATCAACTGAGATATTTTTATCACACTTATATTAAAAAAAATTAAATTAGGGGTTGATTTCACAAACCTTCACAATTAGCTAAAAAATAAATTTTTGGGTCGGCTTCTAGAGCTTTGTCAACTATGAGCGTATACAAATTTTCAAAATTTTGTTTTTAAAATTAAAGACGATTTTGGGGGTGGACACAAGTGTTGCCAGACCCTGTATAGAATAACTAGAACAAAAACCCAAAAAATATACAATAAACACGAATGTAAATAATAATGAAGAAAACAGACATCAGAACTTCTTAAAATTATTTAACTCACTGTCTTTCCAGTCGCAATTTTATTAAATATATGTAAAATGTTAACGTCGTAATTAAGACCCATCGAAGAATTCTGGTCGTTTTGAGGTGACTCGGTGCTTTAAGAATTACATTACAGTGTTGTTTATTTCTCTTTTAACCGATACTTTAAAATCTCCTTAAAACACTGTTTTGTCAATTGATTCACTCGATTACAGGTGACACTTGAATAACATTTGACATTTGACTAACTCAACCGTTTTAGAAAAATGGGCTTCTAGATGTTCATTTTCTTAGTTTCTTTTATGAAACTTGTATTTTAATTTACTATTTTTAATTTTTCGGATTTTTACAATTATTTTTAAGAAGTGTTTTTTCAATTTTTTTAATTTAGTTCTTACGTTTCTTTTTCTCAATTATTGAGGATCCAAATTTTAAAAATCTAAAAAAACTAACGATTTTAAAATGTAGACACCAAATAGGTCGAGGTCACAGAAAAACGAGAAAAACATAACGTAACACGACATTCGGTAATAATTCTCCACGCGTTGCACAAAAGAACATTAATTACAAATCAATTCTTTGCATTTTCAGGAAAATTTTCATCATTCTTGTGCCACAATGGCCTTGTTCAGTCTACTGATATTAACCATGTGGTGCACATTTCAACACCATTTCTGTTGTAACGACATCTTCGTCGATTTTTCAGCAGTTTCCAACGACGGGAAGTCAAGAACTGTTTGGGAATCAAAAATCGTCAATGTTGCTCCAAAATTTACACATTTTGTCATTCGAGACCAAATCATACCCAAACTGTGTTGCAACATTTTTAATACTACTGAGATTTCCGGCATTTATATAGAAAATTGTCAAGTGAAAGAACTAGAAATTGAATGCTTGTCGGAAAAATTTAAACATATCGAAAACATTCTGACAATACGACTCAATGATATTAGTACGATTAGAAGAAACACTTTTTGTAACCTCAAACTGACTAAGATTGACTTAGAAGAAAATAAAATAAAAGTTCTAGAAAATGGAGCTTTCGTTAACTTGACCAAGCTGACTGAACTTCGGCTAGGCAAGAACAAACTTGTGATGTTAAATCAGAAAGCTTTTGTCAACTTACCAGTTTTGCAGTATTTCAATGTGTTCTCAAATCAGATAAAGCTTCTCCAAAAAGGCGTCTTCGCCTTCCTCCAAAGCAAAAGAAATGTTTTAACTTTCATTTGTAACGAAATATTAGCAATTGATAGTCGTGCTTTTGATGGTGTTCCTTTGAATAGTTCATTTGAACTGGAACTAACTAGCAATCAAATCGAAATGTTACCACGTGGAGTTTTTGATAATCATAATTTTGAGCTTATTGGCCTGGTTGATAATCCGTTAATTTACATTTCGCACGATTTTTGCTCTGTGAATTGCAAGATCGAGTTTTTTCAAATTGAGTGTGATGGTTTGGAGTCTGACTTTATTTTCCAATGGGCGGAATCAAAAACGATATTGACGACTGGAAAGTGTCTTCAGTTTAATGTTACTTATAGAAGTGTGTTTAAACCACAAGCTTGCATGGTTGGATCTAACACGAAAAGTTCTTTTATTGGGATGTTAATTGTTGTTTTTTTTCATGTTTTTTAATAACTAAAACTATAGTTATAAAGACACAGTTTTGCAAAGTGTGCTTCACAATATTGTAAGTAATAAAGTATACTCTTGCACTTCAATTCGATGAAACATTCTGTAACGGCCTTTAAAATTTTAGCTGTCTGGCGACAACCCAAAGTTTTAATTGCCAAAAACTCAATTATTTATTGACCTACGAAAATTTTTAGTACGGATTTTGCTTCAGCGTGAAATTCTGTAAAAAACAATGTAAATTTTCTCAGAAGCAAATGAACTAAATAGTGACCGAAATAGATTTATAAGAGGTCTTTTGGGGTGATTTTAAGCAACTTTTTTAGAGCAAAACCGTCGTTTTATCCTTTTGACTGATGTATTAATCGAAACAACAGCTCGAAGTCTATCTATTTCTGCAGAAAATAAGTACTTTATAACTTAAGTTTGTTTCAAACATATAAACGAATTATCGACACAAAAAGATTTACATAGTTTTGAATGGATTTTTTTTCGAAAAATTAAATTTTTAAATTGCGGACAAAACACCAGAAAAATCACATCTTGTAAGGATCAAGCAAACTACTTGTATTGTGGTTTTGCATAGTTACAAATTTTTCAAATTTGTAGGCTTTTAAAATTTCGTTTTTTGAATTCTACAATTCTGTAATTTTACATTTTTCATTTAGCTCTATTAGGATTTACAGGTCTGCTTTCTTCTATTGGTAGCGTGACATTAACTGGTTTTACAAATCTTATCATTTCTTAAAACGATATTAATTTATTACTGCATTTTAGATAAAAGTAAAGGCCTAAAAAACAAAAAAAAAAGGAAGAAAATAAAAATCATTTAAAAATGTCTTGAGTTATTGTTTTTGAGTTGTTTTTTTTCCTATCAAATTCAGTTTTAAATTTTAATTCTTTTAGTTACAACCGTTGAACGTTGGTCAAAAGTTACTATGTGCATTTCGTCCGTTAATTTTCGAATAAAACGCTTCAAAACCGTGGACCGTTCACAGTGGTGAGCAAATAAGTCGTTTGTTTTATTTTTTATCTATTATCTTAGGGGAAAATTCACGAAACTAGATAAGGTCGGGTAAGTTTACCCTCACTACGTTTGGCAGACACATGAACAGGCTCAGGATACAAAGCTTCATTTTTACTCTTTATGACATAATATACTATTAAAAAATACATTTGAAAAAAAATTTTGATTAAGGTTCGGTTGGTGACAAAAGACAAAATTTCAATTCAAATAATCATCGACGTTTTCTGCTTATTTTTGCATAATTAGGTATTACAACGTTTACCTTAACCTTGACCTTAACTTTAACCTTAACCTTACCTCTACCATTATGATTGTCATTTATACTATTTGGATGAATTAACAACACAATTCACATATTTGCACACTTAGTGCCTCAATTAACACCACCAGTTTTAATACCATTCATAATATGTATTGAAACAATCAGAAATGTAATTCGACCAGGAACACTTGCAATCCGACTTTCAGCAAACATAATCGCTGGTCATTTACTAATAACTCTCCTAGGAAACACTGGTTCTTTCATTATTTATTATCTCTAAATTCACATTTTCGTGATCATGATGATCAACATTGAGATGTTGATTTAACGTGTGAGTGTCGGCATAATAACATAGCCAACATAGCCAACATAGCCAACATAGCCAACCAAAAAAAGTTACTGTTTTGCGTGCTATAATAAAAACAATTCTCTTTGTTGTAAAACGCGTTTGCGATTCACAATGAAAGTATTGTTAACGCAAAGTAGAGCCGCGAGTTTTATAATGGATGAGAGCCTTAATGGCTTTATAAAGAAGGTTTTTATACTATTTTTCATAATTTGTTCTTATAACTGAGCTATTTCCATGGCAACTTGGGAATCTTTAAAAGACAAACAAGGAAAAATTAATTTTGAAATTCCTAAAAAAACCACCAGAAAAATCACTAGTAAAATATCTTGTAGGGATCAAGCAAACTACATGTATTGTCGATTTGCCGACAAAATTTTGTAAAATTCTTCAAAATTGTCTAATTTTTCAGATTTGCAGATTTTTGAAATTTTATTTTTGAATTCAATTAATATTTTGGATCTATGTTTCTCTAGCTCTTTACATTTCTTGGTTAAGGTCTAATAATATTTTCAAGTTTGTTTTTTTCTATTGATAGCTAGACTTTAACTGGTTTTTGCAAATACATATTATAATTTTTTAAAATCGACTTTTATTAGTGTATTTTAGATGACATTTTCTTAATAATAGAACTGTTAGACAATTCAAAATCGAAAGAGTTCGACTTAAAAATTTTTAGGTTTTGAGCATATTGTTACGAGAAGATTCTGGAAGTTTCTAGCGCCAGCGCTGGAACATGCGGTGGGCCAGAGCCAACTATAGCTTACGAGCCTACGCCTAGCGGCCGGAGACCCGATGTGACGTCAGCACAGTGGCCGAACGGTCACCATTGCGGCTTATGGAAATATGGGAATGAGAGGTCTTTTTTCTTCATTTTAACAAACTTGTACATTGTAAATTGCGTTTTGCTTGGAATGACAATTTTTGGGATGTTCTTAGAATCTGATCATTAAATGTTCTTCTCAAAATATTACGGAATTACTTCTTTTTTTGTGACTTTTTACTGGGGCGGACACGGTTAATAGTTTTAAAAGCTTGATTTTCCTAGAAACCTTACAAATAATTTTTTTGTGTAATAAATGCTGAAAGTTGACATTTAAATAGCAGTGCCGGATTTAGGGCAGGTCAAGGGGGAACAAACAGCCCCATATTTAGGTACTGTTAGGTACTTTGCACCCTTTCAATAATGAAATACAAAAACCATTGTATTTTTCTTAAAAAGGACATCGACCATCGACCCAAAGCTTTTTTATGCCTATCTAATAATTTTATTTCCTAGTTCTACAAAAAATGGAAAAAAATGTGACCAGATTTTTCTCTATTTCTGGAAACGTATTCAGCATTCATGTTTACATTAAATCTTCTCGGAATAATATTAAAGATTTACCTCTTTTTCTGACTTTTGGGTTGAGAAGGATCTCGGAATTTCTTCCTTCAATGTTTTTCCCAGAATATGACAAAATACCCCTTTCCATCATTTTCTCTGGGTTTTATAAATACTCCCATATGTTCATAAAAATGTTTTTAGTACTTGCTTCATTTCGAAAGGGCAAACAAGGTGTGTGACCAAAGTTGTAAATTAACTGATTTACTTATTCTGTTGTCTACATACATATAATAGGTGTAATACCTTTTTAATCAAAATGCCAAATAGTTGCTGTGTACCTAATTGTAGAAGTAATTACAATAAAAGTGAAAAAGTGTCGATTTTTCAATTTCCAAAGAATAAACTTCTGAAAGATAAGTGGATACAGTGTATAAATAGAAAAAACTTTGTACCTAACAAGAGCAGTGTTGTGTGTATTAAACATTTTGATGAAAGATTTGTTAAAATCTGCTCTGGTGGATTGGTTTCTCATTTAAATATGGTTTATATATTGTATGTATGATTGAATAAATGCTTGTTTTCTTAAAATTTGCTGTTGTCATTATAAATCAACATAATTTATAAAATTTTACAAAAGTTTTACAAGTGGGAAGTTTTTAGAGGCCTTTTTATGAAGTACGGACGGCGTCTTTCCCTTTAAACCAATGCATTTTTCGAAGCGCGGTACGGCCACTGATGTGACGTCACGATTCCTAGGCGTAGGCTCGTAAGCTATAGTTGGCTCTGGGTGGGCACAGCATAGAAAGATAACTTCGTATAAACACGGGCGACTTGAGCACAGCATAGAGAGATATTCAGTAGGGAAAGCATGCATCGGCACCTTTCATGTTGAGCCACCAAATTAAGCGAAGTATTGGTGGTCCTTCGACTATTTGCTCCCAGATGGCAACTCTAGATTTCAAAAATTGCGCCAATTGTACCAAGAATGGGTGGTCTTTTGATAATTCGTTCATAGATGGCGTTCTCAGATTTAAAAACTGCCCTAATAACTAATCACACTAAAAGTTTAGTGCACTAAAATTTTCAATAAAAGTGCACTAAATTTTTAGTACGAGAAAATCAGTGTGGTATCAAGAATAGTGTATTCCATCATCAAACTAAAAAGTGCACTAATATTTTAGTGCGGTCTAAATATTATCTTGGCAACATCACAAAAACAGTATGTCAGGTTGACTCTCAAAAAATTAACCTTTCCAGTCAAATGTTCAACAAAAATAAATGCAGCATTAAAGTCCCCCACACGAAATCACAGCAAAATGAACAAATTTTAAAGTTTTTGCTACTTTTTGATACGATTTTTGACTCGTGAAACCATAATCTCATGAGAAAATCTCATCGTGGATTCAAACTTTTAGCGCAGGGTAAAAAGTATAACTTGCGTGTTATTGAGAACCAAAAGAAATCATCTAAACTTTCTGAACAACTTTTGGTTCTTGTACAAGACAAGTTTATGTCTATCTTTACATGAAAAAATGCCCAATAACTTTGGAGACAAGAAAAAAGGCGTGGCAAAGCTTAGCTCAAAATTTAAAATAAGGCATAATTAAACACCAACAGACAACAGAACGAAATGATCCAGTAAAACAGAATGTGTTAGATTTTAAAGAAATAGGATTTTTCCAATCAATGTTGTTGCAGAAGAAAAATATCATGATAACACTAAAACCACAGCAATTTTTGGATTAGGATTTGCATGGTCTTGAAATTAAATGTGTCTTCAGTAAATCGAAAAGTTTTGCGGAGTTTTCTATCTTCCACATTTTTAAGGAATTTTCTATATATTTCGGTTTCATGTAAATTTGCTGCTACTACAGCTAAGTTAAGACCTTCGTCTAGATTCTTCTTCTAATTTCATTGCTTTATCAAAAATTTTGCCAATCTAAATAAATTAGCATGCAATTTAGTCTACTATCGCCCACACTAATAATTTCAAACTGAAAGTTCAGTACACTAAATGTTCACAGAACGTCGAGAATACACTTTTACAATTTTCACACTAAATATGGATATTTAGTGCACTAAATCAAATCAGCACATTTCGAGAATCGCACCCCTGGTCTCAAACAGCATTAAAAAACTTATAAACATTGTAATTCAATATAATTCCTATTTTAAAAATACAACAGTGTTAAACAACTAGTTTTGCAAAAAAATCCTAAAACAATCCGGTGAAAAATAGCTGAAAACTGTTAACAAAATTTTTAAATCAACAATGTCGATCATCAGTGTCACGTTCTAGTTCACATGAAACTATATTCACATTACACGTTTATGAGCCGACTTGACTAACGCCAACAAAGTTACTATGGCTTTGAATACTTAAAATTTAAATTATTATTATTGGAGGAACAGTTCAGCAATGTTGCCATCTTCCTAATTTTATTTTGGTTCTACTGCGAAAACAGAGTGTGATTTTTTTTATTTTTTTTTGTTTGCCATTTTCCGGACACCTGTATTTAAATAATAATTCGTATAACATGTATGATTTAGGAATACAAATAAAATATGTTGGAAATTTTTGTCATACCGTATAAAAGGCAACGAATAAAATTAGTAAAAATAAAAAGAATTAGAGATGATTAGATAATACAATACACTAAGGTATTATTGATAATATGATAACTTTAAGTAACCATATTATTAAAAAACGGCGCTATTGCGCCGCGTTGTCTCGCGGCGAGAAGCTGAAGGATCACCCATGCTACTCATGAAAACGGCTGTCGGCTCAACGTGTAAGACCGACCTGGGGACCATTAATAACCACCGGTCGAGCAAAGGTAGTTATAAATACGGAGATTAAAAATAAAATTTTCTATTTAATGAATAATACTTTTTTACGGATTGGTCGGCCAGTGACGAAGACGGTTTAATGCCTCCTCCGCCTCCAAAGAAACCCGAGGTAATCTCAGATGAGCAGCAACAAGCGGTACCTAATGATGTCGAAGAAAACCAACAAGGTTGGGGAACTTGAAGAACCGTCAACTTCGCGAAGAGTGTCGAGAAGCGGTCCACCGTTAGTTAGATACTTGGATCCTAACGGTGAGTAAATTATGATTGTGATGATCTTTTGAGACATTTCAAACATTTGTAGTGTATGAAAGCAAAGTACAGAAATTATAGTAGACTCAAAAAAAACACCAATTTTATAACTGACTCATAAATGTTTCACATACTTTTTTGCACGATCGGGCATTTTTGCATATTTACGAGGGTTGCTAGGAAGGCAGTAGAATAAATTTACCGACGACTGATCGGTAACTATTTTTGTTTGTTATGGGCGGTAAATGCAAGGCTAAGTTGATTAAGAAATTATTGTTTATTTGTATTAATGTTGAAAGTACAATTATTATAAACAACAGGGACGTTACTTGTATTACAATTAGTATTACTTAAACAATAAGCACTAGAAGTAGAAGGTACCGTAAGGAGTGAAGAAACATTTGTTGAAATATCAACAGAATTTGATGTGCTTTGGGGAATTTCTCTGATGCTCTTATAGCTCTCGTCGTGCAAAATTTTTTCGGCACATTCGATTTTGTTTTGTAGAGAATCCTCAACATATGATTCTGCCACCTTCATCGATTGCCATCCTCCGTGACGTTTTAGTCCTAAAACCTCTGTGCCTTTATTAGCTAGAAGTGTTGCCGAGCTTCGTCGAAATGCATGACCAGTGTATAGAGAAGAATCTTTCAGATTTAAATATTTTGCAACTTTTGATGGCCAACAACCAATGGTATTTCTTCCATCAACTTGATTGTGGCACTTTCCGTTGAAGAATTTCATGAAGAATCTGTCACAAGCAGCATTCTTTGGGCGAAGACGAGCATATTTACGATAAATTTCGAGATAGTCGATTATTTCATCTTTACTATTGGTAACTGCAAAGCATCTTGAAGTGTTTGTCTTAGTGAAAGGTATTTTAACTATAATTAACAATCCTTGATCTTCTATATCCGTAACTCTTATGTTGTAAAGCTCTTCTCGTCTACAAGCACCCGCAATCCCAAAAATCATGGCGACCTAATAAAACAAATTATTTAAAAATAGATATTTAATAATGAAATCACAACTAACCTTTAAAATTAAATATTCGTTAACTGGTGCTTCAGTCAAAAATTTTAAAAGATCTTCTTTAGTGAAGATTTTCGAATTTTTTGATTTCCACCCAGATGTCTTTCTCTTAAGAAAGGCAATTAATGTTGCATACTTCGAAATATCGATAGAATTATTGAGGAAAATCGTACATTTCAGCATCGAATATTCCGACCACAAACTGCCTGGAGATTTTAGCTTTTCGTTGCGATAAACGAAATAGGCCAGCAGCACTTTTTCATTAAACACATTTAGCTTCTTTTTGTTGCACCACTGCTTGAAGTTATCGTAAGTATTTTGATAACGATCTTTTGACTTTTCTGGGATCACCGCACTGCAACCAATCTTCCATGCAGCTTCTAATTCAATGTTTTCGTTGTTTTCACTTTCACTTTCACTCATTATTGATGCAGGAGATAATATAATTAGATTTTTTGAAGCAAACGACGCCGAAACCAGCAAAAATTTAATATGGCGGAGCTTGTTTGAAATCAAAATTGTATATCCATAACAACGAATCAAAGGCAACTTTTAAAAGCTGCAATGCCTTTTTTTTTCACCAATTTTATTATTTAAAACAATGCAAATTAATGCCCTCGTGCAAAAAACGTCATAAGCATCACGAGCGTTAGGTGCGTCCGATTTCGGACAACACATTTGCCCTCAATTTGCCCTCAATCGGTAAAACGCACCTACCGCTCTTAATGCTTAAATAACTATTAAGTTACCTAAGGAAAGTGTTAAAAATCCAGTCGATACCTCTCAGGGTAGAAATTATCAATTTCTTTAATTTTTCTCGCACTAAGTAAAATTCAAGTCGAATTTCAAGCTTTGAAATTGTACTTTTGACATTAGATTTTGAAACGCCCATTGAATTACCACTATTGCCAACTATCACGTTTAGGAAGTTTTGTATTTTTCAACCTTAATAACTATTTTAAGTTTTTCTTCAGATATTTAGCGTAGTTCTTGGGTTCCTTTTTGTCAGTTTCTAAGAATCTGATGGTTTGAAAACCTAAAGAGAGTTTAAAAATTCAAAAAATTCAAATTTCAAGGACTAAATTAAAATGCAGACAAAAAATAAACCAAGAAAATGGAAAAGCGAGAAAAACATAACACGACATTCGGTAATATTTCCCATGCATTGCACAAAGAACCTTTAATTATAAATGAATTTCTTACATTTCCAGAGAAATTTTTATCATTTTTACGGCAAGTTTGTGCCACAATGGCTTCGTTTAGTCTACTGATTTTAACCACCTGCAACACATTTCAACACTATTCCTGTTGTAACGACGACATCTTTGTCGATTTTACAGTAAATTCCGTGGACACTCAAAACCCGTTGACAGTTTGGAAATCAAAAATTGTCAATGTTGCTCTAAACTTTACAGACTTTGTCATTCGAGACCAAAACATACCAAAACTGTGTTGCAACATTTTTGAAACCACTAAGATTTTCAATCTTTATATTGTAAATTTTCAAGTCAAAGAGCTGGAAATTGAATGCTTGTCAGAAAAATTTATGCACATCGAAAATGATTTGATTATACAATTCAATGACATTGGGGCAATTAGAAGAGGTACTTTTTGTAACCTAAAACTGACAAAGATTGACTGAGAAGAGAACAAAATAAAAGTTCTGGAAAAAGAAGCTTTTTTCAATTTGACCAAGCTGACTTTTCTTCAGCTGGGCAAAAACGAACTTGTGATGTTAAATCCGGAAGCTTTTGTCAATTTACCGGTTTTGGCGGTTTTCGATGTGATGTTAAACCGAATAAAGCTTCTACAAGAGGGCGTTTTTGCCTTTCTTCAAAGCAAAAGAATTTCGTTAACTATTATTTGTAACGAAATTTCAGCAGTTAATATTCGTGTTTTTGATAATCATAATTTTGAAATAGTTAGTTTGTTTGATAATCCGATAATTTATATTTCGCACGAGTTTTGCTCCGAGAATTGCAGTATTTATTTGCTTCAAATTGACTGTGATAGTTTGGAATCTGATTTTATTTTTCAATGGGCGGATTCGAAGACAATATTGATGACAAGAGAGTGTCCTCAGTTTAATGCGACTGTTCAGTTTCCGTCTGCACCAAAAGCTTGCAGAGTTGAATCTAATACAAGAAGTTCTTTTTTTGTGGTCTTAGTTGTTGTCTCTACATGTTTTTAGTAACTAAAACTATATTTTAGAAAATAAAGTTTGTTTTTGGACCATTCCAGGATATTGAAATTCTGTAACAGTTTTTTATTGTTTGTCGTAGAAAAATTCTATTGTTTTCAAACACGCTTAGAATGACCATTTTGCACTTCGTGAAGCAAATCATTGGAGTATAAGTCATTCTAAACGCTATACATGTAGACATACTATTTTGCTACAACAAATATCTTTCAATATCATTAAGGAGTAAATAAATAGATAGCCCACTCTATAGTAAATTTTCGGAAATGACGCGCGGAGGCAACATCTATAAAGCAGTCACAGAAGTTTTACTTATTCCCGAAGACACAAACCAGCTACCTTAGTTAAGACACGAACCACTGTGAGTATTTTTCCACTGGTTGTAATAATTTAATTTCAATTGAAAACCCTATTTCAGTGTAACATATTTATTATACAATTATACATAAAGACATAAATAAGAATAAATAAATAATAATAAATACCCAACATATAAATACACATTACAACGATTCATAAGCATACCTATTTTTTTGTAGTACTCGTACTCGTATGTTTCAATGACGATTGCAGAAGCAAAATTTCACAAGAGTGTCCCCAAACATTGATGTTTAAGATGTTGGAATGTTTTCACTTAAAAAGAGCTGAATTTTGAAGGTTCCACATACTCTTCATAAAGGTTTCTTGAATTGTGTTGAACTTTTAATTATGGTTGTTGCATCTTTTCTATTGTATCTAAAATACAATTATTTGTAATATTTACTAAAGTTTTACAATGTTAAATTTACCAAATAATTTTTAAATAAAAATAAAAGTGTTGCAAGTTGATACTTCTATGGTAAAAATGAGAATAACTGGTCTCTTTATTAGACTCCAGTGTAAATAATTCTACAAATTAATAAATAAATGAAATCTGTATATACATTTTAGATTAATAATACTCACCGATCTTGGCGTGGTATTAAATATGGTCATTCCTGAGCTAATTATTAAATAAATTCAGTTCTATTGCAACAACAAAACAAGATGTCCAGTGTAACTTTAACCGTTCGTAATAAACTTCAACACTACAACTGAAGAAAACTCGAGAAAAAACTAAAAATTTAAAATTCAACACAACACATGTTAAAACTTTCCGTTGAACAAAACATTAACATTGAATTTGTTTCTCTTTTTGAAATATATGCATCCTCGTCAATTAAGGTAAATTAGAAATCTGTATTCTTTTATTATCAAAATTGCAAAACTTATGTGACTTAACCACAGAGTCCACAAGGTACAATTGCGTCCAAAAATAATGCACCATGGTATGAACAGAATATGCACCCAACAATACATTTTACCCCTAGAACTTTTGGGTTTGTCTGCTTGAGATCTGAGCGGTCAGTTTTCGTACAGAGGTGCGTCAGACAACCAAATTTTATTTACAACTCACCTGACAACTCATGCAGATTGAGTCGACAAAACGACATGGTTTGAGAAATATTGAAAGAAATTTAGAATCAATGTTTGTATTCCTAATCAATGACCCCGATCCTTCTATGAGTTGATTGCAATTAAGTTTGATTGCTGACATTTGATGGAATTAAATATTAATTTTAATTATAGATGTAATTTTTAATTTTAATTTATTTCTTAAAATTATTGATAATTCTAACGTTCATTTTTCTTTATACAATTCACTTTCATTGTTAAAAAAGTAAATTTTAGAACAATCGATTTTTAATTCTGATCAATAGTAAGTAACTAAGTATAGGCCCGTTTAATTAAAATTAATTAAGCTTGCAATTTACTTTTAATTTACTGATAAAAAAACATAGTTACAATTGAAAAAAAATGACATGCGAATTTTATCAACAAGTGTCACCATTTTGAAAAAGTTGTTGCTGAAGTCGTAATTATGGACCTGGAAAATTGTGATAATACCCTACCGGCTGCAGTGGTCCAAAGCGCAAACGATGCATGTTCAAGTTTATTACCGAGTAAAAGTCGGGATGTTTACGAAAAGACTTACAATGAATTTTGTGATGTCAAAATTTCAAAATTACAAAAAGAGCTACATAATGAAAAAGAGAGCGTTAATGACACCCATTAACGCATCCTTTTTCAGACAAACTGATTCATTAATATCGACATTAATAAGAGGTCAACGATAAAATAATGTTAAATATTTCATTTTATTCTAAATTGTAAAGAGTAAGAGTATCACTTTTGCAGTAGATTGTATAAAGTCACATTTAACAATCCTAGTGCTGTTAAAAATTTGGAAACAATATTAGTGTTGGTAAATGCGTTTTTTTGCAATTTCTTGATTTTGCCCACCTGTTTACATCTACCTAGTTATAGCCAACTAGCATTCATAATTTTTAAAGCATTAATTTATACATTTTCTCGAGTTTTAATTTTTCAAACATAGTTTTTCAGATGTAAAAACCCCAATAACGTTATATGGTTTCGTAAAAATCTTTGATCAAAATCAAAAATTTAATTTTGTTTCTGTAAACCGGGTTTATAATTTTTTTAATTATTTGTCATTGTTTGAGACCTAAGAAACTCATTTTTTTCATTTTTCTTACTAGTAATTAACTTATGTTTTCTACTATCTAGTAAGTGAAAAAGTTACAAAACAATGAGAGCAAGTTATTTGACATGTCAAAATTGACAATAATATTTTTATTTAATTTAAGCGAAATTTGAAAAACTTCATACTGCACTTTTAAGATAATCTAAATTTTAATCATTCTGCAAATTCCAGTGTCTGTGTTTTAGATTCTAATAATCGTTATAAAACGATTAGATTAATATTAAAAATAGCAAATCGTCGGCTTAAGGCGTCCATTTTAAATTTTTTTGACGGAGGCCGATAAATCTTTATTTTTTGGAAAAGCTATATGTACATGTATAAAACTCATTCTCAGTTGGCTTTAAAATTTCAAGTCATCTCTTTGATTGAAGAAACAGACTTTTGTTTCTGTCAATTAATTTGACTCTGTCAAACTGAATATTTTGGGAAAATTTTAATGGACGAATTTGGCAATGCTGTCATATCGGCAAAAAGTTCTCTTTTGAAAAACTAATCACAACATGGACTTTAATCTAAAAGATACACATTTTTAAAGTTAGTTTGCACTTTTTGGACACCACAAGTCGTTAATTAACATTAACATAGTTCTTAGTTTTTACATTTTTAAGGCGTTCTGACGCCAAAACTATCAGTGATTAAAAACAATTCTTTACGTCAGCTTCTAGAACTTAGTCAACTATGAACGTATGCAAATTTTCAAAATTTTATCTTTAAAATTAAAGGCGATTTTGGGGGTAGACACAAGTGTTGCCAGACCCTGTATATACATTTATACAGTAGAATCTCGCTAATCCGCGTTCCGCTAGACTCTCCGCGAAGTCGGGGGAGAAACAATATTTTCGTGGAATTCCTAGATCAAAATTTCTCGAAATTTAAAATAAAGGAAACCTCGTCCATTTAAAAGGTGTTTTAATTTGGTATTTTAACTTGGTCCAGAGTGGACGTATTTTTTACTCTTTTTGATCAATTTGGTCAAAATATGTATGGCAACACGAAGGAATAACATTTTTGTAATGTTATTGTATAACTTTTTATGTATAATTTACTTTTAACTATAAAAAACACGTGCTTAATTGTAATCTTCGGTTAAGTAAATGAAAAAGTTACAAAACAATGAAAGCAAGTTATTTGACATGTCAAAATTCACAATAATATTTTTATTTAATTTAAGCGAAATTTGAAAAACTTCATACTGCACTTTTAAGATAATCTAAATTTTAATCATTCGTCAACTCTATTATTACAAGTCCACATTAGATCAAAACAAAACTCAACTTCACACGTTGAGTAATCTACTATATTTGTCTGTATGTCCTAAAACTTTATTTCCAAATATTTTTTCCCTAATTCCAGTAAAATGCTGTATACTTTTCCAAGTTGAGACTCGTTATTATGGCCCTGCAATAACAATTACCGCAAACATTAGCAGTGGTTTCGAGGTTGTAAAGAACCATGTCATAAATTAGTTCTTAGGTAGTCCGAGAGGTCTCAAACCAGGACCGGGCCGCAATTTTTTTTTGCTTTTCTCCTTTCATTTTAAAATTTAGTAAATATAATAAATCCCTGATTGGTATAATTTGTATATTAAAACAAAAAACAAACAATTGAAACAATTAATCGGAATCATAATCACTCACAGACTCATCGCTATCTTCTTCTAAATTAATTACCAAAGATCTAAAATTTGGCGACACAAAAGTATTCTCTACATCGACAACATGCCTGATTAAATTATAATCTGTATAAAATCTTTTTTTCCAAATTTTTCACCAAATGTTGCCCTTGTGCTTGGCTACAGAAATTGAAATAAACTAACTCTTGTGATAGTACAGTTTCAGATACAGAAAATTGTTGGATCAAATCTTGGTGTTGACAAAAATTTTTTTATCAAAAATACAATTTACATATTTCCAAACACCAAATTTCGTCAAAATGTTGACGCGTGTTTTGATAGCCATCCTACCATTATCAGAGCGATGATTAAACAGTTTAATCTAATTTAAAACTAATTTTATCCTTATCCAATATACAGCATCATTACGCTAATTATCAAACTTTTGTCAAATTATCATTGGACACGTCAACAGCATTTAAATCATGACAAAAAAAGTTTTGATCGAATTGGCTTATGATAGGTATGTATGGTTTACTATTACGAACAGAATTGGCACCAATAGCACTGTTGTGTCCGGTGCGGTCCTGGTCGAACCCTAGTGATGAGTTGCAACCACAATTTATGGTCTGCATTGTAGAGCCATTTAACTTTTACACAAAGACGTACCTCATAAAAACGAGTCTCAACTTGGAAAAGTATAATTTATTGGAGATCAATTCTGGTCATCAGACAAGACCCACCAACTTGAGGGTGATTATGTTTATAGGGTCTTGCGGTCAGTTTGGTGGAAACTGTTTAAAAAGTTACAGTTATAAACGCATCACAGTATTTATACGTTTCTTTTATTATCACAGCACTGCAAAATAAGATCTAAATAATTTTACAACAGAGTTTTTGCAAACATTGAAAAATTACCATTTTATGACTACCCAGATGAGCTGGGACTTATACCTGCCCCGGCGAGCCCCTCAAAATGTTTTCCGATGCTGTTTGAAAATAAGCAATGAGATGGTGCATTATTTTTGGACGCAATTGTACCACAAGGGTCTATAGAGTGACGCCCCCGTACGGGCAGTACCACCCGGGTAACGGAAGAGTATACATCATTGATTGGCAAATTTATTAATAAATCCATTATTCTAATTTTTGGTGCCGTTCTTTGAGCCCTACAAGAAAATCCGTTACAGTGCAGCGGCAGGATTCACTACGTGTCTTGACGCCACTTTTCGGCCAGTTTTTCACAACTTTTTGAGACAACGCCCAGTAAATTTTAGCTATTGTGCTAAATTATTACTCAGCTTTATTTTGAGGGACGAACCTCAACATTTCCTTGAGGAACGAACCTCAAAAATTGACTCTTTTGAGGACCTAACCTTAAAATTTCCTTGAGGAACGAACCTTAAGAATTGACCGTTTTGAGGAACGAACCTCAAGACCTGACTGTGAGGAATGAACCTCGGCCGTCTTGCAGAACGAATTTCAAGATCTGACCCTTTTTGAGAAATGAACCTCGACCGTACAAACCTCAAAACTGACCCTTTTGAGAAACGAACCTCAACAATTGATCATTTTAAGGAACGAACCTTAATTAGAATTTTGTTGAGAATATGGGCAAGCATAAAAAGCGTCACATGGACTCATCCAGTTCAACCGATTGTGAGTCAAGTAATGAAGGGCATAGAACGCACCAAAACAAGAGACTTCGACAAGAAAGGCATACAGAAAGTAATTTCCCGAGGTCCAAGGTCGTGGTGCCTAGATCTTCTCGCAGCGATTGCGAAAGAATAAGAGAACTCGAAGAAGTTGTCGACAGATTGTCAAGAGCAAGTAACCCTTCGACAATCTCGCATAGAATGACCTTCGATGCCATTCCTGAGTTTGACCCAGCAATCAAGGCAATGACCATTACTAAATTGAACAGCTTGGGCGAATAAATGACTGGTCTGAACTCATCATGATACAACATATGCAGAGTTGTCTGAAAGGCGTTGCAAGAAACTTGTACGACAACCTAACCACATACGATCATACTTGGGAAGAATGGAAAGTCTTACTGACGAGAACTTTTCCTGAGCACAAAGATTTTGCTCATTTGCTTCGAGCTATGATGGACAGAATTAAAAGACATGACGAGTCGTGGCCAAACTATTTCTTTGAGAAAATGGGACTGATTAGATCATGCTAAATTTCTGATGTTAACGCCATATCATGTATCATTGACGGCTTTGATGATACCATGATAAAAACAGGCGCCAGAGCGGGACGATACAGCAGTCCGGAGTTACTGTATTCAGAGTTCCTTGCAGCTGTTCCATCCACTGAAAGATCCGATCGTTACAGATCAGATTTGAGAGGTAGACTAACCCAAAGGTTATTCCGTAACATACAGAAGTTTTCGAGGGACAGAGTCTCAGCCTTTTATAAGTCTGGAGCTAAGAACAGAGCAGACAACAAAACCTCAGGCAGAACTGTCAGATGCTTCAATTGTGGCGACGTTGGTTACGTGGCTCATCGCTGTTCAAAACCAAAGAACGCTTATGAAATAAGGCAATTCATTGGACTCGCCTGGTATTTTAGAAGATATGTCAAGAACTTCGCACAAATTGCAAAACCCCTGACAAAACTCACTCGAAAGGACGAAAGGAGATTCACTTAAATGACGATCGTCCGGTCGCCAGTCCAATTCTACTTGTAAAGAAGAAGTCCGGAGAATCACGGCTATGTGTTGACTATCGAGCTTTAAACGCAAAAACAATCAAGGACTGTTTTCCACTGCCAAGGACGGACGAACATCTGGACCGTCTCTCTGGAAGTCGATATTTCGCAAGTTTGGACTTAGCATCTGGTTACCATCAGATTCCAACTGCAGCAGATTCCATCAAGAAAACGGCCTTCATTACACTCGATGGTCATTATGAATATCTGTGAATGCCATTTGGCCTAGTTAACGCTAAGACCGTCAATAAAGTCTTAGGTCCATTACGATACACCCAAGCTTTGGCCTACATGGACGATGTGCTGATACCATCAAAAGATTTTAACAGCGGTCTTGAAGCATTGGAGAATGTTCTTGAGGCATTTGGAAACTTTGGTCTGACACTCAAGTTATCAAAGTGCTTCTTCTTCCAAAGAACAATTGAGTATCTGGGACACGAAGTAAGTCAAGATCGAGTCAAGCCCGGAACGAGAAAGATTAAGGCTGTGAAACAGTTTCCGAAACCAAAGAACGCTCATGAAATAAGGCAATTCATTGGGCTCGCCGGGTATTTTAGAAGATATGCCAAGAACTTCGCACAAATTGCAAGACCCCTGACGAAGCTCACTCGAAAGGACGTAACTTTTTAGTGGGCAGAAGAACAAAAGAAAGCATTTGAAGAACTCAAGAAGCGGTTAATTGACCGGCCGATATTGGCTTTGTACAACCCGAAATCAGCAGAAACTGAAGCACACACGGACGCCTCCAAATGGGGAATAGGTGGAATCCTTATGCAAGGTCCTGACAAAGTTAACCTCCACCCAATTCAATACTACAGTCGACAGACGTCGAGAGAAGAACAACGATACCATTCTTATGAACTGGAAACACTGGCGGTAGTGTACAGCTTGAAGCAATTCCGAGTCTACTTGTTGGGATTAAGATTTGTAGTCGTCACCGACTGCAATGCTCTCAGAACGACTTTTTCAAAACGAGACCTCTTACCACGAGTAGAAAGATGGTGGTTAGAAATTCAAGAATATGACTTCTCTGTTGAATACAGACCAGGGATTAAAATGTGTCATGTAGACGCTCTCAGCCGAAACGCACTTGATGATCGAGTAGAAGTTGCTTACGTCGGGATTGATATCTCCGACTCAGACTGGATACTGTCTACACTGTTAACTGACGAGAGATGCAAGTATCTCAATGAGGTATTGAGGAGGAAACCGGTAGATAAAGGAGAAGCAAACATTCACTCGGAGTTCCAGTTAGATGACAACAGGGTGTATTTGGGTGTCCCAAATGGTTGGTCCCCAGACATGTTCGCAACCAGATTCTAAAATTCAACCACGATGACAAAGGGCATTTTGGAACAGAGAAAACTCTAGACACCATCAAAGACACCTACTGATTCCCAGGAATGAGGCGCTACATAAAGAAGTATGTAGCCAGTTGCCTGCAATGGCAGTATAAAAAGGGGAAGACCGGGATGAAGCCAGGATTTCTGAATTCAATAGAAAAGATTTCCGAACCCATGGACACAATACACATTGATCATCTTGGGCCTTTCGTACGAACCAAGAAGAAGAACAGCTACTTAGTGGTTGCTGTCGATGGCTTTACTAAGTTTGTCTTCATGAAGCCTGTACAAAGTACAAAAGTTGGCCCAGTCATCCTATTCCTGAAGGGCATATTTGAAGTGTTTGGCGTCCCACGAAGGATTGTTTGCGACAGAGGTTCCGCTAGCCAAAAGTGTGGAATTAAGACGATATACACAGCGACGGCTACTCCCAGGGCAAATGGCCAGGTGGAACGGTACAATCAGTGCCATAATGACGTCCATAAAAGACGAGGAACATTGGGACCAGACAGTCACTAAAGTCCAATTTGCTTTGAACAACAGCATTAATACTGCGACCGGTAAAAGTCCATACCAGTTGTTTCTGGGTTACAGACCTAGGGCAGCAAGTGATACATTTGGCATTTGGCTGAAATGAGACGACAGGCTGCAGAAAGGATCAGCAGTGAACAGGCAAAACAGAAACGAATCTTTGACCAGAAAAGGACCAGGCCAATCGAGTACAAGGAAGGCGATCAGGTCCTGATCAAGAAACCAGTTCTTACCAACGATGGAAAAAGTAAGAAGACCCTGTCAAAATACCACGGACCATTTATAGTGGTCAAAGTATTATGACTGGGAAGTCAAAGCCTTTTGTCTGGGTTGTCTTGTTGTTGGGATTTTCTTCTCTTTTAGGTCACCCAGCCGAGAATGGACCCATATTATTTGCTGACTTACTAATTGTCGTCCCAAGTAACAAATTTTGTTTTATTCATGTGCTTAAGGTGTTTACAAAACAAATTATATAGCCAAAAGCCGTATAACTTTTTGTTATAAAAGTGTAGAGAGTGGTTACATGGCATTTATAGAACCAAAAAAGGCGCAGCTTATAATTTTTAAACACGTCTGATTTAGGGGTTTTAAGGACATTTTTTTTATAAAACTAATAAAAAATATTTCATTATATAAAAAAGTTTTTCGCTACATGGCACGAATAAGTAAAAAATATTTTTTTTATGTTCTTTCTGATTCAGTTACAGTAATAGCTTCCGTCAAGTTCTTCTTGCAAATATGGTCGTTCAGTAGCTTTATAATTTTTGTTATAACAATAATTAGTACACTTTAATATGCTTCACAATGAAATTGATTTATACCATTTTTATAAATTCTGTATAAGATTGTAATACAGCAACTCTTTTTTATAAGATATATTTAACAGCATGTTTAAAGCGTTTTTTTACAAACATGTTATAATCAAGTAAAAAAATGTGTTTTTAACCAACTATTACAAAACATTTTCATACTTATACTTTAATTGCTTTATTCAGAAATTATTGACAGCATTTTATTATTATATTATTGTCATTTTGTAAAGCAGATAGTTGTGTGAGTTAAACTTCTGCTTCTTCAAATTTGCTTCTTTGCTTTGTGCTTTAGTATAAAATTGAAATCTCTCGGGCAGTTGTTGGCGATGGCACGTGCCTTTTTCCTGGACAAATAAGCGCGGCGCAGCATGTCGTTATTTTAAAATTGTAACCTCAAAACAGAAGACTGATGTTCAATTTGTTCTGATCTTTTGTGATACTTTACCTATAAAAATAGTGAATATTTTTAAGTATTCAGCAGTTTGCAGTTTAAATAGGTAAGATTTTATGTGAATCATTAGAATATTTCATGGCTATGTTTAAAAATTTTTAGAAAACAAAATGTTCAAAATCGTTGAAACCGTTGAACGGGGAAATAAACTAAAATTGAGTGTGGTGCCACATCTTTGGAAGCAATATGGTTTGCTATATTGGCCTCACAAAAACGTTGATAAATTAATCAATCTCGCTACCTCTAAACCTACAGATGGCTGGTTTCAGATGCCCTGCAAAATAAAACGAAACTTTTTGCCTTCTTATGAGGAAGCAGATAATGAACTATAGTCAGAATTTTATTACTTTGGTTTAACTCCGCTTACCTTTTGGGCCAATTGAATTTTAGCTGAAAGTCTGATTTACTCTGCAACATTTTGATAGTTCGTTGATATTTGCGAGAAGCCGAGGTAGAAATATCCAAACATTAGAAGACGCGAAACACGATCAAAATCGATGAAGGTTTCACGATTAATTGAATTCCCGCAAAACTCAAATCTTCTTGACACGTATGACACTGGAGTTGTCAAATTTTTTAATATGCTGGGTAAAGGAGGCTAGCCATTCCTTGATTCGACAAATTCAAATCGTCATTTGTCCATGTGGGCGGGGTTAAACCAAAGTTACAAAATTCCGACTATAGAAATAATGTTGCAACGCGGTGACACTGAAATGGAAGAAGAAGAAATAACAGAAAAAAGGAAGAAAAAAATTTGAAGGACTGCTAATAAAGATGTTAGTGACATTTTCAATTTTTGGTGAAATAAGTAAAAATATTTTATAAATCAAAGTATACATGTATTGGATACTAATATATAAAATAAAAAATAGATTTTGGTAAATAATTTTAAAAACAAATTCCTGAGTGACAGATTTACAGTTTCTCAATGTTAGACATAGAAAATCCAAAAATTATTATTTATTATCCGGCATTTTATAACTCATAAAGTGTTAAATACATAGAACATCTTATCAAAAATGTCACTTTCGGAAAAAGATTTTTCCGCTCCATCGCCGCCCTACTGTGCGTGTATCCCTAAAATATGAATACATACTCTCACTCGATTAGTTTTGTAGGCTTATTTTTATACCCAAAATTTTAAATTCCGATCATTTGTTGTTTTTGAGAAAATCACGTTGAACCATTCCGTATACAAATTAACTATTTTTTAATGTTTTTTTGAAAATTTTTGATAATAAATTGAGAAACTTCAAAAATTGTATTTGTATTTTTATTTATTTTTGTTCTTATACTTCAAGATAATTTTTTTTTTTGCATAATTAAATATAAGCCGTTTAGGTGCTATGATTTTCGTTCACCCAGAACCATGCGAATTGCCCACTGCCCGCGCTAAATTAACCGTGGTGTGACGTCACACGACATATTCAAAACTTTCAAAATTCCCAGCCGTATAACTCCGGATCTAATTGATGAATGATTTTCAAAATTTCAGGAGGTCTTTAGGTCACCATTTGCTATCGAAACATACAGTTTTTTCTATTAATTTGAAATATGCTAAACGGGCCCATTATGAAACATTTAGCAAAAATAGAAACTTCTATTGATTCTTTAGCAAAAGATATTCGAAATAGTAAACAAAATGTAACGACGCCAGAAGATTCAATACCATTTAAAGCGCCTATTGATAACTTAGCTGATTTAGAGAATTTGGAGGCGTCTTTAAAAGCAAATGAAACCACTATTGATGAATTTGCTCAGAAAATGAAATTTATTTGTGGAGAAAATGGCAAAGCCAATGGGATTACTAGTGCATAAAAACTAATTGACACATTTTTCACAAGGAGATTTATCACCTTATGTTCATGGGCGGGAGGGTCTAAAACAAACGTGGACAAAATTGCATTTAAAACATTTAAAAATGTCATTTTATTGTTTTTTAAGATTATTAAAATTGCTGACATACATTTTACACTTGATGATTGTGAAATTTTTTTTAAAAACATAATTCGTAATTCTACAAAGAGGAATGAAAGTAAATTGCAACGTACTTCCAGCAAAAAAAATCGGCCAAATAAGTTAGATTATAAAATCAAAGGCAAACTCACAGCAAGCCAGGAAACTGACCCTGAAGAGAGAGATTTCATGGTTGAAGATACTGAAGCCGATTCAGAATAAAATATATAACGATTTGTGTGTTTAATTTTTATATTTATTTATATTTTTATATTTGTTTAAAATAAGTATTTGTGTTTGCATTTATGAATTAAAGTTATCTATGTATGTTTCAGAATAAAAAGTTTTAAATTTAAATGTTTTATTTGTCCTAAAAGTCATCCAATTTTGTTTTATAAATAATTATATGTAATGAAAGGTGAAAATAAAGGATATGGTAACATACATATGGTACATACATATACATTTGGTTAAACGCGATGTTCACTTTTTTGCGGAATGCACCACTTCGTTTCACTTTGTTCCACATGAAATTTTGCATACTTGAATATATCCAGAGATATTTATGAATACTTCAATGAACATAAACTTACAACATAGTTTATGTGTCAATTATTAAAAATGGCGATGAAATAAACTGCAGAAAATATCTACAAAAAAACGTTTTATTGTAGTTGTCTAATTCAATAACATGTCTATTATATAACAACTTTATAGAAAGTGTTTTGGAGATATTATTTATAAACTGTATTTATAAGAAACGTTTTAAGAACACGATTTATAGTGCACTTTTATTATAATTTCTTATAACTGTTTTTATAACAATTTATAAAATTTTAAAAAAATTGCACTGAAAAAAAGCTGTAAGAATGTTAATAAAAAATATTTATAAAAAAATACGAGTTATTTCATTACGAAAACTTTAATAAAGACCTTATAAAACAATTTGGTCTTTTAACTGAACAAAATTGTTACTTGGGGTTAAACGTTGGGTTATGGGGCAATTTAAAATTGTATTTATTTCTAATTATGGCTTGTCTCTAGGTAGCCTTAATCTGCAGGGGCGCAGATTGTAGTAGCGTGGCCGACGGTGACAAACCTAAACGGAGCCCCTAACATACGAGCGCCCGAAATGGAAAGGGTACTGCTGACGGGACACGGGAAACGGGCAGTACCACCCGGATAACTGAAGAGTGTACATCATTCATTGGCAAATTCGTTAATAAATCCATTATTCTAATTTTTGGTGCCGTTCTTTGAGCCCTACAAGAAAATCCGTTACATAAGTAAGTTTGAGTTAAACAATTATTACAGATTCTAAAGTTCTTCAAGATAATATCAGTGGTGTAACAGACAAAAAAATACGAGAAAAAATTAGGTATGTAACATATTTTTTTATTAGGTATTGTTAAAATATTACTAGATTCGCTCCCAAAAATAGGAATTTTACGAATTCATTTAAGTCCTAAAATTTAGTCTATTTCTGTTGATTTTTTTCTTGATGTGGCAACAATTAAACAACCATTTTTAAGACACAATAATATTGCGGCGTTATTAAAAAAATCGAATGAAAATGTGAAATTTAAAATTTTCCACTCTAAATTTCGAGTTTGGTGTTACTGAAAATTAAAGAGTTAACATGACATTGTCTAAAGTAAACTTAATTTTTAATTTTACTTGCACGTGGATAGGACGAAAGGAAAACGCAAACCATAAAATTGTTTTGAAAATATATATTTGCGTTAAAAAGATTAGTTTAGACATGCAGCGTCGCACGCCCTTCAAAATGTTGAGCAGGAAATTTGAAATTTTCAATTTTAAATTAGTTTTTTTTACTAATGACGCAATAACACAAAATTCTAAAATCTTTCTTAGAATAAGAACAATCCGGTATTAACGAAATTTAATTTTAAACTTTGGTATGTACATAAATAAATATTAATTTTATGTGACAACCTATCGCATCTCGTTATAACATTGTCTACTATTGTAGTCAAATTATATTGAAAATGTTTTACATAATCAGGTTCCTTTTCCGACAGCTACAAGGTTCCACACTCTAATAAATACTTGCCTCATATTTTTTTTTTTAAATTAAATTTTAATGTCTACCAAGTTTATTCATAATATTACTCATCTTTTAAATTTGTGTTTGCTATTTTTAAATAACCTAAATTTTTTATGATTTAATTTTTTGTGTTCTTAGTCCGAACTAAGAACTTTTTAAAGCTCCCGTGGTTTAAATATTTACCTTTTTTACTACTAGCTTGAAAATGTATCATTATCTATGTTGCGTTTGACCCGAAAAGTTCATTTTCTCTCTGACTGGTCTACTAATGAATTCATCTACTTCTAGTTAATAATAAAAATAGTATTGTTTGTTGCCTATATGCAGCTGTTTGATATACGAATTAATGAACAAAAATTCTCGAAGAAAGAAAACGAACTCAAAGCTAAAACTTAGAAGGAAATGTTACATAAAAAAGTTGTTAAATTTAATGAGACCTACCTCCACTTAAAATATTCTGATGTATTTAAAAATCGCTCTGTATTCAGGATGTCCCAGAACTCACGCCTTGCTTTGGTTTACTACATTTTTATAACTGACGTCTAATGTCAATCTGACAAATAAAAACCACACAAAGGCAGTTTAAGTTTAGGACACACTGATGAGCTCATGGAAACCAGCAAGTGAGGGAAATCGAAAGAAACGCCGTTGACACACTCCACTTGGCTTTTCACTGTGTCAATTGTCCTACCGCCGTGTCACTTGTCATTCAACGCTCGTCAACCAGTGGTCTTCAACCCTCTAGTCAATCCCTAAAGTACGCTGAGCCGTTTCTACACAACAAGTTCAAGGAGTCAACTGATTCATTGAAGTCTGTCATTCTAACGTCAATCAAGTTTACAGTTAAAGGGTTAATACAGATTTCAGATGACTAAAAATAGGGAACCCAACAAACGTATTCCTTTATCTACTTGTACAATCAAAATTGAATTTCACAAGCAAACAACAGAATGACATGTTCTCAAGCTATTAGAAAACAAATTGCTTTTAACTAAACAACTCAATATTCCGCAGGCTTCTGCAATTGTTTGTATAATTTTCAGGTTCTACAATGGCTCCAAATAGCTTTTTATCGCCAGAACCGACAGAACAAATTACTCAAAACCAACAAGACCCACAAATTTACTCTAATTATACAACACTTTGGGGATATTTCAAAACTCCACTAGTGTGGACTAATGTTGTCCCACTCCTTGTGGGGAATTTGTTTCCTTTCTATTTTTTTCTCCCGTTTCCATTTTACAACATCTATCAATGGAAAACATTCTGTTGGGGTAACTTTTAAAAAAACACTCATTTTCAATTTACCGTTTTCTTACCTTTTTAGCATTTGTATTTGGTTGGGCATCAGGTTTAGGGGTAACAGCAGGAGCCCATCGACTATGGTCTCACAAAGCCTACAAAGCCAGATTGCCATTGAAGATTATTTTATTGATATTGTTTGCCATGTCCGGACAGGTTCGTATCAAAATTTCTTGTCTGCGACTGTAAAATTTTTTTTTAGAACACTCTCTATGACTGGGTCCGAAACCACAGAGTTCACCACAAATTCAGTGAAACCGACGCTGATCCCCACAATATAAATCGAGGAGTCTTTTTTTCTCACTTCGGCTGGCTCATGATGAAAAAACACCCAGAAGTACTCAAAAAGGGCCGACAGGTTGACTGTAGCGACATCTTGGAGGATCCACTTGTAGTGTTTCTTGAAAAGTAAGTCGTTCATACGATTGGTAGCACTGCACCACCTTTGACATCTCAAATTTCTGTCTGTACCGGATATAATTTTAGGTATTATGTTCCTGTAATGTTGTTTTCCTGCTTCATTTTTCCAACGATGATCCCTTACTACTGTTGGAACGAAACACTTTATTGGTCCGTTGTGGTCTGCATTGCAAGATACTTTATCGGTCTGAATTGTGCTTGGTTGATAAACAGCGCTGGGCACAGGTTCGGAAACAGACCCTACAACAAGTGAGTGGAAATGTCAAAATAATATTGGCAGTACTGTCATCCGTTAAGTATCACAGTAGTACCAACACAATAACTAATCACTTATTAATCTTTTTTAGGGACATTCACCCCGCTGACAATATGTTGGTTGACTTTTGGTCGTTGGGTGAAGGTTATCACAATTACCATCACACTTTTCCTTGGGACTATAAATCACCTGAATTGGGGTGTTATGGTTATAATCCTACAACTTTATTCATAAAAGTGTGCGCAAAATTGGGACTGGCGTACGATTTAAAGAGCCCATCGAAGGATTTAGTTCGGAAAACCATTTTGATGAAAGGAGACGGGTCGCTCAAAGTTTATTGATTAATAAAAGGGTTTCGTGAGTTGACAGAAATTTTCTGTTTTATACAATAATAAAATATATTGTGTTTGTTCTACAAATAACCCCTTGTACATTATTTTACATAAGGTAGTGGCGGTTTCGCTCCACAAATCGGGATTTGTGGAGTGAAACCGGTACTACTTTACTACTCCTAATTAGAATGTTCCAAATATTAAATTTTACTGTTTTACTCTTACAGTAAACCCTCAACATTCGCGGGGGTTCCGTTCCAACTTTTAGACGCGAATGTCAAATTCGGTGCTGTAATGGAGCCACATTTTTCATTACATTACTCATTCTAATGACTGGTGAAAACCTAACAAGTTGTATAAAATGTTTGTACAGTTGCGGCGGATGAAAACTAAGACATCGACTTTTCACCCTGTATTTGAAAATTTAAAAAATTATAAGGTGTAAATTAGGTTTTAATCAAGGATCACAATGTCACTGTCAACAGAAAATAAACCAGAGTTGTCCCAAACATTTTTAAAATGCCCCAACTCACAGAATTGCAAAAAGCTCTGATTCTAGCTCGTTTGATAGATGGACTCGCCATAAAAACTATTGCAAATAAAGTTGGTGTCAATAAGAATACGATTTTACGTGCAAAACGTTAGTTTCGAGAGACGGGAACAATCCGAAGAAGCAAGGAACTGGTTGAAGAAAAATATCAAAATATCAACCACGTCTTCGTCCGTGGTATTAGGTAATTTTCTTCGCAAAAACCCCTTTTCAACTGCAGTCCGAGCCCTGTCAGCAATTTTTTACAGAACAATAGGGCGCAAACATTACCTTAGCCGGCAAAGAGTCTCGACCTGAATCCTATTGAGAACATTCGGGGTATCATGACCAAAAATATAAATGAACAAATTTTGCCCAATAATCGCGAAAAATTGATCCAGAGCATTTCGGACAGCTGGCAAATGATACCTGAACATTTCGTTCAACATGCTATTATGTCGATGCCACGGAGACTTGAAAGTGTTATTAATTCCGGTGATGCAGCAATAAAATATTAATTTTTGTTAACAACATTTAATTTTATTAAATATTTGAAGTTTGAACTAAAGTTTTTTCTTCTACGACACTGAATCGTCCTGTCTCAATGACAATCGAACTGACATTTCAAAAACTTCAATTATAGGTGGTTTTACAAAGACAAAATATTGACAAATTATCAAAATTACAATTTATTCCCTAAACACCAAATTTGACAAAAAATGCTGACGCGCGTTTCGATAGCAATGCTATCATCATCAGAGAGATGACAGTTTAATCATCGCTCTGATGATGATAGCATTGCTATCGAAACGCGCGTCAGCATTTTTTGTCAAATTTGGTGTTTGGTAATTTTGATAATTTGTCAACAACACCAAGAATTGATCCAATAAATTTTCTTTGACAAAATATTGAACTTGTCATTTTGTCTTACTTTTCATCCGCCGCAACTGTACTAAACTGAAAAGCTTGACAGCTGGAAAGGACCAGGCTTTTTAAGTTTTATTAAATGTTATTTTTATATTGAATAAAAAAATGTGATGTTTAACTTTGCTTTGGTAATAAAGCTATTAACGCATCCGATGTGGGAATGCAATTAAAAACAAAAAAAACCTTTAATTTCAGAAATGTGAAAATTACAATATAATAAAACAGCTCCCTCTCAACAAAAAAAGTGAGAAAAATGGGTTTCGAACGGGGTATATACAGGGTGATTTTTTTAAAACGGCAGGCGTTGTAGAATTTTTATTTATGAACCGATTTCAAAAATTTAAAAAACAAATTAAATGGTTTTTTAATTACTATAAACTGATGATTTTAAAATTTTTCTAAATGTCTTAGTTTCTTTTGGGCGATACTCAACTTTCTTATTTTAAATTGAAACCCATATTTTTTTTTTCATAATTTGGAAGATATTAATTTTCTTGATTCAGAAATGTGTAATATGTTCTACTTTTACCAAAAATATTTTTAAAAAAATTATCAAAAATGAAAAAAAAAATAAGCAATAAAAGTTAATCAACATCAAATTTAAATAACTGAACGACCGAGTATGAACGATGAGAAGAGGTGAATGTCAGACATTAATAATTATTTTGGCAACAAAAAAATATGTGATCGACATGTTTTCTTTGAGAAAATGGCTAAAATCGGCAACGAACAAACTTTACCTCACAACAAGTAAATAAATAACCAGTCGGGCAATCTATTAAAAACGGCAAACTAATTTTTTTTCAATTGTCGTGCAAGATATTTTGAAAGTTTGTTTCTCCGATTTTGAGCTTTTTTCTATCTCCTACGTTCGCTCGTTTGCTGGTTTTATTTGGTTGTTCTAGTATGGCTGTCAAGAAATTAAAATTTATGTCGTTAAAAAATTTTTTAGTCTGCCATTCTGTCGTTGAAGTTATTAAACAACCAGGTGGAATCACTTAATTGCTTGGAGAAAAATTTTATTGTCTTGATAAATATAACTTGCCGCCCGATTTTTTTAATTTACTGGGAAATAAAATTTCACGTCGTTCAATCTTTTTTTATTTTGTCGTTCTATATAAATAGTGTCTTGCAACTGATAATTTGGTCGATTTTTCAATTGTTTCCAACGTTAATTTCATATTGTCTGTCGTGCTGAAAAATGCCACCCGTTTTGAACGCAACATCTATCTTTTTCATAACTGTTTCGGTTTAGGTTTTAAACGGCATTCAGCGTTGTTTTCGACCTGAAACAGTTTTTTAAAACGCATCCCAAAAAGACTTTTTGAAAACCTACCTCGGTCAATATGTAACTTATGTGAATGTGAATGTGAATCAAACTTACGTTATTGTAGCTCGTTTTACGCAGAATTTTAGGCTGAATCCAAATTTATGCTAAAAATTCTTGTACATCAACAAATAACTGAGTTATTGACAATTAAAGTTGTGGGTTCTAAAGGTCCGGAATATCGTTGCTTCATATTTCGAAAAGTAAAGCAAATAGAAAAATGCGATCTTTTTCATCGTTTTTCTCTCGATTGTATTTCTTATAATCCGCTTTCAGATTTCTAAACTTTAGGCAATTTTTTTCAAAAAATAAAATTACTCAATCTAAAAAAATAATTTTTTGTATTTTGTTTCTTTCTCGTATTCTATCGATCTGAAATTTAACCACACGTTAGACTTCAAGTTCTTCTTTTGATTAACATAAAACTCAAAGACATTGTATGTAGCTATCGCCTTGAAACATTTTTTTTTTTAAATTATTCTAATAAGACCTTTTAAAAACCCATTTCAGTCAATACCTAGTTTATTTGTGAATCAAATTTACGATATTGGAGCTCATTTAACCCAAAATTTCAGACTGAATCTAAATTCGTGCTCAAAGTTCGCGTACGTTCACAAATAATTGAGTCATTGGTAATTAAAATTTCGGGTTCCCGTCGAAAAGCCACAATTTTGAAGAAACTTTGACAGATAGAGAGATGCAAGTTTAGCTATCGATTACTACAAAAAAAATAAATTATATACTTACCAAAAGATAGAAAACACTTTTCTGGCCTCAGTTTTACCATTTAGTCAGAAACGTCTTCTCTCCGCAACGAATTCGAAAAGTTATGATCAATTATTGTCGTACAAAAGTATTGTGCAAAACACGTGTTTTTTCAAAACCACATTCTTTAATTTTTAGCATCAATGTATACATACATTCGGATCAAACAAACTAATAAAAGCTACGAAAGAATTCTACTTGTGATTTAATGAAAGTGCAAATTACAACTAAAAATGTGAATTAGCTGCACTTTAAGTAATTTAATTTTACTAATTTTAGTCATTAACTTGATTAAGAATAGCGAAGAACGAGCCAGAACTATGCAAAATCTGCAAAAAAAATTAATAAAAATAGTAATTTTGTAATACAATTAAGTTTAGGTACTCACTGTTACAAAAGCCTCCAATGATAGTAAAAATATATTCATAAATGACAATGAGACTGGTTTTTGAGAGTTCATAATAAATATTATAAGATTCTTCTGCTTTGATGTTTGCGCACTTGTCCAATCCGATTTGAAAGCCGAGTATGAGATCTGGTTGCTCTGAAAAAATAGAGCAAAAAATCAATAAAGCTTAGAAAATAAAGGCAAAAATAGACACAAAGTTTGACAAAAGAACAATAATTCAAATCAAATAGCTTTTAAATCAACCTTATTAGTTTTAGTCAAGTTGAAAGTGTTAATTGCAAGTGGCACAAAGAAGAAAGCATCTAACTAAGTACTTCTAATTTGAAAGTGAAAGGTGTGGTACCTTAATTTGTAAATGCGCACCATGTTTTTTACACAACCGTGGATTTATGCAAGACGATTTTAGAAATAACGATCAACGATAGGCAAGCCTGAAAACATTCGCATTTTTAATTGCTTAAATTTCACGATTTTGTTGTTTTCTTGAATAAAATTTTTTGAAAATTTTAAAAACTTTAGTCCAATTCTAGGCTCAGCATCTACGTACGATAACAAATAACTGAGTTATGACTAATTAAAGTTTCGGATAGTGACTTTTCAGTTCCGAAATTTTTAATGCTCAATATCTTTAAATCTACGACAAATAGAAAGAAACGGTCTGCGGAATAGTTTTTCTTGCGCTTTGTTCTTTTAGAATTTGCTGTCAGATTTGATAGTCCGTTTTTTCGCAATTTTTTTTCGACTGTATTGACAATTTTTTTTGATTTTTTTTTTAATCGCTTCTCGTAAACTGACCTGGCGATCAGAAAACTGACCAGTTGATAGATCTCGAGCTGCTCGTATAACGTATAACGTATAACTCAAAGGTATTTAATGACCTTTTTGTCCCAAAAAAGTTTCTTGAAAATCTCCAGAAAGACCTTTTTGATTTACGGTTTCGTTTATTTTTGAGGCAAAGTTAAAGTTGTTGGTGCTCATTTAACTAAAAATCTCACGCTGAATTCAAAAATGTTATAATTTTTTCCGAACCTCAACAAATAACTGAGATATTATGGCCGACTTAAATTTTGGGGAGTCGCCAGAGAGTAAATAAATATTTTAATTTTATTGTCGGAAACTTTGACAGATAGAAAGATGTGGTTTTCCGCCATCTTTTCTCTCGAATTTTGTTTGCTAAGAATTCGTTCTTGGTTTTTCCGGAAATCGAAATTAAAAAATTTTATGACTACAATTATGAAAACTTTCTACAGTCGATTTCTCGCTTATTTTTTTAGCAACGTTACGTTATTTAAACTTATTTTACGCAAAATTTTATACAGATTCTAAATTCACGTTCGACAACAAATAACCGAGTTTCAGATTAAAAAAATCAGGAGTTGAAGGGGGATGAAATCCGAATTATGCCAATGAAAAGAGGGAAGAAAAAGTAAAAGTATAAACAAAAAATATGAGCAAATGTAAAAGTAACGCTTAAAAGTTTCGGTGTAATAAAAACGAGAAAAGTCAAAAAATTGTCAAGAAGAAAAAAAAAATCAGACTAGATTATACAGGGTCCGGCAACACTTGTGTCCACCCCCAAAATCATCTTTAATTTTAAAAATAAAAATAATTTGCATACGCTCACAGTTGACAAAGCTCTAGAAGCTGACGCAAAAATTTGTTTTTTATCAGTGATAGTTTTGGCGTCGCGCCGCCTTAAAAATGTAATTTTTAGTTAGTTGTGGGGGTTGTGATATCAACCCCTAAATTATTATTTTTTTAAATAGAAATGTGTTAAAAATATCTCAGCTGTTATATTAGATTCAATGCAAATTGTCTTCAAAAGTTGAGAAAAAAATGCGGCTTTATCAAGTTTGTTTCCAATTTTATTACGTCAAAATTGGAAACTACGTTTACACCCATCTGTTAACATCTTGTGTCACAAACGACATCTATCCTTTGGCTTGCTTTAGATTGTAACAAAAGTCCTAATTGGTGAAATTGTCGCTTTGTCGATGTTAATTAACGATTTCTGGTGTCCATAAAGTGCAACATCCCCGTGATAATCAAAATTAACCTTTATAAGAGTGAATGAAGTGACTTGTGAAACATATTACACATTTCTGAATCAAGAAAATTAATATCTTCCAAATTATGCAAAAAAAATATGGCTGCCAATTTAAAATAAGAAAGTTGAATATCGGCCAAAAGATACTAAGACATTTAGAAAAAGTCTAAATTCATCACTTTATAGTAAATGGAAAACCATTTAATTTATTTTTTTAATTTTTGAAATCGGTTCATAAATAAAAATTCTACAACGCCTGCTCTTTTTAAAAAATCACCCTGTATAATATTCAGAAAAGAGAAAAGACAAAACTACGAATCACCAGTAAAGAGTATTAAAAAAGAGGTTACCAGAGCAGAAATACGTGTTAATCAAGAACATAGGAGGAGAAATGCCAAGCGAGCTGAAAAAGTCGAAAAATTCCTTCAAACTGCTTCTAAATGGAAATATGTGTAAGAAAATATCTAGAAGAAGAAATGATGAAAAAGAAAAAGAAGAAAAATATCTTCAAAGAAAAGCCCACAAAGGAAGAATTAAAAGAAGTAGTAAAAGGACTAAATAATGTTAAGAACAAGAGGCTGTTTTTGGTGCTGATCAAATCTAAGAAATAGAAATGATGCCAACTAATTAAAATGAAGCTAGAATAACAAAAAAGGAGGCAAACACGTTGTGCTGAATAATAGTTATTTATCCAAAATGCACTAATAAAGTAGTCTTTATTCACTCATTTGAAACAAATAAAGTACTCTATTATTCTCAAGAAGCCATAGAGAAAATTATGCCACATTTCCATGACAATACAAGCATGGCCTCTAAACGCTAAAAATTTGTCACTGCTGTCACTTCTGTCAATTTTTTAATGCCTTATTTACTACCACAGAGGCTTTGGATAAAATCTTGTATTACATTCGAGTGTAAAGGCAAATTATTTACTCTAAAAATCTTTTTCTCTCAATCTACGATCTCGAGAATAACTGATTTTTTTGTCGTGAATAATTTGCTTCCTTACATTCTTATATAATAAATATCTATTGTAGGACTATAGTGTTATTTAGCTAATAAGTCAAGAAAAAGTTTGGTCTCAAGCGACGTAAGAGCGTGTGAATAATTCAAGTAACTTATAGCCATAATGCATGAGTTTCATATAAAATTTTATTTAACACGTCCATAAATATCTTCTAGAAGTGAAAATAATTTGATTTTTTAAATCAATGTCAAAAACTAATTCCATTTAAAAAAGCTTTGGCGTGGTTGACAAATGACGTAATCGATTCATTGTCGCTCATAAAAATTTTACACATTTATATTTCATAAAACTTTTTAAATTTTATTTTAATAAAATGTTAATTGTTATCTGTATTACTATATTAAATTGAAATAAAAGTTAGTTTGAATTAATTAATTATTAATTATTAATTATTCTGTTAATATGAGAGTAAATTATTCTTATAACTTACTAGTGAGTTATTTATCACTTTACTTGTTTAAAGTGAGTGCTATTATGATAGTTTTATATAAATGTGTTAGATAAAATAAAAAAATCAAGCTAGTTTTAGAATTGAAATATATCGAAATGCTATTGCACATATTTTATCTAAAATTAACCGAAAAAATTAAATCGTTTTGTAAAACTTAAATTTGACAGATGGTTAATTAGCTCATTCAAAATTTTCATATTTTTGATAACCATCAAATTTTAAGTCGTTGACTTTGGCTCGGTTATCTGAAACGCTATCGCGACGTAATTCCACTCCAAAATTTGCCACCAAAATTAAAACAATTTTGAAATCGTGAAACTTTTAAACTTCTTCAATCCCAAGCCTAGTGATCTGAAGAACTATTGCGACGCAATTACACTCAATTGACGCAGAATTTGTCAAAGAACCTAATTTTTTACTTAAAACTGCGCCACATCAACAAATAACGGAACTGTTTGCATTTAAGGGTCTACGCAACGCATATACCCGGTATATGGCTTACGATTTTTCGTTTTTGAAGCGCATTTTGGTCTTTGAAAAATCGCTCGACCTCTGTATGTATGCTTCTCAGGTAGAGCTATGGAGGTGACATCTTCGAATTTTGAAAAAATGAAAAATTTGACTTTAATTAATTAAAAACTGAAATTCCCATTTTTCGTTTTTAAGGAATATGAAGCAAGCTACGAAGTTAAAAAAAAACCAACATGTGGAGAATTAAAACCTCTGTGGAGGTGACATTTTTGTTTTTGTCATTATGCTATAATTTTGAAGTTATTAATAAAAAAACAAATCAAAAATAGGCAACCAACAGTACAACTAACGCAAATCATCTTATGCAAATCTCATGATTTACGACCGCTCACTAGGGGGTCACTGACGTTCCGCCCAATTGTAATAAACTGCTGTCGGGTAAAAGTAGGTAAAGACCCAACTGGTCGCTCTCGGCAACAAACATCGAAGGTACTTGTAGCAAGTGAATTAAGAAATAATATTTTTAAACTGTAATATAATTCACTGTTTTCCACACCACCCTTGGGGTGGTGAGAGACGGCGCGTTTTTTTTAAGTGCTCTCCCCAATAGGCCTACTGCACTCTTTTGAGTCTAACTATAAAACTACTTTATTTTAGAAATGACAATCCGGACATTTGAACGAACATAATTTATAAGTCTTTCTTTAAAATTCTTCTAATCGTTTGTTCTCGGCTAACTCTAGAATCTATTATTTCAGGAAGTAAGGCATTCATATAAAAATTTTCCAAATGGGAAACCATAAATGTATTCCAAAAATCATTGTCTCTCTCTACAATTGTATATTTCAAATCTAGTTTTGTATAAACTACAAAAAAACATCTATCCCGTTTAGTAATATGCAGTTGACCTTGAATTTGATACATATAATTATGGGACCGTTTTAATTCTATTGTACCTTCGTTATTAGGATTAATTTGACAGAAATCTATAAGTTTCTCGTTTACCGCTCTTTCAATGGTGCTGTTTCTTGCTGAATAAGGACATTTAATTTCAATTATCGCATCAGTTCCAATTAACCCATCAGGGGTGGCGCCTAAAATTTTTTTATCATCGTCTATAAACAAACCGCAATTTTGAACTTTTAAACCCGTGATTTCCATAAATTTATTTGTGGCTTTTTCTTCATTATCAACTCCGTATTGTAATGCATTCGGTAGTTTTTTTGACCTCAAACCAGAACCATATAACAATGACTTTACCGTGTTTGACGTGTCTGAAATTACTCGCTGTCAATCTAATTTGCCGTTCTTTGTTCCATTCATCGCTATGCCGCTGCTGAACTGTTTTTCTTTCAATATCTAAACCATTGGCCAATGACAGCTCATTTAAAAATATATTTTTTCTTGTTTCGTACTCCTTCAATAATATGTCCGGAACTACTTCGTTGGATTCTGAGTTTTTGTTACACGCACCATATAATCCGAATCTGCACTTTGTAATCTAACATTAATTTTTCTACCATGCTTTTTCTTCTATTGTTTTAATTTATGTTCCCGAAATTTATTAACGTATATTTCCGGAGTTTCAAATCCCGCATTGTTTTTTAAAAATTTATATACAAAAGTATGATCACTATTAAAATTCAATGCTGCCGCATAACATCTCCCTTGGTAAGACCCGGCAAGAGAAAAGTTAATTCGTTTCCCACCTACGAATTTATTAACGACAGAATTGAAACATTCCACTATGTTATTATCCACGTCGTAAAGTAAACTAACTGACAAATTCGCGACTCTATTTAATGCAGGTAAAAATATATCGTAGAGAGAACTATTTTTAAAATTATTATACTCAATCAAATTTGTGGTATTTCCAACTTTATTACAAAAATAAGTTGCGCATTTACTGTGATCACCGAATATATGAGCAGGTCCATTATGAATGTCTCGTTTTAAATTTTCGATTTTTTCTAAGAATGGCAAATTTTCATTTTTTCTGTATCTAATCGCACTTACTACAGCTGTTCTAAATTTAGGTATATTTGTTCGCAAAAATTTTCTAACTTGAAGGTCTGTTCTGGGAATTTTTGAAATTTCGCGCAATTTTGTACAATAATTTCTTAAAACATGATTTCTACACTCAATTTTTTGAATAAAATATGTTGGTCCATATGGTCTTGCTGCTTGAATTTTCTTATACACACTACTGTCTCCATCACCGATAATAAATTTAAATCTTAAATTATGCATCTGAACAGACTTGATTATCAGGATGTATTATTATGAAAAGTCAATTTTTAAATCACAGAAAACAACAAAGTAAAAAAGGCCCAAAAACTCATGTGTCAGGTAAAAGGTTTGGTTAAAAAAAATTAAATGCGTTTTTCTCAAATAAAAATAATAAAATAATAAGTAATTTTAAACTTTCCCCGGCGACCAGTGAGGAAAAATTTCGGACTACATTTACGAAAATTACATTTTTCAATTAAAAAACATTCTGCCATTACGTACTATGGAAACTGGAAATTTGCGGATTTTATACATACATACATACAATTGATTTGTCTAGTTTGCTTACTTTTGATTGAAAATTTCAAGTTCTCATCGTTTGTAGTTTTTAAAAACAATGAGAAATAGCAAAAGAAAAATTGTTTTTTTCAAAGTGACCTTAATGCCAATCGTGAACTAATGCCTCTTCGTCGTGTTCAAATTTACTACGACATCTTTGAAATCGCCACCATCTTCAAGTCTCTTTCCACTCACGATCCCGTCTTCCTGACCTGACCTGATTACGATTGAATTTTAGCTCAGTCGGAGTAGTAAGGAGCCGATTTTGAACATGAATCCAAAAGTGTCAAAAAAAATCAAAAAAGGGATTAAAAGGAAAACCGAAAAAACGGAAAATGGAATGAAAAGAAGTATTCAAAGCGGAGATATAAAAACCAAACAATAAAAACTAAAACAAACACCAAAAAAGAATTAAAAGAATTAACAATAAATCTTCATGGAAATGAGGATAAAAAACACGAGCAACAAAAAATTCAAAAAAAGATCTGAAAACGAAACGAAAAGAAAAATCAAACAAAGCTACAATAGTAGAACTAAATATAAAACTGGCAAATATACTGAAAGAACAGTCAGATGGAAAACCAATAGAAGACTCGGAATAAAATTAGCGGAACAAAAAAAAAACAGTTGAAGATCCGAAGAATCAAATGGTTAACTAAATAAAAAATTGACAGAAAAACCAAAAAAACAGCAATAAGAAACAACAGAACAAACCATAAAAAAATTTTGGTCGTTTTGACGTAGCGTAGTGTTTTAAGAGTTACATTACAACATTATTTTTCTGTTGTTACCGTTACTTTATTAACTCATTAAAACACTGTTTTGTGAATTGATTCAGGTATTAGAAAACATTATAAAAAATTACTTGATGACAGGTGATACTTGCATGACGATTGACTAACTTAACCGTTTTAGGAAAATGTGCCTAATAGGAACCTTCAAAATATTTATAAAATGCAAGATTGTAGAAAAAAATATTTTTGGCCTCTTGAATTGTAAACGTCAAATTAACATTCAATTGACATTTTCGGAAACACTAGATTTACAAGCGCCCTGGACGTTTACACACGCCGTGCGGTAAAAATTGCCCAAATCGTCTGCTCTTCAGATGCGTTTATAAATTAAAATCACTTTACCATAATGAAGATTGATCACCAAAGTGGAATCTACTTAAATTATTATCTCAATTAAGACAATATTTCTATTTTTAAAGTAATATTAAAACGTTTTTTATACAGCGCCATCTTGTGTACTTTTTGTGCACCAACTACAAAATTGACAGAATTGACAGATGATGAAATTTACAAATGTCAGATGTGACAGTTCTCATGAATTTTGAAAAACCCAATTATTTAAATTAAAATTTTTCGGCCAAAAAGTTTAATACAACTATTGTGCGTTAACCATTTTACAGCGCTCAATCATTAAAGCACTCCGGCTACGCCGTCGTGCTTCAAACTGATTTCGCGCTGTAAAATGTAAGTTACCACACGCGACTGTAAATAACTATTGTCTATTTCAAGCGAAAATTCACATTGCAGTCACGCGGCAACTGTTTCTCTCAATCGGCAATAAGGCAAGTAACTATTGCCAACTACATTATTGCAATTTTTTACCCAGTTGTCTTAGTTTTAGAATTGTATAACGTAATGTCGGCTGAGGTCGTAAAGTTGTAAAGTCCATTTTGAATTTTTTTGACGGAGGTCAATAAATCTCTATTTTTTACATATTTCGTCGCTGGTAAAACATAGAGGCGTATCTCATTTTATTCATAAAAAACATTGCTTGGTTAAATTGAATTACTAGAAAATTGCGCTTGCTAGAATTCATATATTTCATTTTAGTTCGTATTATCACATCATGAGACTTCTCAATGCTTTCATCGATTTTTGGTGGCAGCATTTTAAAGTAAAAATTTCTTTAAGTGTTCTCATTAAAAAAATGAAAAAATGGGATATCGTCGTCTAAGTGGCAACTTAGGCAATCTCAATTTTTGCAACTTTACAGGACAATAAAAAAGCTGTTTTTTTTAGATTAAATACATTTTTGGAATAGTAATTTTCTACATTTGTTTTTTATTGTATTTCAAACGATTATTAAAAGTTTCAGTAAAATAAAACAATTTTCTGAAGAAATGCTTGAGATAGAAGGTGCCTGAGATAGAGCAAGTTGCAGTTTACGTTTTCAATACTATATAAACAACAAACAACTTTTTTGTGTTAAATAACAAATCTCATCCTTTTAACCATTTCAATTGTGAGTACAGTTGCGAGCATGGAATTTCGGGTATTGCTGTAATTTATGAACGGACCACCGTCGACATCGACAACTTTCAGGCATCGATAGAGAGCATAACATAAATAGACAACTTATTTCAAATTATTTTAAAGATCAGTCATAATCACAATAAAGCTTAAAATACATCCAATTCTATGTGACAGAAAAAGCTATAAGCGTTAATTTGTTGGCCAATTTTTTTTTACTGTCTTCTGCAGATCCTGATTAAATTAAAATGAGTGAAAAAGAACGTATTAGTTCAGTTGGAACATATTATAAAGAGCCATCGCTAACTTCCATTTTTGTGGATGTTCAATTAGGCAATTAGATTAGGTATAATTTTACAAACTCGCCGTATGTTAAAAATTATGACATTTACCATGCTATGTTGATATTGCTGTAATAATAAAAAACGTAGACACTTTTTTCATGCGTGTTCAAACCCTTGCGCTGACCTTTTTTTCGAATTAATTACATTGCTTTAAAAACTTTTTTTTAATATTATTTAACTATCTGTAGATTTATTACTTTAAAATATTAATCTTATAGTTATTGATGCTATGAGTGGATTATTTTAAATCGAATTAATAATTTTTTATAAGAGGTACTGTTAACTTACGATATTTGCTTAATATGAAGGAACATAGGACGATCTATGTTGGAAGCACCATCAAACATTTTTCTTCTCGCTTAACACACTTTTAACTCAATCCTACATACAATTTTATTCTACCTTATTTTGAATTGAGAATGAAATGGCTTACGTATTGAGATAGCGAATGTTGTCAAATTTTCGCGTAGAGCACAAAATGTAGCGAAATTCAAAAAACAGACTCCGTCACGACATTCCCCACAAAGAAACAATTCGAAAACAAGCAAAAACGAAAAATCGTCAAAATTGAGATAGAGGCAGTTGCCACTTAGACGACGATATGTCTTAACAGCGACGATTTGTCGTCCAATTTGATATATGAAAACTTGTACATTGAAAATAAAATGGTTCTTCATTTTAAAATTATAACACATAAAAGAATCGGATGCTAAATCTTTTGCATTTCGTTTTTACAAAATTGAAAACGCATTTGAACCAAAAATGGACTTAGCAACTTAATAACTTAAACCGACGAATAAATGCTTTTCTTAGCAAACATTCTGTTGTCGATTATGGAATTTTGAATAGATAACCAAAAAATGCATTTATTGAAACCTTAATTTTTAAAATGTAAGTAGTTCAACCTAAGATGATTTAAAATTTGACTTTGTTTTTAAAGAGGGGGTGTTCTAGAAACCATTTTTGGTTTTCGTTTTCATAAGCAATTTTCTTTAAATAAAATTCTCTTTGGGCAAACTGTCACCTAATAACAGTATACTTCTGCTTAGAAACGTTCTTAACCAAAAATAAATTAAAAAATTGTTGTCATTTTGTCACACCAGTGACATATGGAATTGCTGAAATACATATTATCATTTTTTAACATCAATACTTATAGTGTATTTTAGATAATTTTTAATTATAGAACTGTTAGACAAATTTAAAATCGAAAAAGTTTGACTTGAGGGTTTCTAAGTTATTGTTAGAAATTCTAAAAATCTAAGAAATTTTGAAATTTTTTGAGTAAAAATTTGAACAATCCTAATGAAAAATAAAAAACTAGGAAACAACAGAACTGAAAGTAAAGAAAACACCATCAAAAAAATTCTTGTGTTTGCATTTGTTTTTGACTACGTTTTTATACATGGTCCGGCAACACTTGTGTCCACCTCCAAAATCGTCTTTAATTTTAAAGATAAAATTTTAGAAATTTACATACGCTTTCAGTTGACAAAGCTCTAGAAGCTGACGCAAAAATTTGTTTTTTATTACTAATAGTTTTGGTGTCGCGACGCCTTAAAAATGTAATTTTTAGTTAATTGTGAGGGTTTGTGATATCAACCCCTAATTTAATTTTTTTTCAATATAAATGCGTTAAAAATATCTCAGCTGTTATTTTAGATTCAATGCAAATTGTCTTCAAAATTTGAGAAAAAAATGCTGTTTTATCAAGTTACTTTCCAATTTCAGTACGTCAAAATTGGGAACTACGTTTACACTCATCTGTCAACATCTTGTGTCACAAATGACATCAATCCTTTGGCTCGCTTTAGATTGCAACAAATGTCTTAATTGGTGAAATTGTTGCTTTGTCGATGTTAATTAACGATTTCTAGTGTCCATAAAGTGCAACATGCCCGTGTTAATCAAAATTAACCTTTATAAAAGTGAATAAAGTGACTTGTGTAATTTTGGTGTAAACGTAGTTTGCCACTGCGCCGTCATAATTTTGAAAACTAACTTGATAAAGCAGCGTTTTTTCGCAAATTTTAAACACAATTTGCATTAGATTTAAAATAAAAACTTAAATATTTGTATCACAGTTATGTTGAAAAAAAAATAAATTTGCGAATATTTCCGCAAAAACTGAAAAATCGCTAAAAATTATACTTTTTAGGCTTCGCGAGGCCAACCAAACCGGGATAAAAAACAAATTTTTGCGTCAGTTTCTAGAGATTTGTCAACTACAGGCGTATGCAAATTTTCAAAATTGTAACTTTCAAATTAAAGACGATTTTGGGGGTGGACACAAGTGTTGCCGGACCCTGTATGTATACAAATTACTATTTTGTAAGAAATGGCATTGATTTTTTAATAACATTGACAATAAGTGTCAAAATGTTTAAATTTTTGAAAAACTTGTCAATGTTTTGTGTTCTGTAACTTCTAAACGATAAGAAATAGCAATGCTTTTGTCAGCGCGTCAAAAAGGCAAGATCTGTCTTTTCAATGATGCATTACAATAAAAAATGTATGTAATATATTTTGAGTTATATGAAAGTAAATAAAAATCACGATAAAGACGTTTTTTTGAGACATGAGATGAGTCAAAATTATTATTAAAAAAATTAAAATTATTATAAAAGTTTTATAAATCGTTGAAAAACTTATTAAATTGGCTCTTCAAAACACTGGTACACAATTTTATAACTTTGCAAGTTTTCAAAAAAAACTAAAAAGCATGAAAGTTTGTAGGGTAGGACTCTGAATCCGGACCTGATAAAGCAAAACAAACTTAAGTTTTAAAATCAGGAGACAACTTTACTTAAAAAACCTTTCTTCTTTTTTAATACAAGTATTTCTCATGCGTTAAAAAGGTTTCTACACGTTATCCCGGCGCATCCACCATTTTTAACAAACCTTTTTTATTTTTGTATCTATTTCTTATTAATTTTTTTACAACTATTTTTAAAATGCATTTAAAAAATTTAATAAATTGCCATCACATTTTACAATCTCAAAAATTTATATTTTCAATAAAATCAATATCATCATTTATTTATACTGTTTTAAATTAAAGACTTTTATTATCTGCAATTCTGTTTTACTATTTCAAAACACTATCATTTATACACGCACCATTAATAAAGCTTATAAAAACTCAAGATTGCATATTACTAAATTACAGAGGCCGTGTTCATAATAATCCACCATCCCTCGAGATAGGGGAAATCTATTGAGGTTGCACCAGTTTTCGCCAAACTCTTAAACTGCAAGAATCTGTCTAATGTCGCGTAGTGTCAATGCCATGTTTAATTAGAAAAACTTTTTCAAAATAAACATTTCTTTTCTAAAATACTCCGGAATCTGGCCCACCGGAAACGAGAAGTACATCAAGACACCAGACCAAATACGTCATTTTTTATGTAAATTATACATTTTCTAGAAAAACTTCAATAAAATTCCGGATTAGATCAGTTAACGCGGAGGAATTCAAAACCACAGGTTGCTCAAATATCGCAGAGGCTCGAATAATCGGAACTCCGATAATCAAGAGTCTTCTCTAAAAATGTAGATTCGTTGTTAAATTCTGTGTCAAATGAGTATAATTGCATTTTTTAAATAACGGAATCAAAGCTAGCGATAATAGCAGTTTAAAAGTTTGACAATTTCAAAAATTTTTGAATTTTAAAAGCAAACACTTCTGTTATTTGACAATGAAGAGCGATTTTGCCAGATTTTGCATTAAATTAGTCTAACTAATTGTGCCAGAACTTGCGATTGAAGAAATTTGACGATTTTAAAAGTCTTTGGGTTTTAAAGGCATACTATTTTATTATTTGTCGACCTAAAGCAGTTTTAAGATAAGATTTAGATTTTTCGCCAAATTTTACGTTAATTGAGTGTAATTACATTTTGATAGTTTTTCAGTTATCTCAGATAAAGTTTGCAATAGGATAAATTTGAAAGTTTGAATCTAGATAGCTTATCAAAAAACTTAAGCTTGCAAGATTAATACGCTTATCAAAAAACTTTGCTTTTATTAATTTTTTGCTTTATTGTTTTCAGAGCGACCAAATCTCATACTCGGCGTTTAAATTGAATTGGACAGAAGCACAAATAGCAAAGAAGATGAATCTTATAATTTTTATTATGAACTCTTAAAAGCCAATTACATTGTCATTTATGAACCTTTTTTTATTATCGTTGGAGGTCTTTGTTGCAGTGCGCACTTATATAAAATTTTATTTTATTACAAATTATTATTATTTTCAATAATTTTCTTTTAGATTTTGTACAGTTCTGGCTTGTTTTTCGCTGTTCTTCATCAATTCACTGAGTAAAATTAACAAAATAAAATGATAAATAAGTTGCATTATATTTATATTGTCACTTGTAATTTGCACTTTTTTTTCACATCAATTTTTTGAATTTTAATTGTACTTTTGACATTAGCTTTAGAAAGGCCAACTCTCGCCAACTGTCACGTTTAGGAAGTTTTGTATTTGCCAACCTTAGTAACTATTTTAAGTTTTTCTTTAGATTTTTATCGCAGTTCTTGGGTTCCTTTTTATCAGTTTCTAAAGATCTGATGGTTTAAAAACCTAAAAAGAGTTTGAAAGTTTAAAAAATTTAAATTCCAAGGACTAAATAAAAATGCAAACAAAAAATAAGGCAAAAACACGGAAAAGCGAGAAAAACATCACATAACACGACATTCGGTAATATTTCTCCTGCGTTGCACAAAGAACCCTTAATTATAAATCAATTTCTTGTATTTCCAGGGAAATTTTCATTATTGTGGCAAGTTCGGCCACAATGGCCTCATTCAGTCTACTGATGTTAACCATCTGCAGCATATTTCAACACTATTTATGTTGTAACGACATTCTTGTCGATTTCTCAGTAAATTCCATCGACGGGACAAACGCATTTACAGTTTGGAAATCAAAAATCGTCAATGTTGCTCCTAACTTCACAAACTTTGCCATTCGAGACCAAAACATACCCAAACTGTGTTGCAACATTTTCAGTACCACTAAAATTTCGAGTCTTTATATTGAAAATTGCCAAGTCAAGGAGCTGGAAATTGAATGCTTGTCGGAAAAATTTAAGCACATCGAAAATGATTTGGTAATACAATTCAATGACATTGGGACAATTAGAACAGGTACTTTTTGTAACCTAAAACTGACGAAAATTGAGTTAGAAGAGAACAAAATAAAAGTTCTGGAAACAGGAGCTTTTGTTAACTTGACCAAGCTGACTTGTCTTCAGCTAGGCAAGAACGAACTTGTGATGTTAAATCCGAAAGCTTTTGTCAATTTACCGATTTTGGCGTTTTTAAATGTGATGTCAAATCGAATAAAGTTTCTACAAGAGAGCGTTTTCGCCTTCCTTCAAAACGAAAAAATTTCGTTAACTATTATTTGTAACGAAATTTCAGCAGTTGATATTCGTGTTTTTGATGGTGTTCCTTTCAACAAAACAATTGAATTATTAGATTTGTCTGGGAATCAAATAAGAATGTTACCACGTGGGATTTTTGATAATCATAATTTTGAAATAGTTAGTTTACTTGATAATCCGATAGTTTATATCTCGCATGATTTTTGCTCCGAGAATTGCAGTATTTATTTGCTTCAAATTGAGTGTGATAGTTTGGAATCTGGTTTTATTTTTCAATGGGCGAATTCGAAGACAATATTGATGACAGGAGAGTGTCCACAGTTTAATGCGACTGGTAGCATTCCGTCTGCACCAAAAGCTTGCAGAGTTGGATCTAATACAGGAAGTTCTTTTTTTGTGGCCTTAGTTGTTGTCTCTCTACATGTTTTTACTAACTAAAACTATCTTTTAAATAATAAAGTTTGTTTTTGCTAGATTTTAAAATTCTGTAACAGTTTTTTATCGTTTGTCGTAGACAATTCTATTGCTTTTAAAAACTCTTAGAATGACCATTTTGCACTCGTGGAGTAAATCATAGGAGTATGAGCCATTTTAAACGCTATATACTATTTTGCTTTATCAAATATTCTTCAGTATCATTGAATTTTGTTTTTTACCTATTTTCACTAATATGCAACGGGAAAGTGTAGTCGTAAAAAAATATGAAATGTAATATTCTTGTCAAGCTGCCAGAATCCGAAAATTGCTTGCTTTGCCTTTATCAGTATCATCGAATTTCGTTCAAGTTTGCAGATCGAGAAAAACGACGACAAAGACCACTTCTCTATATCTAAATTTTAAATCTGTCGAATGAGTGGTTATTAAGATATTGAGCATTAAAAATTTCGAAAATAAAATATAACTATACCAAAATTTAATTGATCATTTATTGTGGTACCTTGAATTTGAGCTTAGAACTGATCTGAAATAAAAAAAAATAATAAAATAAAAATACGAAAGTAGAACTAATATACAGGTGTCTCAGAACTCGCGCCCCAGAGAAAAAGAGTTTATGGAGGCAACAATTCTTAACCAAAATTTTGAAACTAAAATTTTTTAGCTCAAAAAATAATCGAAATAAGGCAAAAAACGGTAGCCAATACCGAAACTGAACAGAATTTGAAATTCGGTAGCTATGAACACATTCTATCATCCATTGGGCAGATGAATATTACACTCTCATTGCCTAGGAAAGGATAGCCTTTTACTTCACTTCTCGAATAAGCTTTCAAAATTCGTTGTCAATTTTTTATTTGTATTCGAATACTATTAAAATTACAATTAGATAATTTTTGTTTTTTTCTTTACGGCGCAACTTCTGAGACACCTGTATAAAACTGTCAAATAAATCTATAGAACAATCTCATGAAAAATTAAAAAACACTCAAAAGAAAACCGATGAATCTAAAAAAAACATTCGAATGAAGAACCGAACCCAGATTCAATTATAAAACTGACAAAAAAAAAACAGTTTAAAGATATGCTAAAACAACCTAAATAAAAACAAAAGAAAAACCAAGCAAAAAAAAACGGCAGAAGAACCACAGTTTTAGAAAAATTGATAGAACAACAGAAAACCAGAAGGAAAACCATTAGAACCAAAAGAAAAACTAAGATGATCCGAAAGAAGAACTAAAAGTAGAACTAAAAAAATAGCCAAAGAACCAATAGAACAACTAAAAGAAGACTTGAAGGAAAACCGACACAACCCAAAAAAAAACAGTTGAAGATCCGGGTTGGCCCTGGGACGACGACGCATCGATGAAGAGGTTCACAATAGTGTGGTAGCAGCGTAACTCGTGCGATGAAACGGAAGAACGCATAAGAAGAGAAGAAAAAAAGAAGAAGCCTTTGCTGGAGGGCGGCTTTAAAGAGGGTGAAACGTGGTGCTCCAAAAATCACAAAATTTGGTCGCAGAAACAGTAATCGGCTTGCACTGCAAGTGAACCTTTGTCTAAAAATATTCCAACAACAAAAGGATGGCTCACATGAACGACGATTCTACGGTAGATCACAACTTAGCACAGGTTGCATTCAAGCAAATAGAAATCTACTTGTCGAAGTTCCAGACCAAAGCCGATCCGATACTCAATAACTCTCTAAAGTCCGTTTTTTTTTAAAAAAACCACCAACACCGCACTCTCCCACCACTTTACAACCGGCAACGTCGTCGATGGTGACGACAATAAAATGAAATAGGTTAGCTGCCTAATTGACAAATTGATTACATAAAACGGCCTTTCACTATTAAATCATTTGATTTGAAATGCAACAGGCTGTAAAAGAAACGTTTTTAACGAAAACACTGCCTAATTTTCAGAAATGTCAAAAATTTGACTACTATTTTTTCACCAAAAATCTCCCTAGGCAACGTTGCCGGTTGTAATGCAGGGGAAGATTGCGGTGTTGGTGGATTTAAAAAAAACTGACTTTATAAACAAGGAGAACTATGTCACAAAGAACAGTACTGCCAGCTTACCATACCCTAAGTAACTAGTTGACCTAGATGAAAGTGGTCAAAAGTGAGGTTATACGGATTGTTTACAAATGTGAAAATTGAAAATAATTAGCGCAATATTGAAAGATAGCCAGAATTAAACAAATAAAACATAGAACCAGAACATGGACATTAACACTGACGTGAGTGGTAAGCAGGCAGCCACCCCTAGAGCGAGTAACAGATGTATGTAGTGGTTGCTTGGTCCCAAAAAAATCAAACTAATGCATTATTTCAGCAATTCTTGAATTACGTTGGACCTTTAAAAGAAGTGTTACTTTAGGAGACTCTCTAGTCCCGTCAACAGAGCATAACAAATCTAAACTCAAAACAGCGCAATGACCGCTAGGATTTTGCAAAAATCTTTAAATGCTACTTTGTACCGTTATAAACCTAAAAAACAAAACGAAACTAAAAGAATTACAAAAAATATTAAAAATAAAACTTTAATATGAATTTTAAAGAAAGAAACAAAAGAACTAGAAAAGGAACAAAAAAAATGCAATAAGCATGAATGTAAATAAAAATAACGGAAACAGACATAATTATTGTTATTATTATTATTATAATACTTGTAAAATGTAAACGTCGTAATAAAGACCCATCAAAGAATTCTGGTTGTTTTGAGGTAACGTGGTATGGTGCTTTAAGAGTTACATTCAGCATTGATTTTCTGTTGTTACAACACTGTTTTGTGAATTGATTCAGGTATTAGGAATCATAAAAAATTACTTGATGACAGGTGACACTTTAATGACGATTGACTAACTTAACCGTTTTAGGAAAATGTGCCTGATAGAAACCTTCAAAATGTTTATAAAAAAAAAACGTTAAATTACTACACTTGTGCTTTTAGATGTTCATTTTCTTAGGTTCTCTTATGAAACTTGTGAATAGACTGACTACATTTTTAAAATGTTTTTAGGAAGTGTTTTCTGAAACTTTCTAATTTAATTCTTAGCTACTTTTTTCAGTTTTTGAAATTCTAAAGAAAGTTCAATAACATTAAAAAAATTACAACGACTCCAAGGAAACAAGAACTTTTAAAATGTAGGCAAAAAATAGACCGAGGACATAGAAAAGCGGGGAAATTATCACATAACACGACATTCAGTAATATTCTCTAATCGTTGCACAAAAGAATATTTAATTACAAATCAGTTTTTTGCATTTCCAAGAAAATTTTTATCATTTTTATGGTAAGTTTGTGCTACAATGGTCTCGTTCAGTCTACTTGCATTAACCATGTGCAGCGCATTTCAACATCATTTTGTTGTTTGTCGAATTCTCAGTAGTTTCCAATGACGTACAGTCTATTTCACCTACTTATCCCGATCTCTCATAAAAAATTAAGAGTATGGTTCAAGTACCGACATCCCGCTCTGTCTGTATTTGACAGTACGCTGTCAAATATTACTTTATTTTTAAAAATTTAAATTCTCATTATTTTGTTCCAGGTCAGGTTCAGTGAGTCACGGGTACTAATCCCTCAGGTACTCAAGTGAACTTACATGGAGGTAAATTTTTTTATGTTTTCTTAGAGTAAATTTTGTGCAATTCTTTAGTGATTTTTGTGTCCTATTGTTGTCGGTGTTAGCATCCCTAGTTGCACCCTGAGAACTGATCTAACACTCGGCATATTTGAGAGCTTCCGTCTCTCTTTACTTCTTAAATTGGAAAAGAACAGAGAGAAACACAATCTTATTGCTATACGTTCTTGGTTTGCTTTAGCTTCAGTTATCGGATAGAAAGAGATAAAACCATAAACGTACTTCATTTCTTGCTCTGAACGCTTTTATGGGAGATCGGGATAAGATCGTGAAACAGAGTGTAAAGACAAAAACAGTAAGGAAATCAAAAAACGTCAATATTATCCTATCCATCATAATCCTAAATTAAAACACGCAAAAGCGTGCAAAAAGGGGTCTTTAAAACAATAAAGGTATAAAGTTGTCTAGGTATGTTACCTAAAATAGTGAAATGTCAGGACCAATTTTTATTTATAACATAAATTAATATGAAAACTACAATTAAACTATTGCTTCTAATTCATAACTAGTAGAAGCTTTTTCATTTTCATTCTTCTGTTGAACGTCCATAGCTCTTGATGAAGTTGATTTAGCAACCGATGTGTTCAGAACACCAGCAATGCGTTTGGAAACAACTATTTTCTTTGAGGTGGATTCTTCAATATACCCACTAGCCACAGTCGAAGATTTCCATCCCACCTGACGTTTCATACCTCTCATACTCATACTCATACCACTGTTTGCCATAATCGTATAAAGTTCGTCGGAAAGCATGACCAGTATAGTTCTCAGCGTCGCACAGTGATCTGAAACTGTAGAATAGCGGTCAAAATTATATTTTTTGAGAACGGATCGTCGTATCAATCTACAAATGGTTTCATTCGATTCCGAATAAAAAAATCACTAACTTTGGACAACAGTGCGCAATTCTTGAAAGTATTAAAAAATTTGTTATTTTCTGAATGGAAATCAGATGTAATTTTTATTATGCGCAATCTAAAATTCATAGCTTAAGACACACTTTAAGTAAATAAATCTACGATAAATTTTTTGAATAGTTTTAATAAAGAAACTAACAACTACACAAACTAAAAACTCACAAGTAAAAATATAAATAAAAAAAATAAATAATGTGCTAATTACAGAAAAAATACATAAACTATGCCTACTCTAATTTATTTCTATATCGAAATATTTAATTTCATAATCGACATTTCCGGCAATGGCTGGAATTAAAAGTTCCTTTGCTTCCTTTGTCAATTCCAGAGGAAAATTTGACCATTGAGGACATAGGCCGGAAATTAATGGATCTGAAGATGTTAACAGGTTATTTATTATAATTTCACTAGTAGATGTTCGGGAACATTTTCGGGTGTGATGTAGCCCGAATCTTTATTTATTTTATTTCTTTGGCTTTCTTCGTAAACATACATATCGAAACTTTGGTTTGAATAAATAAGGTATATTAGGATTTGTGTGTAATTACATCCAGTAATACTGCTCTATAATGGGTCCTCGAGAGATGATGGATCAAAGATCAAAAACTGCAACTTTCTGCACTTACTATCAAGATCACATTCTTTTTGGTACTTTATTGGACACATAGAATCCAAATTTGCCCAGTCGGAAAGAGGCGACAAAATTATACAGCAGTTTATGTTCTCAAGGTCATGAGATAAATCAAATGGATTCAGGAAAACATAAATTTCAGATAATCACATTCATTTGCCTGTCAAAAAAGAAAAATTAATCGTGAAAGTATTCTATTTTATTATTTCGGGGCGCAATATTTCAAAGTTTCGATTATTAACGCACTTAAGATTTTTCACAGAGGTATTACGCAGAAAAGAACAATCGTAACATCTTGATCCTTTGAATCTTAGTATAGTAGGTATATTTTAATTTAAATATCGATATATTTATAATTTATGAAAATATTTTTAATAGTATATTAAAGGACTTGTTTTATAATGGCATTGGTGCACTCGCCCCATACAAAAGTCGCCTACGGCTACGGCTCGTTTTGTACACCGGAAACTCGTGCACCAAATTGGCCATTATAAAACACGTTTATTCTATTTTTTCGAATTTGCACCCTTTTTTCAATAAACAATTTAAATATTCCAATTCTAAGACTTTTCGTTTTACACGATTGGTAATTGTTTTTGTAACACCGACTTGCCACTTGATTTTCGAATTCAATTTAAAATTTGACATTTATTGAGTTTCACTGTCACTGAATTTTGACATAACGTAACCTAACCTCACAGCCAGTATTCATATCTACTATATTTAGGTACAATTATTGTTGGCCGCAAAGGACAATTCAATTATATTGGTGCATTTTTTGTTCACACAGCAATTTATTAAACACGAATCGTAAAATACAAATTGACCAAGAACTTGACAGGAAACGGGTGACAGCCAGACTAATTAGTTCTGCCAATTCTTAAAAAACAAAATTTCCTACTTTGAGTTCTCTTATAGATAAAATCCATTCACAAAACATAAAAGTTACTATGGTTGGCGATAAAAAATAACCCTAAACGGAACAGTTGGTGAGATTGGTAACCAAATGGACATTTGACAATTATAATGCCAAAATTTCAAAATGGAATCTTTAATTTCGACTCACTCTGCAAGAAAGCGTAAGAAATAGATAATTTCTGCATTGGGAAGTTTCAACAAGGCACTAAGAAGTTCTCTAAGATAATTTAAAATTAAACAAACTAAACTGACATTGACAACAAACTTCAAAATACAGTCCCATGAAATGATGACTGAAAAGTACACTCTGATTTTACAGAAATCAAAGGTAACTTGATTTTTATGTTTTGTGAATGGATATTATTAAAGATTCACGTTCGGTAGAAGTAACTATACTTCATACCAATTGATAGTGAGGTCCAAATGTCAAACTTGGCCCAAAATTTGGGACTATCCCAAAAAATTGTGTGGAGGAATCTACTTCATAGGGACATTTTTATACACCAAAAGTTGACGACCTTGTCTGACAGCACTTTGACAGAAACGTCATCATTTGTAACCATTGACAATTGACAATCACATTACAAAATTTGGCAAAAATTACCTAGCAACGAAGAATATCAGCGAATATTTAAGCACTAGTGCAATATTTGGGTATTTGCACAAGTGCTTTGAGTGAATTGAACAATAATAGCTATAATGAATTAACTTTAAATAAGTCGAATTCATTCAAAATGAGTATTGTTTTGGTAATAATTTTTTTACTGCAATTCTTACCATCAACGTTACATAAAATTTTCTTCGGGCAATAGTCCTCCATATATCCCTCTTGCATGCCATCCTTGAATATTTTTTCTCCTGCACTGCGTAAAAATATTTGCGTATTTTGCATGCACTCGGGATATAACTACTGAGTATTAAAATAAAAGAAGAAAAAAGCGGTCAAGGTCAGCTATACGCGGTAAAATTTTCCACCCGTTACACAAAAGATGAAAAACTCTAACGACACTTTTATTATTAATCAATATCTTGCATTTTTAAAAGAATTTTTATCAATCTTCCCAGTAGTTTATGCCACAATGACCTCGTTTCTTCTACTGGTGTTAATTATCTGCAGCACATGTCAACACCATTTCTGTTGTGATGACATCTTCGTCGATTTTACAGTATTGTCCACCGACGACGGTGCAGAGTTGACAGTTTCGCAATCAAAAATAGTTAATATTGATTCCAGCTTTACAAACTTCATCATTCGAAACCAAAGAATACCAAAACTTTGCTGCAATATTTTTAACACCTCTGAAATGTCAAGCATTCACATTGAAAACTGTCAAGTTGTAGAGCTACAGATCGAATGCTTGTCTGAAAAATTTCAGCATATCCACAATAGCCTAGTAATCGATGAGAACGAAATCTACGTGATCAAAACAAACACCTTTTCTGGTCTCAAACTGAATACCATCGGCCTGCAAAATAATAAAATTAAAGTGTTGGAAAAAAAAGCATTTGTTAACTTGACTAATTTGATGTTTCTGGATCTGACCGGAAACGAGCTTGTGATGTTAAATCCGGCAGCTTTTGTAAATCTACCCGTTTTGACACGTTTAGATGTGGTGTCGAACCATGTAAAGCTTCTCCAAGAAGGTGTCTTCACGTTCCTCCAATATAGCAGAATTTTTTTAAGTTTCACATGTAACGAAATATCAGCAATTGATAGTCGTGCTTTTGATGGTGTTCCTATCAATACTTCAATTGAACTAGATTTAACTAGCAATCAAATCAAGATGTTGTCACGTGGAGTTTTTGATAATCATCAATTTAGTGTCGTCAGTCTGGTTAACAATCCGTTAATTTATATTTCTCATGATTTTTGTTCCGAGAATTGCAGTATTGAACGACTTCAAATTGAGTGTGCGTATTTGGAATCTGATTTTATTTTCCAGTGGGCAAAGTCGAGGATTTTGTTGGAGATTGCAGAGTGTCCTCCGTTTAACAACGCTACCACTTTTACGAGGTTTCACCCAACAGCTTGCAGAGTTGAATTTAACACGAGAAGTTCATTTATTGTCATCTTAATAGTTGTCTCTTTACATTTTATTTTTCTTTTCAATTAAAGTGGCGGTTTTAATAGGCCACAGTTTACTTATCTTGGAAACAAAATTTCATTTTTAATTTCAGTTTAAGTGAATTTTTTTAACGATATCTTTAAAATGGTACAATTTAGATACAGCAAAAATGCAATATAATATGTATGTACTAGGATAAACTGTTTCATTCATGATACACAAGTTCACGACTATTTCCGTCTTCCTGACCTGACCTGATTACGATTGAATTTCGGCTCAATCATAGTTGTAAGTAAGGAGCCGATTTTGAACATGAATCCAAAATTTTCAAAGCGGGGATATAAGAACCAAGCAATAAAACCTAAAACAAACACCAAAAAAGAATTAACAATAAAATCTTCACGGAAATGAGAATAAAAGACACGAGCAACAACAAATTCAAAAAGACAACAGAAAACGAAACGAAAAAAAATCAAACAAAGCTGCCAATAGTAGAACTAAATATAAAACCGGCGGAACAAAAAAAACAGTTAAAAATCCGAAGAACCAAATCTTAAACTAAATAAAAAATTGACAGAGAAACCTAAAAAAAGACAAGAAGAAACGACAGAACAAACCATAGAATAATTCTGGTCGTTTTGACGTAACGCAGTGTTTTAAGAGTTACATTACAGCATTACTTTTCTGTTATTACCGATACTTTATGAACTTCTTAAAACACTGTTTTGTGAATTGATTCAGGAATTAGGAAACATTATAAAAAATTACTTGATGACGGGTTGAATGACGATTGACTAACTTACTTTAGAAGGTGCCTAATAGGAACATTCAAAATGTTTATAAAAAGAAACGTTAAATTACTACACTTCTAGATGTTCTTTTTTTAGGTTCTCTTATGAAACTAGTAACTTAATAGACTGACTACATTTTTAAAATATTTTTAGGATGTGTTTTCTCAAACTTTCTAATTTAATTCTTAGCTTCCTTTTTCTCAGTTTTTGAAAATTTGAATTTTGAAATTTTAAAGAAAGTTGAAAAAAAAAAAAAACTAACGACTCCAAGGAATTAAGAACTTTCACAGTGTAGACAAAAAATAAACTGAGGACACAGGAAAGCGGGAAAAACATCACATGACACGACATTCGATAATATTCTCCACGCGTTGCACAAAAGAATATTTAATTATGTACAAATCAATTCCTTCCATTTCCAAGAAAATTTTTATCATTCAATGGCCTTGTTCAGTCTACTGGTATTAACCATCTGCAGCAGATTTCACCATCAATTTTGTTGTAATGACATCTTTGTTGATTTCTCAGTAGTTTCCAACGACGGAAAGACAAAGACAGTAAGGGAATCATCGCTTTTTTTGTAGACCTCGCTTTTCCGTGGCGTTGGATATTAATTTGTGATTGCTTATTTGTTATACTGTAAAACAAAGAGAGCCATGGAAAAGCTAGGTCTACGAAAAAAAGCGATGATTCCCTTACTGTCTTTGTCTTTCCGTCGTTGTTGTTGAAACCACAGATTTTCGAGGTCCACCTAGTTAATTGTATTTGGCCATTTAAATTTAGCAAAGAAAGTTTTAGGATAACTTAATTTTTTGTGTTTTTCGATATTTAAAACTCTGATAAAATACATTATAAAGCCAACAAGATCGCTATAAAAAAATTAACAGTATTAATTCATAAATCAGACAGCGCATTACAAATTTTATTGTTAATAAAAGAAGAAAAAATAAAAGACAGTTAGGCTCCACATCATACCAAGAAAAAAGGATATAGCAGAATCTCGCGAATTTCGAATAAATTCGTTAATTCTCAAATAAACATTACATTTCAATATTCTCGATAATTATAATCATTTTACGTGCAGGTTCTTTTCGCTGCCTTTTATGACATTTTAAGAATTGAGCTAATATAATTGAGCTACACTGATTTCAATTTTGATTATTTTAAAAATTTTAGAATAAGAAAAATAATAAAATGTACCAAGAAAAACAAATTAAAGAACCAAGGTGCTTCGCTATTAAAAATTGAACAGTACGCAAACAATTCGTTAACAATCAGGTTAAACTATTAATGGTCTTTGAGTCTTGCAAGTTTTGTTGTCGATGAAAGAAGAAAAAAAAACACACGGTGTAGTCTTTCATATGAACATTGCATTTTAATATCCTTAATAATTATAATTATTATATGAGTTTAAAGCATTTGCAGTTACAGTTCACCAAACGCTCTAGTGCGGTTATGGCTTTGACTTTTTAACTCGTTTACAGCCTATAAACATAATAACGCTCAAGTGGTTGGGTCTCATCTGCCTTGAAATGAACCGTAATAAATATTTTTACCCAGCTGGTCAGCCTTACAAATCGAAACAATGAAATTCCTCAAAGTAGCTAGCGTTTATCATTCTGATAGAGCAGTTATTTTAAACTTTAGTTACAATTACAATTATTTTTAATCATATGAATACAGGAAAAAGTTTTTAAAATGATTCTTTTTCATTTCTTATAAATCATCAACATTAATTTATATAAAGCAATGAATGATTACAAATTAACATTAATATTTAAAACTATCTGATTTTTGACGTCTATTTATTGATTGCTATACTTAATAGAGCTGACCGATAACAATAATCAAGACACAACATTTAAAACACGTCTAGGAATTCTGGATTACCGGAAGTTTCAATGTTTTTTCGGCATATTTGATCTTTGACCCTCATAAACTGCAAAGAAAGGGCTAATGAGGGGATGAGATTTTCTTGGACAGTGGATAAAAATGGATGGTATAATCTGATTATCTGAGGTATATAAACTCACCAAGACGCCAAATTTTTGGGACTTTCCAGTTTCTTTTATTATGTCGGTTTAAAATTAAAGTAAAAGGGCAAATGGGGTGGGGGTGAGAATTTATTTAGTGCTTACACTTTTGAAAAGAATCAGTTTCTAATAAAATTCAGCTTCGTCAACGTGTGTCTTCCCTTTTTTCTGTATTTTTTTTGGTTCTTGAGTTTCGAGTTCGAATTTTTAAACAGTCTTTCTTAAGACTAACAATAGCAGATCTTTATTTTTATAAAGGTATGTTTTATATAAAATTAGAACTACATTTATTATAAGTAAAGAATCATTATGTGGAGACCTTGGAATCACAACGAATTTGATCTTCAAGAAAATGGCGACAACATGGAATTTATCGAAATCGATGAGGTAGTTCAACCACAGGATGAGATACGAATATCCTAAAAATAAATAAAACAGAATAATTGGCTATTTTGTTATAGTTTACGTGAGATAATAAGTTCATTCCACAAGTTCAGCGTGTCAATCAATCGAGTTATAAGATAATTATTATAATTCTATTTGTAAGTTTCATATAATTGCACTTCAAGTCGTATTTTGAGGAATTTCATTGTTTCGATTTGTAAGACTGACCAGCTGGGTAAAAATATTTATTACGGTTCATTTCAAGACAGATAAGACCCAACCACTTGAAGGTTATTATGTTTATGGGGGTTTGCGGTAAAGTGGCTGTAAACGATTTAAAAAGTCAAAGCCATAACCGCACTAGAGCGTTTGATGAACTGTACCTTAATGTTAGGTCTGGTCAGGTCATCAAAACATTGTAGTAGCTGTTTATGTTGTTACTATTTTCCTGACCTCCTCTATACATGTTCTTTGATTTGTCTGTCTATCTGCGACAGTGTTCAGTTTATAACGGGTGTAGAAAATAATTATATTTGGAGTATTGTTATATTTGGAGCCGACACGACGCAAACGTATTAACACCACAAAAGCCGTCGAAAGTTGAAATTCTCATGTCGTAATACTAACTATCAAGTTTATTTTGTTCAATATGAAAGAAATGTCAAATTTTAATGAAGTTCTCAAGGACTAAATTCTTCAAAAAAGTTATACATGCATGTTAAATTATGAAAGAAGACAATATGGAAACAATATTGCAAAAATTCTGGTTATTCTTAACAATTTTTTTTATTATAATGTTTTTTAATATAATTATTGATTTTTTGTTTCTGTTCTTAATTTTATTTAGATTTGTTTATTGATATTTACAATGTTGAAACCAAGTAATCTCGTGTTATAATAACTATTGTAATAAATTATTCTTTTAAATAAAACTAAAAACCCACAAGTTTACTTTGTAGTTTTTACGTTGGCTTTTGTGTAAAAGAAATAGCATTTTTTATACTCATCGCTTGTTTTTCGATGTTTTGCGCACGCTTTTCAGTGCGCGAAGCAGTGTTTCGCGGTTGAGTAGGGCTAGTCGACCGCAAAACAAAACAAAAGACAATCGTGCCTTGACAACCAGTGTCAGTACGGAACTTAATATTGAAAGGGTGAACCAAATAAATAACACGAGGATTTATTATTCGACATTGGGGCACACAAATTTGAATATTTCACAACAACAAAATTACAAATATAAAAAATGGTTGCTAAGTTACCAATAACTATTTGATTTAATTTCTCGTTTTATTTCCGGACACAAAAACTTAAGCAGTGTGTCTACCTCTTTGTTTGCTTCCTTCGTGACTTGGAAGTACCATGTAAAAAAAGGCTTACAAATCATGGCAACCGCATGACAATTCTGTCTAAAAATTTAGTAAAATGTAAAAAATTTAATTAAAAATATATTCGTATAAAAAATGTTATACAATCCTCGTGCGCGAAGCTTGTTCGTGCATTCGGGTAAATAAAACACTCGCTCCTTTCAGTCGCTCGTGCTTTAAATAAACGCTGATGTACGAACATAAGCTTCGCGCACTAGTATTGTAAATAACTATTTCGAGAAAAAATGGCGTACCCAACACGCGTCGAGCCTACAGAATTCCGCTGCTCAGTTCCAAGCGTTTGTCAAGGATTAGCCCGCCTCACTCAACGCTATTGGTCAGAATCTGGTACTCAAGGCCGTCTAATGCTTTCTAATGGAAGTTAAAAATCCGTGACTTTACTGGTTATATTGTGGCGCCACCAACATCATCCAGTCGAACTGACGACATGTGAAGCGACGATGGAAAAACGATGTTTTTTGTGAGTTGTAGCCTTTTGAGAGCGAAAATGTGCGCGAGCAAAGTGTTAGGGGCCCGGTGGATTTGGTTTTTGAGCGGGTGAGTGGCGAAATGTGCCGAAAAGCTTCAAAAACGTATCCGAGCAGATCGCTTGTTATTGCGTGTACGGCAGCCTGCACGTCATCGCACAGAGTCGGATAGCGACGAATTAATTTGAATTTCAAGACGCGAAATCGCGATTTTCTTCTCGGGCACCCCTCCGTTTAGGTAGAAGACAAACCTGTGACTCGGAAAATGGGGGCGAAGCAGGTCCCACATCCGCCGTTTCTGAGAAACTCTGCGTACCAAATCTTCAAATTTTTCTCGCTTCATATGAAGAGGGAGGGCTATCAGAATTTAGTATAGTTTAATTGTCAAATTAAATGTTTGTCGGAAAAATTTAAACATACATACATAAAATTCTGAAAATACAACACAATGATATTAGAACAATTGGAAGAAACACTTTTTGTGACCTCAAACAGTTGACACCTGTTGACAGTGGTTCAAGTAACGTCCAATATCGATCAAGGTCTCACCGCGGAATTCATCAAAAAAATATAATTAAAATTGCAGAATTGTAAAACTGAACGACTGATTACAATTTAAATTTTTTAGCATTCATTTTAATAAAATTTCCAAAACGCATTAATGCCGGCAAATGGCGGAACTGTAGACATCATTAATCGTCCAAATTTGAAAAGACACTCAAACGTAGTTCAGATTAGAAACTATTTTGCTCGTTCGATAGAAGAGCACCAAAAGAATCTCTTTTGGTCTTTTCTACCATGTCTTGCTAGGATCGCCTGGGACAGACAAACAAAAGGTCAAGACTAGCATTACTCAAAAAAGCAAAAAAAACACCCATGACACAACGTTGGGTAAAGTTTTCTACGCGCTGCACAGAAGAAGAAAAACTCTAACGACGCCTTTATTATAAATCAATTCCTTGCATTCTCAGGTAAATTTTTATTATTCTTGCTGTCAGTTCACGTCACAATGTGCTCGTTTAGTTTACTGGTATTAACCATATGCTGCATATTTCAACCAAATTTTTGTTGTGATGACATCTTTGTCGATTTCACAGTAATTTCCATCGACGGTAAAAACGAGTTGACAGTTACGCGATCAAAAATAACCAGTTTTGATGCAAACTTCACACACTTCGCTATTCGAGACCAAAGCATACCCAAACTTTGCTGCAATTTTTTTAACACCACTGAAATTTCAAGCATTTACATTGAAAATTGTCAAATAATGGAACTGCAGAACGAATGCTTGTCTGAAAAACTTAAGCATATCGACGTTAGCTTGGTAATAAACTTGAACGAAATTTGCACGATCAGAACAAACACGTTTTCTGGGCTTAAACTGAATATAATCGGCCTGCAGAATAATAAAATTAAAGTGTTGGAAAAAGGAGCTTTTGTTAACTTGACTAATTTGACGTTTCTTGATCTGTCTAAGAACGAGCTTGAGGTGTTAAATCCGGAAGCTTTGGTAAATGTACCCATTCTGACACATTTAGATGTGAAGTCAAACCAGATAAAGTTTCTCCATGAGGGTGTTTTTATGTTTCTCCAAAATAGAAAAGTTTTCTTAAGTTTCACGTGTAACGCAATATCAGGAATTGATAGTCGTGCATTTGATGGTGTTCCTAACAATAGTTCAATTGAACTGGATTTGACTAGCAATCAAATCGGGATGTTGTCACGTGGAGTTTTTAATAATCATCAATTTAGTATGATCAGTGTGGTTAACAATCCGTTAATTTATATTTCTCACAATTTTTGTTCCGAAAATTGCAGTATTAGTTCTCTTCAAATTGAATGTGCTAATTTGGAATCCGATTTTATTTTCCAATGGGCAAAATCAAAAACAATATTGACGACTGGAGTGTGTCCGCAATTTAATATTACTGACCGAACTGCGTTTGACCCAACGGCTTGCAAAGCTGGATCAAATCCAAAACGTTTAATTTTTGTGATATTATTAACTGTTTTTCAGCATGTTTTTAATAACTAAAACTAATAAGCTTCACAATAGTTTTTACACTTTAATTTCATGAAACATGGTTTAACGACTTTCAAAATTTTGGCTTTTTGACGATACCCCGAAATTTTAATCGGCCATAACTCAGTTATATATTTGTTGAGCACGAAGTTTAGCGAAAAATTCTGTTAAAATGAGCCTCAATACCGTAAGTTTGCTTTACAAATATATGAGATAATTGACTAAAACAGATTTTCATATCATTTTAAAATAATTTCCAATAAACTTTTTTAAGGCAAAAACGACGTTTAGTAGCTTTA